>ML133488.1:2177192-2810655 GCA_003864495.1 Nemopilema nomurai
CCCGCCGGCGTTGAAGTTACATCGATTGCAGTAGGCGGTGGACGCCTGGTCTCTACGGCAAACGCGGCCACTGCCACAGCCCGTCACGCCGTACGTTGATCTGTCCGCACAGAACTGCGTACTGTTGTCGTAGCTCTGGTTGTTGCAACAGCTGCTGGTCTGCAGGATCTGGTTGGCTCCGCAGCACTTCATACGGGACTTTTGCGCCAAACTTGAATGCACATGTACCTTTAAAGGACAGATAAAGACTCGGCTAGTCAGATACCAAACATGACTATAGATAGGCTAAATGAGTGGCAGAAACGTCACTATAGGGTCCATAATTGATGAACATAAAGCAACATTAATTCAATATTCTAAATGAATTTCAATGATAGTGAAGATCGCTCCATGCATTACAAGGACTCCATAGCATAGACTGTACAAGCAAAGATACTGTCATTTATAATTTCAAATACCCCACAAAATCGTGGATGCTTCATGAATTGGAAAAGCAAGCGTTGGATCATTCTAATTGTGCTGCATATTCAAACCAAATGCAGTTGCAGACGAACCTGAAATTGCCCCACGCTGTTGCCGCAACAAAGCGAGGTGTCTCGATCCACATAATCAGTCCCACAGCAGGCCTTTGTTCCATTAAAGTCATACTTCTTGCCCACAGTCTGGTTACCACAACACTGCTCAGCGCCAGAAATCACCTGCCCACCACAGCATTTCCGCAGTGGAACCCTATCAAAAGTTAAAGGTCCACTTCAAACAAGAAATTCAAAACCATATATTAACAGCAACTTCTTCATGCTATAAATTCATTTTGTTTAGCTTGACTTGACTGAGAAAGGCACTCAGTTAAATTCTAGCCAGTTGGCCTGACAACTGATACTGATTTGCCAATCCTGTTGGCAGAAGAACAGAAAACGGGGGCCAAGTGGTGCAGGAATACAGAAAGTGAACCACAAAAACAGCGGTACTAACCGATCGTACAGAGCTCCACAAACGCATGTCTTGGATCCATTTACGTCATACGGCACGTCACCGCAGCAAGAATTGCCAAGTCCAACAACAACACCGGTTTGGCCTCTACAACAAACAGAGGCTGCAGGGATATTCAAGAAGTGGCCATGGCAACACTTATAGCCACTCCGACTGAAATGGAATGCTCCTCCACAGCACACATCTGTTGGTGAACTCTTGCGGAGGTAGTTCTTTCCACAACAAAACTTCGTGGCATCAATTTGATGAAGGGTACCATTGCAGCATATCTATAAAGAATCGAACAACATTTCCATTGAGTTGTGAAGATTCTTGATTCTCCAGTGCTTTTGTATGTCTTAATGTAATTAATAGATGAAAGCACATTCTCTATGACTACAATAGACGCTACTTTGGGTAAATGGTAAGAGAAATCAGCACCATAGATTTGGCACAATATTTTCCCCGTAACAGTCCAAACTGTACCAAGCTGCAATCAAAATCTTAATATAGTTCATTTAATAAAATATTAAATGACCTGGCTAGAAGGACTGTAGCACCGCCCATTACATAGTTGTTCGTTGATTCTGCATTCGACGTACGAGCATTTGACAAGCGGCTTAGGGCTGGGGAGAGAACAAATATTGGATCAATATTTTGGAGCTATGAGGCATCAGACGGTATCTATACAAGATGGAAGTTATCACGTCTTATATGAGAAGATTTCAGAACTTCATTTGTGAATGCAACATGCTCTATGGTTTGAATGTTTAGAAGTTTAAAGTTTTTTAAAAGTGCACTAAGAAATATTGAGAAGGAAATCGCGATTCTACAAAAACACAACTGGCTCAATGCACCGATCAAAACAAGCACGGCAATTCTGAAATGTCTTAGAAAACTCACGTCTCTGGGCAGTTGTAAACTCTTCTTCTATAAACTTCGTAGCCAACCATTGGTCCATTAGGTTCAACCGGCAGCGCTATGACATTTATGGCAATCAAGTTTACAGTGGCTTTAGATTCACAGACAGAGCAGCGATGGCAGAGAGCTTGCAACCTCATAATCATACTCAATAGAATGCTCAGTCTGGATTTTACGGTATATGTGGTTCAAAGGTTAAAGTTTATCATCTAATATGTTAAAAATCTCCTTTGACTTTAAGCTTGGCAACCTCTGATCTTGGCTAAAACAATTACCCATGTTTATAAATGATTAAAAAAGGGATAATAAGAAGAACTTGGCACTACTACTGTAGAACATGATTCTGAAATAGTAAAATATCTGCTTATTTCTGGGTGTAAACAGATTAATGATCGAAGCAACTACGAAACAGAGACATAGGACATATAAGATTGTCTAAACGGGGAATGAGGTACATGAAGCATTCGGCACTATCTAGCACAAAGACTGAGATGGCAAAAGATTGTTTGAAACTTACCCCATCGCACGCGGAGGGATGAAGATGACAAAGGCTCCAACACCGGTGGATTGATCAATCCAGGAGCTGGTGAAAAGATTAGTTCATCGTTGAATCGCGTCTCGTTTTTGCAAAAGTGAGTTATTTTTCTTCATTAGAAGAAGAAGTATCTAGGCCATGTTGGCCTCTAGTCTAATTACAGCATTAACATAACAATAATTATTGATAGAATTACTAATCTAGCTACGACCTTTACATAACCAAAAAGCGGAAAGAAAATTAATAAAGAATTATATAGAAAAAATAAAGATGATGCTGAAGAGACAAAATGTTTGAAATCGAATCAAATTGTAGTGAAATCTAACTTTGAGGTCCACTGGAGGCCACCAAAATAAATTTTCATAATCTCAACAGCAATTCAATAATTCACAATAATTTATCAACATCTATAACCCTTAGTTTTGTTTTTTGATATGAATATTTAAAATTACTCACGGGCTGATAGGGTCCTTGCGATTGTTCCACTGCTCAGGGTACATGCGTATAAGGTACAAGCTTGGACCTAAATCGCCAAACAAATTATTCAGGACCAGATGACTAAATCTGACAGGTAAACCTTAATATCCAAAGACGCAAGTATACCAGTTGCCTTAAGATTGTAACGTTGTTAGGGGCAAAGTGTGAAAGGCGAAGTAAACAGCGATTGACGAGAAGTTCATCACACAAAAACTTGTATGTGCCCAGATCAAAACTGAAAAAGGTTGATCAGTCAATATCAATAAAAGGAAGTAAAATATGGAATGAACTTCCACTTAATATTAGACAGTCAACATCACTGGGAATTTTCAAGAGAAAAGTGTATCAGCATTACCTTGACGTTTCAGATTTAAATACTTAAACTTTACTTTTAACAAAATTGTTACTAGTCTCTTTAGAAACTTAAAGGACACTTAAAAAAATAGAATCATATTCTTATTGCGTAGTTAGTAGAGAGGACCCTGGGGAAGATTAGTTATTAGGCTAACCAGGTTTATCCTCTGTAAATAAAGTTTATCTATCTATCTATCTACCACACGGTTATCCATTAAGTTGGACGTTAATAATATACTGCTTGGTTAGACGTGAAACTATAAGGGGGCAAGAAGAACACGTGAAACTAAATGGGGGGAGGCAGGGAGGAAAACTGTATAGGGATTTATGGAGGCGAAAGGAGGAACTAAGGAAGACGAAAAGCTTGAATGAACTGAAATTCGTCACAACAAACTCTATTCGAGTAAAATGAAATGTTTTGACTTCGAATCCCAAGCTTCCTATCACAAGTTACCCAAAAAGATGGCAAATGCAGTGAATTAGAAATGGGAATATGCTAAAAATTTGCTTGCCTGTATGGTGTAATCAGTGTACGCTTTCAGGTTGCTCTGCGTATGACTTAAAGTGGTACCGGAGACAGAGTCATAGGCTTTGTTGTTTCTAAAAAAAAAATGTTGCATGACAAAAAAATACGCGGTATGGACGCAATAAGAATTCTTGTTATTAAGTGTACTTAGGCTTTATTTGTATACAACCATCTCTACAATCAGTATGAAGAAGAATGAATCGCGTTTAGGGCATACAGCTCACTGTCAGCAACAATTGCATGAAATCCCACCCACCAATGCAGAAATGCAATGAGCTATTGATAACCGATGTGCCTCCAAGCAAATCGCAAAACATTATAGGCTAGAAACCTGGATAACATATCTTTTCATTCCATTACAGACAACGTAACTTAGTCCTTCAAAACAGAACAAAGCTGGCAGCATCTGCTTCACGGAACTGCCATGTCTTCAACTTAAAAGGCTTTTTGAACAATATAGAAGGCACAAACCCGTAGATCGTGTAATTGACAACGATGCCATTAGGAACACGAGGGGCCGTCCACGATACGCGTATTTCTGACGATGTAACCACGTACAGAGTTGGTGCATCAAACCCTTCCGGGGCTGCAACACGAAAGATGAATTGTCATTTCGCAAATACGAAAATAAGACTGCAAAACAACAGGGACAGAAGGATGGACACAGTGGTTAGTCTTTACTAGTTCCAATTGTCTTTGGTAGAAAGAATCGATTCATGAAAAATTATCAACTCAGTTTTGCAGCTAAAAAAGAGGTCCACCATAATGCAATGCAGGCGATACTCACAGCCATCTAGTGTCTGAACTACTGCCTTTGAGCTCGCTCTGGATCCAGCACCGTTGAACACAGAAACCTGGAAGGCAATAAATGGCTTACAGCTGAAAGCTGAGAATCGGGTACCTAATGGCAAGAACTATCACTGCAGACCTTCTAGTTGCCCTTTCCGTGCTCAGCAATACAAAGAGAAAAGTGTGCGATCTAAACAAGTTAGCACATCTACTTGAGAAGGGCTTTCACAGATTTCCCGCCTTATCTATATTAGTTCTGCCAGAATACTATTCATTTATTTAAAGGGAAAGGTGTATCATCACTGAAAAGCGTTCACTTATAAACAAAGGCATACACTCAAAGAAACACAGCTGAATATCAGAGGGTAGTCCATATAACTGTTGGCGAATGCACAGAACACAAGAACACATAGAAACGCAATAGCTGGTGAAGCGCCTGCTTTCAATGGCATTGGATCTAAATCAGGTACAACATTGAAGGGGGGGGGGGCTGTGCGAGTGGGGGCGCAAACAATGCAGGCGCTTCTTTAGGTGTGGGTGAAGACAGCTTCTTTATTGCAGAGGGAAACTTACCTCGAAGCCATAGCGAGTACGTGGTCTCAGATTCCGGATAACCGTTCCCGTTTCGTTACCTTGCAAAGAACCAGATATAAAGACAGGGCCACCAACAATTTCGTATGAAATGTCAAAGCGAATTGCCGGACCCCTAAGCATCTGCAAGGGCGGCAATGACCAGGCCAGTCGCACCGATGCGTGATCTATTGCGTGCGCAATGAGGTCGACGCCTTGTAGAGGAGAGGCCGCTCCTGTTCTGAACGAGGCAGATGCGTTGCTACTTGTATTGCCCATGGTAGTGATCGCCATTACCTTGGAAGCAGGAACACGATATCATGAAACTGAAACTGTCAATAGAAATGCAGCAAACAGAACTATTTTCATATCTTCATAGGATGTTTTCAATCATCTATGTTTATGTGAGATTTAATTAGCCAATTATCTTAAACACAGCTGTATGCTCATAATCTTAAAACTTTATTTGTGAACTTGGGTAAATTCTCCAATTGAACAAAACTTGCCAACAAAATCTGGATGAAATCTACTTTATTCTGTTTCTAATACATAAGTAAAGAGTCCTTCAAATTCGATGAAAAGCGAAATGTTGCCAAAGTTATCGACAAGATTTTTAGACATTTTGGCAAATCTAAAATCACCTTGTACTGCTGTAAGGAATAAATTCCAAGACTAATATCGTCATAGACTTGACTTGACCCCCGGTAAACAATTTTCCAGCTGGTCGGATACGAGGCGGAAGACGATCCTGAAACTGCATCTTCGACTGTCCGCCTTGACAATACGAACTGGACGATGGGACCGTTGGGGTGGGTGGGGTTGCTCCAACGGACTCGCAGGCTGGTAGCAGAAGGAGCATCGGCGGTTGGTCTCGGCTGCCCATATGGTGCAGATGGCAATGTCCGAGCAAAGGTTGGTTGACTGTTTCCACAACCACCGATAGTACAAGCAGCAACAACAACAGCATACTCGATGTAAGACCCGAGTCCGGTCAAAGTGTAAGAAAGGTTTATGGTCCGGTTGACTAGATCCCGACGTCCGGAAGTCACGATGTAATAGTGGGTTACATGACCGTTTGGGCTCGATGGGCTGGTCCATTGTACAAAAACACTTGATGAAGTCAGGACGGTTACGTTGGGAGATGGTATGCCTTCGGGATCTGGAAAATGAACCATTAACGGATAGGTAATCATTAATGGTAAAAATTTTGATGAAGATTCAAGTGGGTTATTCAATTCTTTTGCCGTCAAATGCGGACCAGGCTGCGTTTCGAGCCTGCATCGCTGGAATGAAAACACGGTCATCAAGACAATCTTCCCTTCTGTCAGTTAGCAGGGAAATGTTAACAACAGCATGTAAATATTCAATGCATTGCAAGACAGAAAGGAGTCTAAAGTCCTCTAGAAATACCATTCAAGGGTAAACCAAATGAGTGGCTAAAAGTTCATCAAAAGTGGCTGAAATAGATGGAAATGAATGGAATGATGCCACCGTGCCGACCAGAACGTAAAACTTCCACCACACAGGCTTCGCAGGTAGAATCGATCGATATCTCAAGCCAGCACGTTCAAATCACTAACCTCCTTCCGGCATTGAGATGGAGCTGTACGGTCCGGGGGTTCCACCTGCGATGGTCCTAGCAATGACTCTGAACTCATACGTTCTCCATGGCTTGACGGTTCGATCGGCGAAGATATTGGGGGATGTTGTCGCGTTGACAGTGCCAACAAGGATGGGGTGAGCACCCCCCGCGAGACGCCTTTGAATCTGATAGGTCAGTATGATACCATTGGTAGTCAAGGGTCGGCTCCATGCAACAATCACCGTCCTGGATCCGTTTGCGCGCAGCGTTGGGGCCGATAAGCCTGCTGGGACTGAAAGACGTAAAGAGGTGTTAAAGGGGGAGGTATCCAAGGGGGGATGTGCTGAAGGGGGGTGTGCTGAAGTGGGTGAAATGTCGAAATGGGGAGGTGTCGAAGAGGAGAGGTGTTGTAGTGGGGAGGTGACGAAGGGGGAGATCGAAGGGGAGATGTGCTGAAGTGGGGGAAATGTGGAGGTGTCGAAGGGGAGATGTGCTGAAGTGGGGGAAATATGGAGGTGACGAAGGGGGAGGTGTTGAAGGGAAAAGGCGAAAAGGTGATTAAGAGGGAAGTGAAAAGGAAGAAGGGTCATGAAAGAGAGGACAGCTCAAGGGGCTGGTTTGAGAGAAAAATTGTACCAACGAGTGTAGCGAAACGAAATCAATCCATGTCAGCGTGAAATATTAAAAAATTACATATAAAAACAAAACATAACTTAAGAATTGGGGTTTGATTTAGTCTAAAGAACAAAAACTGACTCACCATCTTCTAGGGTCTGAAAGAGCTTGGTCCTGACACTCGACTTGCAGCCAATCACCGTGCAGCAGCTGACGTAAGCATCGTAAAAAGAAAACGGCATCAACCCCCGTGCTTGGAAACGCGTTTCCAGTGTGCGGTTAACCTCGGTTCCATTCAGGTACAAGATATAAAGAATAATCACACCATTGGGCTTGGATGGGGCAGAAATCTCGACGAAGACAGTCCGGGATTCTATGTTTACGATCTTCGGTTGATCGATGTGTTCCGGTACTAAAACACAAGACGGGGGCTGTGAAAACATCAAGACATGGCGCTCCGCGAGCTGTTATATCAGTAATATAAACAGCTTGGTTTCAGGTAGACCTACACGAGAACTAACAAGGCACTAGACCCAGTAATTGCTTCCTTCTGCAGGCTTCTCTCAAACAACCAGATCCCGTAGGTTCGCAGCAAAATACTTGTAGTGCAGCTACATACAACAAAGACTCTATCTACGATTACGATTCCCGCGTAATAATTATATTTTCCTTTAAAGCGACAATAGAGTCAGCTAACATGCATTGGAAGTTTGAACATCCCCAAGTATAAGACTATTGGTTTCATCAATAACCTTGGTAGACTTGGTCTTTATCATCCCATAATCGATATTATAACGCAAACTACATTATACTCACTGTCCTGGGGGGTGGTGGTTTCCCGCCAGTTGCTTTCGCTGCTCCCCCCAGTTCCATTGACAATCACTTTGAAGCTGTAGTTGGTGTATGGTTGAAGGTTTCCAACGACTTCATGAAAGTAAATACCCGACCTGTATGACACGTTTACGAAAGACAGGTCTCGAGACGGGAAGCGGCCTACAAGCTGATATGACATTATCAAACCATTGGCTCTCATTGGCTGGATCCAGGTCACGTTCAGCGTAGTGGAATTGATAGCCCGCACATTGGGCATTTGCACGCCTTCAGGAGCTGTGGGAGGAAAACCAGAGTCGTGTTTATTAATTGAAGCCTCTTGTTTGGGCAAAACTACAACAGCATGAATTCGCAGTAGTTGAAGGGTAATGCTCCCAATTTCTCAAATGCGGGTTTTCTTTGATTGGCGAAAGCACAAATAAAACGGCAGCAATATTGTCCAATAATAACTAAATTTTCTTTACTCTTAGCTTTACTCTTTCATACCACTGGAAAACTTCAAAACAAGGATTGTGAGTATATAACTTAACGCCATTAAAAGTCTGCTGCGGATTATCCAGTGTTCCTTGTTGGGCGAAGGCTGTCGTATATATATCACTAGTATCAAAAGAGGAGAGCAAAGGAAACATCAAAAAGCAACGCTTGGATGGAAACTTATGGATGTTTCGTAGGTAAATTGGATGAGTCGTAATTTCAATATAGCTTTGGAGCTGTGCAACGAAAGAGTCAACGCGGAGATTGACGCTGACATAAACGCAGAAGTTGACGCTGACATAAACGCTGAAGTTGACGCTGACATAAACGCTGAAGATGACGCTGACAGAAATGCTGAAGTTGACGCTGACATAAACGCTGGAGTTGACGCTGACATAAACGCATATAAAAAATACTGCTCAAAGAGACTTGCAGCGTATAAAGAGAATTTATGAGGAAGACATGGTCTTACCATCCGGCGGAGTCGAAACTGCAACGTGGTTGCTTAGGATGTAGCCCGCTCTGTTTGAGGCATTCACCTGAATTGAATACGCAGTGAACGGCAGCAGTTTCTTATCATACAAGACGGATGCGTTGCGTAAAGCACCGCTGTACACCGTTCTGGTCATGTTGCGCGTTGCGTATGACGATGGATTGCCGGAGGCATCCACGCTGACGTAGAAAGTGCCGGTGACAAGCAAATTGTACCTAAGTTAAATCAAACGAACAATTAATGACAAGAATGCAGCAATTTGATAATAATTCGTACAACTTGAAGCTTGATAGCATTTATAAATATTTTTAACTTGATTAAAAAGTAAGCAATTCTTTTAGATCCTATGGAAGATCCTGTCAAACTTACAAAAATAAAGGTATTTGGTTTATTGCAGTTTAAATCTAGGAACAGTTCTCTTCGATGACAAAGACAATGAAAGAATCTTGATTGCTGTGAGTGGGCTACCTTATGATTCCATTTGGTGTCTGGACCCCCGTCCAACGCGCAGCAAACGATCGGGAGCTAGTGACGTTGATCTGCAGAACCACGTTTCCGATCGGCTGCGCGTCCAGGGTGAAGACAGTGACTAATCCGCTCTCGCCGCATCCTTTAGCAGTGCATGCCCTCGTCTTGTACGTATGCCTCGTGTACGGAAGGAAACCCGTGCCTTGGTGAAACAGATTTGTGTCGTTTTTGACCAGGAGGTTATCTTGGTAGAGCTCATAATACAAGATCACCCCGTTTGGCTTTAACGGAATCTGAATGGTCACGTTGATCGCGCTTGGTGAGATCGGGATGCAGAGCGGAGGAAGCACGTCCTCTGGCGAGCTTTCAAACGTCCGTGCTTGGGAAACATTGCCGACCGTACGTCCACCCGCCGTTGAAGCGGCGATGCGAAAGTAGTACAGAGTGCCAGGCGTCATATTCGCTACGACGGTGGAGAACATGTCGCTCGTTGCGTTGTACAGCACGGCATACCGCGAAACAACGTCCGAAGTAGCGGCAAGAACTTCATACTTTGATATGACTCCATTCGGAACATCGGGCACGCGCCAAGACACTTCGACCCTCCGGCTTCCAAGCACGCGAAGCACCGGGGCGTGGATGCCCGTGGGAGGGAGCTGGCCCGTGTATAGGGATGCTTCTGATGACGTCCAGCCGGCTGTGTTGTTAGCGCGAAGAACAATGCGATATCTTGTATAAACACTTAGGCCAGTTGCATTATAACTCAGTGGATTGGGGGGTTTCACAGTGACTGAAAGGCCATTTACTTGCAGTTGGTAAGAAAGGTTTCCTCCATTTGGCTTACGCGGAGGCTTCCAGGATATGAACAAGGCGCGTGGGTATGCGATAGCCGTGGGCGGCTCCAGAGACTCGGGTGCTGGAGGAGCAAAATCAATTCATAATGAGCCTACTTCGCAACAATAAATAACGAGCCATAGAACCTAATAAGCGAGGAAATGGTATAGGAGCATTCCTACCGAAGCATGCGAGAATCTTCTATAGGACATCAGCAGAATCCCGATGTCCCGGTTTGGTAACCTGGGTACCAGAGCCTCAAAGCCTCCCAAGGGGTACGAGGAAACCCAGGGCACCAGTTTGGACACCAGGCTATGACAGGGTTCTTTTTAGCAGGTATGTTCTTAAAGTTGAAAGGGATAATTGGTGCTTCAATAGATTGAGGTCGACCCTTGATGAACTTCCCTGTAGCTTCGTGCTTGCGTGTTCTTGCGTGCAAGTCAGTGACCTCAGCACAAACACATATCATTTCAAACTGAAACATGCGCTACAGAATACTTCATCAAGATTCCTACCTGCGTCCCGGGTAACTAATCGAAGAACCCGGCTTGCACCGTAACCTCCGGATGTGAACGCGAGAATGCTTAGGTTGTAAGTCGTATATGGCTCGACACCAGTAAGGTTGTGACGTGTCACTCTTGTGTCAGTGACGTTTGCAGACACGACAGCGGATGCGTTGCTGACGTCCGTGGCCCGCACTTGGTACTTCGTCAACAATCCACCACTCACGCCAGGCTTGTTCCAGGTCACCTCCACCCACCTTGCGTCGTAACTTGCGGCTACGGGTGCTGCGATGCCACTTGGTGCTAAACGAGACGGATAATATGATTAGCACGGTTCGTAGAGAGTGCTGAAAAATAACCGACACGAGCGAGACTCGAACTCACGACCCCTGACTTTGTACGCCAAGTGCTTTACCGTTGAGCTATCGGGTCATGATTTCAAGCCAGCACTCGAGGCCAAGCCATTTATCCGCACTGCCCCACACTTTGCCGTTTGCACAGGGGAGCCATCGCAGCTCAATCATAATGTGCAGAGGACTTGTTGAGTGACAGAGACCCCAACACTGGATAGGGTGGAATAGAAAGGGGCATAGGCAACTCAAGGTTTCTTACGACATGATTTTCATATGATTTTGAATCAATATGATTATCTTTATCATTACATATATTCCTGCTTAAATATTAGGTCGGCTTTAACACAGGAGCGAGTATCAATTACTGGATAGTTGGGTCACAGAAACTCTTTTACGCCACTGAACGTACGATCGTCAACTTGCTTTTACAACTAGGAATTGATTACAAATACATATGCAATAGGAATATAGAAACATGTAACAAAACACAGAATGAGGGCCGTGAAAATAGTTATTTGAAAGAAAGACTACCTCCTTCTTTGGTTCTGACAGAAACCCATTCACTTGCAGCAAATCCTGAGATTCCACTCCTCATGCTCCGGACACGATACAAGTACTCTGAAAGCAGAAAAAAACGATGCACTATTAATGCAATGCAAAATGGGTCGGGACAAAAAACACCAAGTGAGAGATGCCATCCCAAGAAGTACTTTATCTTCTTCATTAGAAACGAGCTGAAAACTCGGGAACTCGATAGCATGAAGGTATAATTTGAAAAATGTTCTTCGCAATGAGTTGGTATGCAAGCGATATTGCCCTATGCAATGGACAATGCGTGCTCGCCTCACGAGGCGGAAAACAGACACGCCCAAAACTGGTGACTGTACAAAAAGATTTAAAAATGATTACCATTGAAAACAAGGAGACCAGAGTCTACAGTCGAAGTGGAGGATTGTATTTGCCCAACCACTCTGGGCTGGTCTACGCATGTTGGCACTGCGGAGGAGCCTGACCCAAAATCAGCCGGGCAGCCATCAAAGGCGACATTGCGGCTTTCTAACACATCTCTTTGGACGACAACTTTTCGTGCGAAGTGTATGCTCCGTAAGCAACCGCCGAATGCCTCTATGTCTGCTTTCGCTAGCTCCTTCAGGACATTTGCTGCAGTTGAATCTTTTGGGACTCCGCCTAAATACACTCTTGAGTTTACAACAGCGTCGGGTGGTATACTGCCCACGGTGAAACTGGCCCCATCAATGTTCAGAATGGAGAAGGACGAAAAACCGTTTAGCGTTATATTGTGCCACCAACCATCGCAGATCTGCGGAACCCTGGCGCTCTGTCTGCCCACTCCTGAAGGTGTTTTGAACAACAGCGTTAGATTCCCCGCGTCGATCGTCAGAGCGATTGCCGTAGCGCCGCCGCCGCCGTGCGCGAAAAGAAGCAGCCCCGATCTGCGGGTCGTCCTCACCAGCATTTGAATTATGAATAGGCTACCCCCGGTGAAGTTGCCACTGGGCAAGGCAACATAACCACCGCCTTTGAAATGAATGCCGGGTGTCAAATCGGACGGGCAGTGGGCGTACAGGGGGTCGACAGATTTCTGTTGCACTGCTTGGCTGAAGTCAATGTTCACGTTTTTGTATCTCATATTTCTCAAGCAACCAATGAAATAAGCCCGCTTCAGAACTACGTCCCCCGTGTCTGATCTTCGGTTTTGGTAGCTTCTGGGTAGCCCCCCGACATAAACGGAAGATATCTGCCCAACGATATTAGCTGACCCCCCGCCAGAACCCGTTCCGACGTACGTGCTGTCGACACGTATCCTCCCATCGCGCCTTGTGCGCGTCACGAGAACGGTGTGCCAAGCCCCATCGTCGACTCGGACGGACCCTGTCACCGTGAAGGCAGCTGGGCCTGTCTCAGTATCGAAAATGAACCATGGCTTGCCCGATCGAAGTTCCACGGCAAACATATCCTCTTGCTGGTTTGATGCTGCATAGAAAACCAGGCCATCGGTGAATTGTGTTTTGATGTCGAATTCAAGGCGTGTTTCCGCACTGTATAAAGGGAGTTGGTAGAAACCAAAGCCAGGGAACCTCATTCCGCGTTCCACTTGAGGCGGAGGAAAACTCAATGCAGCCAAGGAGCGTTCAGTTTGATAACCAACTGGCAAAGGTCCGTTGGGAATCGCAGGTTGAGTCCAAGAAAGCCGGACCGAGGAACTGTTTACGGAAGTGGCATTTGGTGGGCCTTGACTGCTAGGCACTGAAGCGAAAGAGACAAGCTTAGTTTATGTCATAAAGTTTGAGCAAAAGCCACTATTTCTATGAGCAGTTACTGTTATGACTGGTAGATTCAGGAATGATCTGACTCAATCTGGAAACGGAGTTGGATAGTCGGTGGGGAAACTTCATCAAGGCATCGGATCATCGGATAAGAGCATCCATAGCTAGAGTTTTGAAGCTAAAAAGCAGCTTGGTGAAACTTTAAAAGCAGGTGCTAAAGACCTTAAAAAAGCATGCCTTCAGAATTTGTTAGCGGTTGCAAGGACAGCATCCCACAGTATGTACATTGGTGATGCCCTAAAACATTTCTGGCATCTGTTAACAACAACGGACATAAAAGAATGCCACCACTTTACATTTATTCACAAAAATGACACCCTATTTGAAAAAGTCATCCAAAATAACATCCTTCCAAGAAAATCATCCATAGAAATACATCTTTCCAAGAAACAAACTCTTCCAAGAGAACACCTACCATCGGCTAGAGTCTGTACGCTGCTGCGGCTGCTGAAACCAGAACAGCCTTTAGAATTGCAAGCCTTGACCGCAATCTGATATGACGTGTACGGCCTGAGATTCACCACAACTGCAGTCCGGGCTGTCCCTAATGCAGATCCGGACGGAATGGGTGTGGACAGGTCGGTCGGTTCGAATCTATAGATATTGTAACGCGTGATGTTTCCATTTGGGAACCCTGGTGCACGCCAAGACACATTCACTGACTTGCTCGAGACCGCCTGTGTTCTAGGGCTGATGTATTCAGAGCCCGCAGGCACTAAAATGAACGACATGGTAATTAGATTCATTAGAGCATTGTGTCAATCATTTCAGGGTGCACAACTAACTAATCTGAGAACATATCGTTCTAATTTCACTAATATAAATCAAGAAAATCTATGGTTATTGTTGTAGGAATCATGCCATTGCTGATGATATATATCGCTTAATAACACAGTTCTGCGTTCAGTTAAGACTTACCGCTCTCCAGCGTTCTTATTTTAGACCACGGACTTGAGGTATCCCCTTTTACTTGTGACGTGTAGGAGACAACCCGGAATTGGTACTCCGTGAACGGGCGAAGTCCGGTAACGGTGAAATTCCGCTGGGCCGGGTTCAATTTGGTTGCTATTGTTGCCCCGGCAGTATTGAACGGGTGCTGGCTCATAAACAGGTCGTAAAACTGTATGACGCCATTGGGTTCTGCGGGCGGATCCCAATAAACGAAGACGGACTGTCCACCGTCAAGCGCGGTAAGGTATGGTTTCGGCTGACTGTCAGGCGCGGAGGACCGGGTGGCCTGGGGCACAGCGTCACTTTGCACGCAGCCAATAACATTGCAGGCAGTGACTGTGAAGTTGTACACCGTGAATGGCCTAAGTCCAGTAACAAGGGTGCTTAAAGCGCGTCCGGTGTAGTGCACAGAGGTAGAGCCACGAGAACTGGTAGATGCCACCCTGTAGGCGATTATCAGCCCATTGGGATATGTTGGCGGCTGCCATCTTGCTTCGACCGACCTCGCTTGGACGTTCAAGAGCTGGGGTGGACTCAATCCGGCCGGTGAATCTGATTGAGTGCGGTAAACCTTGCTGCTGTCGACGCTGCGTGTCGAGCCACCGGCGGTGTAAACAATGATGTAGAATGAATACCACGTGTACGGAGTGAGTCCTGTATCTGTGAAAAGCCGCCTGGTGCCATTGTAAACAAGAGTCCCATTTCTAAACAGCTCATATCGTAGTATTAGGCCGTTGGGCGTGTCTGGAGGGAACCACGCGGCGACTATTGATCTGGCGGTGATGTTAGATATTACCGGTGGCCCTTGTTCCGAGGGAGCTGCAAGAGACAACGAGGGGACCGATTAACCAGAGGCATCTAAATCCCGAAAAGGATTAACCAGAGGCATCTAAACCCCCAAAAGGATTAACCAGAGGCATCTAAACCCAGAAAAGGATTAACCAGAGGCATCTAAATCCCGAAAAGGATCAACCAGAGGCATCTAAATCCCGAAAAGGATTAACCAGAGGCATCTAAATCCCGAAAAGAATTAACCACAGGCATCCCGAAATTGCGAAAAGGAATCAAACTGTGAAATAAAGACAGGTTAGCTTCAACGAAAAAAATATCTTTCAAAGGCACCAATGTTGCTGAATAGAGACAAAAGATGGAGAAAACGACTGATGAAAAGAGAAGAAGGAATACGTACGGCCACTGCATCCAAATGGGTCAGCAGGTTGCAGGTTGGAGGTTCCGGGTTTACATTGGTCACACTTGGACCCCTGTACGTTCGGTTTGCACTGAGAGCATCTGCCGGTTGAGTCGCAGTTTGGTGCGGTACTGCCAGCCGTAGAACAACCGCAGGCCGTGCAGCTAAAAGGGATCGAAAGGAGCGCTTGGGAGGTTTCGATTCTCGTGGTGCACGGACAAGGGAGAAAGGATCTTGGCGAGGAGGGGCGTTGCCAGGCGTACATAAGGTCACCAATAGGTGAAACCAATCAAAGTGCTATCTTCATTTCATTTCATTTTAAATTCTCTAGGCACGGTGGCCACGTGATTCGATGTGTGTCTCTGGATATTGAAATGAAAGACGCAAACATTCTGTCGCTTGATGAGTGCTCAGGAATATCTGCTTCTAAAGAAGGCCTGCCTCTATCTCTAGCTTAGATACTAAGATGTGCTTCCACTTACCTTCCGGAATTGTAATTGTAAAACCCGGGCAAACACCGATCGCACCGCTGCCCGCCAACACCGCTGCCCGCCCGACAGTTGCAGTGCCCGGTTGCGTTACATGACGGGCCGCTTGAGCCTTGAATATCGCAGCTGCATGTCACGCACCCCTGTCCGCTGGAATTCCAGTAGAAGCCACTTCTGCACTGGTCGCAACGAAGACCGTCAACATTCGTTAAGCAATTGCATTGGCCATTGCTGAAGCACGGCAAGGAGGCTGTTCAAAGATTTAGGGTAGGATGCAATTGAGCGAAAAATAGGATCACATGGCAAGAGTTTTGACGTTTCCATATCAAATCATGGAGTGGTAACAGATTTACTACTAACTTAAAGAATGATCAACTTAGAAGACAAGAATAGATGTGTTTTGACTTTTAAAAAATATACATACAGCTTCACCTGTTTATCCTCTGTCAAGAACTTTGAAAAACAGAAAATATAATTTGATATGCAATGTTATTTGAATATCACATGTAGTCAAGCGGGCAATATGACATGTCACTTACACTGGGGCGTTGTGTCACCACCAGTTGTTCCCTTGGGGTTACAGTTGCACCTGGTACACCCGTCGACATTCTCTGCAGTCAGATTGAAGGTTCCAGTCCTGCAGACATTACACCGTCTGCCCTCTACAAGTGACTTGCAGCCGCAGGTGCCATTCAGGGGGTTGCACTGACCGCTGTTGCCTTGCGTGCCCTTGGAGTCGCAGTTGCAGGCTAGACAGCCGCCAGTGTGCGTTCGTGACAGGTTGTAATGCCCCACTTTACACGTATCGCAAAAGCCACCTTCAACGTTGCTGCGACAGACACAGTTGCCAGTTGACTTGTTGCAGAGGTTGATCTGAGCTGTTGGCAAAGGAGGTAAGGTCAGAACTGTAAAGCTTCAAGAGTGCTCTGAATCTATCCTCCACCTTGAATTATAGATAGCATTAGTAAAAAACAGGCAAGGATATGCCGTAAATTCTCTTTCTAGCACCAACATCAAATCAGGCTTCTACATTAATAATATTCTCATCATTATCTTCATCAATTATTAACTCTATAATAACAAATCAGACTCTGTTTTTTGTCAAGTTTACTTTTTTTGTCATCAGGTATTTTTTTCGGAATGGGGCTTATTTGAGAGGGGCACTTATTTCATTTTCCCTTCTAAAAAAGGGGGGCTGATAAGAGAGATTAAAAGAGAATTTACGGTACACCATGCATGGATGGATATAGTGAATTGTTATTGCCGGAAATAGTTGCAATACAACATGAGAAAAGATGTTCTTAGACAAAGCTAACTCGACACGATACAATAAAAATCAACAAATTTCTTAATTTAATACTTTAATACGTCAATACTTTAATTGACAAAACGTTTAGTTCAAAGCAACAAACATTTGAAAATATGTCGCATCGATAAATATGTGTGTTAAAAACTAATCTAAAAGTTTTCTAAAAGGGAGCCACCACATACTCTCTAAATTATTACAAAGAAAGTATCTATGTATTAGTAGTTTAGATATCTAGAAATTGTATGTCTTTATTTTTTTATTACAACGCTTAGAAAACGGAGTGATGCCTAGCAGACGAACCTGGATCTGTTCCGGCTACATTGCACCTGCACTGCTGGCAACCAGAAGATGCCAAGGAGTGGTAGCCATTTTTACACTGGTGACATCTTAGGCCTTCGGTTGACGATTTGCATGGACACTGGCCAGAGTTCACGTCACAGGCACTGCCAGTCGACCCCCACGGATCACAGTTGCAACTGGAGCAACCATCGGCCTTGCTCGCTGACAAGCCGTAAAACCCGGGTCGGCATGTGCTGCATTTCAAACCGTACACGTTTGCCTTGCAGTTACATTGCCCGTTGGTTATGTGGCAAGACACGTTTCCGCTTAATATGCCAGCAGTATTACATTCACATGCGATGCATCCGTTTGGGTTGCCTGCCGTCATGTAGTAATAACCATCTTTGCAGGCATTGCACTGCCTTCCTGTCGTGTATTTTTTACAAGGGCACTGCCCGGCAATAACACTTGAATTTGAGTCATCCTGATTGACAGAAAAACATTACACCTAAAGGACTATTCAGAAAGCTGCCACGAGCTATTACACCTAAAGGACTGATAAAAAATGTGCAAGATTAATGTTGCTATGAAAATGGCCCCACGAAAGTTTCTATTACAAAAACAACCACAACGAATTCTTATTGGAGGGGTAAGATTATAATTCAGGTGAAAGAGAGAGAACACCTAGAAGAAGCAACTACCTTTAAATGGGCACTACAGCTAAATGCCAAAAGATGAAATACCCAGGGTACGTCTGTTACGATACGAGGGGGTAAACATTGCCTTGAAGTCCTTCCTGGGGCATTAGTTTTGTGGGCATTACGGAAATAAGTATCACCGCTTGCCTTTATTAAACTAAAGACATGTTTCAAAGAAGATACATTGATGCAGAATACAAGACTCACTCGTTGACAGTCAGAATTCTGTGCAACAACTCCACTGCCAACACACTGGCAGGAGGAGCACACATCCAGAGCATTGACTGCTTTGCCGCTTGGCCTGTAAAACAATGGCTTGCAAGTCTCGCAAAATCTGCCCATCGTGTTGTGTTGACAATTGTCACACACACCACCCCCTAACGTAGTCCTGTCGCTTGGAATTGTATCAAGGGAGCTGTTGTATGTGCAACTTGTGGAGTGGTCATTGCAATTGCACTTTTTACAGGGAAAGGCATCCAGGACCATTCCCCGCTTGAACGGCTTGTCTCTGTACAGAGGGAGGCATTCTTGGCACTGAAAGAGGACAACAGCGAGATAACAAATTACAGCGCACTTGAGCTTCTCTCCACATATCAAATGGCAAAAATCAACACCTATTCTAGCGTTACTTTTCTCATTGAACCTCCATTATTCAAAATCTTTAGTGCAAAAGTATCTAAGCATCACTTTTATCATAGTCATCATAACTATAACTATCATTACTTATTTGTCACCCTATAACTTATAAGAATCATTGACTCTGAGCAAAATAAGTTAAGAAAGTGAATAAAAGAATACTCATCCAATAGCAATGTAAATAAACCGATTTCAAACATTGAAACAACAGGGTCATACATAAAATCACATCATGTCTAATGCCAAAATCACATGAACTGCTTTACAACTCAAGGCCCCCAAATATGAGGGGGCCAAGGGAGACATTTCTTCACAATAAATACAATTTGAGATTCACTACAAATTTTTCCAGTATTTTTCTTTCAACTTGTCTGTATCTTGGCATTCCGTACCTTTTTGATCCCAACAGAGGCCCTGCAATTAATCTTCATTTAAAAGGTAACTTTTAGATACCTGCAGTCCCTGGGTAAATGTCCTTGAGTCACAAGTGCATGTGTATGAAGCATTATGAGTGCTGTTTGATTCAAAAGTGGTACAAGAAGAGCCATGGCCATAGCAGTCACAACTAAAACAAGTGTACAAAAAGAATTACAACTAATTAGAGGCACACAACAGAATTCAGAAAATAGTTAAATAGGGAGCCTTGTGTTGCCTTTGGTAATATTATTGAAACACAAAAAGCTGTATGATATATAAATCTTTTAGCAATACATAGAGTTCTGAATTAGCTGAAAATCCTTGATCCTTGAAACAGTGTCTAGTAAGTAAAGAGAGTCCTGGTGTCAATAATTGTTGTATCATCACCCAAGCATCAAGTGGATTTCTGCTGTTCATATTTTTGAGGGAGGATTAGCTAAATCTGATTCTTAAAGCAACAATAGATTGGTATTGATAAAAACTAAGGCACTTACCTCCCACTTACTAAAATGCGTCTGACTCCAAAATATTTGTGTCTTGCATTTGTGACTAACATGTGTTGATAAAAACTTATTTTTACATTGGTAGCCTTTACAAACTGTAAAAGTTTTGGAGAACAATGAAAGTCTGAGCATCCTGGTTCCCCTATTGGTCGTTGTGGCTTGCTTTCAGGCCCAGGCTCTTGAGTTAGGAATGAGAGAGACTCAAAGTCAGTGCGGACTGGACTGAAAAAGAATAAAAAAATGTATAAAGACAAATTTATTTTTTTCTTTGGTGAGCTCTTTCATTTAACTTAGCTTGACAGTTTAATGCTATAATGTTTAGTGTTAATTAACAACAAAGATTGAAAGGATTCTTATTACCTTGTGATTTGCAGACAGTTCACAGAGTCTGGTTGTGTTAAAGGCCCGTTATTGACAAGGCCAAACATTCTTTGACAGTCATCAGCAAAATACTGCCATGGAACATATGTTCTTCCACCATCCAAGGAGCGCTCAATCTTGATCCCCTTTGAAGGAGGACTATAGAACATGATTTGCACCTGAAACACCTGTCAAGTAATGAGAGATCATTTCAAAGGCATGTCTCATGTACTCATAGATTGAACATCAGTGACAAGACAAGTAAACCAAGAGTTAATGCGGAAAAACTTTGATCTGTTAACCAAAGCTGATCATTTCTATCCTATGACTTGTTTTCATACAAAACAAGACAAGCTAAAATTGGCTGGAGGAAAACTTAATTGAAAATTAATTGCATTGTAAAGAAAAAACAAGATCTAACAAAATGGCTTAAACATACCTGCAGCTCTCTGTAAACAAGATCTATTTCAACAGTAGCATTTTCAACAAGTTCTGAGATCCAGGGCCTAACAATGTCTCCATCAACAAGAAATTCTGGTACATGTGATTCAGATCCTAGACGTAGCTGTGGTGTTGCTGAAGAATCAATGCCATTTTCAGTGCAATACAGAGGACGTGATGGAATTATCTTTGGATGTGAGGGTGGGCAACGACAATAAGGATATCCATAGACAGGAGGCAATGTCTCATTCATTGCTTCAGTCACTTCTCTGAAAATGAAAAATACACATGTACTTTATTCACTACACAACATTCTAGTAACTGATTGCCTTATTGAAATTGTTAAATTTTAGATCAAATAAAGGGACATTCAATTGAGAACTGGTCAAGCATACTGATTATAATATACAAACTTATTCCTTAGCAAGCACATTCAGTTGTTGCTCAGCTAAATCTCCTGCTTTAGCATTATTGCCAATTGAGAACTTTTTAAAAAAACTGAATACTTGTACCAAATTATTGTTCCACCGAAATCTTTAAATACAAGTTAACAAATGATTACCTACCTATTTGTAAGTCCCCTTGCAAAGTATTTCAACTCTTGTAGCAAACCAACAAACTGATGTGACCCTGCATTGAAGATTGTCAAGAAAACTGCTGTTATTACTTGAAATGAAAAAATATATTGAAAGTGGATAGTGAAAAAGTATATTTACTCATCTGAAAGGAAACGAGCTGGTAACTGAGAATACAAAGTCAAAAACCTCAACAAAAATATTTACAAAAAGCCTTCTAGTATTTTGTACACCAAAAATCCTCTAAAAATCTTAACAACTGGCAAAGATATAAAAAAATTACTTTTACCATCTAGCCTTTGACCAATCCTTGCATCGGTTGTTACATCATTTATAATTCCATCAAGTATGACAGTCCGCTGGATATTTCCATTCAAAAAAATTGACAACTTTCTGTCATAAACGACAAAGGCTACATGCTGCCATTCATTCTCCAAAATGTTTATATTTTTTATTGTAGCATTCCTCAGCACAGAAACTGCATCCCTTGTTGTGTATAGGAAATCAATATCATATTGCTTGATGATGAAGGCAAATGATGTTGATCCCTTTGATATCAAAGCACTGAAGTATATAAATGAGCACATATTATCATAATTTACTACAAAAATAACTTTCCAAATAGCTTGTCTTTGCATTTAAAAGTCAAAGAGTCAAGAGGATAACTTTAAATAGAAATAAGTTGTGTTCAAATTTTCTTCCATCACAAAATACTTTAAGTCATTTTCTGTACAACTTTTTTATATCCAGCCTAACCCCTACTAAATCCTATAGAAACTTAGATAAGCACCACATGACAACAAACAACTTCTCAAAACCACAATTACCCTGGACTTGAACCCTGTTTTTTTATCCAGGAACATACTGACATTCCAAGCAGGGGAATGTTTGAGGCAGGTAGGCTCGAGTATGTTATAAAAGAGCCGGACGTAAATCTTCTTGGTGTGACTCCAGTGGCACTGCCTGGTCTGGCATCAGCTACTTGGGTGACCAAGACTCCCGATCCAGAAAGCAAGTCCGTGTGAGTTGGTTGTGTTTTTCCACAAGTCGAGCAGCAGTCTAATAAACAGCTTAGCTGCGTACAGGTTGTTAATGTGCTGTTATCAACTGAAGACATGCAATAAGTCATCCGATTATTATTGAGTCCACACGTAGATGATGCGGTTACTGTCTTCAACTTTGACAACTCTGTAACTGGAGGATACAGTCCTCTGATAGCTGTTTGCGTCTGACCAATGTCCGCAATTGCAAGAAAAATCAAGATCAGAGGTATTATCATCCGACAAAATCCACCATTTGCAGCATTCTCTGCTAGAAGTCGAGGTTGATTACTTACGGCTGTTAATCTGAAAAAAGCCATCTTACTCGTAAATTAAATTATAAACTATTTAAAAAGCTTTTCAGTCATGAGTTAATGACTTTATTCCCCTGCTGTCTTGAGTAAACAACATTCATGTCCTCGTTGAGAGAGCGGTTGGCAATTGTTTAGGCCCACCATAAACTGAACAACAAAGGCTCAATAACCACTATCACATCTCTTCTAAGACAAATAATCCAGTTTGAGTCTGTTTCCCTTGCGCCTTATATGGCCAGACATATCTGTGAACCTTGAACGACTTGGATTTCGTCTTCCTATTCCAAAAATGTACACAAAGTGATTCAACTCCAAGATGCCATTGGCCCCAGTTTGAAAAAGACGCTAGCTGCATGCAAAAGAGACCGTTGAATAATAGACTCTGATTGGAGAAAGGGTGTCCGATTGTTTGATTCATTTCCCATGGCAACCATTAAGAGGGCCTGCAAGTGAGTCACTCTTGAATGCTTTCGGATTTGTGCGGGTGGTTATCTATTCTTCCCAATGTCTAGCTCAACAAAACAGACAGCGCGAAAAATGATCCAGATATGCTGCTCACCTGTCATATCAGATCACATACACTGCAGATGGCCGTGAGATTTCTAAGGTGTTTCGCTGCAATAAGAAGTTTTTGACAACTTCTCCAAAGAAACTACCAAGTTTGGCAACGGCGCACCCCCGTTTTTTTAAACAATGCTTGAGCGAACTTACTTGTTGCAAACACAGCCCAAAGATTAAAATTGTAGGACACTACTACACTTTACTACTCAGCGTAAACAAGCTAATATACAATTAGCTTGTATATTGAAAAATTGGTGGTCTTTGGCCTAAATGACGTGGAATTGCTTGTTAAATTAAAGCAAGCATGGAGTTCAAGAAAATCCGAGAATGAATGCTAAGGTGGTCAGTATTTATCAATGCTGCAATCACAATGCTATTTGTACAAAATATGATATTTGGTACGATTTTGATGAGAAGTAGTTATTTACGGCTTCCCATTGCTGGCAGACATGAAAGTCGACCATAACAGTTTGAATAAGTATCAGTCTACTGAGCTTGACTCAAAATTATAGTTCATGTAGGTACGCGCTTGGGAATTCAGCATGATTAAAATTGAATTTGGACACCCTTAAGCCACCACGAAGACAACCCCCGATAAGGATTTCAGGCACATAGTGTTTGAAATATAAATTCCTGCAGAATCATATCGCCCCTGAAATGCAGCATGTAGTGAGGAAAGTGTATCCTAAAGCATCAAGAGAATTTATATTACTTTATCAATTGTTTCTATTGAATACATTGCTTGAATTAAACAGAAGAATGAAAAATTTTGTCACATATTTCCAGGGGCGTCGCTAAAGGCGTGTACAGTGTCTGTCAGCAAATCGAGGGTTTTGTCGGCACGTTCATTAAATTCTAAAACATTTGAAAATATATCAGGGATTTATCGTTTAGTGTTATCATATAGAGAGCCACATCTTTGACACGAAAATACAAACTTAAATATTCACGTTTTTAGTTTAGATCTAATAAATAAACTTAAAAAAAATAATAAACATAAAATCGCATGTGTAACATGTACTTGGTTTAGAAAGGAGATGTTACCTAATGGTAGCTCTCTTGTCAATATTCGCGAGTCCAGAAATGGCCAGCATCATCATGTCGGGACATTTTCGAAGCACAAGAAGTTTGGCAACAAGAGACTACGTTTTCTTCCACGTTCATTTGAAATTAAAATACATTTACTGTATGATATTGCAATGCAGCTAAAATTCTTCATTATTCTTTCCACAATTATTAACATCTTCATACCAGAATCACAATGTTAAAATATCTAACAAATCTATATACAATTTTTACATTTTGCTACCAAAAGACGAGCTTTTTATCTTTCAACTTATGTTATTAAACTGGCGAATGACGAATCGCTTGATTATTATTTTCTAAGAATAACCAAATAAAATAAGAAGACTATTATATACATATTTTCTTCTTCAAAAAGGAAAACGTTTTTCCTTGGGAATCGAATCTTTTACTAAAGATTCAATAATACAAAGTTTTACAGTCATAACATTGGGTGTCTATGATTCAACAATAGCTAAGAAGGTCGTTTTAATCTATGATATTAACGATTTTAAGCCTCTTTAACAAAAATTGTACCCTTAAACGATTTGTGGGAATTAGAGACAGAGAAGACTCAGGGAAATTTGGGGAAAAAACTTTTTAATAACTATCCGCATAAAAAGTGTGATAGTATTAACAAGACAGGAAACAGAGCTAAATTCGAAAGGCCTCTCCAATCAAAATTGTTTGGTATTATGAATTGACTCATCATGAAGCTTAAAGCATGGTTAGTTCAGTTTCTTGGCATATTTGATCTATTGAATAACTGTATTTAACAGATGCTGCCAAACCGAAACGCTTGAAAGCAAAGGAAGAACAGTAAAGAATCATCAGAAGAACAAGAGAGAAGCGAAGAACGTGGAATGCCTTTATCTTTTTTTACGAGTGGCACCATCGAACAACACCATCACAAAAATGTGGCTCAGCTTAAAAGGCTTGAAAGCTTAACAGCCAAGCAGGAGAGTCCCCGATATCCATAAAAGCCAATCCATCAAATACTCTTTCATTTAAGGAAGAACAACCAAATCTCGCTACCTACGGCTCTTTCTCAAAAATGAAAATCATAACTGAAATCTTCACTTTTTCATTAGCTGATGCTGAAAAATTCATGTTGTTTGGACCCTTCTGCACAGACTAACTTCAACGTGAAGATTCCAATTCTACGATCCATTTTTGCCACGTATGACGATAGCCATCTTTTGCAGAATCTGAGAAGTCAAGCAATCGCGATACCTCAAAGAAACAGCACCCCACCCCCAAACAATTTACTCCCTGGCAACATACTTCAAGGGTAAATCAAAGCCAACAATGCCGTAAAAAGGCAGATATCTGAGCCACGTAGTCGACGTCAACAAAAAAGAGCACGAAACCAAACAATCATACCATCACAGCTTATTCGTGTTGAGCCTCGGTTATCGTCAGGAATGAAACGTCCCTAATTTTGGTACTTATCCACCCAACTGAAACCGAAAGTTTAAATAAGAAATGCAGTCAATATGAGGCCACTTGTGTACCAGGTCTGTTGATGCTGTAGGCCTAGCAATGGGACGGAATCAACATTCCTTCGTACTTTTTCTCGTGATCTCGCAGATGCAACCTTTGGATAGAAATATACGAAATATTGCCAGTGGGCCAGAGCTTGGTTCTTACTATTCTGTTGCATTCTCTTGGTAACAGGGAACCCAGTCGACAGCCTCTACATGCAGAGGTTCAACTGTTACTTTGGCACCTTCGAGTTCGAGGACTAGTACTAGCAGTACTTGTGTCATATCGCAGTTTGAAGCATTGCCCAAATACAGTACGTTCGATAAAGGCCCAAAGTTGTCTTCTCGACGAAGGCCGAGGCTAAAAAAAAGGTAGCTCAAAGTACATTGGAACCGGAAATTCAGGATGGCGGGGCATCAGCAATCCTGTCACCGGAATGCCCAGAAAAGGATTATATTTTTATATGCGATAGTTTGCGATAGTGTGTAATTATTAACGATACTGCATTTGCATATTTTTTATTATATACACGAAGCTTGTAAACAAAATTCGGTAAACAAATATTTCTACCATGAACTAGCGCTAGTGCTATAGCAGCAGTATAGAAATTGGGTGATTGATTTGGGAAAAGCAAATTCCTCAGAACCAACTTTTAGGTGGATATTTTTCAATATATCTCTTTTTTTAATTAACTAAACAGGTTGTGCTGATAGCTACAACGTATCACTGTATCCCAAATACGAGAAACTTAACACCCAGGTTAATGAACAGCAGAATTCGCTTCTAAAGGCATTGAGGAATCAATTATCATATATGACACCTTTATATATTTTTCAATATATCTCTCTCTTTAATTAACCCCATTCTTAGCAGGTTGTGCTGATAGCTACAACGTATCACTGTATCCCAAATACGAGAAACTTAACACCCAGGTTAATGAACAGCAGAATTCGCTTCTAAAGGCATTGAGGAATCAATTATCATATATGACACCTTTATATATTTTTCAATATATCTCTTTCTTTAATTAACCCCATTCTTAGCAGGTTGTGCTGATAGCTACAACGTATCACTGTATCCCAAATACGAGAAACTTAACACCCAGGTTAATGAACAGCAGAATTCGCTTCTAAAGGCATTGAGGAATCAATTATCATATATGACACCTTAATATATTTTTCAATATATCTCTTTCTTTAATTAACCCCATTCTTAGCAGGTTGTGCTGATAGCTACAACGTATCACTGTATCCCAAATACGAGAAACTTAACACCCAGGTTAATGAACAGCAGAATTCGCTTCTAAAGGCATTGAGGAATCAATTATCATATATGACACCTTTATATATTTTTCAATATATCTCTTTCTTTAATCAACCCCATTCTTAGCAGGTTGTGCTGATAGCTACAACGTATCACTGTATCCCAAATACGAGAAACTTAACACTCAGGTTAATGAACAGCAGAATTCGCTTCTAAAGGCATTGAGGAATCAATTATCATATATGACACCTTTATATATTTTTCAATATATCTCTTTCTTTAATTAACCCCATTCTTAGCAGGTTGTGCTGATAGCTACAACGTATCACTGTATCCCAAATACGAGAAACTTAACACCCAGGTTAATGAACAGCAGAATTCGCTTCTAAAGGCATTGAGGAATCAATTATGATATATGACACCTTTATATATTTTTCAATATATCTCTTTCTTTAACTAACCCCATTCTTAGCAGGTTGTGCTGATAGCTACAACGTATCACTGTATCCCAAATACGAGAAACTTAACACCCAGGTTAATGAACAGCAGAATTCGCTTCTAAAGGCATTGAGGAATCAATTATCATATATGACACCTTTATATATTTTTCAATATATCTCTTTCTTTAACTAACCCCATTCTTAGCAGGTTGTGCTGATAGCTACAACGTATCACTGTATCCCAAATACGAGAAACTTAACACCCAGGTTAATGAACAGCAGAATTCGCTTCTAAAGGCATTGAGGAATCAATTATCATATATGACACCCACCAATTTTATGAACCATCACATGCTCTTGATGTATTTTAGAAATGTAGCAAAAAAGACTGAGTAGAAAATTGATAAAGCCTTTCAATTTCTTGCTATCTTTGTTGTCTCCTTTTGCTGTTTCTCAGGCAGAAGCCTAAGGTCGACGAAGCAGCAAAAGTGTAAGTAAGGCGCCGTTCATACGGGGACGGTGTGTAAAACTGCTTACAAATAACCGCGGGGAAGGAGCAAGCGCGGGGGTGTGAGAAGCTTTAGAAACATGACTTTTACTATCCTTGGTAGCGAGAGTGCGATGAGAGTATATAGCCAGCTTGTTATTGTTTTGTTATCTTAAAAGAAATATATAACTCGATTTCGAGTTTTTTGTGAGTTTACCACCTTACAACAGTCTAAGTTCGCGATAATCAGGATAGTGACTGTAAATTAGCAGCGTCACTAGGCTATACAGATGATAGGGAACAGAAGTTGACTCCATCATATAATGTAAGCAGTGTTGGCCCAAAAGTAGTTTGGGCCAGAGGCAATGCCCCTTATAGGGCGTTAGACTTTTTTGCTTTTTTTCTTTGATCTGATAGGAACCATAATTGAAAACTCAAACATTATGCTGTGTATGGTCAAGGAATAAGTCAAAACTATATGGTTCAGAAAGCTATTAGAGCAGAACCAGATAATTTGCGGATATAGACACTAAAGTAAGAAATGTAGAGCACGTCATCTGTAAGAGGACATCTCCAGCACTAAATAGTTCAAAGTAGGCAGTCAGCAACTTTGAAGAAGGCAGTTAGTAAGAAGGGATTGTGGCAGACTAGTGTCGAGAAACTGTGTTATCCTTAAGTTACCTTTTATAAACATAGCTTAATCCTCATTGACATTTTTAAAATAGACCAATAAATGCTGGTATGAACGCTTGTTTATGCAGTCGGAGCAGAGTTGTGAGCCTAGAGAACCTAAAGTATGACAGATATATCATCTCACGGAGGAAATCATCTTACTATTGTGTATATAGTCATTATCGTGTATATAGTTATAGTTGTTTTTGGAAAATCAGAGCCTTGAACACACACAATCGACTTTATGTCTTTTCGAGCTATTCTCTGGAACTTGGTATGGGGCCTACCAGCGTTCCCCACCCCAAGAAGTAATCTTGCGAAAATATATAACAAATAGATTAGATGACGGACATTTGCCGGCGAAGCTTGAGAAACACCATGTTTGCAAAGTTTGCTCAGTTATGAAGTAAGTGCATAACATAGACCAAAGTTATAGAGCAAAAACTTCAACATTTGGCTGTGTTGTATGTGATATTCCTCTATATATTGGAGAAAGAAACGTGCTATTTCCTTTTCTGTTCCAAAGAATTTGAGCACTACAAGGAAGCTTTTCTAAGTTATGGTCGTGGTCGATGAATAAGTTGGCATTTTTGGTAAATGCCGACATTCTATTCAAGCTCTATAAAAATAAATTGTATAAAAGCAGTACCAAAACTAAAGGTATCTATTTACAGAAACGGCGTCAAAAATTTGAACCTGAGTGGAAATAAAATAAAAACATACGAGGAGAGGAATGAGATGGAAAATAAACGATGGAGAATGATTCAAGCATCAATGATTGATGCAGCGGTCAAAGGTTCTGCCGCAAGGGCTGATCACACGGGCGGCGGCCACTGCTCATAGTATGATCCCAGGTCTGTCCTTTGACCCATTCTTTTATTTATGGAGTATTCAATCAATTTAAATAGATTTTTTGTGCCCGTCGTGCTCTATCGCAATAGTGCTTTTGTTGTTTTGATCTTATCTTTCTCGTGGCAGCCATAAAACCAAATCACAGCCGCGCTCATAGTTTTGAAATACTATGAGCGTGGAGGGTTTGACCTTTTGTTTTACAACAGCCGTACGTCACAGATTTACATGAGAAAGAATGCCTTGTGGCCGTAGCCTGTTGGCCGCATTAATAGTTTTGCTTTTCTATTCACGCGCTATAGAAGTGACCTCCCGGGCCCCGAAAGTCATTTCATTCGTTCTTTCGCTACCACAACTTTCTTAAAATGAATCAAGCAAACATTGACGAAATACGTTGGAACATTGGAAAGGTATTCTCCCTACTTTCCACATAGCGAAGTTTAACATATAAGCAACGTTTGCGGCTTAAAAATAATGCCAGACCGTGCCCTAAAATTGTTCTAAAGAATCGGTCATCAGACTCAGTGTACAAGACATATTCTTGGATTTGTGGCGATGAAGCTGCAAAAACATATTTCTGCTGGCCATGTTTGATTATGGGTGATTTGTCAACGGTGAGTTTTCAACTTCAAAAAAAATTTCTCAGCCTTTTTGTGCTTATTTTGTTGGCATTGAATAGTTCTAGCTGTTTTTCATAGTCTGGAGAAGGGGATCATCCGGTTTCTGCACTGAAGGACCAGGCAAATTCCCAGCTGTTCCACTTCTAACCAACGGTGTACATCCACACTAATCATTTGATTAATCGTGGACTCAGACCTTGTGGAATGTACACCTTTTGAACTTCATATTCCCAAGTTCATAACGCCCATGCGATAAACGACAACAAGATGACAGCAGCAGGAAAATTCACAGAAGCGCAGATCTTTTTCCTCGAGTCCGAATTCAACAACGGACTTGCTCAACTTCCAGGACAAAGAACGGAGATCGTTTTTGATACTTGAATAAAAAGACTGGAGGTTATTCAACGGTGGATAAACAATCGATCGCGTGGGCCTAGACCAACATCGCGTTTCTGCACTGAACGACCAGGCAAATTCTCAGCTATCCTGGCCCTGATCAGTTACCATGGAGCTTGCAAGTGCTGAATGTTCTGCAGTGCCTTGGTGCATTGAGGAATTTTAATTGTATTATCGAATTTATTGGCGGCCTTTTCTGTTCATAGTAGAGATGACAATTGATGTAATGACCAATTGTTTGCTTTATGTTTCCAGGGAAGCATGAGCTGTCGAATATTTGTCAAGGTCAACATTCTCGTTGAGCGTTGTCTATCGGTTCGTTCGTCATGTGAAATATATCGTGAATTCGAATCATGAGTATATTGGTAAATTTTGAGAACGTTTTGCAGGATGGAGTAGCGACACGTACATGGGGAATCCGCGGACAAACCCTCAATGGACCTGGAAAACGTTCCCCTGCGAAGATTTGGAAGCGAGGGGTGTCTGGGAAGCAGAATAAATCTTCCTATGTGCCCCAAGAAGAGAGCAATGATCTTGTAAGCTCAATAAATAAAAAATTTACTTTTTTCTCGACCTCCACTCTATGTTTAGTGGATTCAGCCTGTTTCATATTGATTTTAGGGTCGCTGTTTTCTCCGACTCTCAGTTAAGGCCTGTAGTGGAGGGCTTAGTACCTGCTCCCAAAGGATGGTACTTCAACTCTACTCCTGGAGGATGCATTTGGCATTTGAGTCAAGAGGCAGAGGCAGCCAAGATTCCGGGGAATTCTGATCCGCGGCTATTGGCCTTTCCAGTTGGAACTAATGACGGGTGACTCTACAGAATCACGTGTGCAGTGCGACAGTTTCGAATGTTTGACTAAGCTCATATCCACCATCATGTTTCAAGAGGACTATTGCGCTGTTGTGAGAGTGTTGCGGAGGAGAGACGGAAGGAATGCGGTAAAGAGGGATTAAGGACAATGGTTTTTTGTGAATAAGGAGAGAAGACTCAAGAGTGGGATAAGATTCGTTTTGCTGTTTGTTATTGTGGAAAATAAGTTTAGTGTGTTTTTGTGGAAAAAGAAGAAGAAGAAATACAAATTCGCGTGTTATTATTGTGTAAACCCTCACTGCGCCACACTGTGAGAGGAATTTTTGAGGCACACATCCTTTCCATTAGAAAATGCATCCAATGTCAATCTATAAAAGGCAACATTCAAAATTCAAGCTGTACTTATGTCCTAGTGGCTAATACAAACTATCACTACTGTTCTATACAATCACTCCTCTGGGACTGGTGTACTCTTTCTGAAAGAAATCATGTTGAAGGCCAATGTAGATGTAAGACGTACGTGTTAAGGAAATCAGCCAATTTGCGCTTTATTAGGATAAATACGCGTATTGCGCATTTTCATTCATTTTAGCGGTATCTTTTGTTAGTCGCAAAATAATTTTTTTCACAATTTTTAATTGAACTTTTTGCGTCATAACCTCTCTTAGAATCTGGGGCGTACGAGGTTCCGGATGTTAGTATAACCACGCCTGTTTTTGCAGCAAATAAAGTAAAAAATTGCTCACAATAGTATGATATGGTTGGCTTGTATTTTTAAAAATAATTAACGTCAGTACTAAGGAGGAACTTGGTTTAGCTTTGAATAGGAACGTTCTAATGCGTATAGAGACTTAGAAGAGTGAAATGTAAAATGATGAATCGATAGAGAAAGAGCTGTGGTTCTTTGTGAGCATTTCTGCATGTGGTTGAATAGTCCTTGAACCTGCGAGATTGGAGATTTATTCTCAACAGTACGAAAATAATTTTATACAAAGATCCTACTTAATGTTTCTACCGGCCGTCTTGGTAATAGTGCTAGATGTCATATCCTTGTAAATAGCTTTACACTATGGACTCCCTATGGAGCAAAGACGCTATTGAGCAAGCCTATTGTATTATTGGATGAGACTGTTCGCTGTATGATGCTTACACTGTTACGTTACGTTACGTTACGTTATGTTATGTTATGTTATGTTATGTTATGTTATGTTATGTTATGTTATGTTATGTTATGTTATGTTATGTTATGTTATGTTATGTTATGTTATGTTATGTTATGTTTGCGAAGTGATAGTTTCTCTCTTGCGATAACCCCAAAGTGCAGGTTAGGTTATGTTAGAAATGTCTTTGATAAAACAACTTGCACCGGAGTTTTTGAGAACATCCCAACAGATATTTCCGCAAAAATAGATCTCAAGAACATTGTATTGGGAACGACTGAGAAATTAAAGGAAAATTATACGCTACTGGGAGTTAATAACTTCATCGAGAAGACAAATATCCTAGATGGGCATTATACGTGCACACTTTTTGGGCAAACCGATGCTGTAATAACCTTTAATGACAGCACTATGAAAAGAGGCCCCAAAGCATCTCTTTTGAAAACAAAACTCTTCGAAACAACTTCTAGAGTGCTTTTTACATAAAAGATGAGGTTTTGGAGACAACGACAGATTGTTCATGGGAAAGTTCGCTAAATCCATATGACATTGAAGATTTAGAAAAATACTGGCTTGGGTTACCACCCGGATTTAAATACGTGGTCCTGGTATAACCAAAACGAAAAATGTGGAAGTAAGAGCTTTCAATCAAGCTAGCTTTTTAAAAGAGCAACCTGAAAGGAAGAAAGATGACTGCGCGTTAGTTTCAACGTGCGTTGCGTCGAACTTAGGCCCATCGGTAGGCCCGTTGTCTGGCATGGTTCCGAATGATGGCCTAGAAATTTCATTATTGGGTCCTTGTTTGCAAGGAGAGTGTGATTCAAACGAAGGTGGCGGTAGAGAGCCAATGAGCAACTATGTGAAGCGTAAACTCAGGGAAGGAAAAGCCTTGGAAGAAATGAGGGACAGATTACGATCCTCTTTCGCCCAGCAACAGTTTCTTCTAGAGGACACAATTTGCAATGGTTGGATGCAAAATAGCCCTGGCTCGAGCAATCCCGTCGTGCAGTTTGTCGCTGTCAAGACTGTGGCTGGCACCAGTATTTCAGCCTTGAATGTGCTACGACACTGCATGGGAATTCAAACATGTTCCATGTTCTAGAAATTTGGAAGGTGAGTCTTCCTAGCTATTATTCTACATCTTATACTCTTGGTAGTAAACTTTATATATCTTTGCTGGAAATTGGTTGGCCACTGGCCGCCTCTAACCTTATATTAATTTTGATATTTGATGACTTTTTTACCTTTAATTACGCTGTTTCATCTCTTCTTGTTTTATCTCCCGTTACTTGCTGTTAGATTAGAAGATTATATTTAACCTTTGAAGATTGTGATAAAATCTTGGTTTTTATGATTAATACAGTGGCTTTTGCACCAGGCCTTTATTTCTACAATGCTTGCAAAAAGGTTGATCTGTGTATTGATAAATCAGATGGCCTAACTGATCAGTAGGCAACAACTTGAGATAGATTATAACTGCTACTCAACTCTAGAGCTCAGAACATGTACTTCATTTTCTGCTAGGATGGAAAGTTTGTCCCAATGTTCCCCAATAATTTCACCGTTATTGCACCTGGACATAAAAGTTGTGGCTCATACAAAGATATAAAGCAGATCATCTTCATTGACATGCAAGGTACAAATGTGTTGCTTTTATCAATAGTTTGCTTTTATTGGTTGGTCTGTCAGACCGAATTACTTTCATATCTTACATAATCAACCAATAATCAAACGAAGGTTGAGGTAGCGAGCCAATGAGCAAATATACGAAGCGTAACCTCAGGGAAGGAAAAGCCTGGGAAGAAATGAGAGATTACAATCCTCTTGCGCCCAGCAACAGCTTAAGGAGAAACAAATAAGTAAATATAGCAAATAAGTTAGACATTGCAAAACGCAATGTTGTTCAGACCGTTCTCTAACTTTGATTTATGACAAAAATGAGACTAGTGTGTCTGTTGTACTACAAGTCTTTCAGGCCATGCGTCTTTTGCTTCCTGTGGAAGGCTACGAAAGACGCCGGGGTCCACAGGTGAAGCAAATAAGTAAATATAGAAAATGAGTTGGACGTTGCGGAAAACAATGTTCTTCTAAACCATTCAGGAGGTTTACGTATTACATGTTTGAGCTTGAATGATTTTAGAAGCCTTTCTGGAAAATATGAACTCCCATCAGGCATAATTTATTATTTCTTGAAGAGCATTATCACCGATTTTGGTTCCAAACATGATGATGAAGAAATTCTTTCGGAGGTCCTCCCAACGCAGTTCATGACTGCCCTTCTTGAACCACGAAAAGCAAAATAGAACTCTATGCAGGGCTCTTATTCTAGCTCGCCTTTACCTGTCTGTTGATCTTCTGCTCATACCACTTCATCAAAGTAATCACTGGAGCATAATTGGGGTCTACTTGAAAGAAAAAGTCATAGTTCTTTGTAAAACATGGCAAACAATGGAATTACTGTAACGGAAAGAAGGGAAGAAAGCCTGCAAAGCTGCTCTCTTCAAACGCAAATCCGAATGCACAGAAAACTTCGGCGAGAAGAAGGCAGAAGGGTGGCAGTCTAAAGGAGATACCATGCCCACTTCTCGTTCGAATCTACAACGAGAACACGGCTGCAGTGGACAGAGCAGAACAGATGAGAACAGCTTATTGCTGTGCAAGGGAATCTTGCCGATGGTGGACTTACATACTTTGGTTTTTGGTGGACCTTTCCATTTCAAACGTGTTTGTTTTAACGAAGAAGGCACCAAACCATAAGAAGGCACTAAACCATAATGGTAGAGTATCAGAGCTGGGAATCTGGTGTCGGGACCCAGACCCGGTTTGGTAAGTTTACACGAAATCGAGTAGACACGCGAGCTGGTGTAACAGAGGCCAGTTGCAGTAGAGAGTTTGTTGCAGTCGTAATAAAATGGAATGGTCATTAAGAGTTGAACGAAGTGGTGATTTTTCTCTGCGTCTTCTTCTTTTGATCTCGTCCATCATTGAACATTTGGATAGGGGTACTGCTAGAAATAGCGGTCCCAACATCTGGAATAAGTGTTCCTTGGCACAAAAGCTATCGGCTGGTGACCTGCTGGTGCTGTGTTGTGATCTAATTATTGTAAATTGCAGGCGACTACCTGTCTCCCCTGTATTGAAGCACGTTGTGTGTTTTATAGTTAGTTCAGATTCTGGAATCTACAAGATTGTAATTGATCCATTTTGTCGAGGTTTCTTTTAAAAGAAATACAGTAATTTTTACCGTCACCTGATCACACAAGAAGCTCCTTACAGCGTTAGCTTCGTTTTCAATTCCGAGTCTCGTTTTCACAAACGAATATGAAAAGGGTCTCTTGCACAGAGAAAGAAACAGAATGCATTTTATTGAAGAGTGGATGGTAAGTTATTTGCCTTTTTACAACCTCAAACCAAAGCAATTTTTACACTTTCTAAGAAGGCTGAATGATGCAATGAAGTTTTCCAAATATTTTCAATTTCGAAAATTCACAGCTTGTCTACTGACAATTCAAACAGAAAATTTTTGTACGAAGCTCTCAATATGTTGGTTTCTATTATTACTCTTTACGTAGAGTAGTTTAGAGCAGAGTGGAGTAGAGTAGAGTAGGGTAGGGTAGAGTGGAGTAGGGTAGGAGGGGGTAGAGTAGGGTAGGGTAAAATAGAGTAGGACAGGGTAGAGTGGAGTAGGGTAGATTCGAGTAGAGACGAGCAGTAGAAACCTAGACGCTGAAGGGTAATTAAAGACGAAGAACAGCCATCGTGGGCCCCTCTGAAGATTCTCCTGCTGCCAACAAAGATCGCGCGTTGTAAGCTTTACTGGCTACTACGATCTTTTTGTTCTATACTACCTAGTCGACCGAACAAAAGTTGGACAGTGCTTAATATACTGCAATGGTAAGAAGTATCCCACAAATGGAGAGGCTCGTTCAAGAGTGCAGTGTGAATCGATCCAGAGTGATTTAAGTTAAAAAATTTATAATTAAATATGTCTCTAATACATGCACAGGTAATTATTTCCAATCGGGATAGAGTTTCCAATCTTTTGAAGAAGTTTCCCAAAGTTATAGCAAACTCAAGCCGATCAACTGTCGGCCATCACTGTTTACCCTCAACCAAGTGTAAACGAGTCGAACATAGAACTGTTCAAGGCCGGAAGCCTCATGAAACACAATTGCAAAGGGAATTGTTGAATGATGATCTGATCGAGTCTATCGATACGATTATCCAGGACCAAATCGACCAGGAAGTAGAAGAATGTCAGTTTATAAGTATCAAGGTTGACGAAACGGCAGATATATCTACTAAGGAACAAGTGAGTGCAAGCATACGCCTTGACAAGAAAGGAGAGATTGTAGAAAGATTTTTGAAGTTTTATAATGTTAGTTCTGACAGAACTGCACCTGTTATCACTGCAATCATCAAAAATATTTTCAAAGGTATGGATCTTCAATTCAAAAGAAGCTCAGTATGCAGACATATCATGAAGCTTCTGTTATGTCTGGCAACATTGCAGGAGTTCAAACTTAAGTTAGGCAAGAGTACCCTTGTGCATTTTTCTTCCATTCTGCTACCCATAAGCTTAATTTTGCCAATCAGCTTCAGCCATTCCTGCTATCAAGGTTTTTTGCAAATATCAGTGCATTTAGTAATTTCACCAGCTTAAGATAAGAAAGAAAATATTTTTTTCCAGCACATGGAGTTGAAATTCCACAGCCAGGGGACACAAGATGGTATTATCGACCCCGTACTGTTTCTGCTCTTTTAAAGAAATACAAAGATATTTTAGAACTGTTGGATATTATTCTTGAAAATCCACAAAGCTGGGGTGATTCAACCCTCACTCACGCCAGTAGTTTATTACATTGTTTGAACAGCTTTTTATTTTATTTCTTATCAAAGTCCTCCACAAAATCTTGAAACAATCTTCTATCCTCTATATGTTCCTTCAGAACAGAAATACTGACTTCAGTTATGGTGTTCAAATAATAAGGTCAGACTTGGCCAACCATCTTCCAGGTCAGACTTGAAATACAACTTCAAGCAGCTGTTTTTTGAAATAATTGACAATACAAGAGTTATGATGGAAGAGAGGTTCGCAGATTGCAAGAAATTTTCATTCCTGGATTTAGTAAATCCTAGACTTTTCCCATAATGGAAAGATAAGGTTCCATCTAACATGCTAGCTTCTTTAAAATCTGCCTATGGTTCTTTGTATCTCAGGTCATTCATTTATTCCTTTTGCCTACACAAACTTTCAAATGCTGACAACTACCCTGATATTGTATAAAAAAATTGCACATTGATATTTCAAAAGCAAGCCATGGGTGTACGGCTACATTGATAAGTGAATTTGAGAACAAACGCAACTTATTCGTTCCTTGGACAATTTATAATCTCCTTAACTTTATTCAAATATGGTAAAAAGAACATCAAACGAGAGTTTATCTGGACTGATGAAGAAATTCCGTTGTTGCTCCAAATAATTACTGATTTCAGGGCAAGAAAGATAACGCAGGGCCTAGACTGGGAGACTGTCAAGGCCAAACATGAGGAGATAATGGCGCAGTTTCACTCGCCAATGTGCCAACTTAAGACCTCGCTGAGAGCCGAACAGATAAAGCGTATCAGTTTTGCTACGGATAGCTAGGAGTGTAGACAGTTTATCCACAGTTTCGCGGTCACTAGGGCCGAGTCCCCTTAGGTCTGGGACTTTGATCACGAGGAACTAAAATGGCGATCTCCAATTAACAATACCAAGTCTCAAGCCTAGTTGAGACATTAGAGAGTTATCTACGGCTACTAGCTCAACTGGTTCTAATCTTGTGCAACAAATGGAAACAATAGACGAAAATGATGTCGTTACGATAATAAAAAAAAAATAGTCACGTTGCCAATGACAAAAAGAAATATTGGATCGAAAGTCAGCAATCAGGATACCAGAAAGATTCCTCTTTGATGTCTTGCTACATCCATGAAAAGAGAGGGTGCATTATCATGGTTCAATGGTGGAATTTGCTGACAGAACCACCTCGAAGCAATTCAATATCACCAAGGCGAGAAAAGTCACAGACAGTTTTTTTCTGCCATTGTTCAGGCAATTTGTTTAAGGAAGAGAATCCTCGGAGGGTGTCACCAGACATTGAGAATTAAGTTATTGGAAGGTCTCGAGGCGCATTGGGTCGAAAATTTCACCCATGGCACTGCCATTGGTACCCCGTTTGCCCCCAACATTGCAAAAATCTAAATCATTCATTGAACAAAATTCTTTGCCTATCAAAACATTAACAAAGCTGCTAATTAGAGCACTTCGACAAATATCGGAAAATTTTATAATGAGAAAATTATTGACACTAGCATTGGTGAAAGTATTTTGAAACATTTTATTCAACGGCTGATTTTAATTCTGCCGTTGACTTATTATTCGGTGAATTGTTACTGAATAATCTATTAAAGTGAACATTTGAGTTTTTAATGACGGAAAACAATTCGAAAATTAAACGAATCCGTTGGTGCAGTTTGACGTTGATCACTCAAACATTTGAGGAAGTCGTCAAACCACTGTGACACAAAGCTGTCTTCACCTGATGACAGCTGGATATGCCTTTTCCCTCTAGCTCAGTTGTACACAGGACAAGCTGATTATATTTTCATAAACGCCTCTCTTCGTCAATTCGCTGCATCGCAGCAACAATCTACTTTACTTGTACAACACCTTGGAAGAAACCACGTGGTGCCCAAAAGACTGACCTCAAGCAAAGTGAGAAGTAGGAAAAATCAGCCAGCCATTAATGAAGACTATTCGTGAGCCATTGCAGAAGGGAGCTTATAAGAAAGAGGTTGCAGGGAAATTTCTACAGCACCTCTGAACAGGTAAACAGGGATTCCACCATGCAACTCGCTTCAGAAAAGAAAAGTTCACGGGAAATTGCCCGCAACTGATAGAAACCTCAATATAAAAATGCATAAACAAGCGCATCAAAACGAGACAAAGGCCTAACAGTAACGGGAGGTATAGAGAAAGCGACGCCTCGGGAGATGGCGAACTGCTTGTCAAGCAATCATAACAGAACATGCGCTTTGACAAAACAGCAAACACTCTGAGCTTCCTGATGCGAGGTTTCATGAAACATTTCTGCTTTGAAACGAACGCTTTCAGTCATATCCACCAAAACAAAAGCTTTCCTTCATGTAGTGGAATTTGGCTGGAGAGGCCTTTTGAAACCGGGTTGGAAACTTATAACTATAAAATAAAATGTATTAAGCTCAATAACAATATATCGATGTTTGGATCTTTTTCAAGATGGTTTAAGGGAGAAACAAGTTTAAACAATAAGTTTAAACAATGGGTTGGAAAAAAAGAAAATTATTTAAAATAAAATTTGCCACTTGGCTTTTTTATAAAGACCGCGAATGAAGTTTGAAAAAAGTAATAATTTGAATTTAAAATATAAAATTTTCAAACTGAAGCAAAATTTAGTGCAAAAGGATCACTTTATTCGAACTTAAAACAATTCGAATCGCCAACATCAATATCATATTCGAAGGAAATTGGAAAACCCTTCGAAACTCTCATGACACCATATAGAGGCTAAATTTTCATCGATAACTACCACGATTAATTGAAGAAGAGGCATAGAGCTCTTCAATACAAATAAATTGCTATTTACATTCCTGAATTTGACCAGAGGACTCCGCCGGCGGCGATCAGACGTGGTACATTTGCAGCAAGCATTCTTTCATTGGCTTCAAGTAACGACAGTAGCTCGATCCGGTTTTCGGTGGTGCGTTGGTTCTGCAGAAAGCGATAAACGAATAAGAGGTTGCACGATGAAGTGTTCATGGATACGAGATCAAAGTCATGGTCTCTATTCTTCATGTTGACAAACGTGACGATACATATAAGCGTTGGATATTTAGTAATCTCGCATTCGATACCCCTGCATGCTGAAAGCGCCTGCTCATTGCCTCTGCGTCTCGGAAAAGAGACATTAAAAAGTGCTTCTTTTCTCCCACAAGATAAAATCGAAGGTTTATTTAAGTTCTCCAAACGGTCTGACATTCATGTGTCATCGATAGCTTGCCATTTTCAACACTTCAGCATCATCAATTGAAAAATTTACAAACAAAGACTAACCTAGAAGCCAACGTGGACTTAAGCAAACACGAATCTAGAAACAGTGAAACAATAAAGAGAAAATCTTTTGCAATATTAGGACTAATTTCTAACCAGTTTATAAAGACTCATTTCTGACCGGTATATAAGGACTCATTTCTGACCGGTATATAAGGACTCATTAATGACCGGTATATGAGGACTCATTAGTGACCGGTATAGGAGGACTCATTTTGGACTGGCTAGGAACTTACTTTAGCAATGGCTTGATACCATCTTCACAGTTGATAAGCGTGTCTAAAAACAGTTCGAATTCGTGCTTGCTCCACTCCAGTTGTTTTATCGGCTCTATTATCTTTAATGAAATACGAAAAAGAGGTTTTAAAGAGCGTAAGTGAGCTTAGTAAGGCATAGAACGGGGCAACTTCGAAAACGACTCATATGACATAAGTTAGCTTGGAGGAAATCGTGCTTCTTCCGATAAAAATATCTTATTTGCAAGTACAAAACTACAAAAAAATTAATAAACTAGGCCCTCTTTTGAGCACCTCTCTTGAAAAGCCACCGCCTGTTAAATAGAATACCAAAGACGCCCCTGGCTTTCATTCTACGTATTAGCGCATTGCAGTAAACATTCAAAGAATTCAGAAAAGAAGGACTGCCTCACTTTTTCGACGGAATGATTGAAAAACTCCCTCACTTCTCGGCTGCTTGGCATACTGGACCCAATATGAAAAATCTTTTGAGATATATTCTGAAATAAAGTCACAAAAAAACAGATTAGTCAGGGTGAGCGTGAAACAGGTATAGGTACTAATGTGCTAATAAACAACATTTATGAGACGAGAATAAGCGATTAGTCTTTGCCTCGTAATGAATGAAAATAAGCAGAATAAATCCACCAGTTTGAATTTGCTTAGAAATAGATAAGCAAATTGTGTTATTCACAAGAGCTTTTTATGAAAATTAATCATTCAATATATATTTCGAGCATTACAAGTTTAAAGCTCGTTATGTTGAGAAAATACTTGTTATGAAGAGAAATGCCAAAACATATTTGCCAGTAAATACAATTCCAGAATTCAGCAACCAAAATCATTTGCACGAAATCAACTGTTTCATGGGCTTTATTGCACCCATTGACCAAAACCAATAGGTTCACACTGCACATAGTAATAAAGGTTGTGCGAAATTGCCAACAAACGTTTTTTGTGACATTGCATGATTCGGACGGCGATAAAGATACTCTTATTTTTTCTGAACGAATTCATGGCTAATCACATCGAGCCAAGGAAACATTTATAAATTACTGAGAAAGTTAACATTTCGTAGTTGGGCAGATTATTTTCAATAGTAATAAGTTTCAATGAGGTAAATAGTGATGTTTGAGGAACAAAAGAGAAAAAAAAGAAGCCTCACTCGAAAACAGCCGTCGACAGACTTTGCCAATCCGGCTTGACTATCATTTTCCAGAGAAGAAACCACGGTACTGAAAGCAAAAGATAATAGTTAAAATTGATTGAAACCTAAACAGTCCTATGAAATGAAATAAATAATCCAGGAAGAACTAAACAAAATATTGCAGTGGCCAAATTTTCTGCAGAAGAGTATGACCAACTGTCCCAAACAACAAAGGAGACTTCAAATTCCTTTCTGCTGATTAGAATTCGATTAGGTATTCGACACACTCCATTTGATGCATATAGAAGGTTGAAATTATAAAATCGAAATTGAATATCAGTGCATTTCAATCCCCCTGGAACACCTAGCAACATCCATGTGGTTTCCTACTTCATAAATATATAGACAAAGAATATATCATTGAATAACATTTAACTAAACCTGACATTCCTTGTTTTTACTATTCTCTAACGAGTCATTTACATTACATAGTTAGATCGGCAATGCAACAAGTGATACAAGACATTTCATTTACAAACTCATAAAATTATAAATTAAAAGAACAAATCAAAAATAAAACTAAGTTGCACAAAATCAGATTAAGTAAGCCCTTATCATTAGATTGTTTATCAAGATGCTGGTAAAAGTACATTACGAAATAATGAGATTACTTTTTCAGCTGGTCATTTATCTCTTTGTCTGATATAAGGTTTTTCAGGTCTCTAACTTCTTGGAAGAAATTGCGATCGAAATCATCATCAAAGCAGAGGATATCTAGAATAGAAAATTTTCATCTTCACTTAAATGTTAATATGTGCCGGCTACGCTATGCAGATATAGTGAAGGCAGTGAGAAGTGCAGGATAAATGGTTGAAGGAAAATCAACATTAATTGAACATGTAAGTGCAAATAAGTGCCGTAACAAGCATCGCGTGCAAAGATGCAGCATTTAATTGTTTTAGCTCATCACGTCTTAACGCCACGTAACAGTGACGAAACATCACATTAAAGTCACAAAACAACAGTCACGAAACATCACGTAACAACAGTCGCGTAACATTACGTAGCAGTAACGTAACAGTCACGTGATATTTGCGTAACAGCACGCATCAGTAGCGTAAGCGGCCGCGTAACACCATATCACAGTCGCGAAACAACAGTTACGAAACATCACGTAACAACAGTTGCGTAACATCAGGTAACGACAGTTGCGTAACATCATGTAACAGTATATAACATCACGTTCAGCCTGGGTGTTGATACATAGCCAATTCAATTATTTACTGATCACATGTTTTTGAGAAAAAAGATGGCTTATCGTAGATCGGTTTTAAAAAAGTTTTTTATGGATTGGTTGAACTATTAAACGTGATTGCACCGGAAGGTTCGTTCAATGTATCATATGAGAAACCCAGACTCAACACAAAAAAGGGGATTTGTGTCTTGACACAAAAAGGTCCACTTTTGTCTTGTCAAGTTTGGTCATGCAATTTTGGTAGTGTGAATATCGTTTTAAAGCAACTTATGAAAAAGGTGTTTCCTCACCAGAGCCCCAATTTCGTGGCCACATTTTCTAGTTTAGCTTGTCAATTACAATGCATATTCCTAAAGATTATTAGTCAAATGGGCTGTATTCAAGCGATAAACTTTAATTGGCAAACTTTAACAAACCTCCAACACACCAGTGTTTCAGCATTTGTCCGGCGCAGAATACGAAGTCATCGAAGTTCAGATAAAGAAGTCTGCGATTAGAAAAACCAACCACAAATGCATGTTGCCTCTATACCATGGTATATGAATGTCGAAGCTTTACTCCGAACTCGAGCTCAAAGAAGCTTTTTATTCCACAGAAAATGTCAGATTATTTCGAATGATTTGAAGTCTTGTACCAACTTCAACGGCTCTTACTTAACAAGCAGAGAACTCGGAGCCAGGGGATTGTCAAAAAAGAGGTTCCTGAGCTCATTTCAACTGAACTTACTAGCTTTAAAGCATGCTTAACATACATGACAAAGGATTGCATGAAGAGCAATGACAAAAAAGCCATGTTGACTAGCGTGAAGGGGATACAATAAACAAGCATGGAAGTGACGTTAAGAAATCAGGGTGTCGGTAACAGGGATACAAAAGAAGACGTGATTACGTTGCAACAATGGCCGTATTGATCGATAATGGTTGTTTCAGAATGAACGAGAAGAAAGAAAAATAGTGTGCTTGAAGCGCGTTTTCATTGAAATAAAGTCACCACGAATTCATGAAACAACACCTTTTTAATATCACTTTTTGAAATATTTCTTCAAAGTATAAGACATTTGAAACAAAATTTTGTGAAAGGAATCAATTAAAAGCAATTTGTAATAAATTTGAGTGCCAAATATTTACCTTTTCCTTCCCGTGTCAAATCGGTTGACGAATATGAAGATCAGCGATGCATACACACTGTAAAGAGAAAAATTGATGAAATTCACAGTAACATAATGCTTGTAGGTTTTAAAGGTACTTTTAAAATGCAAGCATATGGCTTTTCCGACAATGAAACTTTTCCTTTGTGATTCTAGCAAAGGATGAATTAAAAACGGTATGTCCTGGAGCTTCTCCTTTTGATTTCGAAGTTTGAAAATTTCTATTTTAAAGGTCAAACAAGTTTGAAATTATTTTCAAGTCAACATGAATTGCAGCATTTAGAGGTGGGAGAAAGGGAACTACTGAAGTGCTTCTTAACATCCACTATTAAAGAATATAAAAATAATCTTGAATTAAAAAGGTAACCAGTACAAGGAAGCAGCAATACCTTTGCTAGTATAAATGCTTGATAGATGTCACAAAGAGTTTTTTGGGTGAAAGCTTAGAAAATGGAATACTTTACACAAAAGATGTCAATTATTCGCACTGTTTAACTACCAAATCAGGCTTGTGTCACTGACCATGTCAAAAGGAACTAAAAGACACACAAATGATCAGTAGCCATAAAAAAGATGGAAGCCAGATAATCTTAACAGTACCTTGCTAATGGTTCCATCACCAAGAATTGTTTCTGCATGATATCTAATGCATTGCCTTCACCATCTTCATAGGCTTTGAGAACATTCTTTACATTATCAAACTGTCAAATAAAAACTTCACAAATAGAATTACTTCATTCTTATTAATTACGATTATATGTAAAATATTTGAGAATGTAAATCGACAGCTGATTTGGGTGCACACCACAGGCCTTCCTGGGAAAGGCGTGCGATCGCACTCGCACACCTTGGTACACGCCTCCCCACACTGAGAAGTGTGTTTAATCGCACGCCTGTTTTGTAATTATTCGTTTGTTTTTTAAACCTGGTTTCCATTTACCTGCAACCGTAGAAAGGCTGCATGCAATGTGTTGCCGACAATAAGTTAAAAAGATTGCCTCGGAATCGTTGGCAGACGTGTGGCAAGCAAATGTTGATTAGCACAGGGAACTAAGAAGGTGGCAGTAACGCTTTGATGTTTACTTTGTTCGAATTAAACATTATGCGGTGCCAGCACGTCATTTTGGAAAGCCGTTGTGACGATTATTTCTTACAATAAAACACGGACCAAATGACCATAACACGGGGACTAGTTTTACACAATGTTTTGAGATTACAACTTTTCAGCATTGTAAACATGAAGTGCGCAGAAGTGCGGCAAGTTCCTGTTCATTCTTACTTTTTGAAAAGACAACAGAAAACATTTGGACATTTGGAAAATATTCCCCTAGAATTCTTACAAAAATTGTACTCAACAATTCCGAGACGTCTGCATGCAGTCCGCCTTTCCCGTGGTTTCCCAACCAAGTATTAAAGAGAACACATGAAGCCATTGGACAATTCGACTAAAATTTCAAACCATTATTAATTAAAATATACTTTGTTGACTGTCAAAAGATCTACACTTGAAATATGGCGTCTTCAGAAAAGAAAAGTAAAGGGGTTACAAAGGACCTCTCCACTTTCTTGAAATGGGGCAAGGATTACATCATAGGCTACACTGTCGAAACCCTCGACAATAAACAGTGTGTGACAAAGATTTGGTGCAAGTTGTGTGCAAAATATCGTGAACAGATTATCCGACATCCATCATGCAAAGGAGCTGCAGCTATTGCCGTGAAAGCATTTGCCGATGGCACACCAATAGTCACCAAGTTTCAGGTAAATATTCTTTTTACAGATTTTTTCTTTGTAGTGCAAAGCACACATCGTCTGGGCTCGGAGTTTTTACACAGTTTTAAAAACAAGCGATTGATGTACGATTTTAAGAATTTTACACTTTATTTTAAGTGTTTTCTAATGTTAAATAATTGCTTTATTGTGATATGTCTTTATAGGTTGACCGCCATCTTACTGGAGAAGCGCATAAGACAGCTTTATTGCTTGACAATCGAAAACCAGCTGAGGAGAAACTGGATACAAGCAAGCGACCGATCCAGCCAGACATCAGAGCATCCTTAAATGAATCAGCACGTGATTCATTCACGAAGCTAATGAGGACTGCATATGAAATGGCAACAACACCCTCAATGGCTCACAAGCATTTCAAGGTCCTTGTAAAATGCCAGCGTGCTAATGGTGTGAGACTCGTGCAAGGGAAAGATTCAAGCAATGCAGCACGTGAATTTATACATTACATTGCTGAGGCCATCGCAGAGAAGTGTGCAGGAATTGTTGCTGGCAGTGATTTTATGTCAATATTATCAGATGGCTCACAAGCACGCAAAACAAACGATGAAAAGGAACTCGTACTTGTGCGAGTAGAACGAAATGGAATCCCTGTTTACTTCGTTGTTTCTCTTTTGGAGATGACCAGTCTTGGAGGGGGCAATTCAGATTCAATAAAAGCGGCTATTGACGGCATCTTTAAACAAAGTGAAAGTGAAGGGAATGGAAACCAGAATGGTCCAATACCATTGGCAAACTACAAAAAAATGGTAGTCAGCGCAACTGCAGATGGTGCCAATGTTAACATGGGGATCTACTCTGGTGTGTTAACTCAGATGAAGCAGGAAAGAGATTGGCTGGTGACAATTCATTGCGCCAATCACCGCCTGGAGTTGGCACTAAAGGATGCAATAAAACAATTTCAACCGTTCCGAGAAATTGACTCTTTCTATAGAGATATGTGGAGCCTATTTAAAAACTCTGGAAAACTAAAAGCAGAAGTTAAAAAAGCTTCTGAGGCCCTTGATATAAGTCATTATACTTTGCCAAAAATACATGGAACCCGATTCCTGAGCCACCGGAGAAGGGGGTTAGCAAAACTCCTGCATAATTGGCCCACATATATTGTGGCATTTGATAATGCACTGGCTGCTACGAAAGGATATACAGCTGACACAAGAGCAAAAGTTGGTGGATTTTTGAAAAAGTTAAAATCGTATCCATTTCTCTGCAAAGTAGCTGGTTATCTTGATGTTCTCGAAATCATGGGCCCACTTTCTCTGGTTTTCGAAAAACATGACCTAATGGCTTTTGAGATACCCCCAGCTGTAGAGAAAACACTCGACACCTTGGAGGAAATTCAAGAGAATGCTTTGACCCCAGATTACATTCTCAGCAGCTACTTGGCAAAGTTTTGTGTAGCACAAGATGGTGATGTGACTAAAGTAAAAGCAAATTACCCCAAAGCTGGTCACGAGAGACGCAAACTAGAAAATCAAGAGTTTTTTGACTTGGAGGTAGAGCAAATGGTCAATGCTAGTTATGCAGCAACAGAAAAAGCACTTGAAATGCAGGCAAAAATGGCAGAAATTTTGTGTCCTTTAATTCGTAATCGCTTTTCGTCGTATGACCAAGATGTTTTTAAAGCTATGACCTGGATTGATCCAAAATACTGGGACCATTCCGATAAAAACTATGGCAAGGGTGACATCTCCACAGTTTGTGAAATTTTCAGGGAGCCTTTGGAAGCAGCATCTTTTAATAAAGGAAAAGTTTTTGAAGAATGGCGCTCTTTAAAGATCCTTCAAAAGTCGCTGTATGCAAAGATGGAGTCAAGGCCATTTTGGGAAAATATAATAACATATCGAAAACGAGAGTTCCCAAATTTGTCACTTCTTGTGAGCTTGTGTCTGTGTGTTTCTGGTTCGAATTCCTCAGTGGAGCGCGCCTTCAACATTTTGACCACTATTTTATCAGATCGCCGACTCAGCATGTCTCACGATACAATGGAAAATTGCATACTGATTGCTGGAAACGACAGCAATTGGTCGAAGGAAGAAAAAGATGAACTCATAATGCGCGCTGTTGACATTTACATGGAAAAAAGAAGGACGGCAGTACATGCACAAAGTACTGAAGACGATCGACCAAACAGCTACAAAACATTTAAACAGGACGAATCAGATACTGAATCTACTTCTTCGGACAGCGAAGTTAGCTTATCAGAATGACTAAACTTTAGAGTTCAATCATGTTTTGCCGTGACAATCCTTTTAGTTCAAGCTTATTTCAGTAAAAAGCAGATCCTTTTATGATAGTAATGTTATGTTGAAAACAGATGAAATGACTTAAGAAATGAGTATGCAAATTATTTATGGCTCTATATAGTATGCAACTGAATATATGTAGTAATAAGACAAAATACCAATAGCACTCCATCGCACTCCTACCACAATCTAGGAGTGCGAAATGCCACACGTGTGCTAATTTATTCCCAGGAAGGCCCCAGGTGAACAATGTGGTTCTTCAAAAAATTTATTAAGATTTTGGAGTCAACTGAATCAAGCCTCAGGTGCAGAGACATTAAAAAGAGCAAAAAGAAACGTAAAATAAAGTAAAGAACTTTATAAAATGAGTTGATTTGAACTAAGTCAAAAACGACTTGCTTCTCAGTCTTGGTCGTTTGATGTGGTCGTATGAAATTTTGTTTTTCATTAGCTGAGCAACATCGGCTGATTCTTTTAATGGTGCCTATTGTGTCTTCCTATTGTGATGTGATGTGTTGATCGCATTGCCAAAATTATTTTACTTAAAAAGGCTACTCGCTGTGCTATGTTCAAATTCCCCCAGAAACATGGTGCTCATCAGGTTTTGTTCAAATTTCTGCCTTCCCGTTTAGGTTAATTAATAGTGAATATAAAAGGGATATTTGCGAGAGATTGACTATGGAAATCGAAAGATACTGCATTTCCCTAAGGAGACAACCAATAAGTCTAAAGGTGCTGTTGGACAACAATAACTTTAACAGGTAATAATAAAAGTGTGATACGGCATTGTTCATGGTCGCAGGTGTTGCAAAACTTTTGTCCAGGTAGTGAATTAGCAGGACAAAACATTAAAATTAAAGAAAAGAAAGGACATAGGCATTCTATCCACTTGCGTTTCATCGAAATGGCTATGAGTAAGGGTAACAAAATAAAACTGCACACTTTTTTGTGGTATGGAAAGTCAGAGATTATTGGCCATAATGTAGAGGAAAAGGATGGAAAGAAGTTTGTTAACATGATCTGGTGCAAAGTGTGGGCCCAAAATAAGGAAGGGATTCTCAGCCATCCAAATCTGCGTGGAAACACTAAATGCGCTGGCGTTTATCAATGGAACTCATGTTGTTACTAAATACCAAGTAAGATTTTGTCATTGCTGTAGTTTTTAAATTAGACATGCCGAAAATGAAGCTAGCAGCAGAGGAGGAACCAGCAAAGAAGAAAAAGAAAAATCAAGAGAATGATAATGAGCTAATCAAGGAATCAGATGATGATGGAAGTAATGATGAGCAAAATTCAATAATGGAAGGGTTTAACAATGGAGACATTAGTGAAGATGAAGACTTAGTTCACAGCAATGATAACAGTAGTAGTGATGAAATTTAAACCTTACACATTGCATGAAGCACAAAGTCAGCACTGTATTAAGACGCCTTCAATGGTAGTTGAGAATTTCTTCAATGGGTTCTTTGGGGGACTTTCTTATTAGATCTCAAAACAACTTTCAACTTAATTGAATGCTATATCAGAAAAACTCGACAATCCAGCATGGTTTCAAACACAACTGTGCGACCTGGACATTGAATCTTTCACAGTATAAGGTTCTTTATTATTTTATCCATTTAGCCAGTCAACAGTGACAAAAAGTTTAAAAGTCAGGCAAAAAAGCTTTAGTGCCTTTGTACTTTCATAGCGCATTTCAGAATCTAAAAAGTGGAAAAGATTTGCCAGGGAAACAAAAAATGTTCGCATTCTCCTATTCGGAAACAAATTTTTGTACTGTCACGGTACCGTTTTTGAAGAAGACAGTGTGAACAGGGTCTGAAATAGCCAGATATGTAATAGTGTGAATCACACACATGAAAGAAATAGCGCATGTGGTTTACCTTATGATGAAGAAAACTTCTGAAAATGTATATTACATTAATGTGTATAAAATTTTATGGCTTTAGCTTGTTGACTGTAAACTATCAAGTGAACTTTGCATATTGAATACATTCCATCTAAAATTACCAAAAGCTGAAAAAAATAGCCAGTAACAAATCAAAAACACTAGAGGGTGATAAGAAGAGGTATGATTGGATATAATTGACCAATAACCATAAATTCAGACCTTGCAATTATTAGATAGAAAAGTCATTATATATATGAATAAATGCTTGAACCTGTCATGACATGTTTGAAAACAGGTGTGAAGTATCTTATGTAATGTAGAACTTACTTGTCTTCTACAGCGTTTTAGTGGAATTCCAGTCTTCTCGCTAACATCATCCATGTCCTTTCTTAACTTTGCACTCATTTTACGACCAAGTATCTCTCTTATGACATCTTTATCAAAACTATAATACCTTTAGAGAAAAAGGGAATTTAATTGATGGTTACCATGTCATACATCTAAAGGAGTACACGCTTTTATGATGAGTTGATTTCACCCAAAATATTCCATGTGTTCCAATACCTCTAATAGGAAAAAACCAATAGCAAATAAAATAAATCACAATAAATAGGTCCAAAGGTTAAACATAAAAGCAATCATGGACAAAAGTTTTCAATAATGAAAATGTCTGGTATGATGTGAATATATATATCAAGATTACTTGCTTTTGAATTAGTTCTTGCTGAGCAGCTGGTGATAGGGCACATAGCATCTGTGTCCTAAAGGTTAATGGTGATTGCAGAAACTTTTCAAGAAGTTGAAACAGCTGAAACTGCTCTCTAGTATCACTGAGAAGGATGGCATTTGGAAAACCAAGAGTTGGTTCCATACATTTTCTTTGTCTTGTTGCTTCCTCCTCTAAAATTTGAAAATAAAATAACTGCCATTCAGTATCAGTAATGCATTACAAAAATAGGTTTGAGAAAAGTTTAATAGGTTTCCAGGACATGCTTTTCTGGAAAACAGGTTGTTTCTCTGTTAATCTAACTTGCTTTGGCCCGCTCTTATGGAAATTTTCTGGATTCAATTCTTTATCAAGGATTAAACTTGTTTCATTACCATAGATATATGAAAAATTTTCTATTCCTTCGTGCATACTCTTTTTAAATGCAAAAAACTTTATTTTCCTCTTTTCGCAAGTGCGCCTAGGCCAATAAAAAGAGGCCGACATCGGGTGCGCATGGCCGAAGCCCAGCATGGCAGGGCGCCATGTTCTTCGATACGCCTCCTTGGGGATGTATTTCAAAATCTATTTGCATCCGAAGTATACCCAGCGATTAATACCTCGATTGATAAACCTTGATGGAAACAGCCTTCAAACAACGCAAATAAAAAGCATCAGTAATTACTTTGAACAATTGCGCATCGGCCGATCGGGGACCGATGTTATGGGAATGGAACTGGCGCCATGGCCCGTTAGTCATGGTGGATTAAAATATTGCAACTGAACAACTTTTTCAAAATAAAACTATAAATATCGCTGATTTAGGTAACTTATTAAAACTATCAATACCGTTCAGTCCTTCCAGCCACAAGGAATAAACGTGAAAGTCCAAATCGACAGGGTCGCTGAAACAGACTGAGAACTCGTCCATCTTGAGCTTGGATGCAACTGGCAAGCCTCTTTATAAATACGAGGCTTCCCAAATTATTGGCGGCAAAATAATTGATTCCCGGGAAGACGGGAGTGCACATGGGGAATTTTTACACTGCAGCGGGAAACAAAACTGGAATAAAAAGGTCCTTTGGTAGTGAAATAACAACAGGTATGTGCTTAGACTAAGTTATGACTGCTGTTTAGAACGCGATTGTTTGTCCGTGTTCTTGTGTTGATTTTGGGTCACGATTTAGGCCTATGGGGCCAAAACAATTTTTATGGTACCTGCCATTATCGTTCATGGCCGAAGTTCTACTTTTTTGTGTAAAGTACCCCAGGTATGTTTCGATGTTCATGTGCCAATTTTTCTAAGCGCTTATTTTCTAAGGTTTATTTGTTTTTTTAATGCTGATAGAGTACAGCTAGAGTTGACATTGTTGTTGTTTTTTTAATTATGGCAACCGCTCGGTGTTGTTTTGATTTGATTTCAGCTGGCCTAAGATGGGTATTCAAGGACTTTTGCCGCTTCTAAAAGACATTGAACAAAAAACATCTGTGAGTGAATTCCATGGCAAGACTGTCGGTATTGATGGCTATTGCTGGCTTCATAAAGGCGTTTATGCATGTGCCAAAGAGATTGTTGAAGGGAGAAGGACCAAAGTGTGAGTCAAAATGCAATTTTAGCAGTTTTCTACTTCATATCGCTCTTGTAAATTCAAATCTCCCCATACTACTCCCTCCTCAAATGATTGCATGAGGGGATAACAACTCCTTGCGCCCATACAACTCCCTCCAAAAAATTAGTCACTTTGATGTGGGGAAGAAGTTATTTAAAAAAAAGAAGACATTAACTTTCTTTCCAAAGACTGAACTATTTTTATTAGGGACTGTTGGTTACAAAATTGTACTTTCTGCCAAATCCTTACAGATTAATCTTTATCTTTTTCAATTTTTAGGTATATAAATTATGTCATCAGAAGATTGAATATGCTGAAGAATTACAACATTACACCTGTTATGGTTTTTGATGGTGGCTATTTACCTGCCAAAGCTTCTAAAGAAAGAGAAAGAAGACAGTAAGTTGTGTTACCAATGTTTTCTGATTTCTACAGATGGTGCTGTTAGTCAGTAGTTTGTAGTAAGGTCTGAATGATTTGGATTAAAAGAATGCTTCTTTCAAATAGCCTATTATCATACTTTATTTTGAAATGTCTTGGTTTTAAACATTCATTGAATTCTGTTACCAGATAAATTCTTTTAGTTTTTTTCAGCCCTGAGCTTATCGTGCTAAATTGCTTCTAAGATCTTAAATGCAAGTTGTCCTTTTTTCAGCTTACGCCATGAAAACTTGAAGAAAGCTAAGGCATTTTTAAGAGCAGGGAATGTCTCTCAAGCAAATGATTTCTTTCAGCGATGTGTTGAAATAACTCCAATGATGGCAACTGAAGTGATCCAGGTTGGAGAACCTCTCTTTGTTTTGTACATGTTATCAATTGTCAAGTTTGTGACCAGAAAGTTGCAAATAATGGAACTCTCTAATGGTGGATTTCTTAAGTGAGTTACAAATGGAATAGGAGTTTTGAAGAATTCTTTTGCATCAATTATGTAAAGCTCATAATTTGAGATGTAACTTAAAGAACTGCAGGCGATCTTTTACAGTCATTGTTTTTTTAAAAGGCTTGCAGAGAGAAGAGTGTTCTTTGCATTGTGGCACCTTATGAAGCAGATGCTCAGCTGGCCTACTTGGAAATGCAAGGAATCACACAGTTCACTATCACAGAAGACTCTGACCTTCTGATTTATGGTTGTACCAAGGTCAGAATCTACTATTTCATTAATGCGGAAAAGATTGTTGCTGATACATGTTTCATCTAGCACTTTACAGCTTGATTTACACTTGTTAGTTTTCTGCTCAGCTGTTTTAGGTTGCTTTTCTCATAAAGGGGAATTTCACACTCAAATCTGCATGATTTATGCCTTCAAAAACAAGCAACTTTTTCATCTGCAAAACAAACTTATGCATGTGGCCCTGTATTGCATTGGCTTTCACATAACCTTCAATACATTGGTGCTTCATTTGATTTTCATTGAATAGTTTGCTATGTGTATTGAAAGATTTTGTGTTTCCGAGTATAAAGTCCTTGTATATATACACAGCTTTTGCATCTATAGTAACTGCCAAGAGAAAATTTCTTTTGTACATCTACCTGATTAGATTCTTTTTGTCTAGGTTTTGTTTAAAATGAATGGCGATGGCGATGGTATCTTTATTGACCTTGCTCATCTGAACAATGTGAAAAAGGTTGCACTAGAATCATTTACTATGGAGAAGTTTCGCCACATGTGCATCCTTTCAGGATGTGATTACCTTGCCTCTGTCAAGGGCCTTGGACTTTATAAAGCCCACAAGTTTCTCCTAAAAAGTACTAATGTATACAAGGTAAGTAACTTCTGATTCTCAGTCTGTGCTTAGTTAGGATTAGCAAAACCAGGGCAAATGATGTAAATTACAATGATAGAGATTATGTTGCCTGTCATTGGAGGAAGAGAGTTACAGTAGGCCATAAAAGTATCACTTGCCTAATATACGGTTTGATTTTACCTAGATGAAATGCTTAAGGTTACGGTAAACGTTTTCAACACAAAAATTGGTTTTTCCTTCCTAAAGGCCAAACTGTTCAAGGTATCTGGGTAAACTATATATAATTCGATGCACAAGATTATGGCGTATCTAGTCATATCAAAATTATTGGCAAATAATGTTAAATGTTATTTTCCATGCGAATTTATTGCTCAAAAAGTGTACCACTTTCAAAAGCTATTTTGTACCCTTGCGTTTGAGATAACAAAATTTGACTTCTACCAGCAAGAAGTGCAGATCCTAAGCTACCAAAGTGTGTCTCAGATTTTTTAAACTCCTCGTCTTGGAACTATACCCTGTCAAAAATTGGCAAACAATTTTTCCACCCTCCCGCCGCTGTATTTGGGTATAAAAGACGGACCAGAGCAAATGAAAATATTTTGAGACACCCTTTGTTTGCCCAACATCTGCCCTGGCCGTGTGCAAATTTTCGAGCCATTCGATTAGTTCCTTGGGTACAAAATAGCTTTTTCGTACCTGTATGTAGAGGAATTAGTCCGGAGAAAACGGGATTTTACTGATCGCACTTGCAAGATACACATCGGGATCATATTACCAACAATGTAATCCGGGTCAAGTAGTTTAGGCTTTAAGATCAATTTGCGTCTTTAAATAAGCACAACAACTCTTGGATGTGCCATACTCTTACACAAACCACAGGAAACAGAACAAGGATAATCGGCTTAACTGGTCGAGGGATTTGAAAACCGCTGCTAGAAACTTTGATCAGGAAATTATGGAAACCTTCGTTTATACGGGATTTTCTCCATTTTCAAAACTTCTTCTAGCTTCAAACATGGTATTATTATGTACCTTATTAATTCGGCTATCAGAATGTGAAGTAATCGAAAAATGGATGTTTTCGTCCAGAAAACGTTTATCGTAACCTTAAGCGAAAATCCAAGCAAATAGCTTTCATACATGTTTTCCACATCAAGAAAATCAATCCAAGTTTCCAAGAAATAATGCTCGCTTTGATTTTATATTATTAATTCTTTGTCATTTTTGGCTTTACCAGAATTTATGGAATTCTACAATTTGTTATATTTTTAACAGGAAATGTTAATAAACTTTTGAAATTATCTAGCTTTGAAATTAGTTATCATTTCTATTTTAGGCAATACAGCTAATCAAGCAAGGAAAATTCAATGTCCCTGATGATTATATTGAAAATTTTCGTAAGGCAGATGCAGTCTTTAAGTATCAGTCTGTTTTTGACCCAAGAAGCAAGCAGATTGTACGATTAAATGAGGTTTCTGAAACTGATGATGTCACAGAAGAATTGTTGGATTATGCAGGGCCGTATCTTTTCTTTATCAACTTTATTTACTGCAAATGCTTTCATATACAATGATTAGACATCCATTTTCTCAAAAGTTTTTTGTCAATTCATATTCGCCATTCTTTATCAAATTGCCAGTAAGCCTTATAACAGTTACTAATAGTTACTAAGCCTTAATTGTTTATAATAGTTACCTTAATCCAGTACTTTGTTTTGATGAAAATTTCCCATTGCATTCTCTATACTTTGATACCACCATTCTTCTACTTATCCCGCCAAAAATTCACTTTCTACCACTACCCACAAGACACACATGGCACTTCAGAATACCCTCTCTAATAATCTTCAAACGCCATAAACACACTTGTTAGACTTAATTCCTATTAGCAAAATGGACAAGGAAAAGGCAGTAAAGATTGCTCTTGGTAATCTCGATCCAATATCTGGCGAAACTCTTGCAGACTTTGATGACTTTGTTGTAAGTTTGTTTGGCGCAAAATATCTCACACCTAATCAGCCGCTCCTTTGGTCAGTTTTTGTTAGTGCACTGAAATGGTGAAGGCGCCAAATGAAGTGGACATTCCATTGATCGTGTTCGCATCTATTTATTCTCTTTAAATACTATGAATGCTTTCAAATTGCCAGGAAAACTAACAATAATTGTTCGTGTCATCTTTTTTTTGTGTTAAATCTTTTTATCTTCCTTTGGGCATTGCATTTAATAATTTGTTTGCCTTTCACTCCCCTACAAAGCCTATATAAAAATTTTCACACTTTCGATGTTCGACATAATTTTCAAAGTATGTATTTGTTTATTTAGAAGACAAATCCATCAAAAGAAGTAATAAAGAAAATACCAACATTTATGGCAGAGCCAAGAAAGCAGAAAGATCTGAATTTGCATTATTCTCTTGATGGGAACAATTCTGATAAAAGTAGTGATGATAACGAGTTTGGAAAAGAGTATGCTGTTGATGGGGAAAGCGACACTGACGAGGAGAAGAAGGCATTTTCAGCAAAGTTACGGCACTTTTTGCCAAAAGAAAATGGTTAGTCGTGAAGTTTTTTAATTTTGCTGTCGTGCGATATTTTAGAGGCTGAAAATCTTGCGGCTGTGTTTTTTACTGATGGCACAAATATAGCTTTAAGGGTTTGTGCAATTGTAGCAAAAAAAATTCGATAAAAAGATTCTTGAAGTTTTACAACTAGACATTTAATAAGTAACTTGTTCTTAATGATATTTTCTTTATTTTATTCTTGCATTTGTTCATTTGATAAATTTAGACCTCATGCTAGACGACACATCACCACCTGACAAAAGCCTCAAGAAAATCAGCTCCTTTGAACAACAGAGCTCAAAAGTTTCTCTTGGAATTCTTTACGATGATAGAAGCAGGAAAATCCCAGCTGCATCAAAATATGGACATCACAGTGTGTTTGTCAAACGAAAGCAGCATAAGTTTAGAAATCCTTTTCGTGTTTTGGAGGGCGGCGAAAAAGATGATGCTGGCACCAAGAGTAGCAAGTGAGTGACGTAATTCGTTGTTGGTAGAGTGTTAGACCTGCATCAAATCAGCTAGCATCCAAGAAGGAATCTTCTCGAGTACAAGGATAGATGTAATTTGTTTGAAGTACTAATTATTTACTAATTATTATTAGTAGTAAAACCATTAACATTCGTCGTGCTGACCTTTTTCAAGGTGCATTGTTTTTCAACTTGCTTGGGTATCAGTACTCTTGGGAAAAGTTGTCTTTGCCATTCACGTTCCCTGGAGCAAATATGTACGATGTACGATGCTTTTCCAATGCTTGAATTTTAGTACTGGGCTTATCTTTCGATATTTTCACTCAACGCAAAGAAGTCAAGTGTTTGAAATTGAAGTCCTAAATGAAGACTTGTTTCAACAGATATTTTAGCTCGCAAAGTGACCAAGAAGAAAACGAAGTTACTCGTAAAATCGAGCACAGCTCGTCAGAAAAAGCAAGCGAAGAAGACGTCATACTGAGAAACTGTGACAGCAGTGAAGTTCCACCAGATTCAAAGCGAGTCAAATACAGCTGGTAGATTATCTCGATTCTCAATCAAAGACATCTCTGAAAACTGAGGCCTTTAGGCTGTCAGACGGTGAACTTCCTCTTAATCCATCTGTAAAAGAAGAACCCACTAAATCGAACGTTATCACCATAAACAATAGAAAATCTTCAAGGAGTGGAAGTTCTTTCCCTCGACTTCCCACATTGCCGTTCGATTTTGATATCACGAGCAAAGAATCTGGCGAAACAGATAAACAAAGCAATGTCCAGCCGTCATTATCAAAGTTTTTGTACACAAAAAGTACAGAGCATGGCGTATGCAAAAGAAAGTCGCTTTTCAAAACACTGAACAATTTTGAGGAGGATAGCTTGACTGACCCGAACAGATCAAGCCAAGAGTCAACTCAATCTTCAGAGGAGGCACCATCGAGTGGAAGGACGTGCGCTGGGGAAGAAACGTTGCACCTATCACAGTTGTGCGTGGAAGACAAAGAGGACATAGAGAATGATTGCACTTTAGTTGATGCGGAAAAGGCAAATGAGATGTCAAATAAGGTGAGTTATATCTGGAATAATCAAGATCTATAATGATGTGGATGTTGTAATAGTGAAAGGAGTAAAGTACCTCGTGTCGTGCATTCTGATTTTTTGTTAATTTTTGCATGTTGTCATTCTGGTTCATTAGAGTTTTGCTGCAAAATTATGAGACTCATAAATCCGCATGAAATCTCAACACCAATATTTCTGCATCTAGCTGACAGATGGAATCAGAAGCTCCGCAGATAATTCTGTGTCCAGCGCCCAGGGGGTTGGAGGTTATGCCCAGGTTATGGAGCTAGAGGCTGTTGAACCTCCAATCAGTTAGGCGACAATTTGACATAAACCAATAGGATAAGAAGGACAAGAGTATATAAGATTACTCCTTCGTACTTTTTCGTTAAGCTTGGCTAAGCGAAGTTTTCCCCGGCGAGACATGCTTTGTACGTCATCCGTTGACAACAGTTTTCGCTTGACTCCTTCGTTTTGCCCATGCAAGCTACAAATCATTGTCGCACTCTGCACTGCTTCCACATATTCAGTTGTAGCAACTATGCAAGCATAGTTTAAGTCTTATAATTAACTGATACAAACTGAAGTCCACGAGCAAGCAGACTCTGTCTGCCAAGTGTGCCCTTTGCAATAAGCTGAGCACTTCTGGACGTGCAAAGTTTGAGCGTGCTCTCGAAGATGATCCTAAGTTGTCAATTGACATCAATTCTGTGTCTAGTTATTATGATTAATCACGCCGTGAAGAGAATTCCCCTCTAACATTGACTTGATTCATTTGTGCCTTTTTTCAGCGGCCGTTAATACAACTGCAGACCAGAAGTGTTTCAGGTATCTGTACTCCATTTAAAAAAAGCCTATTATTTCGTATCAGGTAGAATTTGTGATATCTTTGAGATCGACTCTTCATTTGGTAAACCTATGATAGATTTTGGAAAACCCTTTATGGTCACGTGACTTTGAAGTGGGATCATCCGAAAGCCATTATAGTGTATCCTATTTAGCAGGAATATTCATTTCCCGAACTTTTTCCATGTTATTCCTGCTTCGTTGGCACTTTTCCTTGTTTGCATCTTTTCAACAGGATAATATCTTTTTCAGAGCCGGTATTGAAATCAACGAACCGCTCGCTATTCGCTAGATGCAAGACTGTCGGTTTGTCAAGAAGATCGAAGTCTTCGCTTGATCAAATCAAGAAGGAAAATTCTGGTTTGAAACAGTCCAAGATATCTTTTGAACAATTTGCATTCCCAAAAAAGAAAAGTTTATTGTGAGTAGGTTTTCCCTCTTATCACTAAGTTTACTTTCGATTTAAGATTTCAAGTTAGTTAAATTTCTCACTTTTAATAAAGATGAGATTCTATAAAATGATTTATTCTTTAGAGCAAAACCTCCCGTTATGTATTAGAATCTTCTTACTGCTTTAAAAGCAGAACTCCTGAACACGTCTATATTCTTCCACCTTAACTCGATGCCCTGTATTCTAACCGTTCCACCTCATAGAAACCAAATCGTTTCGCAAAGCAATCTTGTAGCCACTCACGTAATCACCATGACAACATTCGAAACGAGGCTTCTTCATTCATGGACATTCTTTGCTGGCTTCCTTTTAGAAATCATTTCTTGGAAGAGTAGTTTGCCTTGCTTTCCTGGACAAGGTGATCTGCATGTGTATACAAAGAACATCCAGACCAGATACGAAAAGCTTTTCCAGCTGTCTCTTCGAGTATCCGCCTCTCTTCCATCTCAGGATATTCAGCGCTTTGCTGTCCCCTGCCTAGATTTCATTAGTCTAAATGACCTTCCTATGCCTTATCTTACTAAAGTCCAAGCGAGTTATGATGACTGGTAGTATTGTCCAAAACCGTTTTCGCTTTCAATCTCTTGACACTTTGTGCCATGTACTTCAATTGGTCTAATGTTTGTCTTCAATATCCTTATCTGTCTGTGGATAAGCCTCTGCTTCTAATTGATTCAGTATGACGAAACAGCCATATTTTACGCAAACCTTACATCTGGCCATGGCTCTGATCCCATTTCTAAATTCTTGACAAATTAAGCCATTGTTTTTGATTGGCTTTACTAGTAAATGGTTTTGCCTGACACTGAAACTTGTACTCCAACCTGCGATTCGAATCACCCAGATAACCTAAGACCAATCGGCGTCAGTGTTGCTACAGAGCTCATATTGCGTTGATCTTGTGTTGATCACATGTCTTGTGTTGATCTTTTTGCTATAATTGGAGGCTGCATCCCTAACTGAGTCGTACAGCTATCCTAAAGCTGCTTCGTTCATGATTTGCTTGGAAGGAAGGCAGAAATCTACCTGATGTATTGCAGTATTGCTTAGAATCACCGTCTCTGACGATCCATGGCGACAAATCAGCATTGCCTCTATCCCTAATGTGCCTTCCAAGTCTGGTAATCTGGAAAGCTCTTGTTTTGTTTAAAATGTTTCTTAATAGCATTTTCCATATGTTTCGCAATATTCGCAACCAGGCTATTTGTTCTGCAATATTAAATTTTAAGTAATTTGCCATATCAGGATGAATGAGTCATGGTAAGATGTAGGTTGTTTGGAGCTATTCGTTGTGTTAGATTTATTTCTTGCTAAGAGAAAATCCGTCTCTAAGTGGTGTCCATTTTTCGAAAGTTGTCTCTATTTTTAGTAGTATGTTAAGATTACCTGGAAGTATTTGGATGCTGAAAAGCGTCCTTATTCAAGCCCTTCTTAACACCCTTTGATTTGGTCGTAACAACTATTGTTTCAACATTTTAAGTGTCATCTGAATTTTACCATGAAAGTAATCGAAACTATAGTATTGATTTTCCTTCTATTTTGCTTGTAGGACGAAAGACACTTAAAATTCTTTCTTCTAAAAGAGAGATACATCAAGCTTTACAATGCTAAAAGTTTTATGGACAAGCAGTTGTAAAATATTTTTAAATTGGAAATGTGAATTTTGACACACTTTTTATCGTTCAGTGCTTTTTCACACAACATTCAATTGCGTGTATAGCATTATAATTTTAAACCCTTTCATGAATTTCCCTTTTTGAATTTTTTGTGTGTTGAAGGTATTAGTGTTTGTATCTACATCTGCATCTTCATTTGGAATGCCAATTTTTTAAAAAAACATTTCTTTGTATACGTTCATTGACCTAATACAACGCATTTACTTCATAATCAGAAAGATACGAATACAGTGCTGGTTTCTTTTATTTTATATAGTTAATTAGAAATCATTTGCAACCTTAAAAATTGCAGCTGTAAACGTTTAACGGTGAGGGCATGAAATAATTATGCAAGCAGTAAAAAAACGATGAAATGGAATGATGTGGGTTCAAAAAGTGTTTCTATGCCTTCCTAAAAATTATGTAAATTGTTACTTAATTGAACAAATGATATTTTATTTTCAAGTTTGTTTAAATCAACTTTGTATTGAAATTTTCCCCTTTACTTACATTGTCGTAATCTTTCTTAGAGAAAGTCCTTGGAAGTTTGAGTTTTCTCTGTACAGACTTCCGATCAAGTTAAATTTGATGCATGATATCATGTTTCACGTTACCAGACATTTCCCCTTCAAAGAAAGGGTAAAGCAATAATGCCCATGGAGTCTTTCAGGGCTCTTTGTTGGCTCCTTTATTTTCTGTAGTTTCTAAATTCATGAATTACCCTTATGTTATAACTTCGCTATTCTAAAGTGTAAAACATTAGTGCCCAAGGAGTTTTACAAGGCTCTTTGTTGGCTCCCTTTTTTGAATCCATAAATTGACTCTCATCTCACGACATGATATAATTTTTTTCATGAAATATGGAAGGTTGAAATAACATTGGGCTGCAATGGTCGAAAATGGTGCTGAGCCTTCGAAGGCTACGTTAGCCATGAAAATCTCCTCCTCGCGTCACTGTTTAAAGGATCGTGTACTTAGTGGTTTTACATGCACTTGCCTGTCTTTCGGCTCCTTTTGGACTTGGATTATGCTAGCAGCCAGCACCAAGGTGTCATTATGGCATAACTGTAATTCTCTGGGAAGATGCGTCAGTTGCAGCGGCCTTCTTCGTCAAGAGATGTACCAGGAACAATTCTCACTGTCTAAAAAGCAAGTAACATACTTATACTTGGTGCTACAGTAACACTATGTCCTAAATAATGGAGCGGATGGCGTTATAGGGGCAAGAGCAGGGGGTGTAGGAAATGCTGACGACTCATTACAAATATTCATCGATTTCCTATGAAATAAAAACAGAGTAAACGAGCTCATGCTCGGCTTTGATACGACCTAAGTTTTAGTCTTTTTTAGTGGTAAGAATAGAAACCTATTGTCAATTTTTGGCATTTATGTTCTTGGATAAGGCCTCAGAGTAAAGGAACAGTTAGACTCCGTATGTTTGGAATCTTCGGTCTTCGCTTTGCGTTGATTGATGGGTTATCGATAAACATTAAAAAGTTCCATTTGTCATGGTCCTGCTATTTGTACGAAGATTATGGCCAATAAAAACAAATCGTAAGCCTTTTGCTATTGCGGAGAGTTTTGTTAATCATTTCGGATAAATTCTTAGCTTCGTTTCACTCTGCGTGGGCTTAGGAATAGATTGGGAACTCAGCTGACTGATTTAGCCTTTTTTGACGTATTGCAAGTAATCCACTTTATCTCATGAAGATCACTGTCCTTATTAAACAAGGCTAAACAGCCAGTTAGTTCCAAAGCAAGACAAGTTGCGGATTCTATCTTTTCGCCCTTGTGCAAAACGTCTTCCTAAAGCCAGCTTGAATCATCAGCTGGATTTAGGAACACTATCAGTCCAGGATGAGTTTTACTTACTGGATCTTTAAACTTTGATCTTAGAAAACAGTCTTTAGTCTTGGACAACTCATTTGCGGAGTGATATTTGGATTTTGATTGGTCACTTAATCATTCTGAAGCAGATTTTCAGCTATAATCTAACAAGATGGCTGTAGCAAGGAGATATGATCAAGTTGAGCCCCATGGCGCCATTGTCACGTAGCCTCCTTATCATTCAAAAACTTTCCAAGGGTCCGCCATCCCTAGCAAACGTTCTTTTACCGCTCTAAAGCCAGCTAAATTGTTATTACCGCTAATCTGAACGCCATCAATTCGTTAAGAAGACAAGACAGTTTAACGATTGCTGTCAAGATTTCAACTTTGAAACTTCATTAAGTACATTCCAGCTGATACTATTCGTGAGTACGATGAATCTGCAAAGATTAGGCCAGACATGTAATTTATATTGAATAGAGTAATGGCCGCCTATTAGTTAACGGAAAGGAAAAGCCAAGTCAGTATTTCCTGTATCTCACGATTGAAATTATTTCGAAACCACTTTGGACAGATCAATTAAGTTTTAGAATACTTTGCCTGTTTGGACTTATATTACATTATTCGAGAGCCTGTTTATCTGCAACAGATTTGTATATCTAGGAGCGTCCTGTTAAAAAACAAACTCATTCAATTTCTTCATATACTGACCGTTGAAGAAGTCACGAATCTTGTGCTATCACAGCAAAAAAGAGGCCAGCGAACAAACTCTCGCAAAACCCTTCTAGGGCAACGTGCCAGTGGCGTTTCACTACATTCTCCACAGAGTCACTGAACAGCGATAACCAGTTGATGATTAAAAGGTATTTTTATTCAATTAACTACGGACAATTTTCCCGATCCCAGAGTAGATTGGAGATGATGTTGAGCGCGATCGCTGAATCGTACTGGGCTTCTCACCACAGATTTCCCATTCTCACCACAGATTTTCAAATCAGAATGCGACAAAAATACTTGGCAGAGACTTTATTTCTAGCGACCATTATGAAACCTGTCCAACTTTTTAACAAAGGAGCGAGGAAAGGTAGTACTAGATAATAAAAGCTTGTGAGTGATTACTGCTTGTCTTTTACCCCACCCACTGTACATTCAGGCAATCCCAACGCGTTTGAGATCTATAATATAATACTCCAACCTCATATATTCAATTTAGCGACATGCCGTTAATTCGCATTGGCTCTAAACATCAATATTCGCCCTGCCATTGTTACTGCAAGGCTGATACCTCCCTCGTTGAGACCTCTTAATTAGTGCTAATAGCTTTGTTGCTATGCGTTAGCGCCGTTATCATGTTAAATTGATTACGGATTCTAGACCAAATGTCTTGGCCTTGTGAATTTTGATATCTCTCTTGAGGTCTTTGTTGCAGAAACACGAAACTAGACATTGTTTTCAACTGCAGAATAATTTCAACTTGGAACACCCAGCGAGGCCCTGTTAACAGTGGAATAGCCAGCAAATATTGAGAGCGAAAGGGGGGGGGATTTCCTACCAGCCCCACTAGTGAAAAGTGTTTGCCTCAACACCAAAGTGCCCTTATGACTGAGTGGATTCTTTTATTCTTGCCTTATTTGAGATGCATGTGGAGCAGTGTTTAGTCTTGATTGAGACTTGTAGCATTCTGTTGATTCTGCATTATCTAAGTGTCCTTTCCTCAAATGCCGCACAAACGAAAAACCCTTAGAATATACCATGGTATAAGCCATCATTAGCACCATCAGTATCACGAGGTGCGTCATCATTTCATTTTTGAAAAGAAACCTCATCCAGCCTTTGTATCTCTTCAACAAAGACCAAATTAAATGTAATATGTGTAATATTTCAAGATTCTGTGATTGAACACGCTTTCTATGGAAGCTCGGCTCGTAGCTGGTTCACGACATGTGAAAATATCGTTAGCAAAATATGCAGCCATCATTAGTAATACAATTGCTGGGCTTTCCATGCACGCATGCGCAGAACAATTCATCATAATCGATCTTCCATGATACAAAGTATTGAGTCACAGAGAGGTGCAAGTAGGAACTTTGACGATGAAAAAGACCAACTTTGAATCCTAAACGTTATCACGAATCATTGAACTTACCCACCAGCAAAGTCATGATAGACTTATAAAGAGCTGTTGACGCCTTTACATACAACTTAATAGGTAAATCTATAAAAATATAGAGACTTGCATGACAATAGTCTATGGTAGTTGATGAATTTGCAACATGATAAAGTTGATTTGATAGTGGGTTTTGACACTGAGCAAATTATGAGACATTGGTGCATCGAGAATGACATTTTGACAGAAGTGGTATTTGGAAAAGGATGAAGAGGATAACAAAGACCAGATTGACAAACACAGTAAATGATAGGCTAGGATTGACTATGAGCAAAACCAAAGCAATAGCCAAAGACAGGGGAAAATGAGGACAATCGGGAATGCCACCACAGCCGTTTGGAGAGCCAAATGTTCTGATTGATAGCAGCAGTAGTAATTTTGTCAAAGTGCTATGTGATGGAATATAAAAACTGGGTGCTCTAATGATGCCTTACTCTGGATACCAGACCCATTTTGTATCAGACCCACTATGTATACACTATTTTATGATACATTGTTGGTCTGGTCCCCAGGGTTATGATGACGATGTACGCGAGAGAGGCTAAGACAACGTGCAGCAGAACCTGTACACATCGCCCCTCCTTTGCTGCGTTGACCTACGCTCCCTTGGTTCCAGGTCACTATATCCCGTCATCGTCCAGCCATTCAGCTCAATGCTCGTCATACCTTGCTTCTGCGGTGGAAATTCTACGCAGAGTGACCTACCACTAATCTTTACGTACATAGAGCATCTCTCTCTTGGCATATTGTGGTCTGTACTTAATTCCATACATTACGAACGTGCAGAGGTAGCGTCACAAACCGAATAAAGCGTCCAAAGAATAGCAACCTTTTTATTACCTTGCAAAGGGGGTAACGGACTTAGAAAACCGCAGAAAAGAAACATAAAAAAGAACATGTCAATTGAGCAATGTTCTGCAGGACTGCAGTATGTAACATTGGCCAGACATCTCAATCAGGACTAAAATTTCAAACAGAGACATAAGGGTGTCGTTTTTACGCCGGAAAATAGTCATGGCATTATTGCCAGCCAATTTTCCTACACCCCTTGTTTCAGCACTGCGAGGCCTCAATTTAATTGCAAGATTTAGCTTAGCAAAGGAAAGCACATTCGATGCTATCATATGCCTGAAAAACTTGGTTTTGAAGCAAATAAGAATTTAGTAAAGGAAGAATTTCTAGAAAGATTGATAAACGCCACAACTGTGATAGAAACTACATTGAAGAGATTGTTGTTTTTGTAAACAAAGATTAGAGCCACAATGGTTGGTCCGCCCCTGATCAATCGAACCTTAAAGCAGCCCTTAAAAACTTTGGCCTTATTTCACCACAGATGCTAAGTAGCACGAATGAGTTTGGTGTACCAAAGACAACCGACTGGATGTACACTTCCAGGTAAATAATCAAGTTGATGCCACCTTAATCAATTGAGGCGACCAGTGCATAATAACTAATCTCTTATATCGCTTTGTATTTTGTTATCTTTTATTGTGCAAAATAGGTTTCCTTTCGAAAGCAAATTTCACTTTCCTCACGTGATGCATTTTGTGAAAAAGACCACAAATCTCCTTTGATTTGATGCGGAACCCTTCTTGTCAACGACAACAGACATTACATTCTTCCCCTTAAGTCGATATTGCATCGCTAGATGTCGATTGTCGTCTGACCCTCACAGAACAATAGCAAATCGGATATCTTACTTATATTTTGAACTAATGATAATTAGATCAAGCATTTTGAAAAATGACTTTATTGGCTTGTTTTCTGTTAAATCGCTTTATTAAAATTTTTACTTTGTGTGACTATCTCAAAATAACCCTGATGACGTAAACTTTGTTTACATGTTTACATGTCTGCAAACTGGTAGCCACTAGATCAAATAGAACTTGAAAGCATGATGGCTCGTTGGCTTAGAAAAGCTATGCAGGGACACCCAAGAGTCTTCTACTTCAAAGTGCCTTAAGGCTAAGATATCCTATAATGCATAGCGAAGTGGAATCCGATAGATTGGGGGCTTGGGGCCTCACCCCCTAATACAGGATGTCTTTGTCTAGAGACGTAGAATTCGAATAGCAAGTCCACGTGAACTGTTCCGCCTACAAAACATGACACTATAAAACCAGCAACAGAGTCGTGTATTGGTTATGATTTCATCAGTCATTCAACATTTTACATGTCACCCTGGTAATCATTTGGGAGCAGAACACCAACCAAGTATTGCGAGGCGCTAAGCATCATAGGTTTTTTTCGTGACTGCATGTCTGGCCCAGCTTCCCCGCTGTGATCAAAATTTTCCCACCAACATTTTCAAAAAATGGGTTTTGCATTGACAGCAATTTCTTTGTCTTCACTAACTTCTTGCCATAATGTAACAAAAAATCTTGCATTGATAAAGTAAACATCAGAAAAGCTTTTGTCGATCGCGGCACGATTAGATCAAGGGCAATAATCATTTATTGCAATACAATTGTTGTTTGCAATGGAGAATGCATTTGCATTTTTTGATCAACCTTGACTATCGACTTTGTGTTAACAAATCGATTTTATGAACATCTCTTGTCATTTCTGCGCTACTAAATTGTGTAAAATTCTGCGTGTTCACAAACATTGTCCTAATAAATACATTTGTCCCGAGATGTTCCTCAACGGTTGCGACCTTGTCGCTTGGGACACATAGCGACAAAAAAATACCAGGATAACGTCACAAGACATTGACGTCTTTTTGGGACAATTGGAAGTTGATCCAGACTCTGCCAATCATTTTAATTGTATTGCTTTGAATCTGAATGTAGCTCTTTTGCTAATTCCCTAGGGATGCGAGATGATTGCTTTTTTTAGGTTAAACCTTCCTGCATGCAACAAAAATATGAAGCCATCATTCACAAGGTCCCCTGATGCCTTCCTTTGGGTATCACTATTTTTAAATTCGATTCTTCTCTTATGTAGAAACAGTTTTGGATGGTTGGATGCTTCAACTTAAAAAGCACGGAAAAGTTTGAGAAGTGGCTTTTGATTTGCAGTAAGCATTGCTAACCCTAAATCACTATTTATGATTCATGTGTTTCCTGTAATAGTTATATCATGTGTTTGCACTAAATAATCAATGTAGCATACTAACGTCTATTGCTGCCCTACTTGAGGTTATGACATGATGATGTGGGTAATATACAAAAAGTCAATCACTAGTCTTGGCTCCTTTTGAAAGTTTTTATTTCTAATCCGTTTATTGTGGAGTCTTTCAATTCTTTGATTCAGCCCGTTGCATCGGCGTCAGTTATAAATACCCCGTAATGCTGCCTTTCAGTTTCAGGTTCCAAAGAAAATACATATTTACACTTTGAGCTTATCCAAACCTCAGTGTGTTGATTCAGGATTTACAAGAAATTGTGCAATTAATTCGCTTGAAAAGGTAAGTTTTGGATACCGAATAACCTTCGGTAAAAATCAATTTTATTTCTGATTAGGTACCTTATCAAAAATCCCCCCTCTTAACAATGTTCGAATGAGCGTCCTCACTTTGAGCCCCCTTCGGAAGATTGTTATTTTACCCCTATTCATTGTGGATTACACTCTTGTAATGGATTTCCATAGTAGGTGAGAAAGTAAGCTAAATGCAGAAATGCTCGAAGGTTGCATTACATTACAATAGCAAGTTGCACCCTCACGAGGCTGTCAGAACCCATTGCTATTGGTAAAAAGGAGGGACCAACCATTAGGGGTTATGTGGGATACATTCTATGATGTAGCAAAGAAATAGAGATTTGCATGGGGGCCCGTCATTGTTTTGATCCAAAGAATCTACGGACTCCCGAGTATTACATTGATGGCGTTAATTTGTCAATTTTTACTGGCACGTCCCCCATATAGTGATCCACCAAACATGAAAGTGCTTGGTATTTTACTGTGTTGAGGGACAGGCTCCAGATCGGGCTACTATCAATATGTCGAGATTGTATGATTGATTTTGACATTTTTCATGAATCAGGGTTTATTTATTTTTAGTCCATGATTAGAAGTAATTACACTTAAACATATACTTATATTAACTTATAATATTTTGACGAAACACTGTACTTTTACATACAAAACACTTTTTAGTAATTTCTTGATTATGAACGATAAGATTTAATTAGAAAATGCTTTTTCATAGAATTTAATTCGTGCTCTCAGCTGAGTCAGGGTTCTTCTTATAGAGCTCGATTTAAAGAAAGTCCCTGCATGGAACAGACTGTATGCTTTCCCCCTTCCTGGGAGTAATTTTTGTAATGATTTGGGAATCAGCATTAATATAAACCAATTGGACAATTAGAACCTCCTTGCTGGAAGGGTCTAACATTAGTACTTGTTCATTAAAATGTCTCCTGATGACCCTATTCTTAAACTGCAAGTCCATCCAAAAATAAATCAAATATTCGATCTCTTTTCCAGACCCTCAGAGCAAAGGGGGAGGGGTATGGGTTTCTTTGGCTCTCCACCTTTTGGTAAAAGTTTATATTCATACCGTTTTTCAGCCCCCCTTTTTCAGACCCCCAGTTTTCTCAACGCTCCACAGTGCCTGTTTAATGGGCGAGGTTGCCCTCTAAAGAAAGATGGGCGGAAAACACAAAAGTCACTGCCCCACATATCATCATTTCCCTCTTAAAACTCACCTAAAGACCAATCTTCGATATAACTGAATCATACAGCGCTAAAGAAAACAAGCTGTTTCACTTTGAAAACCTGTTTCTTCAGATCTTATTGTCCGTCACAGTTTCATCATCAATTTAGAAAAGACATTCTCCTAATGTGTCCGTTGAAGCAGCAGGAAATAAATCAAGCCTGCAATAAACAGAGAGCCTACGCCTCTGAATATGACTTGTTCATTGCCATGCAGCTTTGGTTATTTATTGGATAATGCTGCAGAGAGGCTAATCTACATTCATCGTTGGTCATGCGTCATGAAATTCCACGAGACACAGATTTACATTTGTTTACAAGGGCCAACGATCAAGTATAAAAGAAACGACAGCAATGCGCGGCCGTAGAAGAGTGCACAGTGTTCTTGTGAGGCGTCGACGAACGTGAGGATGTTAGTCAAACTGGCAATAATGGAAGGAGAGAAGGAAAGCACGGATTTGGAAGTGGAGAAGAGTCAAAGGAGGCAGGCATCCTGTCGAAGGCGAAAGAACGGCGCGTTTGTGAGGCCTAATTTGATAGATGTTGTTGGTCAACCAAAGTATAAAATATCTTCGGTGCAAGATGAGAATATCAATGAACTGCAAACAGCTCAAGGCGAAGAATATTTTGGTAGTGAAGTGAGAACTGAGGAGTTTTCAGACACCTTGGTAAAGGCAGATCAAGCGGTATTGGAGACTGGAAACATTATTGATCGTGCAAACTTTAGTATCTTTAAGGACAAATCAATAGATGGGTATTCCGAGCAAATAGACAATCTCGAAAACATGATTCGGGGGCTGATCTTGAAGGAGCTTGACTCCGAAACGGACGAGGGGTGTAATAAGAAGACTGAAAGAAATGCTAGCGAGCCGAAACGATGCCATGAAATTAGGAAGAAGCGATCGAGATCAGAGAAGGATATAAAAATCGGCAAGGTTATCGAATGGGATGACGACGATCGGGATCACGTGCTTGTCGAGCTCCCGATTCGAAATACACACTCGCTGAAGAACAAGAAATCGGGTAGTGGCAGGAAAACAAGTCTATCGCGGAGTTGTAGTTTACCGGAGACGAAGAGAAGCAAGTCAAAACTACCCGGGTTTATGAACTTCGTACGGGGACGGAATTCCAGTGTCAATAGCCGGACCAGCACCTCGGATGGAGAGGGATCCGGCCAGAGTATGATCAGCTTCGAATCGACATCGTCGTCTTCGCACGGTAAGCGGTCGCGAACAAGTTCGATCCTTTCCCGGTCTGCAAAATGTTCTTCCCCCATGTCTGACAAACGGTCTCGAACCGGATCGCTTATAACGAACCGAACTGGCTGCCCTCAGTACTTTATCCCGGGTGCCAATCGAGGTCGGATATTTATGGAGCCGTTGGACTTGTTTGATGCACACACAGTTTGTATCAAGGGCATATCGTTTAGAATAATGAAGGACATGCCAAGGACCCACCGGGCCATGTCTATGGTCGGGTGCATGGGCTTCGCTGTGCCCGCACCAAGCAGGTATTTCGAAAGGTAAACTAGTTGTAGTTGCATTCATTATAGTACACTCTATATGCATATATAAATGGTAACACACGGACGAATTCTAATGCTTATAGGTACCTAATAATGACATGTTCTATCGATCAGCGTGCGAGCCTATATCGTAATCGACTGATCCCAGTTATGCAATCCCCACGGCCATCAAAATTCATGTCTCTTTAGCTAAGAATCTAGGCTGATTAAAGCTTTATATGCAGAGACAGCTCTAATCAAATGTGAAAATCCATAGAGCGAGGTTTCCATTTGGAGTCTAAGCTATTCGGTCGTTGTAAGTAAGAGCGCCAACACAGTTAACCAAAAACGAACAAGCGCGAAGTAACGGGCGGAACAGATAATTAAACGGCTAACATGTCTAGAGTTCTATCCCACCCTTTCGGTTTTCCAAAGCCAAACAAAGATTCCCATTGTCGTCTACTCTCTTCAAATATTAGGCTACTAGAACATGCATGTATTCGACTAAGCATAGAGATTCCAACCAGATTAAAATAAGCAGACCGTTATACCACTAGCATTTTGGCTTATTTTCCGACTAGCCCCTGTTTATGGTCACAGGGCCTCTGTATTCTTTAAGCTAGTGCCATTCCCTCTAGAACTTCTGCATCGTAAATGTTCAAACGGCTGCCAAGCAGTCTATTTCGTAATTGTATATATCGTCATTCGTCAAGTAACATGTAAAGTTGTTATGCAGAATACCAAACACAGAAATCAAAATTATGCTGTTTTCTCTTTCAAAGTTCTCCAAGGAACATGCCTGCGCGCCCGTGGAATTTTCGGACAACAGGGCCTCTTCCCATATCTATTTTGGGCCTTATCGTGTATCCTGTTCAAAATTACGTGTTTGTGCAAAGCCTTGGAACAGAGCCATGGATTTTGTAACTTTAGGGGTGTGGCGAGGGCATTTCAGGATAGGCACTGAAAGATGCAATGAAACGCCCAACAAAGGCGCTTCAAATTGTTTAGGGTCATAGTTATGGGGTTGGCCCTGAAAAGGGGGCGATTTAACAACAAGATTTTGTTGGCATGCGAAGTTGGGTTTAACGAAGTAATGCTGGATGGCATGGAAGAAGTCATAGAGTTTTCTACTTTAAATCACAAATGATTCCAGCTTCTTGAGAGGATATTTTTGGCTATCCGTCAATGTCACAGCGTGGATGTGGTTCTAATGAGAATCTGGTTTAACCCTGTACCACCCCTTGGAGTGAATAACGACCAGTTAATTCTTCTCCTTCTCAAGTTGTTCTTTGTAAACTTCTACCTACAGCAAAGGCCCACAAGCCAATATCTACGTGCTGCTTAAAGACCCCACGCAGAAGACTAGCCTTCTTGTTTCTTAATTTGATTGAAAAAGGTTCCGTAGAGAAACGTTACAGCAACAGGGAGTGACAGAAATTCGATTAAGCAAATTTTTGCCGACAATACCAGTCATTTCATGTTCCGCTCAGCGGATAAGCAGATTCTCTTCTAAGATATTACGAAAGTGTTTGAAGACACACAGCTCATGTTTTCTTCATTCATAAAACAAAACCAAACCTGATCACTTATGGGGCCTGGTCGAGAGTTTTTGTGGCATTGCAATCTTGTTGTTGAAACATCTTTTCCGGTCTGTACACAAAATGAAGTTGAATATCTCACTTGAGCCCGCTAATCCTATACAGCCTAGTTTATTTGAAGCTGTCACTATACAAATTACATTAGTTATCTTGCCAAGACGGCCACGCTATTTCTAGTCCATTAACAAGAAAGTAACCACTATCAGAAAATTTTTAAATATCGATAAAGGCCATTTGTCAAATACATTGAAAACCTAAAACTACATTAAACAATATTTTAAGAAGCGTGTAATGACGACATCACAAGTGTCCGAGTCCTCACTTTTTGAAAACCTCTAGAGAAGAAAGAAGAAGTCCGAGAACGAGTTCAAACGAACGAAACGAACGAAGAAACTTCTTTTGAGCCACCATTTTGTGAGCGGAAAGGCAAAAACATTCAGGTCGGTAATAGTATGGGGGAGCGGGGGGAACATAAACAATATTTCGGCAATAGGAGCGAGGTGCAAGTCTTGAGGTACCTTTCTGCATTCGACTGTTTTCCGCATTCTAGAGAAATGTTTTCTGGAAACTCAATCAGCAAGAGTTTACGTCTTCGTAAGTTCACTATTACTACTCTTAAAAGTGACATAAAAACTTTTTAAGTGGAGAAATATCAATGAAGTTCACAAACACGTGGTTAGCTCGAAAAGCTGGATTGCAATCAGAACTGTTAAGCATGGCAATTTTAGGTATCTCAAAATTCTGCAAATGCTGCGAAGTGAAACAGAATTTGCAAAATCAGTTTCACTTGATAATGGAACCATCGAGTCACTGATTCCACTAACGGTGACATAACTCCCCATCAGCCAATTCTCATACATTGCACAGCTACTATATTTTTGTTAGTGTCTCAGCTGCATAACCCCCTCAAGTTAACGACTTTCTGGCTTGAATAAATCTGCACATTTGCATCAACGTACCTGTACTAGACAAAAGGCTGTGTCTGTAGTTGTCTCTTCTAAAAGGACATAGTACGTCATATGCCCTTACAGACAATCTTGTCTAGCTTTTCTAGACAGCAATTACTTTGAAGTCTCATCAAATATTAATATGTGTTAAAGAGATGAAGGTCTAATTTGAAAATTTACGCTTTTAGGATGGGGCTATTCTCGATAATGTGCATAAAGAACTATACGCAAACTTCCCAGGAATTGGTAAATAATACCAAGATGGAGTGAATCAAAGTTTGGGTAAGCATAAACTCGATTTGATAAAGAATAAACTTGGATACGATCTAAGTTTGTTTTATCAAATGAATAAATTTTGTGGGTGAGTAGGGGATATAAAGGAATTTTTTAGACAAGCTATTGGATTCTATAGAATTGAATGCACTTTCAATCTTGCCCGCGATAGTAATAGCGAATAGGGAATAATCTACCACACGAGCAACAACGATTTCGTCTTCAATTGGAACTCGACTATACCTGATAGTCAGCGTCATTTGTTGACAATAGCAGGTCAGATAATGACGATGGAAATCGCATTCGTCGATGACTTGCAGAACGTTGCAGCTCTGGAGAAGGCAGTGATGCATGTGACTTCAGGGGCTGCGACACTGGAAAGAATGAAATTTAGCATGCAGCAGCTGACTACACCTGGCATGCAGCTCGAATGTCCTCTGGGTAATCAATGCAGAATTGACCGACAGTCAATTTTCACGGATGAGGGACAAATTAAAACAATGACAACTGAGTGCCAATAGAAGTGTACCTTTCAGTTGTCTCTCCAAAGAATTAAAAAGCCTTTCCCACGAGACAATAAAGTCGAGGTAGGGTTTTGATGTTGCATTTCAATTGCCTAAATTTCAATGATTTTTGCTGGCTTTGTGATCCTCTCTGGGCTCTGTGTAAACAGAAATGCAGACTGCGTGACGTAAGAAGGAGAGGTCTTGGAAAGGAGACACCAGGAACGCCACAACTGCAAACGATACAGAAACAATAGGCTCTATGTTCATTTCATAATGACATGTTGTCTTTAAACTCCACCCATAGGGAATGGTGGCGATACAAGGGGATGGTGGCGATACAAGGGGGTGACGGCGATATAAGGGGGTGGTGGCGATACAAGTGGGTGACGGCGATAAAAGGGGATGGTGGCGATACAAGGGGGTCACGGCGATATAAGGGGGTGGTGGCGATACAAGGGGATGGTAGCGATACAAGGGGATGGTGGCGATACAAGGGGAGTGATGGCGATATAAGGGGATTGTGGCGATATAAGGGGGATGATAGCGATACAAGGGGATGGTGGCGATACAAGGGGGTGATGGCGATATGAGGAGATGGTGGCGACATATGGGGGGTGGTGGCGATATAAGAAGATAGTTGGGATATGCCTGAGGCATGTGTCCTATGCTTTTCATCAATGGGAGTCATTTGAACTGTAGCCCATCATCAAAACATACTGCACGGTTAACTCACAAATGTATAAACAAAAGAACATTATCAAGGCCACTGGCTTCATCTCTGACATTTGATTCGCTTTCAGAGACTCATTAGCCCCACCCAAAAAAATAGCAAGATAACCATTAAACCATTCAGCATAAGCCATAAAGTTGTTACGGTTCTAAACAGTGTTGTTCGCGAGAGTTGCTTTCTACAATTTTCACTGGATTTTGCTATTCACTAATTTACTATCAATACTTCAGGTAGAATATTTTTCCCTACAAAATATCCAAACAAAACCACTCCTGTTTCTAGACTTCATTCATGTTAGGAAATCTAATCACGATTCGAACAAGAATAATTTGAAGACAAAAAAAGAATTAAACTTCTATAATGCATCACTATGTCGGCTAGATGAACCAATCCTTTTTGAACGAAAAGCCTTCGATCAATAAACAGTACTGTTTCACAGGTTCCCCCAAGAAAGTTTCCTACAGAAAGGCGACCTCTTCCTAGAGGTGCGAGGAAACAGTCCAAAGAGATACTTTCTGAGTTGGCCGGCTGGTGTATCGTAGAAAGCTGATTGTCTTTCCAGGTGTCATGTATGAGCGTTATATGCGCTGGTAAGATTAAAAAGAAATTTCTTTGAATGACAGGATTCTGAATGTTTGTAAGATTAACGTCGGGTGTATAGATGATGAGATTCCTTATGTCTGGCTCCAGATTTTATGAAATTATATCAAAAATTGATTTTTGGAATTGACAGATTAACAGACCGATTTACAGAATAGCAACACACATGTGTAATCTCACCACTACATGGAAGTCTTAGGATAATTAGAAATGAAACTGGAAAACATCAAGTAGAGTATTAGAGAGGGGGTATGAGCAGTTAAACCCAATGATGACGTCATTGGCTTCCTGTCATTTTAACGAAGCTGACGTCTCGATTTGCCACCTAACAGGACAAATTGACTTAAACGGAAAATTTTACAGACTCACGTGAGGTAGTACAAGGAGAGAAAATTCTTTGTCGCACCATGTGCTCTTTCAAAAACACTGCTCAAAATCTATTAAACTCTTATAGGCTTAGTGCGATGAGTTTTGAAAGGATCGGTTTCGAAATCGCGTGCAAGATCAACAATTCCTCTGGCCTAAACAAAGTTTTAGGGCATGCAGAGAGTGAAGTGAGAAAGGTGTGGTGATAACGCAACAACTTTTTCATGAAACCAACGATTTTGTGGTTGGGGGGGGGGGGGGGCTTGTTTTGGTTTCCGTTCACCTAACCTACCTTCGTTTAGGAAACTGGATATGTAGGTTTCTCACTACCGTTTGCCGCATCTTTCTCACATTATACAACCGTTCTTTGGATGTGTTCGATCACTAGTGGCCTATTTTTAGCAAAGCCAAGGACACAATGAAACATCAAATGTAAAACAGAAAATAGGTTTTTCGTGAAAGTAGGTCAACTTTTCAAGGACAACATGAAGTTGAAGGAAATGATCGTTTGCTGGACAAGAGTTCATTCCTAGAGGCTATGTTTCTTATTGATGTGACAGAATTGCAAATAGATGTGACAACAAGTATTGATATGAGGAAGCGTTGGCGTACTTGTTTGCTCGAATATCGTTCCAATGAAGGTCATCTAGCTAGGATTGTCGATGTAAGTACTATTATAAGCAGGGTCGTGTTTTGACTGTCATTATTCCACTTATTTCAAATGCTGCAAAAAGGCAGATATCGGAATTTTGGGTTTTTAATCTCATTCGCACGTATCCTTTTCGTTGACAGGGCGTATCCTCCTTTAAATTGCCATTAAATAAACTTTGCTCCAGAATTCGTGCCTCGAAGCCTGCAAGGATACAGCAATGTCATTCACCATTCCAAGTAGGAAGTGATGACACAGAGAGTGTCTTCGTGATACTCAATGCAACAGCTTGTGACGTAAAAGCGATCTTGAATTTGCCTTTTTCGGAAATAGTGATTTTGTGAGACTTTACGGGTCAAAATGTGTGTGACTTAATTTATCATCAATTGCGAGCTTGTCTCAAAAGAGGAAGATGAAAAAAGCTCAATTATCAGGCTGAGTTGCTTACGTGATACGCAAATGGAGTCTCTGAGAAGATTGCAAATGCCCCGCAAACGGAGCTTTTGCGTCCCAATATGCCCTCTTAACCATACCACCTTAACCGCTACCCTGATAACATAAATATGCCCAACTCCCATTCTGTTGTCATCTGTCTCGGTGGAGCATTTCCTCTCAACTCTGACCATAATCAGTCTTCTCTTTGATTTGACCTCTGATAAAGGTTTTTTTCTCCAGCCAAGCTTTGATGCTAGACTTGATTAACGGAGGTTTTTTCCCTCTTGAATCAAGATTGGTGGGGTAATCTAGATTGCTAACTTTGGTCAAAGACATCCAACTATATAAGTTGCATCTAACAAAATAAGGCAAAAGCTATCCCATGGAAACAAAACCTTGAGATACTGGCTCCAAAGCATAACCATACATAATAATACTAAGTGACTTGTTGCGGTTTATTAAAAAGCAAAATACCGTTTTTTCCTGACATGGTCTTCAGTTGATCTTGAAACAGTAAAGGGTTTTGCATTTAGTAGCTTTAGAATAACCTTTCGTCTTACAGAACTGTGTTATGAAGTCTTATTGCAAGACAGTCAAACTATTGCAGACACATGAGCAAAATATCGATGACTGATGTGTCATCAGCCATGTTCAGTTTGAGAAGCAAATTCTACATAGAAGAGCATTAAGGGGAATGTCTTTTCAATACAAGAAGCTATTTTATCAATCACCTATGATGGAGCTTCTTAAGAGCCAGACCCCAGCTCTTGAGTTAAGTTAAATATATATATCCTGTTTCTTCAATTGGGGGTTTTTCTGAAATATTTTCACCAATTGTCTACAAAGACCGCATGGGACAGAAATGCATGATAACATACAGGCTGATAACAGACAAAATCAAACTACCTTATTTTCTATGTCACCTCCACTACCCAGATGTCTCAGACATCTCGGAAAAACAGTCGATAAGAAGTATTTTGCATAATCGAAAGGCTAAATTCGACAAAGAAACTAAACTTACAGCAGCCTGAGAAAGTGTTTAGTGTAACAATGGCAAAAAGAAAAGCATTTAGAAAGCAATTGCAGATATTTATTCAATCGTTATTAGACTGAAGTTTTGTGTAAAAGAAGTTTTTTAACCAAGTTGAAATGGTTTTTGTTTTTTGTTCTCAGGAGGTCTGTAGATCTCAATAAACAAGGCAACGTACTTCTCAGCATTATTGAACCAGACGAAATTATGCTGTCTTTGAGCAACTTAAAACAATTACTACTCGTGAGAAGAATTGAAGTCAACATTTGCTAATGTTGTAAGTCGCATGCTCCGCTGGACAGCAATATTAAAAACACATGTCAACCTTCATTTTAACGCAACTATGACAATATCTCTGATTTGTGGGCTACAGAATTACTGCCAAGATTCCAGCTATATCAAACGGAGACGTCAGTTTACGACCTCTGCTGTCAACTTTGATTGTTTCTGATAACAAATTGACTTGTTTTGATAAGGCAGTAAATAATTGAACTTAATAACAAATTTACTCCAATCTATAGACTCTTTATTGGAATAAACGATAAGGGAGATTGGCGCTTCACTTCTTCGTATTTGCAAAAAATATTAGCAATCGCTGATGAAACATGAAAAATGGGTTTTGGGTTGGATAATGGTTTATTGTTTGTATTTCTCTACGGTACTTTGTCAATTTGTTCTATTAAGGTTTCCATCATGTTTATTAAATACTAGTACCTTCAATAACCACCAACAGCTTTTTACTGTCGAAAAACCGCCTATGTTAGGCTTGGGGAAGCTTATAAATTTCGAAACCTGGAAGATTGATAAGGGCCACATTACCATAAAAATATCCTTAAGAAACAGCATACGTATAATTTAGGAACCTTTATATAATGTGGCTGATTTTGCCATCAATTATCTATTACAAAATGGGAAATTGACGTGATTCAAATGTCTCATGCTACAAATAGCGAAACAGCAACAACAATCTATAGAGTACTGCATCTGGTGGGATAAGCACCGCACTATTCTTACGACATTTTCGTTTTACAAAGTGTTAGCACATTTTCCTCCATCTAGATACAAAGACCAGCTTCCCCACCTGTTCTGTTCTTAGTTGAAGAGAGGAAGCTACATAATACCATGTGGTTAAATAGAATTCGCGTTCATACGTTGAATCTGATACCATCTTATCAGCTTTCGTAACATCAGTAAGGCTTACCTTAACAAAGTCATGCGCAAGGCAATGAAACAAAATTGGATACAATCTTCTGATAATTTCGCTGTGGCTAAAATCAATAAAACGGATTACGTGTGAAATCATATGATGCATGTCTAAGTAGTCAAACGTTAAACTACACAAAAGCAACAAATCGCATTTGAGTTATAATGAATGAATCTGGCTTGCATTGAACGTAAAGAAGAGAGGCAGGGCGGTGCAAGTGTATCTATGTACACGATGCTGCTTGAGCTATAAGGGGAAGAGAGCGTGAACGTGCAGCATTGTTCGCAGAGTTCAGAACGAGCATGCGTAGCCTCATTCTCACTCTGCTCGATGTTACCAGCACCATTAGCCTCATATTCAAGCAAAATGGTTCATGTTTGATTCGAAACACATGACTGGAATGCACTACGTCCTGTTTGAACGTAACTACATTGCCTCTAAGCGAAATATGGGAATACGTTCTTGCAAGGAACGGGATGGATTGAAATAACGGTGGCTTACTCAAAAGAAAGGGAGGGTAACGCAAAATAGAGAGAGTTCCACTTAAATATGCGAATCACACAGAATGTTACAATTAGAACTGAACCTAGAGACGACAGGAATTTATATTAATGGTAAATTTCTGCGCTTTTTGTACAGATAAATACAAATAACAAATATACATTTACACACAACATACATATAAAACACTATTCTGCAATGGGAAAAAATAAGTGAACGATGGCAAGAAGTCAGGTTTACCCTATGTGACGCAATCACACAGACGCTACTTCCCAGAGCCCAAGTTCTATTTGTGCAACGTTTTTGCTATGAAATAGCATTCTTTCCTCGAATTGTTATAAAGTCTAGCAAGCAAAGTGTCAACTAAATTAGAAGCTTCTTTTTCATGCAACTGACGAGTTACATCATGTAACCATGGCAGTTGTGTCACTATTTGGCTGAACCGAAGTTGACCAAACATACGTTGTAAAGATAGGCAGCGTCAGCAATACCAGCGGTTCCGCAAAATAGCCATGCAGCCAGCCACAATCGTTCAGTGGCACCAAGTCAGGTCTCGCTTGCATTTGTTGTCATACCAACGATTCAGAATCTCGTTCTTCGCTCCAGAAGGCCGCAAGTCCTGTTTTGCCATCATTTCTGCTTCGGTCTTGAATGAAATAAACAAATTAACACTCTCACAAACACGTTAGGCCTTCTATAAGGATTTCAAAAGAGGCTACCTAACTGAATCTACTGTTTAGCAGCTGATTGCATAAGGGGCCTAAGGCTAGCCAATTCTTCAGAAAAGGTCTGCTTGTATAAAATGACGTTTTGACACACAAGGATAGCGACATCCGTTTAGCGACATCCGTTTTGGCACACAAGGACAGTGACATCCGTTTTGGCACAAAAGGATAGCGACATCTGTTTTGGCACAGAAGACTTCGGTAGGACCATGGTAGGACGCATAGCTCCTTCTCAGTAGCCGTGGAAGCAACAGGTTGCTGGTATTGGGCACTGTGCGAAGAATGTTGGGCATTTGCTAGGCATCTGAATTGTGTAAAGGTCTCATTCACAGACACAACAACATGACTCGGTAATCATTAGATTACGCAGACTAAACATATTCATAGGTTCACCTCAGGCGAAACAGAATGTCAAGTCGGTACCAAATGAGCTGCCAATCAATAGAAGTAACCAAGGAAGACAATTCAATTCATCAACCATAAGAATTATAGTATGGTTATGTGCAGGAAAAGGTATTCACGGTGTATGATTTTCGTATGTCAATATTTTTCTGTTTAAAAGTTGCTACGTGAAAAATACCGCAAATAGACACAGCAACGTGTGACCTAGATGTTACAAAGTCTCACAACCTAAAATCGTCCTTCCTTCAAATTGCTACCACCAACAAAATTTTCTTATTAACTGAACCACATTTTATACCACTTTGAATAGCGGCATACCGTGGGATATTTTCCCTAGGTCTTTAGACTTATTCTCCCTAGGTCTTGCTGTTGGCAAATCTTCAAACCCTTTTAAAACCTACTAAACTCTCAGAAATGAAGGTGAATTTAATCTATCATTTCCAGCTATAAAATGCACATTTGAGAACTACATTTAAACTGAAATTAGAAGAAGGAGATTGGCTTTTGGGTTTAAAACTCAAGGTGTCATAGACAGATGAGTGCGATTTGAAACTAAGTCTGGAAGTGGTATTTTTTAGTGACTAGGCAAAGTGAAAAATGGCCTACGTCCCCTATACCTATTCTAAAAGCAAGAAAGACGCCTGGGCAAACCTTGGATATCGGAAGGACACGACGGTAATTGCCTCTGTTGTTGTGTTCCAGGAAGGCTCGCTTGAGGTGCATCTTCGTGTCATCAGGCAGACATTGTACGCAGAGGCGGCACTGAAAGGATAAATGCAGGACAGTCATAATGACATGGCCACAATAAGTACCTGGCTATAGCTACTGTTACTGTCTGTTACTATTACTATTACTATTATAGCCATTGGTGCTTTATGATGAAACGCATGAATGCAATATGGCTGACAGTAAAGCTCATGACATTTGAAAATAGCGATTTAAGAAAAATGATAATAATGAGTTATCGCTTGCAAAGTAACTTTTGCAGCTTCAATGGCACATCATTGCACATTTGTAAAGGTAAGCCTTTATGGAGATGGGGAGGAGCCAATAAAAAAATCTGGCACTCAGTTGCATTGAACAGTGGAGGTTTTAGGGGGGTCCGGGGGCAATGGCCCAAGGTCCCATGCTTTTGGTAGCCCAGAAGGGGACCCGCACCTGAGGAAAAATCGAAAAGAAATCACTTTGTAGTTAAAATGGGAATGTGTGTCGAATACTCACAAAGAAGTTATGCTACTCTTAATAGTTCTTTCATTCAGTTCCAGCACGGGTTTTGGGCTACCGCTAATATGTTTAGTTTCTATCAAATGACTCTTGCATCTTAGGAGTTGGGGATTGGGTAGAACACTAATTAGAGCATCATAAATTACTAGGATAGAATCTTTGCCTACGTCTCTGATGTGTACAAAAAGATACGATAGATTAAGCTGTTGTGCTTTGCTTTTCCCAGAGGCATTTCCGTCTAAGAATCACTCAAACAATAGGGAAGGCCTCAGAAATTCAAAACATTTTCCGCTATGCAAACCATTCAAATTGATTTTGTTTTTCCCTATTGCAAAATCAGGAAATGAACTTTTTACAACAGGAAAAACTTTATCTAACAGTCGCCTGACTGTTAGATAAACCTGGCTGTTAGTAGGAGATGCCAAGATAAAAGTAAGCACCGTTTTTTATTGCTGATTGAGGCGCGAGGAAGCAGAAATCGTAGAAGTGCAATTATCTTATAAATATCACAAGAACAGAAAGAGTCGCGATATTATCATCTAAACCCCAATGCTTGTGTAGCAAATATATGCAACAGATGTATAAAGGTTTTATCCATAAACAATTTGAATCAGTTTGAGTTTGCACTGTAGGGAAACCGAAAATTAATCTAATGATACAGGGCTGGACACCTATTTACTTTCCAATGGATACAGTTTGACTAGGGTGAATAAAATTCAGTACGTTAACGATTGTGTCCTTTGGGTAGAGGGCGAAATAATATTGGATTCAAATAAACCCCCGCCCTGGCTCGATTTGGATGCCCAAGTGCGGGCTCTCTGAAACTCAGATTCGATGCAGGGATCAATTGATAATAATCATGCGTCTTTTGTGAAGTCTAATAGCGTTGGCAACCCTTTATCCGCCTCCCTACCATGGGGAAGTCTATCTGCCTTCTCCCCCCCCCCCCCCCCAAATCATTAAGGTTTGCTAAAGAGAACGAACAGAAAATTTGCACTTGGCCACGTTGTTACAATCAACAAAGTCTGACATTGTTTCTCAGTTTGCAGGTTAAAGAAAGGATGATAATCGTATCATCATGGTCAAATAGTTTGCATTTTCTAAATATAAGCCCATCTCTAATCTGGTTTTATATATATCATTAAAGCGTCCTCAGAGTTCTAAGTGCACATCTAAAATTGGGGCTGGATTCACCTGGAAAAACAAGCCAGTTGTCGGGATTTACAACTGCAAACGAGGGTTAAGTTTGTGTGCACGTGGGGTTGCATCATGGGTATTTATCAAATGGCTGTCCCTATCGAAGCCTATGTTAATTCTCAATGAAATTCTTAGGATACTTGACTTCATACATCCTCTTAGCTAGTGTTTTCAAACAAGCTTAGGTTGACAAATGCATGAAATGCAAGTGGGGTTTATAAAAACCGCTTTGCTTTTCAACAACTCGGAGCGAACAAAGGCGAAGGTTCTTCTCAGAAATGGTGCCTCGTGCTTCGAGTTGTTGCCCTTTGACTCCATAACAGATGATATCGTCAGGGAAAGGGATCTGAATGCACAATCAGGAGTAAGGCCGACAGACGTAAGGGGATCACAGCTCTGTAGTTGGTCTTAAAGGCAGTGCATGATCCTCTTTCTTCTAATTAAATCGATATTTTTACCGATGACGATGTAAAACGCGGCCAGATGCCTAGCTGGGAGATTAGCTTAGCAAAGCGCTAAATTAAGAATTTGGCGATGACTTTGAATGCGTAACAGCATGAGATTCGCTGCAAAAGTCGGGCTGGATTCAGTTACACACGTCACAACGTTTCCATAGAATACCGTTGCATTCTTGCCAGGATGCAGCAATTGATTCTGCATCGAAGACAATTTCCTCCAATTACCCCGGCCCCTAATCACATCGATTTTCCACTAGAAGGTGCCATGGTCAATATCGATAAATACATGAGCATTACACTCTTCCCATTTCTTGACCGATAAAATACTGAAAAGGGACGGGCGAATATGTATTTCAAAGAGGGTGATAAAGAGACCGGTGGTTGGAGCCAGATCAGATCAGACCAGCAGACGCTATGAGAACACACATGCAACTTCAATCGGAAACAGTGTTCTGATTTGAAAGCCCACTGGCATCATAAACAAATACAGAAGAATGCAGGAGTAAGCCTTAAGAAAATAGCAGCATATGTTGTGGAATCAGAAGGGCAGGCAGCCTCAGCGTTCATCCCAAACCTGATAGACACACTGATGCTAGGCTTCCTGCTCTTCGGTGCATCTACTAATGCTATGATGGTGTATGTTGAAGATAACTAGACATACATCAGTATTTTCTCAAAGGCAGTTCAGGTTTCTTGTCAACAATACAGTACGTTGGTGATAAACATTAATTCCTAACTAGTAAAAGCTGTGGTATACCCAAACACATCCTTCAACTCTTGAGAAACCAGAGCAAGATACGAAATGGGCTTTGCTACAGAAAGTTATCCCTTGAACTGCCAGACTGTTTCTATATTGCGAAAAGGGGAACATTTTCATGGAATGAATACTTGTCAAAAAGAAAGAAGGGTGATTTTGATTGCACAAAACTAGAAATCAGTTTGTCTATAAAATTTAGCTAAATGTATTTGATAAAAACAGAGTTCACAAAAGTAAACATGCAAAAGTGTTGACGACTGATTTAGATCACTGACTATTGTGTTTTTGTAAGTATGAAGGTACATAAAAAGTTGGTATATGCCCGTTGTTTCAAATACCCAAGAACAATTCGTTTTATTACAAACACGACTACTCGCAGCTTTGACTTCTGAGTCAACAAACAAGAACGTATAAACGAACAATATCGCCTTTGAGAGTAGTTTTTCTGAGAGGGACTCTGCAAGCAATGCAATCGAAGAGGCGTGGCACTATATGCAAAAGAAGGCCGCTGTCTCCCAGCTCCCTTTAGCGATGTTCGTCAGTCAGCATGCATCCGAAAGCTGCTAGCCTAAACAAATCCTGCATGTTTGGATATTCATTGGCACGGCGCTATTAGGCCAAGTATCATTACCGAAATCGGATGAATAACGAAGGCCGATGACGCATTAGCCTCGATTTGAGCTTTGCGGCGGCTGCGATGGAGATTCTGCACTCTTAGTGGGCCTATTCGTATATACTCAGCAGGTTGCATCGCAAAAGATTGCTCAAAAGAGATTTACATGTTATGAAATTGTAAACGCGGGGGAGATAGTTGCAAAGAGCTTTTCATAGATTGAAAGAGGATTACTCTGCAGTTCTGGAAGCCTCGCCATGGTATATACGTCACTAGCAAAATCGCAAAAACTTTATACCTTTCGGCTCTAATTGAAGCTTAGAGAACATTCCTAATGTTATCAGAGCGCTTCCTAAACTTGTTAAAAAGCAATTAAATATTCAAAGATGCTAAGTAGAGGTTCTGAAAGTGACAAAACTGGTTTAAAATAAGTCTAGATAGATCCCTTGGCTAACTGCCCAAAGGACTTAGCGCATGCGTTGGTAGTGCGAAGCATTAGTGGAAGTATCACTCATATTCGAGTGAACGAACTTCCGCTTTCTAACATCGTTTATTTTCCTGTTTGCACGCAGGAAGTTCTCGGCAATCGACCAGAAAATGAAAGATGGAGAGAAATAGAATTTTGATGCAATACCTCATTAATTTGAATAATGATACTACCAAAGGTTAGCAAAAACCCAAAAAGATAATTCGGTGCCTCTCCAGCGGTGGACTATGTATAATGATCATTCTATGGTTATACAGGACATTAATCAGATATGAATAAAAGGTTATAGCGTAAATGCCAATGATCTTTTTTATATAGAGAGTCCAAACTATTGTCGAAAGATCAGTCTAGCAAGGGAGAGCAGGTAGGGATGAAATTGTTGGTCCCCGTAAGAAGGGAGGCTCTCGTCTTTCCGAGGCTAATCTGCCTTACTTGTTTTGGGGGTGGTTTTAAGGGCCAATGCTCTCAGAGGGGGTAAAGCTCGCACAGCGGGGCTTTTTGGGGCTAGTGCTCTACACGAAAATAATATGGATGGCAAAATGTGGATTGGTTTCAATGAAACAGAGAGCATGACTCATATGAACATAATGTAGCTGTAAAAAAATTTCGTCCCTTGACGCCATATTCTTTCAGATTCAAGGAGCGGCCCTGAAACCACAGGGAAACATTCACCACAAAAACTCCGATTATATGCTTATCCGATTGAGTAGAACAAAGTTTGTATTTGCAGGCAAAAGCACAAGCGGTCTGCTTTTTTCGTTCCCAATATTCTTGGTCTCGCGTCCATTGTGGTGTGACTGGTGTCATGGCAAATAAGATGTGCATGTGTCCAAACTGAGTTCTCGTTGACATGACAACAATGATTCGTTTTAATTGAAACGGCTGTAATGCTAGAAGAAATTTCGACCACCTTTGAAACTGGGAAGAAACTAGGAAACGCTAGAAGCCTGTATTCAGACTTAGGAAAGAAGGATCTGGAAAAAGGAAAAGAAAAGGTGCAAAAAAGATAAAAGAGAAAACCAAACGATCGGACTACGTAAATATGATAAGTTAAATAGGTTGTAGTGCGCAGTGGTCTTTGTTACAAATATTGATGAAGTGAAGTGGTAGAGATTCTGTCACTGTGGTCTGAGTTGAAATATCAAGAAACTTATAATATAGAGGTTAAAGTTGGCGATAGGAAACTATGGACATTCATAGCCACCATTGATGCATTTTTCATTTCTCTGAATTTTGCATGTATTCCAAAAAAAGTTTTGCGATAAGCATAGAATTTAGTTGCATATCAAAGATAACTGGTAGATAAAAAAACCGGATAATATTTCAATATCATAGTAACGATTACGTCATTCGAAAAAAGAAGTTTAAAAGGTTAGCTAATCTAATATGTACAATGAAACATCCAGACACATTGAAGCGACTTTCCAGCATATCTAATAAGAGACGAGAAGTGTTTAATTTAGTCAAGAATTCAAATAAGCACCAGATCCCTTCCAAAGATTCCCGCTAGCAAATAAGCCGAGAATGATTACTCTTTCGAAAAAAATATCAAAATTCTTGAAATATATGATATCATCAGCAGATCAAAAGCACGTTCTCGTACACGGTAAAAGTAGTTTTCACAAAGTGCACACCAATAGCTTGCATCCGTAGAATACTTAAAGATATAAACTGCATAAAATGTTTCTTTTTACCTGTCCCTAGCTATATATGAAAACCTCTATGTTAGTTCATTGCAGCGAAAATTTCTTCTTTACGAAGTATCTAGTCAAGAATTTAAGGAGCCTCCTTCTCTGGGCCTCATTGGTACCCCGGGTAGGGACCATCCAAGTCAAATTATGCTATGCTCTTTTACAAGCTTTTCTACGCCTAATCTGTTTCTTTCATTTTCATTTCTTACATTGCTTTCCAGCTATTACCAACTGACTTTGAACGCTGAATTAAATTTTGGTAACTCAAATGGGACGTCATATTGAAATTCGTGGTTAAATTCAAGCATTTCAAAGCAAGAACACTCGAATTCATAATTTAAGATTTTGAAAAAATTTCGGACGCATAAAAACTTATCAATGATAAACATTGACAAAATATTCTGACGTCCAAACTGATTCAAACTTTGGTGTTTTCTAGTAGGGCAATGCTGAAACCTGGCGCCCAGCAATGGACTATCGCAATTCAGAATGGTCAAAGTATTATATTAATACAAAATATTATAAAGTTTTTCACTTGGATGGATTGCAAGAGCAGAGGTTCAGGATTAATCACACCATACGCAAGCCGAATGATTTGATCGCATGACCCATTTGTAAATCAGAAGTGACGTCACAGCTACCGGGTTTCTTAATAAGTTCATGTTTTTAGAAATTAGAGCGGAATCGATATCAATCGGGATGATAAAGGTGTTTTAAAGTGGGGATCAGATGATTAATAACGTGGAAATTAAAGGATGTACAAGTCATGATCGTAGAGGGCTGTATGACAGGCGTCCCATCCCATAGAAAGTAATTTTAATAAAACGTCCAATTCTTATCAATAGCAACCAAAGTTCATGTCAAAGGAACATTGCCTACATGTGAAAGGAGGTAACAGGTAGAAAATGTTTAAATGACGATTAACCATGGATTAAAATGAAGAAAAAAATAATCAAAATGAACTGGTCATGAATTCTCTAAGAAGGACAAAGGGCCCCTGAAACAGGGATTGAATTTGGCCCAATAACCGATTGAATGACGAAAGGCAGTATTGTACAGTACAAGAGGGAATAATGAGTCTTACCCTCCTTGTGCCACTGAGGTGGCAAATCTCGCATACACAGTCTAATAATGACAATTTTAAAATTAGAAAAAATAATAATAATGACATAGACGACTGTGTAAACAATAAGATAAGCAGCCAATGCCTCCCTTTGAAAATTTAAGGGAAGAAAAACTGAGTTTCTTAAGACTGGTTCCAAAGAAGCATTATTTCTTTTTAGGTATGAAACGTAACTTTTTGACTAACAGATCTGTTTGACACGATTTTAAAGATGAAATATAAAGCCAAGTAGCTTTTAAAAGCTTTTAGAAAACAGTTATACATTTCTTCGCTGAGAGCATACTTCTTTACCTTATCCCTCAGTCACGCTTAAGTGCTAATGTTTTCCGTTTTGTTTCTGTGAATGATTACTTCAAATTTTGAGTCAGTAATACATTTTGTCTAAATATATACCATGCAAGGTGCTTTTTGTGAGCCAAATAAAGACCAGGTAAAAATTGATTCATTGGGCAATAAAAGGAAGGGCTTTCTGAGCCTCAACGCCCCTGTATTATGTCCTGTCCATTCAACTCGAACATAACTTCGCCCAAAACGGAGATTGGGCAATAGAAGGACATAACGAGTAGAATACATATTGCAATACAACGGCGTTTTGTCTTGTCCATACTGATAATGAATGACCTAAAGGAAACTGGATTAATAAACTGTATCAATTGGCTGGGCGGCTTGTACAGAAACTTTAGGAATTTTTCAATTCATTCTTAATGGATGATGTGATAGTTAATGAATGGTTTACAATCAACACAAACTGAGAATAAATCACCGAAAAATAACAAATCACATTAAAGATTTGGAAACCAATGTGTGATTACAAAAAAAATTACGAGGACATGATCGTAATAATGTCCTTTGACAAGTGCGTTTGCGTCCGTTGGTTTCTCTCAAATTGATGGAAATGCCATTCACAAATTGAGAGATCCTTTTCTACAAAGAGCTAGATCAAGAAAGAAAACTAAGGCATAGGAACTAGGGCTATGCAAGGCATGGATAGTTAGGATGCCTAAGATGAACCCTGCTCAAAGATCATCTGTGAGCTAAAAAGGGACATGTATATGACGTAATAACAAGACAGGCTGTTAGTCCTTCCCACAACCCAGGAATTAAAAAACGTACGACCCAGAAGTAAATTGAAAAGGCATTTAGTCAATATTCGCAAAAGCATTGGTTGGCGGAATATCAAAATACCGAAAGTTTTGTCGGATGCAGGCAAAACAGACATCCAACAAAAGGGAACACTCCTGTTTAACTACAACGTTTCTAAGAACTCATAAAAACGTTTACATTACCAGTCAAAGAAGAGTACAAACATTTGCCTAAGTTTAACAGCAGCAAACTCCGGCGATTTTATAATCCTGTGAAGAACTAGGCATGGCTGCTACAGAAATAAGTTTGTCTGAACAGAGCACATTGATAGTGACAAGGGCAAGAAGCTTTGTGTTCTCTTTCAAAGGGTTTTCGATTTGCTGGATGTTATTTATACCATGCCAAATTGCGCAACTCACACAACCTCGACTGCACATTCAACACTGTATCCCGCCCGAGGTTATAAATGGAAATCTGAAATTCGTGCTTCTTTGTGCATTAGATTTAACCCGAAATTTTAAAACTTGCAATTTGGGTAAAAATTCCGGCGAAATTGTGTCCAAGAATCTTAGTTTCAGTTAAAAGTTTGATAAGCTCCAGTGCAACGGTGAAAGCTTTTGATTAAAAACTACAACTTTGATTAAATCCTACAATCATTGCATTTGGCGGTAAATGCATACATTAGCGGGGATCCAAAAACACAGTACTACACCCTATATATTAATCGCAGTTTGTAAATGCGCCACGCTTTGATTTATGACGTCAGCCGGTTCTAAGTCAAATGCCTTCTATTCCATAAATACCCAAGTTATTTGCATCTCTCGCATATATTCTGCAATACACCGTTGATGATCAAAGCTTACTCGCATTGACATTTAATAAAAAAAAAGGTAACATTAACTAGAAAATCTGTTCTACTTTATATTTTGCTTCTGCAACCACGCTTATAATATTTTCTGATGGCATATTTCATTTGCAAACAGCAAAAGTCAAACAAGACCCAGAATGCAGACAAAAAATATATCAGCAAGAAAAATGCGAACATCTTATTGTGGACTTCTACAAATCACAAAAATTGCTTTAAGTTGATTTTTCACAACAATTTCTCTTTTGGCCTTCACCAGCCACAATATAAACAAGTAAGCTATCCTTTGGCTAACAGATGCGAAGGCGCCAGTTTCTCGGAACTACGAAAAGGCAACCAAAACTGGAGATGTGTATAAAAATGACGCCCTAGGCCCTAACGTATCTACAGCAGAAGCCAATCAAGAAATTGAGCCTGGCAATGTCGCTTAGAAAAATGCAAAGACCAGGTTAATAGCTAGTCGATAGGATGTAGTAATCCCTACTCAGTCTGGAAATATCTTTTTGAATTAGTTGGCTTCTTCGATTTTCACCCTAAGCAGTTTTCATTTAAAGCAAATAAAGTCTAGAATCTATTTACAGAAAAAACCATTAGCTTGAAGATTACCTCAACACCACAAGATGAAAGACACTCTAATCTCCTGCATTGTTGGCTCTCCACCATGATGTCTCTGTCATTGACCAACATTTCTTCACTTTCCTCACTGCAAAATACATCAGACAAGGCTGTTGTCAGTGGCAAACAAGGGGCGGACTAACATTATACGGTGCACGGGAAGATGCATATGGGTGTATGTGTAAAGAGACATGCACAGTTGTGTCCCTCCATCTACAGATATGGACAGACATTTGCAGGGGTTTTAGGACGCATTCAGTTCAGCGTGTCCTTAGCCCTCTGGAAGCCTTGCATGCGTCTCATGGTTGCCACTTCTCTACTTTCTACAACCCAACCTTTTCAAATTCAATGCATCTGTCATTTCTGGTCGATTACTTTCTTCTATAAATGCCCACAGGCCTATTCTTCACTTCACTAACAAACTGTCCAGTGGCTTTCAGTGACCATATTTCATGAGTTTCTTTTACCTCTTAATTTTCAACGAAACTTTGGTACTGTGATACTTCCCCTACTTCTTCTACTTCTATGAATTTAATCAACTACTTCAATCCCCGCAAGGATGCACTGCAGAATGTAAAATTTTGGATTTTCTGCACTGAAATTAACCTAGGCATAGCAGAAGAAACTTGCAATGACTCCGAAAAGTGCACAACAGCACGACTAAAAAGCTATGAACATTCTTAATGGATTTTTATCCAACTTTCTCACTTTTAGTTTAAATAACACTAATCTAAATCATATGTACCCACCCCGTTTATAAACCATTACCCTTCCTTCAATCTATAATCCACTGCACTCGCGCAATAGGAAAAAACGTTTGTTGAAGCATACCTTTCAGTCTTCACTGGTATTAATCCCACTCCAGCAAGTTGCATTGCATGGTATATTACCTGTGAATGGACAGCAACAACACAGCGTTGTGATTTGACGGCGTTAAAAAATGAAGCTAAGACAATAAAATCATGTCGCGATTTTATTCGCGAGGATATCCACTTACGAGACCTGAGCTGTTCATTAACATGAAAAATCCAGATGCCACGCTCTGAATGATATTTGTCTACAAATATTATTGACTTTCCTTCTGTTCTCAATAGCTTTGAAATGGTTCTACGTTATATTATAATAAATGGCAGTCAAAGTCACCAGAAATGACAAGCCAAGGCAATATTTGTTATCAAGGCACACTTTATTATCAAGGCAATATTTATTAACAAACTTTTTCTCCATGTTGGAAGACAGAGGCTAAAGTGACTTACCTTACAGATAACAGCAAGCATTAACACCGAAACAGCCAAGAAGACTTAAGACTGAAGATTAAAGGCCAAAAGGCAAAGGGTAAGGTATAAAGGTTAAAGGACGTACCTGCTCATACATGTAGGAATTTTCTGGGTGTGTCGCCGATGATAAGTTTGGTGACATGTTGACCTAGCATAAGAAACGGGGCATCTTAAAAATATAAAAGTGAAAAAGACATTTTAGATATATACTTTAAAGATAATGGAACATAAAACAAAATTACGATACAAGCTTTCGAAATGTACTTCCAAATTTACAAAAAGATTCTTTGCAGAAAATCGTCAGGGTATTTACTGTTGCCAAAGAAAGTGGCATCGCATTAGCCAAAAACTTCACAGTTGAAGTGGGCCAGGATTGTTGTGGGGAAAACGCAGCGGACCGCTGTGGCAGTGTCCCTTATCTATGTGGCTCCCATTGCTTTTTGTGAAAAGAATAACTCAAAATATAGAATTTCAATGACAACATACCTCCATCAGCCAAATGTTCATATCTTTGTCTATGACAAAATCGAATCTAACCAACTCGAAAAAGTTGCTGAAAGATAAATAATAATGATTAATAGCAACTTCAATTGAAGGCTGTTTAAATGAAACTGCAATAAGGGTGAAAGATTCAGTGATATTACAATTGGAAGTAAAGCTGCACAGACTAACATTGGCCAACTGTTTCTAAATGTTGAGGAATGTAGTATACGACTTAATAAGGAGACACGACTTCCAACAGGCCGCTAGACTGGCCATCGCATTCGACTCTGTCTCGACGAGGAACAAAAATCCTTCCTGGTAGAAATGATTGATGTCTTTCTTGTGATTGGCTAGCAACGCTCCACATGTGTCAGCGGCTGGACATTCGCCCACGTCATAAACTCAGACGAGCTTTTGATGGTAAACAGCTCAAAACATGTTTGCTGTCCTGGAATCCTGATTTTTGCGGTACGACCGAATTGCTCGGGAACTTAATAACTGAAGTGCGAATCGTTATCAAAATATTTCACCACTCAGTAAATGACCATTAAGTGGTTCTGATATCAAACAAAACTGGCTAAATCCATTCGTGAGCATTCAAAAATTCGTCTGCAATGAAACGATATAATCTTATTGGTAATTGTTCTGAAGTCCAAAACACCTTTAAGCAAAAACAAATTATCCTGTAACAGCGCGTTGCCTGTTCATGTATTATAAAATTTAGCCTTTTCAGTTAATTACACTATCTTCAAGGCTGAATAACCCCAGAAAAAGGCCCAAAACAAACGGGTCTATATTCAAGGTTATGTTGACCTTATTCCTACGAATTTGCAAAGACTCCTTCACTTTGACGTCCGAACGCTTCTCCTCCACAACCACGCATTGCAGCATGCTGCCTTCTATAAACTGACCCGCAGAGTGGGATAATAGAATGTTTCTTATAGAATAAAACAACATGTTTCGCGACTTTTTGTAGACCATTAACAATTTAAAAAGGTTTCAAAGATTTATAGCCTTCCTTTTGCTGTAGACACGTTCTTATGAAGAGACGGGCCTAATAAGACACAAACAGGATAGTGGAACAAAGCTTCCCCAAGGGTATAGCTGGTTCGGCTTCTGCAAAATCCATCAAAATTACACAAATTGCCGTGATTAGTTCTGAGCAATGACTAAATAATTACCATTAACTTTCTCATTTGCCTTATTACAAGAAATTGTGACAACAGAAGGGAGGACGCTGTCTGAGGCTAGAAGTCTGTCTCACGCATTGTGTTTAAACTCTAAGTTTTACGAAGCCAATGAAAAATGCAAACAACGTAACTGCCATGGGTACTTTAAATTTGAATGCATTGTCTAAGTTAGCTAAATATAACAAATGTAAATTTTGATGGCTTTACAACTTACTTGGACTTGTACTCCGAAATAACATCACTCATCTGCTTCTCTTTAGAAATAAATGTCTGTGCGTAATTGAAAAAACAAACAATTATGGTAAAGTCTTCAAAAGGAAATAATGTTTTAACTGGTAAAGCAAACATACGCGGACGAAATCAGTCACAAGGGCAGACAGCCATGCCAAAGGGCAACAGTTAGAATGGAACAGAGACAATTAGAAACATTACCATTATATGCATGAATTCAAAAGGCACAAAATAGGCCATAACGTGATTAATGGTTGGTCAATGCTCGCTGCTGACTTTCATTGACTTGGGCCTCTACAGCTTTCGACAACTTGCAAAACTTCCGAGTTATCATCATTTTCTAATGTTGGGATTCATCACAGACCACTTTGGAATAGAAAGCAACTAGCTAATGGTATTTCCAAGCAGAGTCTATGTTAAATAGCTTATACAAATAACATATTCTACTTGTAGAAAATGATAACTATTCGATTGACAAAGGCAAAATGGTGGGGCTACATAGGGAAATTGGTGCTAGCCGCCTTAAAAGCGATAAGGCACCGAATCTGGGGCTTGAGTGTCTAATAGCAGAGAGATACGACCGCTCATTTTGCTATAGTTTTCTTCCTTTTCCGATATATTCTGGAATTTTAATTATAAACAACGTTTAATGTGCTGTTGTTTAAACAACTTATTACAGAATAAATTCCATTATAAACCTGTGTAATAAACAGCTTCAATGAAATCAATTCAATAAAAATGGCGAGCAAGAGAGGGCAGAAACTTAGGCTGGTACACACATTGAGTAGGTTGGTTAACAACATTCGATTTCGGAATGTAACCCACTTATTCTACTCTTCATTGCTATGGGAAAAATATCTCATTGCTATGGAGTGTTTGGGGAAAACAGTTGAACACCTTGGAATATCAGCGAGTACTCAGATTACCGACATCAGCAATGGACAAGTAACTGGACAGATTAGCGAGAACTGTGGCTTGTGTCGCTAATTGCTTAGCCACTGAGATATCAGCGGTGCTTTGTCGTGTTAGATTCGTATACGACCAATATCCCACCGAATCTATTTTTAATGTGCACTTAAAGCTGCACCAACATTGAGCTATCGTAATGAGTTATATGACGGTAACAATAAATTTGTCCATGATGATCAATTGCTAGGCCACATCTACGTCAATCACTAAGGAGTAAAATATTGGTCCAGACAAATCAAGGCTTAAAATCAAAAACTTCTCCATTTTCATAGCAGAAAAGCAGTAAACGATTTCACATAAGGTTATAATCAGCCGAATCTAGTGTCTTTTTCTTGGTTCCTACTCTGGATGTAGTTTGTAATCTTGTTCACAGGACAACCTATTGCTAGTAGATAAATTATTATTACGAATAAATAGTATCTTTCTGAAGGGACCAGATTTTATTCCATACGAAAACTACTTGGGCACATAAATGCACAACTGGTCAAATGGTCAAATGGAAGATGGCCTATTGCTTCAAGATGTCCAAGCTTAAATGTTCCTGTTTACAGTTACACGACTAATATAAACAAAGACTAGAGCCTCGAACACAACCTTAAGCCTCATCTGGATTACAAGGATGGGCACCCTGATGTCATAGCAAAAAATTCAAAAAAGAATAATTGTGTTTATTTCGACGAAAAGCCCTACTCCAGGTCAAAAATTTAGTGATAAACAACCAGTAAAGACCATTATTATACAGATTTTTCCCCCCTTCCCACTTTTTAGACCCCCAATTTTTCTTAACGCTCCGCGGTGCCTGCATTTTTCATTGCTAGTTAAATGTTTTAATAAACACGATCTCTAGTGTTTAGTCAATGTAACCAATGCAAAGTTCAATTCGTTAGGCCACACAATTAATTCATTCTGAAGCTCATATTGTCTTGTGTAGCCTACTTTTAGACGTACAAATCGAGACGCGAGATGCATATAGGAGATGCTTATACGAGAAATAGCTTTTGACAAAAAAGCTGCTGACAAACTCTTCTGTGAGCAACTTATTCGATAACATATATAGTAAGTCTTGGACCACCATCTTCAATTACGTATCTTCTCTGATTCATTATAAAAAATTCCATTAAACAAACAATCCAGACTCATCCATCCATATTGACTTTGGTAAAAAATGACAACATGATATAGAAATGCATACCATGAAAAAAGCACAAAAATAACATATAGATATAGATACAATCACACGTACCTCCCTGATTGCTTGCCTGATGTCTATCCAGAGCAGCCTTGTATCTTTGCCTAAAGAAAACATGCAATCGTAGGGGTGGGTATAGAAGTTGTTATTTTAAAGCTACAAAGTGTAATAAATTCTGTCACAATGTCTTATAAACTGAAATTTGCAAATCGGTTCGTTAACGGGCTATTTGCAAGGTCTCAGAGGACAAAAAGGGTAAAAATGATCATAAAGGAAGCAATAAGGCGAAGGAAATATGTGCGATAAGGGTATATACAAAAATGTATGAATTAACATGTGAGGTCCAGCTAGTTAAGAGTGTCATCATGTGATTCATCGTATATGATACTTGGAACTTAAAACCAAACAAATTGGCCTGATTAATCAAGAATAGGAAGATACGTATCAAGAGGCTTAGGCAGTCGTTTTTTGGGTGGTTTTTACTCCAGCTTTCACCAAATCAATCTTTTAAGCCTTTTTTCTTAATATGAATATTATGAATACATGGCTCGTATGCTGAAAGGAAAAATTAGTCTCAGAAAGGTTGACTTTGTTGGTGGCTGAAAAGGCACATGAGACAGGAAAAGCTAATTTCCACTGAATGGAACATCGACCCAATGCTTATGGAATATGGTTATGAGACAAAGCGAAGAGAAGTAGACTGGCCAGACCGCCCACGCTCACTGCCAACTTTTTGCATGCTACTTAATTTCTCATTAGGGCGAGGCGTATTTCGAAAGGGAATCAGCGCAAGTTCAGCCTATGGAGTTCAGTTTGCGGACAGCTGAAGCAAAGTTGTCGAACAAGCTTACAATAGTGATTATACAAATGTAATGGAGAACAAAGTTGATATAGTACGATTTGTTCTTTCATATGATGTTTGGTTCCTACTTGGAATACTCTCTAAAGAAAGCAGTTTGCTACCTTTTCGAGACAAAGGAGCCATGGGAAGGAGCAAGCAACAACAACAGAAAATCGCCCAAGCATTTCTCACCCTCGTCAATATTTACCCCGATTACTAGAGGTCTTGAAATCCCCACATCAAAATAACTGTGCAATGCTTTGACTACCAATGAGAAGAACTCATCACATGAACTAAATCACCTAAGGCTCCACAGAGTAGCAATTCCCGCCCTAAGCTCGCACTGATTACGGCAAATCGTCTGAGGCGATTGAACGGAGGCTGATCCAAAAGGCTGGAGACTCATCTTCCTCGCAAAGTTATTTCGGTTTTCTAAGAAAGCAATTGGTGTCGATCTACTTAATGCTGGCCCAAGAAGGCTGGAGACTGAATACGTCACCAGCATGAATAAGGATCAATGAAAATTAGTTTAAAAAGGAAAGACTTGGTTTTGTGTTGATAAAGAGAAACGAATTAAACAGGGGAATAAAATCACCAAGCATATAGCAAGCAAAATTTTAACCCAACGAAATTAGTTGCCTTTCTTGTTGTTTTACAAACGAGTTTAGCCATGTGGACCTACTGATACAGCATGGATGTGAAAGTTATGCAAAGGCAAATAGCCATGGTTGGACAAAACTGGGTAGATATTGCATACACCATTTTCACCTCATCCTATGTGTATTCAGTTCTGGTTGACAAAGTCATTAATACATTAGCGAGAAGAGATAAGTTATCAATCCACGTTGAAATTATCTAACAGAGGCCATTTTCGAAGGTAAAAGGCCGTGTATATCGTATGCTACATGTCATCCAACGTCTAATTGTGCCCCACTCTCTTGTGGGTACGCTTCTTAAATAAGGTCGATACACTCAGTAGGCCATATCATGATTTGATCAAAGTTGAATCATAGTCCATTCTCTTGGGTTGAGGCGTGATACGCTCTGTTAAAGCTTTCAATCACGAATTGTACCACCGCTTTCCCATTCAATATGCAGAAGGCACAAGAATCAACGATGAAACAGGATTCTAGACAAGGACAAGCTCAATATATGACCTGTTTGCTAGCTGAAGCACCTGCAACATTTCAAATATCACGAGAATGATGCCAGTGCAAAAGTAACATCAGTGACATAAATGGCAGATCAGGAACAAGTGAAATTAGCGACAGATCTTCTATAAGCGCACGAATAAACATCTTGGATAAGAGTGCATCAGAGATTCATTGATTGACAGCTAGATGGCCAAATGACATCGAAGAGTGTGTCTAACTGTGTCGTATTTGTTGTATCCATAGCATTGTGTATGGAAAGATCTTATGAAAATCCTGGCACCTCTTGGGGACCTACAAACGATTTTGCTATCTTTGCTAAATAGCCGCAAGATGTCCAAACAAAGTGACGCAAAGAAATTCAGACTATTTTCGGTAAAATATTTCTGTCAGATATCTCCACCTTCTTCTAGACATGTCTCGAAGCCCCATACAACTCAGACAATATGATTATTGTTCTTGAGAAAGCCAAAATCTGATAAAAATATTTCGTGTCTTAAGTCTAGTATGAAGACCCTATTAATTGACAGTTCCTTAATGATATTAGCACTGATCTAATCGTTTATGTTTTAAGCCTTGATATGGTCATTAATGACAAAAATATACTTGAAGCTTTCAAAATCATAAATAGTAAACTTAGGATGTTGAGGAAAAAACAGCCAAAATGCTCATTAATCTGACAGCAGATCAGATACGAAATTTGTTAAAGACCGATCTGCTTACTGTGAAAGGCTTTGCAAAGTGTTCGCGCAAATTCAGTTAATCGGTGTCAGACAAGACTTAAGAATGTCAAGTTCTTATTCATAGAAGGAAGAGCAATTTATTTTCCAAAGTTTTGTCATCAAACAACTGTTTTTTACTAACGTTCTAATGATTAAGAAGGAAGTACTTTCAATATTAATCATTGAAAGGAATGATAACACGAAAGTGCATGATTGACTTTTCAGTTTGTTTGGTTACTGTCTGCAGTCAGAATGCTGCCTGATTATTGAAAGTAATCACTATAAGATGAGAATGCATGATTGACTGATTAGAATAAAGGCAATTGTCATTTGATTGACCGATTACTGTCTGCTGCCAGAATGCTGCCTGATTATTTAAAATAATCACTATAAAATGAGAATGCATGATTGACCGATTAGAATAAAGGCAATTGTGATTTGATTGACCAATTACTGTCTGCTGTCAGAATGCTGCCTGATTATTTAAAGTAATCACTATAAGATGAGAATTCGTGATTGACTGATTAGAATAAAGGCAATTGTGATTTGACTGACCGATTACTGTCTGCTGTCAGAATGCTGCCTGATTATTGAAAGTAATCACTATAAGATGAGAATGCATGATTGACTGATTAGAATAAAGGCAATTGTGATTTGATTGACCGATTACTGTCTGCTGCCAGAATGCTGCCTGATTATTTAAAGTAATCACTATAAAATGAGAATGCATGATTGACTGATTAGAATAAAGGCAATCGTGATTTGATTGACCGATTACTGTCTGCTGTCAGAATGCTGCCTGATTATTGAAAGTAATCACTATAAGATGAGAATGCATGATTGACTGATTAGAATCAAGGCCCATTACTGTCTGCTGTCAAAATGCTGCCTGATTATTAAATATAAACAATATAATATGAGAATGCATGATTGAGTGTTCAGAGAAAGGCAATTTTGATCTGATTGACCGAATTATGCCGTCTGCCTAATGGTTAAAAATGGTTTAGAGAAAATGGAAAATACCTTGGCTTTGGAGAAAGCCGAATAGAGCTTGTTTGCGACTGAATCTTCCGTGGTTGAAGTATCCTTGCAGCGATGGCATCTATAATTGAAGACGCTTGCATCACTAAAGAGCACACAATATCTCAGTATCCAATATATTGCAAACATAACAGATCGAAACACTAAAGGACAATGAAAAGAAAATATTATAATCAGCTACGTTTCAAATATTCCAATCGATCGTAGCAGTCAGTCAAACATGGCCAAGAAAACCATTCCTAGATAAGTACACCTTAAATTTTCAACGATCCTTCAAGAAACTGAAGAATCGTTAAAAAGAGAGTACAAATGGCACGAAGCTGTTGATAAAATTGCGAGACGTTTTGTAAGATCAAAAGAGTAAAAAAATTAAAATAACATTTTTAATCAATTTAAAAAATTAATTGCTTGCATTGTTCAAAATGTAGTAATTTATGGCCACGGATGGCGAGAGCCTTTTACCTGCGAGGGGGCATCATATTCTGCACCCACAACATATTTCCTCAAATCATTCGTATCGAGTGGCTCGTAGTCTACTTGGCAAAACCTACAGTGGCGAAAGGAAACGAATGAGCAAGACTCTAAACTGATACTAAAGTAGAATCTAAAACCATTTGAACTGAAAGTATTTCTGAAAGAAAGTATTTCCAGGAACAGTTGTTGCTTATTACATATTTGCCTTTAGGGCCTAGTTGAATGTCAACTGAGCAAGAGTTTTTATTAATCTCAATGATTTCTGCGTTGGTTCGGAAAATAAATAAACAACAGCAAGCGTGAAAATGATGTCACAAAGAGACACGTGACAAAGTGAAAGAAGTTACACCTGTCCCCAAAAAGTCTTGAAATGGTTTTCATGTTAGAGATTCGATTCTGAAACTCATGAAAGAAATTTGAAATACGTTTTACGCATTATACGTGCTAAAAATCGGCGAAACATTCTTATTCAAGTAATAATCGAAAGACAGGCTCATTTGTTGAATCTTTTAGAAAAATTATTGATCTCAAACATCGTATCATGTGTGAGCAATCTATTTGATTTAACCAAGGACTGAATGATCCAAAGAAGGCTGGTGAAAACTTATTTTTGATTGATAGCACTGCAGCAGTCTGCCGTGATATTGCCTTCAATCTGATGAGAAGTGGTTGTAGAGGATGGTAAGAAGTTTCATCATGTGATGAAAAAATGATGCAAATGTATGAAGAAACTCAAAACCTGGAAATTGGGGAAAAAATATCAAACAAAGGGAAAGATGTTTGAAAAATAAGATGGAAAAGTCAATTTTATAAATGATTGATAGGGCAGTGGAAAGGGATGCTTGAAGTACCTTCAATAAACAAATTCAGCTTAACAAGTTTAAGCAAACAGTTTTGATTTATGCTAATGTTGGGATAGAAGAGCATACCTAATAAGAATTTCTTCCTCATAAAGATAGACTCTCAATGGGTCAATAGAAGTCACCACAACATAGACCCCAATATCAAATTTCCTGCAAAATGAAAGCAAGTTTGAACGAAAATAGACAAGGTCAAACATAGAATTCTTATAGTTATTATTTTTACAATTTGCAACTGGCTATTTATTGAGTGAGCTTAGGGTCATTTTCTGATGTTTGCATACTCTGAGGAGTGTCAGATAAAAAATACTTCAAGTATGCAAAAACTGGTGCCGCTTTCTCTAGCTATGGTCAAGTTTTGTACTACAAAGCACTTGCTCACAATTTTGACAATCCTTCAAATTCTTCATTAACTGAATATACATGACACATTCTTCTAATTGCAGACAAATGTGTAATGAATTGAGCAAGAAAGCAATTTAAAACACTCAAGGCATTTATAAAGCCTTATTTGATAGTCAGTGAGTGAACTATGGAATGGAAACAGAATTTTAATCCCACAAAGCTAATTATAATAAAAGAGAAAACCTTTTGTCAATGAGTAATGGATTTGCAATATACAACTGAACAAAAGATCCATCAGCATTGAAATCCAAGTCTAAACAAGAACAAAGAAAATGGATTTCTGCAGTTTATCAAGGCAGCATGGGCTGCAATGATAATATGTTTCTAAAGTCAAGAATTATCAGTAACTTAGCTACTTTAATTCTGTCTGCTATTACGAAACTGCCTTGAGAAGTTTGGATTCTCAACTTTCCCAGTGTTCAGTAGATATTGAGATGGGTAACATGAAAAAGTTTTGAAAAACAAATCAGATCTGGTAGCAATTGAATCTTTATATCTAACATCTAAAACTTTATATCTTTGAGTTACAAATTCAAAAGTGTTGAGATAAACAGTTTTTGTGTACGTCACTACCCTTCTAACAAATTATATCGAGTTTGCCAAGAAATACATAATTTGCTTTGCTTCAGTCCAGGCCTAAGTAAAATTTGAAATAAAAAACAACTCTTCAAATTATACTTGGTTTCATAAGGCTAAATAAGGATCATTCCGTACAATTCAGATTTTGGGTACTTGAAAATGATACATTGTGAATGCTTCCTTGACTTTCTAAATAAGTTAGAGTTGATTTCCTAGTTGAGCCAAAAAGGTTAAAAGGAACAGAGCTACTTACCATTTATCTTAACAATTTTGATGCCTCTGTGGTCATTGCTTTTTTGGACCCACAAATTATTTTCATTAAGCTTTGCCTAAAAGAAAAAAATGTTGTTCTGGTATATTAAAAAGATACTGCTTCCTACTCAAATCAACAAAATGAGCAGCCAATATCTTATAATCATAGACTAAACTCACTTCAACTACATAGATTGAAATAAACACTACATAATATTTAGTCTGTGAGAAATAAACTGTTGAAATGGCTGTTTGGTTCTTCATAATCCTGCGAGCAACCTATGCCTGTTTTAACAGCACTTCTTCTTTTGATTTATAAAATGCAACAACTCAACTACTCCATTATACCTCAGTCATTAATGCAGACTTTTCTTTTGGTATCTGAAAAGCTTTTGGGATCCATTTCAGCTTTGATGTTGCAAGCTCAACCTTGAGTGTTATGAATCCAGACCCTGGAAAATGGTTCACCTAAAATTCAAAAGCAAAAAAGTGTGAAAGGTTTGCAATGTTTTCGGAGAGCTTTGATAACCAATTAACAGCTAATTATTTTAGCATAAGCCAGAAATATTGTTTCTACAGTCTTGTGATTTTATTATTGGCTACAAGTTAATTCTTTTTCGTGCTTAAACATTAAAGTCAGTTTCTTCTAATCACAGAAGACAAAATTAGTTATATAAACTACTAATAATGCAAAAATCTTTTCCATCAAATGCTTTCAAACCTAACTAAAATGACATACTACTTAACAACCACTCACACAACCATTTTATGAACATCATTTTCTAGTAAAAAATTTCAAATCAAGATATTTACTAATTGATGTCTGTGGAGATTCTTGAGCATGTGCGACAGTTCCTTTTTAAAAGGATACTCAAATGACCACATCACATCCCATCGTGACGGTGGAGATGTTGCATGAACAGTTGTGTAGCCAAGTCTCCCAAAGACATTCATCACATGGTTCAGATGATAGACCTATAATAAAATTACAATTCATCATTTGAATATTGGTGAGCAATCATATGAATTTTGTTAGAAGTAAAAACATCTATAACTGACAATATAACTTTTAACTAAGGATAAATGTTTTATGTCTGTCATAAAGTGTGTAAATGCCTTGCAGGCAGCATTGCACATTCTAAGGAAGCATGTATCAGGGCATGTCTTGATTGCTACTTCAAGTTTAATAACTAACAGCTGACAAATTATTGCAGTAAGCAAAAATTTCAGAGAGGCAACCAAGAACTATCAAGGAGTACACCATCAACCACAATTTTCAATGATCTTTTATTTTCTGGGTAATATGTGACTGATCATGATATGAGAACTATTCTGCATTGCCTTAAGTGCGAACAACTTATATTCTTCTAACAATAATGGCTCAATGTCTAGAAGACTCAAGTACCAAGTTACCTACTGACTTCAAGGAGTTGTTATGTCTTATAGCACATATTTTATTATTGAATAGATATGCTTCACAATTCCAATATCATAGCAAGCTATGAATTCCTTCTACTGCATATTTACTTTGGGTCGGATAAAGGAGATTGAATAAATTCCACCAGATCTGCTCCGGTGGAAGACTAAAATTTGAAAACAGCAAAGTAATCATTCCACTTAGCGTCATTGGGCTTTTCGGTTTCTGAAAGCTAAATAGTACAAATTCCGCAGATTCTAGATTAGTATGCTTGTTTGGGTTACTTTGGCCTCACCTTAAGCAGGGTATTTAAAGCATGTAAACAGGAAGTAAAAGAGGTCTACCTGCTTAGAAAATATCCACGCTACTTTTTGCTTCGGCATCGCAAACCCATTCAGAGCATGTTCCCACGGAAGGTGATACAGTTGATACACGTTCAATCCAATCGTCACAATACCAAGGCAAAGGACACCTAACACTCCGTATATTGTTTTTATTTTCATAGACCTGTTTTTCCCGTCCGCCATCTTGGTGAAATGTGCAGAATAGACTGAGCGCATATACAGACCTACCAGCTCAAAACAGTTACAACGCCTCCTTCTATTAACGGTCTTTCTGCAGTTGATGGTGCGAAAAGTGAATGTTACAGGAAACCATTAGGCCATAAATGAGCTATCTACGTTTTGAATTACAATTGTTTGAGCTTGAATTCCTGTGACTGCCGCCTGAATATACATGTTGCAAACAGTTGCTGTTGTTGTTGCCAATTGTTGTTGTCTTCATCCATGACAACTTGACACCACAAGAAGTTTCAAAGCCACTCATACTGGTAAAAACATTTGAACTTTAAAACATGTCACAACATGAATTAAAAAAAACTTCAAAATCACATATTATGAAATTTGTTGAAAGTCTGGCCTAAGGTACAACTATGCTTGTAATTAAGCAAGGGCCTTGCTTAAAAACTTTCTTAAAAATTTATCTCTAGCTGCAGAAAAGATTTCTTAACGATTTCTTTATCAATCAAAAAAGTTGTAGGTATAGAATAAACTAGTCTAATTTGTAACAAATCCAACTAAAATGTTTATTAAAGTGTGGACAATGTACGCAAAATTAAACTCAAGAATGGAAAATGTAAGCTGCTTCAAATTTTAAAACATTACTTAGAAAGACAAACTTTGAACTTTCTTAGCGTCATGGCTCTGTTGAAAGAATATTATTTGTTTCATGCTATCACAGATGATTTTCTTTGTCACATACGTATTATCCTCAGACAGTAATCAACTATAATAAGTGATAAATTATGTAAAACACATCATAAGCTTCTATCTAGCGTTCATCCCAATTTCATCAGAAGATAGCAAAAGACTAAACTTTGTGAATGATTGATTTTATGCAACCAAAATACTTTCTTATTATTAATCATCTAGGTCACATTATCTGTAAAGCACGTTATTTATTTAAAATCATTCTGCTAATAATCTAAAGCATAAAAAACACACAATGGACCTCGCATCTGACCACATTATGTAAAATATGCAGTTGATACACAAAAATATCAAGATCACGAATCATCTGAGGTGAATGATTGGGTGATTACTACCAAGTCAAAACTGCCAGAGCGTGAGTCCCTTTTATATCCATTGTGTTTTTGATTAAAAAGCAAATTTGCTTGAAATTGGTTATATTTGTCTAGGTAGTTTAAAAGTGTGAAATGGTTTAGAAAATATTAAATACATAGAAAGGAAGCCAACTAGTGCAGTGAGATTAAAAACATATATTAATAAAATCTAATCTATATGCATGAAAGTCATACGGCACAGGGAATCAACTATGCGATCTTGGGTCTAATGATATAGTCTGTCAACCGCGAGAAGTCTTAAATAGTTAGAACTTTCAGTATTCGTTTAGCAGGTAGAGCTAGGAAATGGTCCATGGGTTGTAAATCGAACCCCTAAGTAGTGGGGAATTTGAACAGCTAAAAAAGCAACGTTTGTTCCCTAGCTTGTGAAGGGCTGATTGGAACAGACAGGGGGCATAAGGCAGCCCACCCCAAGGTCGACCTGTTTTGGGAACGAAGGAGGAGCGGCAAGGCAGAACTCAGGATGATTTTTAACTTGACACCGACATCAACTTTGATGTCGCAAAACCCCGCGTGTCCACAAGGACCTCTAGCCGAGTAAACAGCATCTTAATAACACGGCCTAACCTAAAGGGGCTGATAAAATGCCCTGGTTTCTAAATACGCATCTGCGTAGGCTTACATATCCAATTCTGATGACGTAGTCAACAAACCCTTATATATGATAAAAACAAACCCTGATAAAAACAAAAATAAAATATTTCCGTATATATTAAAATTGCCGCAACTACATAATTCTATTCACTAATGGTAAAAGAACTGGTACTAACAATCTGCATAACTAGATCTAGTGTCTGTTAAAATAGCTAAAAACTTAGAGAAATTGTCTCTGTGCAGTCCACTGCTGAAACTATGCCTTATCTTCTTTTGAATTGGCGCCATCTTCCTCTGGCTTAAAGCCAACCAATAGTTTAGTGCTCTCGTCATCGTTCTGTTCTTCATTGCCCTCTTTCTCCGCAGTCTGGTCTTCTCGACTTTCCTCAGATATCCGGTCCTCCCCCTGCACAGAATTATCAATACCCTCATCGGAGTTATCTGACTCCAAGCTCTCCAAAGCGCCCATTTCCTCCTCCAGATTTGCTGGTACTTTCGACATTTTCGTCGGATGCAACTCGACATACTTCTTCCTGGCAATATCAAACAACTTCTGGGCTTCTGAGGCACCAGTTTGGGCAACAAGCTGGTACAACAGAGAGTTGCGACAACGCAGGAGGTGGTAAGGTTCACTGAACTCCTTGAGGTATCCAGCATCGAGCACCTTAGAGAGAAGACCAGAGAGAGTTCAACAACATGTGATGTCAAATAAAGTCTGGAAGCTTAAAAGCTAAACAAGAGAAGTAGGTGCCTAATTCAAAATACAGACATACCATGATTCTATCGGAGTCCATGATCGTGTGCAGGCGATGGGCAATAGTCAGCACTGTGCAGTCCTTGAATCTTTCTCGGATCGTGTCCTGAATAAGAGCATCCGTCCTGCAGGGAACATTATTATTTTTCCTTATGCGTGAAAATCATTCAGCAATTAGTAAACAATTTCGTAACAAAAAGCACAAAATCTAATGATGAAATTCGAGTCAAATGAGAATGGTAGACGAATTCTTTCAATTGGATCGGGCAAAGTGTCGGTTGCAAGTCTTGTGTTCAATGGCAAAACAGACTGAAAAGAATTGGTGGTTTCATGCTTTTGACCGACATGCAGTACTCGTTTCGCAATACGTCGTGTCAATATATGACTTTATGGCATTTGGATGGGGAACTGGAGGATAAGAGGTTTAATCTATTAAAAAAAATAAGTGGTATAATTTCAAAATTATTTTACCAAACGGGAATCGAACGGTGTGTGAACTAAAAATAATCACAATATAGCTTGACATAAGTAATAGAAATACTTCGGGGTGGATCATAAAAACTTGGATAAGATAGAAATTGTCAAGGAGCCATACATAGGATCAACATTTGCAGTTGCCTCGTCGATTACAAGAATTTTGTTTCGCCTGAGAATAGCTCTCGCCAGACAAACAAGCTGGCGCTGTCCCACACTGAGGTTGCTGCCTGACTCTGCCATTTCACTTTCCAACATGCCAGGAAGTGCCGTCACGGTTTCTTTTAACTGGACCTGTTGAAAGCAAAGCAAGCAGAATATTTTCACTGGCAATTTTTAAATCCTCAAACCTAGGTGATGATAACTTTTATGGACACCAAACGTCACACAGAGACACAGAGACACAGAGACACAGAGACACAGAGACACAGAGACACAGAGACACAGAGAGAGAGAGAGAGAGAGAGAGAGGGGGGGGAGAGATAGAGAGAGAGGGGGGAGAGAGAGTGAGAGGGAGAGAGAGAAAGAGATGATAACCCATTGCTAACAAGTTTGGATACCTCTTCTAACGCCCTCCACAAATCAGCGTCTTCATAATTGCCGAAAGGATCAAGGTTCTTTCTCATGGTTCCACTAAACAAAATTGGGTCCTAAAAGGAAAACGAGATTCCATTGCAAGTTACATCATCTGTTCAAAAGAACAAACGAACAGAATCGTTTTAAAATTACTTGGTCATGAAAGGAGAACTAAAAGTAAAGTGTAATTGAGACAGCCTCACATTTCCTTATCCAGATTAATTAATATGTAGATTTTAAAGTACATGAAAGATCTTTAAGCGAGAAGTCCCATATCGCAACATCCATTTAGTAATTCAATTATTTTTTCTTCACGAGTCGTTCGTTACCTGTGGAATAATCGATATTTTACTCCTGAGGTCCTTTAATCCAAGCTCGGAAATATTGACGTCATCAATCGTTATCTCGCCGGTTGGCTCCGCTGTCCGGAAGAGTGTGGACAAAAGCGATGACTTTCCGGCCCCGGTGCGTCCACAAACACCTACCTGAAAAGAGGCCAAAGAGAGATTACGAGAGAGGCTGACACTAGATCATAACTAAGCAGGTGATGCCCCGACGGGACCTTTCTTCCCGTCTGCGTACAACATCGTACTGGAAAACTATTATGAGCATTGTTAAACCATTATGAAAACTGCCTATTGAGGTAACCAGCCTGTGCAGCGTCATTCTGGCTGCTTGTCTCACCTTTTCTCTAGGCCTGATTTTGCATGTGATATCATGAAGAACATCTTTCAGGTGTGGTGCGTATTTCAAGCTCATCTTTTTGAAGGCGATGGAGCCATTTTCAGGCCAATTGTCCGGCGGCCTTGTGTCGGTGACGGGCGGGGCCTCCGATTCCAGATCGCAATACTCAAGAACTCTTTCCACAGAAGTCATCTGTTAATGAAACGATGCCCGTGTCAATAATTGTGCTTTGAAGACGGGGGCTATGTCAAACATAAGGTTCAACAGTTCCAAATTGAGGCTATTCAGATACCAAACTGAGGCTATTCAGATACCAAATTGAGGCTATTCAGATACCAAATTGAGGCTATTCAGATACCAAATTGAGGCTATTCAGATACCAAATTGAGGCTATTCAGATACCAAATTGAGGCTATTCAGATACCAAATTGAGGCTATTCAGATACCAAATTGAGGCTATTCAGATACCAAATTGAGGCTATTCGGATACCCGTACAGTGCCTGGCTGTCTACAACACAGTTAGCAAAGATCATTGATGAGTGATGGCTCAAAGAGCATCAGCTTTTCTAACTGCAAGAACTGGCTATTATTGCTGTCACTTCCTTCCAGATATAGGCCCTAATCAAGGAAAACTCGTCAACACGGCAAGAGCGCAAAGAGAAGTTATGTAGCAATAAACAAACGACAAGAGTGCAAAATTGAGAATTTCCGTCAATCGCTGTAAGTAATAGTAGCAAGGGGAAGTCTAAAGTAACCTGGTTCTCCACTTCTGTACTTTGTCGAACGCACTGTTGAAATACTCCAGATATGTTGAGCGTGTAGGCCAAAATCAGACCAACAGCTCCACCAGACAACCCAGGCACTGCCAATAGAAAAAATATCATCACTGCTACTATGAACTGTTACATGGTAAGAGATTTTTTTAACGCAGATTCAAGTTATCCTAATGACCGACTTAGCAGCCCACTCAAAAGATCTGCTATTTTTGGCATAAATTTTGCTTTGATGTCTCGACCAATACTACAAAACAACAACAACAACAACAGCTGCAACAACAGGAGCAGTCGCAACAGCAGCAACAACAAAGATGCTAAGAAAGAGGGCGAGGCGTACCAATTCCTGCAACGGCGATGCATATGAAGGCAACGAAACCAACGAAGACTAGGCAAAGCAGCTCCAAACGGAATCCAAGCCAGCCGGCGCAGGCCAAAAATGAGAACCAGGACCTGGTGTGGTCGTCCTGGGCTTCGTAGAACATATCGACGAAGATCGGTTGCACTCCGAAGGCACGGATTGTTGGAAGACCAAGCAGAGTGGTAGACAGGTGGCCATAGATTGGACTTCGAACTGAAAACAAAGGTCGGAGCTTTAGAAGGATCCGTAGAATTCATAGTAAGAAGGAAATAAAGAATTGTTTACTTCATTGCAACACCGAAATAACTACATTAAAGGTTGCTCGATGCGTAATGCCCTTCCAGCAACCCAGCCAAAGCAGGACTGGTTTTCCTAGGGAAACCTGAGTCTGCACAGGACAGAATCAACTCACGCAAGCCTTCCACCCTCTTGACTTCCCTAGCCGTCTTGATGTAGTACCTTCGAAGGAAGTAGAAGGCGAATATGAGGGGAACGACGATGGCGAAGACGATGGGGTTGTTTGCAGCGACCATGATGATTATGCCAATGACAACCAAACCGGTCTGCGAAGAGCAATCGTTGCTACCGTCAAAACAACAACAACAACAGCAGTGAATCAAAGTTATGACGTCACACATAATAAAGTTCACAAATTTTCAATTTGGACTAGGTATTCTAATACTGCGATACGTGTTATATTTGGCTGTGCAAAAATATTACTGGATACCACGTTGACTAAAAAACCTGATACATTGGATTGGTGTTCTATTTGGTTATATACTTGAAATTTCTAGAAATAGATTTGTATGACGTCTTCATTCCACATATTTAGTCTTTGTAATTGAGTAAAACATTCAAACAGGCCTCACCTGCAGGAAATCGAAACACTGGAAGGACAGCATGTCATCAATCAAACTCATGTCCTTTGAGAATCGATTCAAAATTCGGCCTAAAAGGGTGCAAAATAAAAATAACAAACAAGTTTATTTTGTAAAAAATGCTATTATCTCAAATAAAATATGTTGCTGTAAGTAAATTTTCATTAATCGAAAAACTGATTGCACATAAACGTCAGGGAGCAGGCTTGGCCAATGAAATCGTCGAAGGGATGTGGTGAATAACTCAACAAGAAAGGCTCGAATTATCTATAATTTGGTTGGATAGAAAAGTAAGAATATCTTTTGCAACAGAGAAAGCCAATGATAGCTCTCATAGACCTTTCGATTAGAGGTTGAGAGGTGTAGCAGCCAAGGCTTCCTTAAAGTGGATAAGACTGCTCATGATCCACTGGGCCTAAAAGGCTGTTGATGCGCACATGCAAGGAGAAAAATATGGTATTCAAATTCTAAGCCTCCAGGTTGTTTTACCTCGATGTATTATCTTCTAAGCTAACAATGTTGCTTTCAGCTCACTACATGTTTCAAGAATTTTTTCCCCTTGGTAAACAAATCTTTAATGCAACAAAGACAATATAAAAGTAATAATGCACATTGTTTGCAAAAATCTTTTCAACGAAACTGGAAACGCACCAATCGAGTTGGTATCGAAGAAGTAGATTGGAGCTCTCAATACAGCATTGAACATTCCCCCATGAAGACTTTTGGACGCTTCCAGAATGACGCGGAAGAACACGAAGGCGCGTATAAGTCCAAGAATAACCAGACCAGCAACAAGAGATGCGTATATTCCCAAGTCACGTGTCCTGTTTGGGTTCTTGTCCTCCTCTTTTCGAGTGTAGTAGTACTTCGACTCAACGTTTGACCTAATGAAATTGAGAAATTAAGTATTTTACCCATGATTCCGAGAGAAGAGTAAAAACAAAGAGCGAGAAAACGTGGGCAGTGGCTACAGAAAACTGCGATGCTAGAATCTGCTAAAGAAAACAAATCAATAGGGATGCCTTCTGATTGGCTACTTACCAATAAGACAACCACCAATCAGCGCAAAGATACAATGACTGTGCAACAGCAAACAATAACACAACAAAAAACCAAACTGCAGTTCCATAACCAGCTTTTAAGAAGGTTGTGTACGTTCTAAGACCGACTGCGCCTTCCAACTTCTTTTCCTTAGGAATAACGTCTTCTTGCTAGAAAGATTAGATGTGATGATGTTTTATCTTCAATGGACGCGCAATGCTTTTGGAAACTTTTCTAAAATCAATATGTTATCAAGTGCTTTGTGGTACAAAACTTCAAAATGGCATCCTAAATCGCATACTTAAAGTACTTTTTCGTCCGACACTCCTAAGAGTATGCAAACGTCGGAAAATAACCAAAAGCTGACAGAACAAATAGCCAGTTGCAGATCGAGAACACTAGAGGGTGATAAGTTATCAAGTGACTGGAAAATACGTCAAATGTCACCGAGGGAATGCAGATATTGACTAAACAGATTACGACAAGAAATCCACGTGTAATGGAATTATTGATAAACGCCTCAAAGGCGTTGCTACATTGAACGGCGATTTATGACTGAATATGTAGCAAAGAGATGAGAACCTACATAGACTTCCACTTCCTGGGTAGTGAGGCTTATCTCGGACTGCATTCGGTTTTGCTCGACGAACAGGCTTTCCTGCCGCGACAGGGTTTTCGTACGAGGCTTGTAATCATCTCCTACGCACATCAACTGCTGACTGAATCGCCGCTTTCTCGTTTCGTGCGACGGCTCTGTGTCACTTTCTATAGCCGAGTCGAAGTCATCATCGTCGGACAGCAAAGACATGAAGTCAATGCCCATGTCAACCAGCTCAGCGAAAGTGCCTTGGCCAATGCATTTTCCCTTGATAAATATAAACACTAATTAAACAACTGGCCTACGTTCGACTAGTTAATAAATGAAGTAGCTACAGTCCCAATCACAACAGGCCGTGAAGAGAGATACAATAATGGTCCAAGTCAACGCATCTTCGACTTGATATCCTAAGCACGACTAACTGAAATTCAAGGGAATGGGAAGTCACTACGACGTTTTGGAAGTCACTACGACGTTTTGGAAGTCACTACGCCGTTTGGAAGTCACTACGACGTTTTGAAGGCAGTACAATGTTCTAGAAGTCAGTGTCAGCGTTGGAGGTCCAATTTAATCAATGTGCAAATCATTAGGGGACGAAAAGTTTGATCAGTAGCCTTTCATCGGATAAACAAACAACGAATTTCTGATCTTGTTTGCCTCGGTAAGACAATAAGAGATGCGAAGAGTTGCAAGCTGGTGATGTTTTGGATTTTCAGCTGCAAGCTTCAGGGTGAATAACCTGGTCACTTTTTGGTACCGATAGTAAAAAGAAAAATTACAGACAAAATAGTTAAGGTGGCATAGCGGTCAAATAGCTTGGCATAATAATATAAAATAACTTTTTTCACTGTAAAAAGGTTTGGTAAATAAGCTGGCAAAATAGAAATACCTCGGATAAGGCAATGATGTGGTCAGCATCTGTGAGGTATTGCAACTGGTGAGTAACCAGAATTCGAGGTTTTTTGCCAAGATACTCCATGATGCACCTAGAGAAAACATAAACATGTCAAAAACAAGAGCCTCTCTTCATCTTAAAATGCTAATCAACCAAAGCTTAGCCTTATAAATTAAGATAGAGTACTCTGCCTACACTTGCACGTATGAGTTAAACGCCTTCATTGCTACCCGGAAAAATTAAACAATAGGACGATTAGTAGCAAAAGGGAAAAAGCCAGCATAAAAAACAAAGTACCAGATAAGAGTTATACAGAATGTATACAGATAGAAACGAGAGGAGCAGACAAAACAGTCATCACCACGTGAATCATTAGGTGACTGCTACACCACCTTTGCAGTTTATATCTTCCATAAAAGGGTACACGACAGTAAATAAAACATGACATGTCATCAAAGTTTGTCATACTTGTCGAACAGGTGTCTTCCAACATTTGCGTCAACTGCGCTGAGCGGATCATCCATAATGTAAATATCTGCATCATTGTACACAGCTCTGGAGAAAAGGCAGAGTGTGGAAATGAAGTTTATGTGCAATCAAGCCTTTAGAACAGAGTAACAAAAATATGATAGGGTAATACCTGGCTGACTACAACATTATACAGTTAGGTACTGCTGAAAAAGCGCAGCATTCCATGGGAGAATATCTGGAGCCCTTCTTTAAAAGAGAACCACGCGTGGGTTCTGTGATACAGGTATAACCGTGTTGAGCTAAGCATAACATTGGCGGGTCATGGCACCAGTTTGTCAAAAAACTATTTTTTTGAACTTAAATTTAAAGGAAACAAAAAATGCTTGGTAAATTTTGAAGACGCTCCAAAAAAAATATTTGAAACTGCAACTTATCAACAAGATTTGAAGATCTGGCATCTAACATTATTGGGTGATGGCATTCTCCTAGCAGCTCTCGCGTTTTATTTTTAGGGTGAACACCAAATCTTCGTTTTTTCTGATCTCCGATGCAGATTCAGAGGGGACTTTTTTGCAAGTCCGAGACGATACATTTTTAAAGCGTTATTAAAACCGAATGAAATGTATCGTTCGCAAAGATGGGTTGCCATCTACTGTAGCTTGTCGTTGGTAAATACTTGTGCAATGTGAACGCAGCCTAAGACTGCAGTAGCAAAGGCGACAGAGATACCTGGCTAGATTGACTCTTGCTCTTTGACCTCCACTGAGTGACACCCCTCGTTCTCCAACTAAAGTCAAGTCGCCTTCGGGTAACAGCTCGATATCCTAAAAATAGCAAAATTTACGTAAGTATGTGGTGTTACGTGGCTGTTAAGTATCAAAACTCTAATAACTTTATGTTTGATGGCTGCTCAAGACAAACTGTTCCCATTTTGTGCATATGATCCCGTCAAAAAATTTTGAGTTATGATGAATAAAATCATACTGACCCAATTCTGAAATTTTATTTATCGACTTCGTGGGAACTAGTTTACATTTCAGGGAAAAATTAAAAGGCCTTGTGGACCTAGCCAACACTTGGAATAATAGTTCCATATAAATACAAGCAAATCTGCGATGTAGTGTGTTCATCCTAATAAATGAAAATTTTCAAAAGCTTTCTCTTTAGGAATTAAAGAGTAGGGCTCAAATGCAGTTTAAATGGCTGCTAATTCTCAGATTTTGCAATTTTTTCCACCAGTCCCAACTAAGAAACAGGTTGACCTGTAGGGAAACGTCAAGAAGACCATTTTCAATTTTGATTTCCCACGAAAACAGGATTCATGTAGAAATCGCTAGAAGACTGTTGCAAAAAAGGAAATTTTAAGCAGGCGACGCAAAATCTTCCTTTTTTCGTGTTCCTTTGTAAATTTGTATGCGAACAACCACTTTATTCCCCAGGCGAGTTTTAAAGCCAAAGGAGAAGCAAACAATACTTACACGCTCCAACGCACAGACCCTGAGCACCTCTCGATACTTCTCTTCGTCGTATTCTTGGCCAAAGGTGATATTGTGTTTCAAGGTGCCGTTGAAAACCCAGGGCTCTTGTGACGTGTAGGATACCTTCCCTTTCACATCAACGGTTCCCGCTTTGGCTTGGAGTTCACCAAGAACAGCCATCAGCATGGAGGACTGGGGAAGAGGCAGATATCTGGTTCTAGCTTTACTTTCAAGGACCTGAGCACGGGGGTTGTAGCAAGAGAAAATGGCGCGAAAGAGAGTGAAAGTGGAGAAACTCGGGGCTACTCAAGGTTTCCTGTATGTTAAGCACTAACTTACATTGATTTATACTAATAAAGAAAACGGCAGCTTAAGGTACGTTGGTTCTAAGGATCCATGGCAAGGATAAAGGGGGTGGGGTTATGGTGACAAAGACAGAGCACTTTTTAAAGCGGGGTACTAAATAAAAATAGTGGAACTTGGGGCTTTGATAGGAGCCCTCAATGACTGTACCGATTCTGAATGGTCTTTAAATGAAATTATGATAAATTTCTGATAAAAAAGCTAACACACCTTTCCGCAACCAACGGGTCCAACAATTGCACACAATTGCCCCTATGATCAAAATCGATTTTAAAGTTTGACATGCCATTGAATGCAAAGAACGTGATGCTATCAAGCTGCTTATGACCTTCTGCTATCAATGACTAAATTTAATGTATTGATCTGTCAAATCAATTAGCAAAAATGCTTTTGATTTATCAACAGCCCTTGAAACGCTAAACGACATTAATAATAACAACATATATGCCAAGCGTAGCTGAATAATACTCATGTCCTGAAACTTTTTCCTTATTTATTCTTTAAAGACACAAACTACAGACTCCTTTTTATTCTTTATAGGCTTTGCAATTAATTTTTATTATATATACATATTTATATAAAAAATATATATAAATGACAATTTATATATTCAAATCCAAAGCACCTCAACAGAAACTTAACAAAATTGAGATTGCAGATACATTAAAAAACGCATCATATCGGTGTAAATGTCAATTGCCCTAGTGTTATTTCAAATTTCCCACTTCAATTCATCAGACAAAATTTCACTTACAGCCTCGACCTTCATGCTTACATCCTCCAAAGTTTTGCTTTCCTACGAAAAAGAAGGAAATTCGATTGTCATAGCAAAATAAAATCTTGCTCCTAAGCCGTACCTCTAGCTTGGACAGTAAAGCAATGATTTATACACGGCTTGGCATAGTAATGACGCCATAATTTAAGTCACTATTGAAAATTAAGGAGTTTAAGCTTTTGCCTTTCTACGTATACAGCAAAACAAAAATTTCAAGGAAAAGAGTTTAGTTTGCCTTAAATAAGATTATCAAAAGAAGAAAGAGCCTTGAATGTGAAAAATAAAATATGTAAATTAAATAAACGCATCCAGGATTATATTGCAGAATGCTTTCACAAAGACAAGGAGCTGATTTGTCACAGCACCGACTTTATTACCCCTGTCCATGATGCTGAAAGATTTTCTACTTTAACTCCGCAATTTTCTGGCTTGGGCCTAAGATTGGATGAAGAGTCACCCGGCTTTTTCAAATCGTCCATGTCGAGTAATTTCTGCATGACAAAATAGGGCCTAATCAAAATAACGCAAAATAACGCAAAAAAAAGAAATACACCACTGAAAATAATTAACGTTAACAGACTAAAGATAAGTTTTAAAGAATATTAGGGAAATGCAACTTCAGTGCCTTGTGATATAGAGCAACAAGAAAAACTTAAAATCAAAATTACATCAAAGGTAGACCTATAAAGCGTGAGATAAAATATAGACCAATAAAGCGTGGAAGAGAGAGAGAGAGAGCGCGTGGAAAATTCGTTCAGGTATCTCAGATTGACAAAGGAAACAAAGGCATGAGCTCATGATTATCATATGGAGGAAGAAGATCACGTATTTGAATGCATCAATTACCGTTTTCAATACGCCGAGGAAGTATTAAAACACAACTTCAAAAACAGCAGAGCTCTCGTAAATATTTATGCAAAATGATTTTACCTGCATTCTTTCTGCGGATACACGCGCTTCGTTAAAAAGTGTGATTCCAATGGGAAAGTAGAGCGTCATTACAATCCTTGCGGTGTTGAAGAGGGCGATGCACGTGAACACTTTCTGGGCAGTGAGGTAGTACCCGCTTAATGTATATGTCATGAAAGTGAAGAAGCTGATGAAAGCACCCGAGCTGAAGAAGAAGGACATGAAGCAGGCCCGCAGGTTGGCCAAGTTCAAAATGGCCTTCACTTCCTTGCTGTGGGGTGAATAAAACGCGGAATATTGAATGTGGAAAAACATTAACCGGCAATTTAAGGAAATACAATATATCTACCAATAGCAGATTATTAAAAATAATAGCAAAAATAATTACATATATATATTCATAAGTAAAATAATAATGATAACTGATAAAAATAATGATAATTATGAATAAAGATAATAAGAATAATATACAAACATACAAGACACAAGACAGAAGAATAGAAGTTTCTAAAGCTTTTTTCATTACCAGTCGTATATATTTATTCAATCGAAGAGCCCCGTTCAAAGGGGGGGACAAAAATTTCAAATAAGGGGCTCAAAATCTGAAAACATCTTCTATTACTGGGTGAACACTTTTTTCCTCTCTTATATTCAGGCCTAATATCAGTGTTTTACATTTCTAGGGAGTCTGGCGACACTATCGTTTCACTTTCACACTACCTTTCCATTGGCTGTCGAAATACAGTTTGTCATTTCCACTTTTTAAGTTAACTTTTTTAAATACTGAAGCATAGAAACGATTAACATGAAGAATCAAAATTATGCAACATAATTCAATCCACGTTACTTACTGTCGTAGCTTGCCGACAAGTTCAGCAAACGAGTCCTCCCATGTGTACAACTTGATAACTTTCATTCCTGAAATCACCTCGTTCATTATTTTCACTCTCTCATCAGTGAACTTCATGACTTTGCGCCTAAAGAAATTGAAAACAGGCCATTTATTTTATAGAACTGTATTTCTTGACTAGGGAAACTTTGTTTCACTCAACCTAATTCGATCTGGTTATCGACCCTTCATCATCGCAGAAAAACTTATCCTGTAATATCAGTAACATGGAAATTGGCTGGAAGAGACATTTACTGGAAAAGCGAAGAAGTCACCTATTTAGGCCACAAAATAAAAAACCTTAATTTAAACAGCAGGCGTCCCATGAACATCTGCGCAGGAGCCAAGAGCAGCAGCAGCCCAATACCAACAAAGCACGGCCAACCAATCTCTCTGTATAACAGGTAGGCAACTACAACAACTTCAATTGGTCCGATAACTAGGAAGTGGAGGAAGAAGCAAGCCTGAAACATAAAGAAGTCATTATGATTATTATGTTCACGTGATGATGATGATGATGATGATGATGGTGATGATGATGGTGATTATGATGATGGTGATTATGATGATGGTGATTATGATGATGGTGATTAAAATAATATAATTCAGTAAGCGCAAAAGCTGCCATATCTGCCTTTCATTCCTGCATTGGTTTCTGAAGACGTCAGGTTTCAGAACAAGAGGTGCAGGTCTTAAAGTAAATCAACGGAGTTGAAACGCAGCTTAGTTGAGGGGGCAGGGCTTCCTAAAAATAGAGACTCTTAGCCATCCAATCAAGGTCGAGAACAGCAGAGTTCATGTGATCACTTCAAACATCACTGCGTGTGGTGTGATACAAGACGATGCGGCGCCCATGTGATCACTTTCACTAAACAATCAATCCGCACGCCTGAATTGAATTGAGTTGCAGTGTATTTTTAAATCTGGCGACTTTTGCCCGTTGATTTACTTTAAGGGCTGGAAAGGATGTAGGAGCTACAACGTTATTTGGAGGAACTGAGGAACTGCCGAAGGATGCGACAAACGAAGATCGAAGAATTTACTACTTGGCCAGAAAGTTTGGTCAATTGCGATTAGAAATTTAGTTGAGAAAACTTTGCAAATAAATGCAACTCAGTTCAATGCTGCTTTATGGGGTGGCAACAAAGAGAATTTTTACTTCTAAAATAATTTTCACACATTTCATTATCGTGCATTAACTGTTTGCCTAAATCAATTAGAATATCCCAGAAGACTTTGGCTTCTGTGCATTTCTAGCCAACCGAAACCTATAGGCATAACAGGATCATTTGTTACAAAGACTGACGCACAATGAATGGACTTTGAACAACTTTAGAGACACAATTGCGATGATAAACCTCTTCGTCTACATGCTTAAGGTCATTTTTGAAGGCCGGAAATCGTTCAAACCAGACCACTTACAAAATCCAGTTTCTGGGCGTCTGAAGCCACGAGGTTGACAATATAGCCAGTTGTCGTTTTGGCCAGGCTTGTATTACTGAGCTTCAGTATCTTTGAAGGAGAAAACGTCAGCTTAACATAGAGAAAGGTGTTCAATGGACTATAATTGTTGCGAACATAATTGGGCGATGGCAAGGGCGACCCAGGAGAGCGGCTTCAGCTGTCGTCAATAATACGGTGAGCTTATTTGTTCTCGCAGACGGCAAATAGTCTACACGTACTCTCGTGTATCGTACGTCCAGATCCTGGAAGGTTATAATCTATTAACAGAAATTAACTTATTTATTTGACATTTGATATATACCATATATTAATCAACAGAGAGTAGCCTAAACAACGTATCAACTTGACAATGGTGCCGAAAGCAGGAATCCGTGAAAAGTAAGTAATAACAATTACATTTGTACAAGTAAGTATGATTACCCAGCGGATGTCAATTTTCATGTATATATATATGGTACATGTATTTATATATAAATATATATATTATGATTTCTATATAGGAGAATAATGGAGGCCCTGCTTATGTAAATAAAACATTGATCAAAATAGACAGGGAAATGCTTTCGCAGCGTAGGTAAGCCAATATGGCAAAGATATCATTAAAAAACATGCAGAACAAAGCAGAACAAATACCTTCTTATAAATAAGCGTAGTGGCTGCAACTCTTGCTCTCATACCGATGCGTTGGCGAAAAAAATTCAACGGCACATTATTAAGTGTAATACCTAGTGAGCAAAGAAGCATGGCCATGGCATACAAGTAGGCATCTGTTGTGGTGACAGGCGACTTTGGCTCAAAATACCTCACAAGTAGGCCGAGAAAAACTGGCTGCGTGATACGCAAGGCCTCCTGAAAGGAAAAAGAAAAATACCCGTAAACTAGTAAGAACTACAAGTGTTCTTTGGACGAAAGCAGTCATAAAGGAACTAGTCATAAGGGTGGAATAAAGAACTATAGAGCAAGCTAAAACATCAAACTCAAGTAACGAAAGCAATCTGGCACTTCAAAAATCTGGCACTTCAACAATCTGGCACTTCAACAATCTGGAACTTATAACTAATTTGACCAACTATAGACGGCCAGCAGATATCAACTGGAACGTTCTTATTATGCTTTAAACATTCAAATATGTACCCCTTACAAACCCCTGACTAGATGAGGATTCTAACTAATAAAGAGGGGTATTAATCTTAAACAGCCAAAGCTAAAATGGCATTTATTTTCTTGTAAGGCGAAAAGGCTACTCCAATTTACAATGCCCTTTAAAAATGCAGTTTGTACCCAAAATTTTTAGATACCTTTAACCTTCTTCTAAAAAGTAAGTACCTCTGAATACTAAAGAGCCTTAGACGAGAATGTAATATGTTACTCGTGAATCAACAGGTCATTTCACAATGACCTTTCAACTTTGACTTTTGAAGTCATCACCAGATGTTCTTAGATCTTGTACTTGTTCTATTGACGAAATGCCACTAACTACAGAAAACCACAAAACAAAATTTTTTGAGAAAATCTGGTCACTGCATACACTCATAGCAGCAAGGATCCCCACTAATGAATATTGCAAACCGAAACATCTCCAGAAAACTTTCAACAGGCTGGCGTCTTTCCTTAGGTTCCCATCACTGTCAAGTGATTCCTTGTCCCATTCCCTACAGTGAAATACAAATTAAGTTAAGAATTGTTAAAGCACAAATATTTCAACAGGACGGATAAAGGTGTATTGTCCTCATATTCCATAATCATTATCTTTCGCAAACTGTGTCCATTTTCTTATTATTCCTGACAATGTTTCCTTTGATTTAGAGCATTACTGAAGGAAGCGTACAAGCACTTAATTCATTTTCCAAAACTTAGGTTTTCAGCCAGCTATTCAACCAACTCCCTTTCATACCTTTAATAAACCAAAAATTACAGATAGATGTTTGCTGCAGCAAGAGATTAAAAATAGGCATTTTATAATTACATAGAAAAACTGGAGCCATATACCTTTCAAACATCTCATTTAATGGGTCACAAGTATCATTGTGAGGGGCTTTTGGTAAATCGTTTGCTTCCAAGGGTTTTTTGCTGCCCAGTGAGAATAAGCTATTCATCCACCTGTTGATAAACAAAATCAAACATCATAATAGGGACTGAGCAAAGTGGTATCAACTTAATTTTTCAGTACTAATCTCAGCACTTTTCCTGCAATCCTGTTGATGTTATATTGAAACTGTAGGTTGAATAACATCCCAACAAATGCCATTATCCTTAATTTACCTGACAGCCAACAAAAACCGCAGATACTTTACTTGCATTTGAAAATAAAGTTCCTGGCAAAGAATATGGGTCAAAAGTAAACTGGGATCCTAGGAGATTGTGCCTTTTGGAAAACTGTTTATTGGTTTTATATTTAGAACACATTAGAAAAAATTTAGAATAAACATGAGCATGCATGCATTACAACTAATTACTTTGCTATTATATAAAGCAAAACCTACCAAAATGTTATATATTTTGATATACAAAAAGCATCATTCATTGGGGATTCTTTCAAAACATCATCACTCTGTTCTTTTGGCTTTTTGTCTTTAGAACCATCACTTAGCAGCTTGTCTTTTTCTTTCATTTCAATGTTCATTGATTCCTTTATGTCACTCCCATCTGGTTCATTTTTCATGCTGTCACCCATAACTGATCTTTTTTACTAGAACAAAAAGTTTTATCATCTTAACATCTGGTCTGAATATAAGAATTGTAGCCATCATCCTTATTGATGCTAAGATAGTGACTACAAAAAATGCTGAAAACAGGTAATTTTAAGTTCTTGGAAGCACACAAGAACAGTCAAATATAGTTGACATGAAATGAGACAAGAGGCTTTTGATGTGAAAACAAAATTAAGAAATGTATAGAAATTAAGAAACATAAAACCAAATCTTTAGCAAAAGTTACTTTCTGTTGAATCTTATCATGAGTGACTTCTACAAGACACTTCTTCTACAATTTACAGGGCTGGTGATTTGTATCAGAAAATGGGGGGGGGGGCAAAATGTGAATATTGTGCTTATCTTTCTATTTCTTTCTAAATAGCCCTGAAAAATACTTTGCTCTACTAAAAAGTAGGGGGGGGGTTGCTGGCCCTGATTTATTGATCCATGGCTCAAGTTAGGCATAGACTAGAAGTGTGCAGTTAAACTTCAAAAAATTTATATTGAACTTGCGGATTAGAATGGCCCTGCCTACGCAACAAGAGGCCCCAAGGTAATTGTGCCCCCTCTTGATTACCTCACAATTGTCTTTTGGAGGGTCATGATGTAATTATCTATTGAACAAATAGCTTTGAGAGAAAGAGCCCCTCGCAGCAACATAGCCAATCCCCAGCCTGTTTACTGTGGCAATGTTGCTCTTCAAAAATCAAATCTCTTGGCATAGACCAGGTTGGCTAGCGATTTGGGATGTTACTATTGGATGGGGGTGTATCAAAGATTTTTCTCTGCATACTGTAGAAAATAACAACATAAATCAGGAACAACGATTGTGTCTAATGAAGAATGGAGACTTTGCCCAAGAAGAATGTATACAAGTATGGGAGAGATGAGTACTTCAGTGTATGAATTTTTTTCTTGGTGAATATGTGGCAGAGAATATGAAGCAGGAAACATTTTACTGCTGGTCTTGCCTAGTGGTGGGTGACATATCAACAGTAAGTGTTTTCTTCACTAACATTTTTGAAGAACTTCATATTACAAAATCCATATTTAGATGTCAAATATTAATACAAGGCTCAATAAGTTTATTGACGCAAATAAAATCATATGACCATCATTAATTTTGCTGGAGCTTTATAAACATATCTGGGTTGGTTTTGAAATGAAATAAAATTGTGACCCATGGTCATTTTACATCCACATACCAAGACCACTCAGACCAAGATAGTCAAGTCAGCCAGTGATTACCTTGCCCTTTTGGAGGCCAAGAGCATGGGGACACGGAGAACAGATATGGGGCAATTGGAATCCTACAGGAAAGGGCCACTAACCTTAGGCCTAATATCAAAACGCAAACTGCTTGTAAGAAATGAAACCCTGATACTGCAAAAAGCGAGCATATTGTGAGCATATGCAGGCTCTGACATGTCACTTATTACCACTTACAAACCATTCACCAAGTTATAAGTGGACTATTCTTCGACACATCCCTTTAATAATAGCTCTCTCTCTTAGGATCTCTCTTAGGATCACTCTTAGGATGTCCTTACATCTTGCCGTTATACTTAGAGAGTCACCATCGATAATGGGCGTTTTCCACATTTTTGAAGCAAAACTCTCATTAACTTGCTAAAATTCAAGCATGGAGGCAGTCTGTATAAAGGGGAAGGGGGTTACAAGAAATGAGTGAAGTGGAGAAACTGTTTGATTGTTCCGCCCACAATTTCTTCCACTATATCAAGTAAATGTACAAAATACTTCGCAACAAATTGGTAATAAATTGGTATCCCACTGATTTAAACAAAAAAAATTATCAAAATATCATGTCTTAGATATCATTTCATGCGATAAAGGCTAGCCTAATGCCTTGCAATTTAACACTCTACCGTCATTTTTCTCCACCGTAAAACATCTTGTAAAAAATCATTATATATATATATATCATATTTATTTCTATTTGGAAACTTTTGAATTGTGCTAGAAATGCTCAATACAGACCAAACTGGGTTTTGATCGTTATCTATTAGAAGCCTTATCAATTCGGCCCCTGCCTTTAACTTCTATCACTCTAAATGAGGAAATTTGCATTGATTTGCAAGCACAAACTCGCACGCTTTGTTTACGTTGTTGATTTGGGTCAACGTTAGGTAAACACCCAAGCAGAGTAGTAGTAGCATTTAGGCCCCTTTGTTCAATGCCATTGAATTGCTTTGGCAATGCACATACCAGGTATGGTTAATGGATGTTTCACGGATGGAATACTTTTCAAAATAAACTTACCAATGACGCAACATAAGCCGCCAATTGTCACAAAGAACAGAAATTGGATCTGTCGCTCCAATTCAAAACCCTGCCCACACACTTGAGGAAGGAGTTGATACCTTCCCCTTTATTTGAGGATGACAAGATGAGTCGGCATTCTAATGCATTTGCATAAAAGGCGGGTTCCAAGTTAGGATAGTCTGCCCGCGGCAAATCAAACAGAACCGCGGGACATGCTTCCAATCCAAAGAGAATAATAATAATGATACCCTTCAATGGCTTCAATGAATTTTTATAAGAATAAGTTTGTATGGTTTTATGAAACTTTATCATATTTCTTAAATAGTGAGGGGGAAATGTGGCAATTTGCAGCTTAATGTTGCAAGAAGGCGTATTTTACCATGAAGATTTCTAAAGAAATCTATTCATGTTTTTGCTGAAACATTTATTAATTGTGTACTGTAGGATTTTGGTATTTTACGAATTTTCTAACCTGTAGTGACCTAAGCCTGTTTTAACGATATTTCCTTAGCTCGCATTTCCTGCTGTGGAGACTCTGGCTAACAATACCCCTTCAATCATATTTCATCATCGTCATTTTTGCCTTCATTTGTACAAACAAATGCGTTTTAGTTATTCTAGATAATTATAATCATAATACAAAATACAATACGCGTCAAATAAAATCAATAATCAAATACAATACACAGGGCCGTCGAGAGACGGGCCGGGCCCCAGGGCTGGGACTGTCATGGGGCCCCACCGTCGAAGGCTGCAAAAACCTTTTTTGGGTTACGCCCTTAGCAATGCAGTTAGATGGACTGTAAAAGGCATTAATTTTGAAATCAAGGCCCCCAGAAACACTTGAATTTGTATTTTAAGGTCTTTAACAGAACATATAATTAGTGACTATATAAAATAAATCATTAAAACAAATCAGAGTTAATTTAATGTTTAAAAAACTGCTTTTCTTGCTTTCCTCATGGCGAAATCCTTAATTACATTTGTAAAATCCATTTTTCTTGCTGTTTCACTCTCGATGCTTAAGACGGCCAAATCTGAAAGTCGTTGCTGAGTCATTGTGCTCCTCAAAAAGTTCTTTATTTGCTTGAGTTTGCTAAATGATCGCTCAGCCGAAGCAACGGTCACGGGCAGTGTGCAAAAAATTCTCAATGCTGTACACACGTTGAAAAAAATCTCATCAAGTTTAAATTGGCTTATGCTGTTTAATAACTGCAACGGATTCAACGATTTCTCTCCAAAATTTGCCTTGTGGATTGACCTGATGTGGACCATTTCTTCTCTCAGTCCATCGAGGCAAATATCCACTTCATATTTACTGGCAAAGATGTCACAGGCCTGCAAAATTTCCTCTTCAGACATAATCAAGTACTCCCAAAGAAAGCTGAACGTGTGGTAAATGCGATTTGCAGCATCAAAGCGTGTTGTCAAACCTGAAATCACGGAATCAACAATTGTATGGAATACATCACGCTTGAATGCCCTCGCTTCTCTGCTTTCGATTTCATCAGCCTCATCTCCACCTTCTTCGACATCTCTTTTGCTCTTGCGCGTTTTCGGAAATTCAGCCAAAATGTTTAGTGAATTTGCAACTAGCTTCGATTCATTCAAAATCATAGGCCATTGGCTGCGCAGTTCCTTAAGCTCGTCAATCAGGCTTCTTAAGTTTGAGACCTCAACATCGATCGTTGCTTCCCTTGCCTGAATTACTTGGTTTCTTTGGTCGATTGGGACAAGAACCTTCGACCACAAGGCAGACATCACTATGCATGTAAATGATGACACATACTTAATCGCGCCGTTGACTTCAATGGTTGTTTTCGGGGTAAGATTCAGCAACAGGAGATCTTCAAGGGCGTTCTTGATTCCTGGCAAATGGGCTGCAAATGGTCGGACGCTAGCAACGCGATCAGTCCATCTTGTACATGATAATCCATGTAGTGACGACCCAACATGGCTTAGTAAAATGTTCCATCTCTGTGGACTGCACGAGAAAAGGTTGTATATAGTTTGTACCATACCAAAAAATGTAACAGCTTCAGGACAGCATACGGCGGAATTGGTACCACAGAGATTCAACGAGTGGCAGGCACAGGGTGAGTACAGGCACAAAGGATTGACCGAATTCACATGCTGCTGAGCACCATTATATCTCCCTGACATGTTGGCAGCATTATCATAGCCTTGGCCTCGACAGTCAGCAATAGGTATTCCGTACTTCTCCAAAGTCTTCAAAATTAAGTTAGCGATCTCGAGACCCGACTTCTTAAAACAGTCAACAAAGGCTAGAAATCTTTCTTGAACTGTGAAAATCTCACCGTCATTGGTAAGGTACCTAAGAATGAAGGTAGTTTGCTCTGTGTGACTTGCATCTGGTGTGCCATCAACCATAATCGCAAAGTACTTTGAGACCTTGCGCTCTTCTAAAATATGATTTCTCACTTGTGCAGCACAAATATTTATAAACTCATTTTGAGATTCTGGTGACAAATAGTGAGCCTGGAGTCTAGTCCCTTTCTCTTGTGCGGATTTCACTTTACCAATGTGCTCTTGAAGAAGAGGATCGTAACGTGCAAGCAACTCTAAAATCCCAAGAAAGTTGCCGTTGTGCGTATCACCAATCTTCTCTGAATCCCCACGAAACGCAAGCCCTCGCTCTCCAAGAAACATGACTACGTCAAGGATTCGTTGCAGTAACATTTTCCATCTTTCTGCTTCAGACAAAACACTTTTCTCCAATAACAAATCTACATCAGCATCTGCTTCTAAGCGTCGTTGAAGCTCACGCCATGCCAAGTAACACTTGATGTGGGCATTGCCTCTCTCATGTTCTGGGAGTCTTTCCCACAATCTTTTCCAGCTGTCGTTCGCTCCCCAACCACAAGGAGAAGCCAATTTTGATTTTGAACCATTATCAATAGTGTGGCCAAACAACCTGCATGGCAAACAATAGAGTGCAGCCTTTGTAGGACTGAAAACAAGCCAGCTTCTTCTTACTAACTCCCCATTTTGCTGCTTCACATTTAGGACCGTTGTTGGAAATTTGTGGCCGTCGCAATCTTTGGGAAACTCTGGAGGATGAGGCAAATTACCAGTTCTAACAACCTTTTCTAACTCCTTTATCGTTGGAAATCCGGTCAATGTGCCGACATCAAAACTAAATGATCCACTATGGACAGTATCTTGATTTAATGACGAATCAGTAGTGCTTTCTCTACTTTCTGTGGTGTCATGGTCTACCGAAGCAGCCAAGCCGTCTGTGTCCTCTTCTTCTTCAGCAGTGCTTTGAACAGAGCTTTCGCCAGGTTTATTTAAAATTGAATCACCTTCATTGTCTCTTTTGTAAGCACCAACCTCAAACAATGTGCGAGAGGCTTTCTTTGTTTCTTTTTCTCGTATCTTTTTTTCCTGCCTTTTCTGAGCACCAGACTTGTGCCTGTAAGATGACATCGCAGGGGTTGGTTGGATCGTGATCCCGCTTAGTGATTTTGATGAAGACTTTTATAGCGTTTGGATTTGTCTTGGTTCTTCGCATGTGCTTTTTCTCTGGTGTACGCCGTGAATGGAAGATTTACTTTTACGTTTATAGGAAGTCCACACAAGCAATAACTAAAACATTTGACCTAAAAGTAGATGTATGTAAGTGCAATCGAATTTTTCGGCTTCCGGAGAAGTATATTATGATCGTCAGTGTTTTAATTATAAACCATAACAGGAAAAGGCCCTCATCATAGACCAGCTTGTTGATCGCTTGTTGAAAGATTAAATTTCGAATATCAATCGGGTCATGGGCCCACTCTGCCAATGCTGCTAATTGAAAACTCATAGCCAAAAATAAATACCTTATTTTCTACGGGCCCCTCAAGGCCCCGGGCCCCCTGGTAACTACCCTGGCTACCCCCCCCTCTCGACGGTCCTGACAATACACGTCTTAACTCAGCCATACTGGACGAAAAAGCTCAACGAAGGAAAAGTCACTTCAAGTTAATGAAAATTGCCATTGGCAACCACACAACCTACAAATCCGGCGCGATATAGAATGCAGGGAAAAACGTACAAGCACATCTAATCATATCGTAGAACTTGAATAAATTGCAGAAATGTTACCTTGGCTTTTCTCGTCAAAAGAAATAAATGCGACCCTTCCAAATTTCCTGTCGCCTTTGAACGTCAGCAAAAATTCTCATGAAGCTAACCTCGAGAACCTTAGAATGCGGTGCGAAAACCGAAAATCTGCATTTCACAGCTAAAAGTCATTTTGATTATTGGATGTCTCAAGTTTCCTTCCAATGGCGCAATCTTATTCTAAAAACGTCCAATGGCGCAATCTTTCGTAATGATGACGCAACTTTGATATGTCCATTGAAAACAAAAGCAAAATCTTATGAAGCTCTGTCTCTTTCGCAATTTCCAGGCTTGCAACATGTATTTCAAGCGTAATTTCATTTGCTGCCAAAATAATAACCTTCTTTTATTCATTTAAGAAGCAAATGATTTCTGACAGATTTTATGCGAGGATTGGGCAAATTGAGGAATTGATTTGGTAGTAAAGATGGCACGCCTCTCTATGCGTTTGTATGATATTTATTTTGATTTGCTTCAATGGAAACGCAAAGCCTAAGACAGTTGGCTCAGTTTTCACATGAAAGCTGAGTTCTGGAAACACAGCCGAAGACCATGCGGTTGATTCGGGTTCTTCTTATGATGGTGAAGAGACAGTTCGACGCGATGGGGCTAGGCCAATTGGCCTAAGCTCCGAATAGTAGAACACGGGAGAGACTCTATTCTGATGTTATCTATATTGATTCAATAGCAAGACTAAAGTGAACAATGCACACACATAAAATGAACGGAAGGCAATTAAGAGAACAATACGAACGTCACTATACATGTTGACAGACAAACACATGAGATATTACGAAACATATCCACTTGTATTTGAATTGTTAGCATTTTTAGGGAGAAAAGATTTTCCTCCCTATTCAATGCACTAAATTATATTTATTTATTTATTTTAGAATTTAGCAGTAGGGTCACGGAAGGGGTTGAGGAGTGAAGTTCGGTTTATTGAAGTGTTCTGAGAGCACAGATTGCAAAAATAATGTAAAGAGTGCAAATTTTATCGAGTGAGAAATCTTTTTTTATGTAGCCATTTTAACGCATCGCATCGGATTTGTATAAAGATTTGTTTATAATCAGTTCTTGTTGTTCCAAATTTTGTTCATTATTTGTTGTCGAACTCAGGTCCAAAAGGGGAAATTGCTGCCTTTTTGAACAAGGAGTTTCTGTATTGTGTTGTATTGGTTGGAAGAAATACGCCATCGGTGGATCATTTTCAATAATAAACATTGTAAGAGCTGGAGAAATTGGAAAAAATCGAAAAATTAATAAACGGGAAGGGGGGCTTATTAGGCACCCAAGAGTATGCTTATCGACACGTTCTCGCATTATTCAGCATTCTGAGCAAGGAAAGGTGCTTCATCTATCCACTGGAATTTTCAAAACATATTCCACTTGATGACGAAAATCTAGCATACAAGAGAAAAGTCGGCGCAAGGAAGGCCCCACTCTCTTCACTCTTTATTCTACCTACTATTCTTTATTCTTTACTTCTTTCATGTATAACTGTTCGTGACAGTGTTGGATTAGCAATCATGCCACTTAATTTGGACGGGGAAATATAAGGCATGCATGAAATCCTTGTAGCTCTTTACTCCCTTTGTTTTAAATGAAATCCTTGACGCCCTTCACTCCCTTTGTTTTAAATGTCCCATCTGCATTCAACTTTAATACAATTCCTTACCAACCCAAGACAGAACAAAACCCATCGCTGTCATCTTAAAGAAGTGCTGTGGCAGCACGCAAACTTTGCTCTTGTGACAAAGATAAGGGAACCAGTCATTCTAAAATATATATGTTTGAGCAAATTATATCTCTGGCTGCTCTTCCTCTAACTTAGGTCAATTACGATTTATGAAAACCAGGCCATAACCGGAATTATTTCAAGCAAGAATCGACATCCAGTTTGTTGGACTAAAGAATCATTTTCATATAGAGACGTTCAGCAACTAGCCTCAATGTTGCGTTCAGGCTTCGTTTGTAGAAGTTCGAATTTATTTCCTGATAATCACTGAATCCATGTGAAATTTCTTCCTTATTCATCTAGTTAGGCTTTGATCTCGAGTGTATTTCTTCTAGCAATTGTATAGGTATGTCAGACTTCTTCGAATGTTGAATGAATCTATAATTTTGGACCATGAAGCAAAATTACAGTTAATTTTGGACCTCTTTCAGGCGTCTTATATTTCACTTTTCTACACGGACAACATGGAAACATTCACCAAACTTCTACCTCGACAGCAACATATGGAGAATAACTACAAACAGTTTATGGCCATAACCAAGGTGGTTTCCGGAGGAGCATAATCAATACTCAGGATAAGCTGTAATTTAATTAAAAGAGCTAGGGGCATCGCGTAGAGCTAATGTGACGAAAGGAATATGAAATTTAAGGTCACTTTGACCCAATAAGAAAGTGAGTTGCCGAGCGTTTTGTTTGGCAAGGTATGATAGAACACGGTTGGTTTTTTCTTTCCATACTTTGTGGCCCAAGGAAAAAAACACTTCGGTATACAGCACAGCTCGAGTTGGGGCTATTAAGTTGCCGGTATGGTGCAGCATAGATGTCATGTATGAAATGGGGAATTTATACGGATGGGGCTAGGGGGCCTTGCCTCCCCTTCACTTGCCTCCCCCTTTTCTCAGAAATCTTTTGCTTATTGGTTAGTGTTTCCGCCCATTGCTCAGACATTCTCTCTAAATTCGGCTATATCCCTAGATGCATACAAAGCTTTCGCCCATCTAGCTTGCACACAATTTAATGCAAGCTGAAGGAGATTCCTTCCTTTTAATCTTTAAATGCCACCTTTTAATGGACGTAGCCATCCTTTGAGTGGGATGGGACTAAAGAGGGCTAGCGCACCTTAAACTTCTCTTACAAAAGTATCGCACAGGCTGAATCAAAATGGCCGCCAAAACGCCTCAACTTTGCTAAAGGTAAAATTACTGAGGGTAATACCAATTACCTACGAAAAGACTTGCTTACGCCATACCATTCATGATTGCCTTGGAAACCTACCTGTGCAATACTTTGTAAGGCATTGTACAGAAGTTATCAAAGCTGGTTAGACTTTGAACAACTAAATGACAGAATCTTTTTAATCGAATTTTTGAATTTTACAATGAAATTAAAAATAATCATAGCGTGAATTAAAGCGTTTGAAATTCATAATATTACACATCAATAACTTTAACACTTAAATAGCTGATGCCTTGTGAAATTCATCATGGACGCAATTAATACTCACTTCAATGATATCATAATTTTACTTTAGTAGATATTGAATTCAATAAACATTTCTAGAGAAATGTTCGCCTTTATTTTTTATTAATCGTTCAAACGCTTCGATTACATGAACTTTTTTGAAAATTTCAATTACACAAAAGAAACATCTATTGAAGGGATTTCTAGCAATGAAATTAAAGAGACTTTTCAAGTGAACTCAATTCTATTTACAATTATTCTAAACTGGCGTTTGATCATTATTGTCTGTTTGTAAGTCTTTATTTTTGCAAATAATTACTAAAATGCACGTCCCTTCTCTGTTTAAAACAGATATTGGTACATAGTCCCTGATTTTTTTAATTGCTTACAAATGGGAATTGTCTGCTTTGGGTAAACAAAACAGCAAAAGAATCTTAAGATCGCTCAAACTTATTCTAAATTTTGTAATGCCATGCAGGATTATTATCACCATCTCATAAGAATCAGTCGAAGCTTGGTAAGTTGCTCTTCTTATGTTGGCGATGGAAAAAATCCTTCAGGTGACAAACACAGTGATTTCGGTCTTGGCAGTGGTGTTGAATGGCGTTGGACTCTTCATATTGTCTAAATCAGGTGCGAAAAACTCGAATCAGATAATCATCATAAAGAGCATTAGTTGCAGTGACATTTTGATCTCAATTTTGTGGCTTTTATGGGACGTTTTCACACAATATCTCCACCCGGAGAACAATCAAATTTATTACAGACTTTCGTGCTTTCTTTTGATGGCATACTTAATTTGGATGTTATCATTGTGCCATCTGACTATTGACAGATTTATCGGTGCGAATTTCCCAATCAAGTACAAGGTATTTGTCTCAAAGAGAAAGACCCTGATTGCTGTTGTCATTGCGTGGTTACTTGGTACATTAAATGCCATAGCAGCCGTTCTCTTTTTTCCTGACTCGATTGTGGATAGGATTGCTGAAGGATGGGTGTTTCTGAACTTGCTTTTCGTGATTCTCTTCATCACAACTTATTCAACGATTTGCTTGCGTATGGTTGATCGAAATTGAGACATCAGAGATCTGGTCCGCGATTTGGCACCCAGAAGCTGTTTCGCATGGTGTTTTGCTTGCTGACGTCATTCACGCTGCTTGAAGTTGGACCAACCGTTGCAACAGTTGTAATTAGTCATCTCAACCCCAATATGACAAAGAGTTGGATTAAAAATCTTTCTGTTTGTTACAGAATCAATCTTCTCGTCGATCCGCTTTTTTACGTTCTTCTCCAACCCAAAGCCAGACGAAAACTCTCTTCAATGCTTAAATGTAGGAGGTGAATCAGCTGGAATGGAGGTAAAAAGGCTGGATCAAGAATTGCTTCGGACATATGCAGAAATCTTGCACCCACCTGCCTAGATTGGATCTGTTCCTTCACGTTGATAACAGAACTACAGCTTGATGTGAGTCGATCTGGTGTGGAAGAAAGCCGGTCGAAGCAAGCGCACCATTATCATATGTAGAAGAAACTTTCTTTAAGTGCAATGGATATTGTCAGAAAGATAGCCTTGCCTGTTGCTATTTTCGTTTTTGTGACTTAAAAAATGTAAAATTCTCTCCATATTCATATTTTATCGTGCATAAAGCAGCAAGGACTATGTATATATGATTTCACATTATAACAAGAAACTCTTTCATTCCTCGCCCACTATTCTTGTTTATCTCTTGATATTCTCAGTGTTCAGCATGTGCAAATATCAGGAAAAAAACTAGAAGATTCGTTCATAGTGCTTACTGATAGAGCTGCTCTGTTGAAACCTGACTATAGGTAAATAAAGCTTGATTGTGATTTCCTGAGCTACGCAAAACTCAACGTTTGGTCTCGTCTGCTACCTAGTGAAAACATGCATAGGCCTCTGCTCTGGATGGCCTTGAAACGCAGCTTCTTGTTTGCCATTTTCGCAAGCTGATCAGCACTATAAGTAACCTTTGAGCATTCTTACAAATTGATGGCAGGATTTTGACTCAGAAATTTCCTTTGAAAGGTCCCTTTTCCATCAAATTGAATTTGGAATCCGAGCTGATTGTTTGATTTCTTATCATTCGCCATTTTTTAATATGATGCTTTTTTACAAACCGTGCTAATTTGATTATCACTTGTGACCGAACAAAGATTTTACAGAAAATGTTGACCACAAGCTTAAAGAAATAGGGCTGGTTAAAACATTGCCAGTCTACAACGTTTGCCACAATTGCTAGTAACAGTTTGAAGTTGTTGCCCTCCATAGAACAACAGCAATTTTTCTTTAATTCTAAAAGGAGCGATCTATTCTAGAAGTGATATACTTGCTTCGTCTTCAATGAGTAGCCAATGGTTGTGGTACACCCAGTTAGGAAGTATGATTATCTCTGATTCTACCAACAAGATTCTGCATACGTCTGCTTAGCAAACGAAAAGACCTTCAAGTCTGCAAGTTTTACCCACATCTTCTCAAAGAAACAGTACAGCCTAACAAATGTATTCGATGCCATTTTACCTGTTAAAGTTCCACAATGCTTAAAATAATAAAGATAATGAAAATATTGCTGGTATTAGTCATTACCCAAAATGCTGAAATTTAATCGAGTTTAGAAACTCTCAGTAAACCTGTTCCAAAGAATTCACAATAATTCTTTGAATAATAAAAAAAGTTAGTGACTTATATTGAATTAAGGCAACTCTGAATTCATACTAAATCTACTGACTTTACATGCGTGAAGATGACAAAATATTACAAGCATGGTCTACTCGTACAGATGTGATTATAATGTTCCAAGGAACGCACTTAATTTCTGTGAAGGTGTAAGGAAAACTGCTATTAAATTCATGAATTTTAGCGAATATTTATGACGCATGCTATAATACTGAAAGCTTTTTTGCGATGAGGAGCAAAGGTTTAAATCTATTGTTAAACCTCTTTTACGATTCAAAGTTATTGCCATTACTGCGGAGAAAATATGAAAATTCATATCAAGCTGGCAAATATTTCACGAAGCGATGAAGCAATTCAAATGTTGTTTGGTTGTCATTTGAAGACAGGTGTTAATTCACAATCACTCACAGTTCTTGAGTAATTTCCAACTTAACTTTATTTAGAGTTGCGCTATGTTTACAGTTGATTTTTACCTATTCTAAGTAAACAGATCAGCAATGATTTTTTTAAACTGTAAAACCTAATTAAAGACCACCTGCTATCTTGCAGAATCAATATTATCGTCATATCAGAACTAGTTTAAGCTTGGTTGATTTATCTGCAAATGCTGGCGATGGAGATATCTCTTCAAATGATAAACGCAGTGATTTCGGTCTTAGCAGTAGTGTTAAGTGCCTGTGGAGGCGCAGCGGCGCAGGGGTGCGGAACTCGTGTATTCGCTAATCATTTAACTATAACTCCTTGTTTTTCGCGTGAATATAATTTTGATTCACGTATCGTTTTTTGTGATCGGTGATCGTCTTCGTTTGGTGATGGAAGAAAGATACAGTCCTCTACGATTGTTCTTCGAGTTTTACTCAACGAACGGTGAAAGAGATTTCACAATGCCTCTAGACTCTCTATGTTGTCTAACTTGAGCATTGCCAGTTCAAATCAGATAATCATCAGTTTTTGCAATGCTTTGGTCTCAAAAGAATTGTTATTCTTCTACATACTGGCACAATATCTCTACTGCCCGGGAAACAAACAAAAAATTCTTGCAAAACCTTTTTGCGTCCTATTGCCTGTTGTCAGATCAGTGCTAATTTCCCAATCAAGTACAAGGTATTTTTCTCAAAGAGAAAGACCTTGATCGCTGTTGCCATTGCGTGATCACTTGGTACGTTCAATGCTATAGCCGCCGTTCTCTTACTTTCTGACTCAATTGTGGGTAGGATTTACGTAGGATGGGTGTTTCTGGACTTACTTTTCGTAATGGGTGTTTCTGGACTTACTGAAAAATTGGAACTAAACTACATGCTTAAATTTCATTGAACAATTTCGTCAAAGCGGTGATTGGTCTTGCACACATTTTTCAGATAAGTAGTCCCACCTCATAGATCTTTTTTCAAGATATATTCATCTTTAAAAATGAGGGCTGGAAAAAATACTTTCGTTGACAACGACGAACTTAAAACAAAGGAGGGAAGGATTGAATATGATAACAACACAACATATTGGGTGAAGCCTGAATGATTATTGTTCGCATGAGCACAACTCAAATACCAACGCAGAGGCTTCGAAACAAAAAACTGTGTAGTGATTTTATCTTAGCCTTTTGTTTACAATCGTTCTGTTCCCTCCCAATGCGGAGTAACAACTGTCGTGTAAACAGGGGCCCTATCTTGTATGAAACCAATCCGATACTGTGAAGCGAATCCGATATATAGTGAATCCGGTATCGTGTAAACGCAGCCTCATAATCGATACCCTTCTTTCTCTAATCAAGGCACCCCGCTTTCAAATTCTTGAAATTATTTTGTTCTTTTCTCTTACGATGTTCCCTCATCAAAGTTTGGCTTCATAATTTTCGTTCTCGTTGGGGGCCGGGTTAAAAAAAATTACGATGAGGCTGAAGTTCTTTAATAGTTCAAATAAATAGTTTCTATTTGAATTTCCGTTGTAACACTGCTGGGTGGGTATGGGATTATCAGTCTTAATAAGGATTATCTCCAACGATAGGTATGGTTTTTCTACCTTTCGATCATCGATGAGTACGCTTTGCATCTTATGATTTCTGTTTTACGAGCGAAGTGTATAGGGCTCCCCTCTTCCTTCTATGCGGCGCCCCCGGCACCAAAATGGAACCTCACGTGACGTAAACAATGGAACAACTCGCTCCAGTGCCAAGGAAGAGGAGCGACTCGTGGTCGTAATCTGAAACGAGGATCCAGGAGCAGAGCGAGAAGCTGCGTGCGAAAACATTTCAAGAAGAGTTGGTGGTAAGGACAGTGGTTTGTTTGAGGAGCCCTGAAGGGACCCGTGGCAACGACCTACTGTGGGCAAGCACTGCGCATATTTCGTTTCCTAACGGGACCTGACATTTAACTAGGAAGTTACAACTATCTAAGATGTCGTACTCAAAACAATGCTGCAGCTTACTGAAAAGGGGTTTGGCAAGAGGTCTCTTCGCACGACAAGGCGTAATCAGACGCGGTGCAGTAGCTTCAATGTCGACTTTTTACAGCCAAAAGCCAGTTCCAAAGCTTGATCACATAAGCAGCAACCACCAAGAGATGTACGAGCTTAGCATAAAGGACCCAGAGTTCTTCTGGGGCCAGCTTGGTGCTTCCCGGTTAAAGTGGATATCGAACTTTCACACTGTCCGCAACTCGGATATGAAAGTTGGAAGACACGAATGGTTTCTTGGAGGCCAGATTAATGTTTCTGGTGAGAGATTCCTTTAAGCAACCGAGTTGCTATCGTGTATTGTTGGAATAAAATATAGATATTAGTTTCGCAAAGATGGCATTGTGAATAATTTTTCACTTCACGGATAACCTGTTCCTAGAAGATGCATGACTTTAATTATAAATACAGGTTACAATTCATTAGTTTTGTTTATTTTGAATACCGTTCTTCGTGATGAACTACAATTGCTCACCTGATTTTTTGAATTTCCTTCTTTTTATTAATTTCAAAATGAATACTTTGTTATTGGATACTTTTTTGTGAAACGAAATGAATTTTACAGAAAACTGTCTTGATCGTCATGTTGCTAAAGATCCAAACAGAATAGCATTGATCTGGGAAAAAGATGAACCGGGCAGAACAGTGCATGTCTCCTATAGGTAATTTCACTTACTATTTGTTGTTTACTCTCAAATACAATGGATGATTTAAAGGTGTATAAACATAAAGTCTCATTTCTGTTGCACTTTTCAAATGTTTGTCTAATGCACAAGACAAACCTCAATAAACTGTAGATAATTGCATGTTTAAATGAAAGAGAAGTAACATCGCACATTTTGTCAGACCAGAACATGTAAATCTGAATATGCAATGTTTATAGGATTGGCAAAACATAAATCTGAAATATAAAAGCAATAGCAGAGCCTCCTTGTGTATACAAAATTGTTAATCCAAATAAGCTGTATAAATTGTAATTTATCATTATATTTTTCAAATTTAGAGGGTTCCATCCAATTCCATGTAAAGCTGTTGCTTTGTAAGACAATATATTTCTTACCTTCCCTCCCTAGAGAGCTAATGGATGATACATCCAGAATTGCAAATTGTTTGAAAAAGCAAGGAGTCGAAAAAGGAGATAGAGTTTGTATTTACATGCCAGTTTCTCCACTAAGTGTAGCTAGCATGCTAGCATGTGCTAGAATTGGAGCAGTTCACAGGTTGGTTCCCTCAATTTTCAATGTATTTTTGTAGTCTGTTGTAACATTCAGTCATATGAACACTGATTAGTATTTTTGGAAACACCAACCTGCCACCAGGGAACCTTTATGGCAAAGATATGAAGCCTCTTATCAATTTGTGCCTACGAGAGCATCCATTGGCATTATTTCTATCCCAATTGTCTTTTGCAGTCAAATTGTGTTTATTATTGCTTTCAAAGTTTTTGTTTCTAATTGTTAGAAATATCAATAGATGGATAGTCTGTTCAAAATGCTGGAAATGCTGTTCAAAATTGCACATGATAATCTTAGATTATTCTAGTATAATGTGCAGCCGAAATGTAACTTGTTTACATAGAAATGTCCCATTTGGGGTTTTGGTGTTTGTGCTCAGAATGGAATTATGTCAAATCCAGGAAAGTCATTGCAAAGACATGATCAGTGATTGTTGCTCTTTTGTCTTACAGTGTTGTGTTTGCTGGTTTTGGTGCAGATGCATTAGCATCCAGGATTGAAGATGGTTCGTATTTGCTATTTAGTACAATGGGGATTAGGTCATTTCTTTTAAGTATTTAATGGTTTTCTTTGACTAAACAGGTGAACAGTGTTTTTGACTGAACAGCCACAAAGAAGCGAACTTAATGAAATGTTTCAGATTTGACTTTTGAAGGGGTCACATTTTTCTCAAGCGTACCAACATTGCTAGTGCAGAAATTTATTCTGTCAGTTAAAACCATTTAGAGGAATATGTAATTTATCATTTGGTTCTGCATGGGAAATAATTTTTTACTATGTTGCTGAATAACACAGCAGAAGATCATTGTCCAAATAAAATGCAGTTTGTTGACCAGGAAAAAATGCAAAAGACAAAACATAATCTGAAAAGAAGAAATGATTTTCTTTGCAGCTGGTGCCAAAGTGTTGCTTACAGCTGATGAAGGTGTTAGAGGGGGTAAGAGAATACCATTAAAGAGGACAGCCAATGAAGCTTTAAAGCAATGTCCTGAAGTCCACACTGTATTTGTTGCACAAAGAACAGGGGCAGATGTTCCAATGCAACCTGGCAGGGATATTTTGTTAGATGAGGTAATGACCTTGGTTTTCTAGAAAATTTATTCTTGCCTTTATATTATGGAAAGTTGCCATACCCTGTATATATATGGAGCCAAACTTATGCAGAATTGATGTTGGACAATGTTATGCTGGAATAAAAACACAATTTAATCACAGGAAAGGAAGTCAATGAAATTTTAGAACAAGGTTTTTTGGTCTTGTTGTTTTGCAACTGGATATTGCCACTAGATATTGATAATCCCCCCTAAGAAACAAAATTTTGGTATCCTGTTTTTAAAATTATCTAAATTTATAGGCCATGGAATCTGCCTCTTCCCACTGTGAACCTGAGCCAATGGACAGTGAAGACAACTTGTTTATTTTGTACACATCAGGAAGCACAGGCAAGCCAAAGGGAGTTGTGCATTCTCAAGCAGGATATCTTCTGTATGCTGGTTTGACACATCAGGTGCCTTTTTAGGCCAATTTTGCCTTTTGGTTTACCTATTATTTTATTGCTCTCAAAACAAGGAACAATATTACTGTGTGCATCAACTTTGAAAACTTTTTAATTTTTGCTTTCATAACTTGTTGCGAAAATAGCAGTAATTCACTCTGTTGACATGCAAGTCACAATAAATTTGTAAATTCCAGGTTTTGGCTTTGCATGTTAGTCATTGTCAAAATCCGTGCAGTTTAATGACAAGTAAAAGTTAGGTAAAGACTGACTATGTAAATTTGTCCCTGCACACTAAGTTAGATGCCTTTCTGTTTTGGGCTTGTAAATGGGTTAACAATTCATTTCTGTTTGCTGGAAAACAGAACAGTGTGGGAGATTTTTGTTTGTACATACTTTTGGTCATTTCATCATTTGTTCGAACAGCATGGTCAATATTTAATTTACATCAAGCTCTTTATTCATGTACACTTTAATGTTGAATTTGATCTTCCTGATTCATTTTGCAATTTGTGACACTTTGTGATCCTCTGCAAGTTATATCCATTGTTACACCTGCATAGACAGGGAAGGCTAATTTTTGATTGTGGGCTTCGTGTGTTTATAAAGCATGCTTTTTGACAAACCCAAACTCTACCATCTTTATCATTTGATAGGGTTATTTTCTGTCATTTTAGTCAGCATTTGTCTAGAAAGCCACACCAGTTTCCTCAGATTTCTTTTGCTAAAGACTTATACCAGAGTTATCTCTTTTTAGAACCATCCTGAAACCAAAAGTCCAGGACTTAGAAATAAGAGAGTTTTATATTTGGTGTTTTCTTTTTATCAATTTTAGAAAGAAATATGATTGAATCAATTTTGTTTTAAAGAAACTAGGCCTGGCGCATTTCATTTCCTGAAGTTGGCCCAAAGTTACTGGTCTAAACTTTATTTTGAAGAAGAGACCTCATGACAAAACAAAAGCAACTAGTCTTTAACACTGTTTTCACAATGAATCACAACATATATTTTATTAATACTGGATTAAAGAGCTTCAAATGTTCATTTTTCAGGTTCAAAAGTTTAAATAGTCACTTCTGGAATTTTATTCTACTCTAGTTGTGTTTCAATTACAAACCTGGAGATATTTATGCATGTGTAGCAGACATTGGATGGATAACTGGGCATACATATGTTGTTTATGGTCCACTTGCAAATGGTGCAACAAGTGTTTTATTTGAAAGTACACCAACTTATCCAGATCCAGGCAGATATTGGGAAATGGTGGAAAGATTACAAATTAATCAGTTTTATGGAGCACCAACATCGATTCGTTACCTGCTCAGATATGGTGATAAACATGTCAAAAAATATGATAGGTCTTCTCTTAAAGTCCTTGGTACTGGTAAGTCTTTCCTCATACAAATAGATTTCTCTAGAAACTCTAGGGGACTTCTCATAATGAATAAGTTAATTGAAGTGAATAGAAGTGAATAAATCAAATATGAAGGTCTCTAGCACTACTCTATTTATCAACTGCAATATGGTTATGTTCAAAAAGATACTGGATCAGATTGTTTTCAACAGTCTTTGTAATATGAAAATAGGCCATGTGCGGCATTTCGCACGCCTTGATTACTTTGCGTGTGTGATGGCGTGCGATGCGAACCGCTTTTTATCGGTTGTTTCTCATACCTGTTGTCAAGAACTGGGTGCTGCTTTAAAGGAGACCTAATTTGGCGACTTTGAGTTACCGCTGCTTTGAAAATCTTTGAAACATAAGCAATTTTTAAAAATGTTGTAGCAAATTCTTTGTTTTGTGCGTGTGATGATTAGCACTCCTTGGACAATTTGCACATGTGTGGAGGCATGCAGGTGCGATTGCACGCCTCATAATACAAAGACTGTTTTCAATTATCTTCTATATTGTAGACTTAGCTTTAGATATATTTTGTTTGATGTTTGTCCTTCAGCAAGACATTTTTTCTTAATATCACTTTCAGAAAAGAATTGACTAGGAAGAAAATTGTTGAAAATCTAAAGTAAGATTATACAATGTTTGCTTCTTCAAAAACACACCATAGCAGACGAAAAGACTCTCCATTAGGTAACCTCTGTAAACTAATTCATATCTCCTCAAAATCCCAATATAAAGTTGGAGAGCCAATTAATGAAGAAGCATGGCATTGGTACAAGGATGTTGTTGGGGACGGAAGATGTCCTATTGTTGATACTTGGTGGCAAACAGGTAAATATGATAGGTTGAGCTTTTTCCCCATTGCAATAATGATTTTGTTGCATTAGTCACAATGTGATATGCACTAAGGGTTCAATGGAATGTTTTTGCCATCTTGTTATAAAGAAATATTGCAGCCTTCATTAGCATTCTATTATCTGTAAATTAAAAAAAAACCCAAGGACTAACTACCATTGTATCAGTCAAATTAGATCATTGAGTCATTGTATTATTGAAGATGTAGAACCCTCAGTTTCAAGTTTTAAGACATACAGACATGAATTTATTCTTTCCTCCTTTGATTTACACATACCACTTATAACAGTTTTACACCTCTTTATATATTATAAAAAATTTAAATTATTGAGACTTTCTTGCACAGACTTCCATTTTTGTCTGTACCTTTGTCAGGTTAGTAAACAAAATCTTAGAATTTGGAAAAAATACTATTGGTTGCCATTGTCACCTGGTGATATTGCCTCCTGCCCTTTAGCTTGGATTCTTCAACCCTGCTATCGAACAGCTTTGCTGATTCTTTTTTATACATAGCAAGTGTAGAAGTATAGGAAAACACCTTGATATTTTAATTGACTAGTATAGCTGGCACAAATTTTAGTTCCTTGATATGCCCCCAACGTTTGTAAACATTAAAAATAATTTATCTTTATACATAGAGACAGGCGGTGCAATGATTGTTCCATATCCTGGTCAAGAAAATCAGGTTTGGAAACCTAGCTGCCCACTGAGACCTTTCTTTGGTGTTGACCCTGTACTGCTTGATGAAAAGGTTTGTAATGTTGGTTAATTTTTAAGCTAATCAAGATTGGCCAATTTAAAATTATCTGAAACATCAATTGTCATAGTTAGTGAGCTGCATGCAAAGGTCAAGTTTTAAAGATACTGCAATAAATCACTCAAGTTAATTTTCTAAGCATTTAATTTATTCAAGCTTTTTACATTTTAAAATAATTTCATAACTACAACCAGCTCAATCAAGATTATTCTAAATGGAGTCTGTATATTTGCTGAAAATGGCAAAAGGGGACCACTCCTTCTTTGTTTGGTGCTTAACAATAACCTCCTTTTTTCAATTTGAGTATCATATCTAATAAGAAGTGTTTTTTTAAAATTAGCTTATAAATCAGTGGATTGGTTTCTTTAATCTTTTTGTTAAGGTAAATGTGTTGTTTAATTAATGATTTAAGCCTGTGGAATATACTTTCCACAGATTTTGAAAAAATTGAATAAATACTATGAAGTGAGTTGACATGGAAAACTTTAGTCATCACAATATGATATAAATAGACTTCCTTATGCTTTTAATCAACCAAAAAGAGAAACCTGCAGGGAGTATTTTTCTTGGCAAGGATTTGGTTCCCAAAATGTTTTCCCCTATTGTGCATTCTACTTTATTTGTCTAGACCTGTGAGTCTCTCACTTATTTCCCATAGCTTTTTTGCAGCCCCATCGTCTTTGGCAATGGGGCTCACATCACATTCTGCACAGTCAGAAAAATATTTTCCAGAAACATTTTCTAAAATAGGATCAACAGCACAGTAGATTGTAGTTTGTGCACCTTGCCTGGCGGTTTTCATAAAAAGTAGTCTCCAGGGCAGAAGGAAAATTTGGATCAGTTTCCATTGAAGAATACCAACATTTTTAGTTATGTCTGTCCTGACAAATCCAGGATGCAAACAATTTGTTGTAACTCCTGTACCCTCTAACCTTCTGCTTAGTTCATGGTTAAAAAGCATGGTTGCCAACTTGGTATGTCCAAACTGCTTCATTCTATTAAACTTCTTTTCCATCTCAAGATCTTGAAAATCCAGACCCTTTGAGTAGTGATAAGCTGAAGAAGACACATTTATGATCCTACTAGGAGCTGACTGCTTCAGTTTGTCAAGAAGCATATTTGTTAAAAGAAACGGGCCTAGATGGTTCACCTGAAACATTTCTTCGTGCCCATCTTTTGTCAACTGTCTTCTTGAGCTAGTCAGAACACCTGCATTGTTTACAAGAATATCAAGTCGGCTTTCTTCAGCATTAAATTCTTTTGCGAATTCTCTTATGGATTCAAATGAACTCAGGTCCAACTTGCGAAACTCAACTGATTTGTTTTCAGACAAATCCCTTATATACTTCATTGTTTTCAAACCACGGCTATAATTTCGGCAAGCCAAAATCACCTTTGCTCCCCTTCCTGCAAAGCTCAGGGCCGCTTGTTTGCCAATGCCAGTGTTCGCCCCAGTGACAATCACAGTTTTTCCCTTGAGTTTTGCAAGGCTTCTGCATGATCCTCCAGCAAAATAAACTCTAAGTCCGGCAATGGAAAACCCTATGATGGCGACCACCACAAATCCCAACGCGTACACTATTTGATTGCTTGAATCTTCCAAGATGGCCTCCAGAACGGCCTCTTGACATATTTTGCAGCTCATCTGACAGTTTCGACGCATGAAGTTAGCATTGTTTCTGCATTCGCCCTTGTTTGCCCAGTATGCACATCGTCCGTCTAAATCTTGGCATTTGCTTTCGGTTTTTGAGATGACCAACAAAATTATCAAAACTAGGCCAATTAGTGTTTGACATCCTGCCATGTTGTTGTACTGTTTTGTTGTCAAATTTTTGGCGCGAAACAAGTCCCTGTTGGGTAGTTGAGTGGCTTGTCTCTCAAATTTGGTCTACTTTAAATTTTTACATGGAAGTCTTATTTACTTCAACTTGTCACTTGCAAGCAGCATTTCACATGAAAACCAGTGAACTTTGGCTTGGCAAATGCTGCTTGCTGTTTAATAATTGAGTAGCTGGTTTAATAAAACAGTGCTACGAAGCAGCTGATTTGCCAGTTTCAAAGCCACCAAATCCTTCGCACGTTTCAGACCCAATGGCTATTATTGTTTTCATTGATACATTTTTGTTACGAGGGGGGCACAACTGAGGAAATCGGGCGGCACCCCCCACCCCCCACCCAAAATTTTTTGCAGGACAAAATACTTGTGATGAAGATAGTTTGCTTTAGGTAGTATGTATATGGCTTCTAAGCTAAACAAGGATGGGAAATTAAGTGATGTTCGTAGACTTTTTGACATGTTTGCAGTATATGGAGCGAGCCAATTCTGAAATATTTTGAGCCCAATGTCAATAGGTTTCGTGAAATTTTTAGTAAAAAGTTTGAAAGTAAAGCAATGAAGACTCATTAACAGGCTTACCACGTGACATCTTTAAGGAGTTTCGACTAGTGATAGAAGAAAAGAGGCTCATATAGATAGAGTGGAGAATACTTTTTAGAGACTTTAGCCAAAGGCACTGAATATTGCTGCCATCTGTTGCCTTCGAAATGTTTTTTTGGGAACGGGGCCACTTTTATTCAACAGAAAAAGCTTGATCTTGATATTAGAGGCTATTAGAAGTGCAAAAAGAATTTGAAAATGTACAGAGTACCTCATAACTTTTTTGCCGGAATCACAACCGCTAAAAACCTAAAATTAGCTTCTACATGGGAAATTGAAGTGAGCTTATGGTCTGAAACGCAGGAAGATCTTCCCCCCGAGTCATTTTGTGTGTGAAACGGAACCCGCGTGGTGTTTCGTAACTTACAATGGGCAGCTGAAACCGCTAGATTATAAAAATCCACGCCTGAAACCTCGAGACGTGTTTGATAGCGTGTCGTACGTCATTACCCAACTTCCTCTTCTGCCACGAAAATTGTTGTTGATATTTATATTTCTGCTCAATCTGAAACCGTTTGATATTGAAAAGAAGCCAACTATTCTCTTACAACAGCTGGAAAAGTGGAAACAGTTTTTCTGCATACTTTACAGTACTTTTTCCCTTTTTCACATATTCCCTTAGACTAGAGTTACAAACTGCGAGGGAATTTTTGGGATGCGAGGGAATTTTTAGAACTTTTTTTAAAAAATTTTCATTCCCATGCTTGCATCTGGAATGCTTATTTCGAGTCTCTGAATAGTTCAACAGCTGAGATTGTATGCACATTGTTGTTAGAAACACTCTTGTCCAATAATACAAACATCATTGAGCTTTTGTTCTGATTTTGCACCACAATTAAAGTTTTTAACGTTTCCACTCCATTTTAGGGCAACGAATTGCACGGGGATAATGTTTCTGGTCTTCTGTGCTTGAGGTCTTCGACACCCGGGATGTCACGTGGCGTATACGGAAATTTCGAACGACACCTTGATACATACTACAGACCATATCCAGGTACGTTAGCACGCCTAACCAATGTGTAAGACGAATTGTGGTCATGTGGGCAGCATGGCCATATTTGAACATATTTGAAGTTAGATTCATGACCAACGGTCAAGAATATCAATCCGAGTTAAGTGGCTTATTTTTAGATGCTAGAGGTCCTTCTCTTTGGACCATCCTCGCCTTTTCCGGGCCACTTTGTTCTCCTCCGGACCAGTCTCCTACTCTACTCCTTCCAGTTGCTTATTTTTAGTTTCAAAATAAAATGCAACGTAGCTGAAATTGTTTTTGCTATTCCCCCTAAGGCAGGGGTCTCAGACTCGCGGCCCGCGGGCCAACTGCCCCCGTCTTGATATTAAAGAAATCTTAGTGACAAGAAAAAGCGGAAATAGTTTTTGCATACTTAAAGTATGAAGTACGAACAATACCAGGGAGAAGAGAGAGCCAGCCAGGTTGCCACTCTTAAAACACGTCTAGTGCCACAAAGGACTTATTTACGTTCACGTTTTATCAGCGCTTTTCTTGTGGAAATCCTGATGCGGCCCAGCCTCACCCAGACTCTGCCTCCAGCGGCCCCCCGGGAAATTTTTGCAATTGTTGCCAATGATTTTAGTCAATGGTAGTTCCATTGGAAAATGAACAAGAACCCTAAAATATTGCCGATTTTTCCAGACATCGTTGTCCCAAATTGTGCCAAACTTAGAGAATCCGCCCCGACTCACTGTTTTGGATGTTTCTTTCACGAGGTTTCGTTTCTATGCAACTCTCTAGGCTACTACTTCACTGGCGACGGAGCGCGTCGTGATTTCGATGGCCACTATCACATCACTGGTCGTGTTGATGACGTCATGAACATCAAAGGCGTGCGGTTGGGAACTGCGGAGGTCGAGGACATAATGGTTTGTTGGTTTCGTATCAGATCACGAATTAGGTCCTTGTTCGATCACCATGGAAACTGCTGCTATGGACGTGCCCCACCACACGCGGCCCATCTCGCCAGTTACTAGATTTCTGGTACCGTTTTAGGGGCATTTCTATACACAGATCAGGCAATCCCCTTGATTTTCCATCGGAACTAACTCAAGGGTAACGCACAAATCCCATCTTTAAGACATCCTGTTGAAATAGTTTGGCCAGAAAAGATAGCATCTAATGACGAATAATTTATCTACCAAAATTTTATCATAAATTCCTCATCTGGAAACAAGTCCTTGATGAATGTTACAAATTTTCTTTTATGCTGGATTATTTTTGTTTTCCTTTGATAGTGTTGTGCTTTATTGAAATCTCCTTTTTTTATAGGCTTACGTCACAAGAATTTCGTTATCCTTACTTTATAGTTCTTTTGTTCTGTTGTTAATACTGAGTCATAGAACTGGTTTTACTGGTTTTACTGGTTTTCTTCCAGGATAACCACCACGATGTAGCTGAGACTGCAGTAGTTGGATACCCGCATGAAGTCAAGGGTGAAGGTAGGTATCCACGCATCCATAATTCTCGCTGCTATTGTTGACCTTTATAAAAGATTTTTTAAAGCAAAAGGATTGTTGCTGATAACATTATCGAAATTAGCTAAAATATTAGGACAGGGACAAAATCTTCCATTATTGTCGTTAGAGAAGTCTGCTGCCTCTTGTACGGAGATAATTTTCTGCAATTTCGAAGACCCACCATCGTCATAAAGGCTTTATAAAAAGTGTGTTGTTTGCCTTCCGCAAGATTAGGGTTGATATATGAATGCTACGGACAAATTGTAGCTCCCCTATTTTGTTATGTACAATATTTATGACATTACATACCAGTATTAGAGTTTTACGAAACGTCACGTTCAAACCCCACCCCCTAAAAGTACAGCACACCGTGTATGCGAAAAATTCGTGTTAGTAAACGAAGAGCTACCTGCTTGCACCCCTGTTTATTGATTTCGTATGCCTGCAGGTGTTTATGCGTACGTCATCCTAAAGGATGCAGTGACAGTTAATGAAGATGCGTTGAAGGAGGAGCTGAGGAAGATGGTCAAGAAGGCTATTGGAAGCCACGCTGTTCCCGAGATGATTCAGGCTTGTATTTTTTTAAGTTAATCATTTCAAAAAGTTTTCAATATGTGCCCATTTATACTGACTGCCGCCATTTGCATTGGGAAAAGTATCAGCGTGTAGCCTTTTCCTTTATTGCTATTGGTAATCTATTATGCGGGTTAAGGCTATGACGTCACAACATCTATGCTTCGCTGCAATTTGGCCAAGACGGATCACGTGGGAAGCACCATCAATACCCGTCAATAGTTAACTTTCTATGTAAAGCTTTCTCAATTCTGCTCCCCTCTAACTTGTTATCCCATCTTCTGGTGCTTCTCTAACGTGGAATTTTATCGACTAGAGGCTGGTGAAGCTTGCTTTTCTAGATGGTAAACGTGAAATGGTCAAGGCACTACCACCCATTGTCAGCTTTAAACATAAAGCAGTATCAGACTGTGTCCTGGAGGTGCAATCTATATTAAGCAACCTAGAATCGTTTTAGGCCCTGCTTGCCTGTGTTTGTAAGTGGAGAAACTAGAAATCTCTTCACTAAGTGTGCAATCCTATTTTGACTGCTGCCCTAGCATTCTTCATCCTTTTATCATTAATTTTTTATATTAATGATTTCAGATTTCTCCCGGTCTCCCTAAAACACGGTCCGGAAAGATAATGCGCCGAATCCTGCGGAACATTGCAGCGAATAGATTTGACCAACTCGGTGACGTAAGCACCTTGGCAGAACCGACTGTTGTCAATGGACTAATTCTTGAGCACGAAAAACTCCTGGAAGCAACGGAAAAGAAAAGCTAACGATGGGGCAATATGATAATTTTATGATTCGTGATTTAATGTTTTCTAATTAATCAATTTAGTCATCAACCTACACTTGACACATCCACTATCATTTGTATATTAAGTACTTTGACATGTCTCTTTGGGTATTTGAATTTCCCGTTGGTATTGTATGTGTGTAAAAAATCAACTTTTGAATACTCTCAAATGTAACCCTACTAAGCATTCTAAACTTCATTTCCTACCTACATGCAAGGATGTATTTTAAATATTCAAATACGTGTTCTGGCAAAATATTTGATTGCTTTTTTAAGCAACTCCTTGTAACGAAGCAGGGTTCCTTTTTACCAAAGAACAGTATAACATGGAATAGATTAACCTGATGGATAATTTTTTAGAAAGATATTTCAATTTCTTTAAAATTTGTCCTTTTCTTTAAAAAGTGAGTCATCTTTCTTCTAAACACCCACACCATGTAAATTCGTGCATTATTATGGCATCTGATAATGTCGCCCAAGCAGTGGCGGCGCAAGCTACCAAACAGTAGGGAGGGGGGACGAAGCGGGTGTTTTAGGTGGAGCCTCGAAATTCTTTCAAGTCCACGCCCATCTTCACGTAGGAAATGCCCTCTTAAATGATTTGAAACCCCCTTTTATCTATAGGAAATATATGTGCTTGCAGCAGTTAAGGCTTTAAATTGCTTGTGGAAAGTTTCAGGGAAGTTCCTCGCAAAAAGCATACCCCCTTCGAATCTAGATGCATTTGAAAATGGATCCTGGTGAGAACGGAGGGAGGGGGGTTGATTTACGTCCCTCCAGTCTCCAACGTTTCATTCTTAGTTTTCCCATTCAGGGGTTCTTTAGATTGAGTTACAATTTCCTTTAGAATGGCTACGTAGTAAACTTTTAGGGAAATGTACTCTTGAATAGTGATAATTTAGATACCGTAAAACTTCGAATTAGCCCCCTGGGGCTTATTTATTTTTGATATTTTTGGATGGGGGCTTATTAGAGGGGGGGTCTAATTCGAAGGGGGGGGCCTATAAAATCATCTGAAACATGCCACATTAAAAGATAATATTTTAAATTTCTTTCATTTCATAATACAAAAAATAATCTAAGTATAAAGTAACATTTGATTAAATTATTAACAAAAATAGAAATTTTTGTAAATGGCTTTGAAAAAAGCAAACATTACAAATTCTGTACCGCAAAACAATTGTTCATAAATTTTTGTGGTAATTCACTAAAATGCCAAAGGCAACCTCAGGAGTCGAAAATCAAAAAATCGAGAGGGCTTATTCGAGGGGGGGGGGCTTATTGAAAATTTGTAGTTCTAGGGTGGGGGCTTATTCGAGGGGAGGGGCTTTTTCGAGGGGGGGCCAATTCGAGGATTTAGGGTAGTGCCCTTATGAACTGCAAAGTACAAGTACGAGGATACTCTTTACTCTCGATCATATAAGCATCAAAGCACACCCTAGTGTAAGCAAGCTCATCTATGCACATTCTAATATGATGTACCAATGGAAGTATTCGCTAGTAGAACTGCATAAGTGCCTTCATTTGGGGGGCTGCCCATTGTATTCCTTCTCATTCGGTACACCGTATAAAGAAAACATACTGCAGTTTGACAATTATTCGGGGGAATGCAGCCGGTTCCAACGGGCCTACTGGTTGATTTGGTCCAAATTGCAAAGCCAGTTGTGTGAGCACTGGCACTATCTAAATGATTCTAGACACGATCAATTTTGCCTTGTCTAGAATATGACTCTATACTGATTTCTAGCAAGCGATAGGTGTTAGCAAGCAATTTTCCTTTAGTTTTCCCAGAATCAGTTTTACCAGAAGGTTGTTGGCTAGCAGAGTGGTGCTTCTTCTGTAATACCAGAAGTTACTGTTTGCATCAAGCTTGGAAATAAAGGGAAGACATCTAGAAAAGTAAAGATGTCCATAGCTTTCTAGACATAGAGATGGAAAAGATAAATGACAAGATAAGGAGCCAAATGAAATGACGCATCCAACGTGGTCTTACCCAAGTCAAGAAAAAAGGAACATAGTTACCACTATTGCACCAATAAAACTTGTATTTGGTATGTTTAATGATTTTATCTCCGTAAAAGAACTCCATTTTGTATATCAAGTACCTCAAAGGGATGTCTCTTTGCAAACATGAGTTTTTGATCTTCCTTAAACATAATATGTCTGAGAAACATTTTGCTTTCTCACAGAAATTTGAATAGGTTTTTTGATAACTTGCTGTTCCCTTATGTCAATCCGTCCTTTACACGTCATGCTCCACGTCTGTGTTTCCAGGGTGGGTCAAGTCTGAACCGACATTGTTGGTTAAAGGTCTGACGTCAAACGGGTATCGACTTTTGAGTCTACTCAGTAATTCCTGACCTAGAAATGTTGAATATGCATGCATTAAACACCTGATTCTTGAAGGTCAACTTTTCTAGTAATGGCTTGCTTTTGGGTCTTGTTATTGGAAAAATTAATTGATCTAGCCGTGGGGGCTTGTAGGATCGTTGCTCCTGTAACCGTTTGGGGGGCTATATGCGGGGCAGATCTTCTGGAGTTAGGGAAACCTTCAAAGTTAGGAAAGATTGAGTTTTAGAGATCTAAACTCTGAAACAGAGACAAAATATTTTTATAGAAAGTTGTTACAAAAAATGATTACAAGCCTCACGCTTTTTGTTGCATTTTCAAGTCTTATCAAAACAGGGCGCCAGATATTAAGAAGAAAACCCATCCATTGAAACTCTTGGCAAAGAGTCCTCGAGTTAACAGATGCATCTAAAAGCTCAAAGATCGAATATCTTTCCTCTGGATCTTTACAACTTCTGAAAGTGTCATGCAACTTTAGAAATGATACTAATTTACAAATAATTATCAAATTAGATGTTACTAAAGTTTATCCATGTAGGTAAAGTGCAGAAAGTTATTTGAAAGAACTTTGTGTTTTGTAGTAAGTTAATTTCCCAATGTAAAATTAAAAATGCAAAGTCCTATCATTTCTTTGCTTGATGCGTTTAGATATTTGCTTTGTATGCAGACATGAATTGTATCGAATACGATCCTTTGTTTTCGTTACTTCCCCATCCATTCCAGCGTCTTTCATAGCCTCTTGCTTCTTTTATTTACACGGAAGTCGTATTCATAATAGAAAGCTGTATAGTTGCTGTTTGAATTCGGTATCAGAGTTTTTTTTAAGTTTGTGGCTATAATTAATTTTATATGACCAAAGAATTTTCGGAATTTCTGTCCTCCCTCGGACTTGTTCAATAGGCTGGAAAAGCCATGTAGCTCGATTCATTGAGATAAATAGCATTTCCGTAGAAGATGAGACACAGTTAATCACGGTTTCTAAAAGTCGTGCTCTGTGAGTAAGGATATTCCAGTCACGCTAGTTTGTATGGATATTTTATATAAAAGTATCATTTAGCTCAAAGAATCAAGAAGGCACTGATTGAACCTTGGGCAAGGGACACAGCCAAGCCAACAATACTTGCGGCCTAGCCCCTCGGTATATTGGCCTACATAATTGTCGTCTTTGCTTGTTTGGAGCAAGTGAATCTGTAAAGTCAAGTGCTAGAGATCAGCGAAAGCAATGGCTTCAAGAGACGATTTGTCACTTCCATCTACGTCGAATCCATTCCACCCATTTGCAGACCGGTTTACCAAGCCTGAGAAGAATCAAAGTGCTTGGCCTAAATACCTGACAGAGCCATCAAATCTTGTCAAGAAGCCGGAAAGTAAAAGTGCAGACGAAACAGAGTTCATGACTTATATCGGGACATTTGGGAGTCCGTTGTGCTGTCATGCTGTTCGCTTTGAGCCAGGGCAAGAACTAAGAAAGTCTCTTCTAGCGTTTGTCCAAAGGAAAAAGTTGAAAGCTCCATTTATAATGTCTTGCGTTGGATCAGCCAAAAGTGCAAAACTCAGAATGGCAAACGCAACTGCTGAAGACCCGCATTATGTAAGAAGATGAGGAATTATCATTTTTTATAACGACAGGTTGAAGGAAGACCATATGACCACTCACATTTTTTATTTAGAGAGGTCCAGAAAGAGCACCTTTGTATGGTTTGTCTAAAAACTGGAGCCATTGTCCTGTCACTGATACTGAAGTTCATTTTTAAATAAAAAATAGACAGATTGTAACCATTTATTCCACTTCTGCTTTATAGCAAACATTTGATTATTTTGTTTAATAATTTTCTCCGTTTCTAGCTTTTAGATTTACAAGGAGCATTTGAAATAATTTCACTTAGTGGAACATTTTCAGCTGATGGAAGATGTCATTTACATGTTTCATTAGCAAATGAAACTGGAAAAATGCATGGAGGTCATTTGGTTGAATTGATAATCCGTACAACAGCTGAAGTGATAATTGGAGAATGCTCTGCTATGGTATTTGAAAGAGAGCATGATCCAAGAACTGGATTTCCTGAGCTAGTTGTTAAAGACCGCTAGAGTTCTCAAGAGTTGATCACATTTAATCTACTTGTTTTCATTTCTTTATTTTCTCATTGTTCTTAACATAATTTTGCCATTAATGTGTCATACATAAGGAATACATCTCACTTCATTGTATCACAAGGGCACAGCTAGAATATTTTATCATGGAAATATTTTTCACTTGTATTTAACTTGGATATATTTTACAACCTCTAATTTTGTAATAAAAAATATATCATCAGAGCAATTTTCAACTACAGATTTTCTCCTGAGATATAATGCAAAATTGTATCATGTAGTGCAGTTATATGAAGTATATAACTTGGTACTTTTTAAGTGTTAGTTTGCTGCTATAGCTTCCATATTTCTACATATTTAAATACCCCCATCTCAGAAGTAATGCTTTACAAAGGCTGTCATATGGGACAGTTGATGAGAGAATGTATTTATCTGGAGACATTATTTAACTTGTGTTAAGTAATTTTGATATTTAAATGCAATGTCATTTCCTCCTACCTACCAGTAGTTTTAATGGCATTGTATTTGAAATGAAAAAATGATCTTTCATTGAAGCTACATTTTTCATTGTTGTTGTTTAAACTTAGACACACATATATTTATACATATTTGTAATATAGGTACATTTTGATTGCTCCATCTTGACAGATGATAGCAAACCATCTTTCTTAAACCAGTTTCTTTTTGCTCAACCCTGCTTTTGAGCACCTAGTAATGTTTGAAGTCACACATGGGTTTTAAGCTTGTTGGAAAATAAGCAACAGCTGTAAGGCTGCTTTCAAGTTATGTTCTGAGTTAAGGCATAAATCCTTCCTTTGGCTTGAGCAGACAATTTTCAAGTGGTCAATTTGTATTGATGTATAAAAACACAAGTAGGTCTCTTGAACATCCGCACTGTTTGTTTGTGCTAAATCAGCTCCAGTTCAAGATTTAAAGGAATTATTTATTTTATGAATGCATCTATGAAAACTCCAAATTTGTTAAGATTTATTTTTTGTAAAGAGCAGTTAAGTCTTATGGAATTATGGTAGCTGATAAGTACTGCAGTCAAATTCTTTATACTGTTGACATTGTTCTTTATATTGTAGCAACAGTTGACACACACACATTGGTCCAAAAAAATTTGTTAACTATGAATGATTTAATTAATGTTTACAGATACAAAAAGCCCAGATAGTCCAAGAAAGACTGTCAAATGACAATATTGTCTGGTGAGCCTCCATGTGATTCCTATCTGCCCACTTGCCCCAACATTTTTAGATGCTTCCTATGTTCTTCCTGGTTTGACTTGTATCCACAAAGCCTATTGTCACTAGAGTCATTAATAAAAGTAATCAATTAGATATCAATGGGTAATTCCATATGATATCAACCAATTTGAGAGGCAAATTTACCCTCACCATGAAGGACTCTGTGCATACTTCATGAACTTGTTGACTATGGTAAGTAAAGACTATATTCCAAATTTTTGTTCAACAACTTTAACAGGGGCTCAGAAATCAGGTTTTAAAGATTTTCCCCATTCTTCCCAGACCCCACCCCCCCCCTCCCCCAATGGTAAAACATTAATTATTCTTGTTCTAATTTTTCGATTTGGCCCAGAAATAGCTCATTTTGAAGCTTTTTCCAAGGTCTGTCTAAATATCACAAGTTTAATAGCAGATATAAGAAGATAAAGATATTAGCCTTTAAAAACTATTTTCATAAAAGTTGCTTCCCTGTGAATTAGTACCTCTCTCCTCCGAGGCAGTTTTGCGACACATAGCTTCCTTGATACATAGATTATCATGATGCAAATTTTACGAATGGGCCCTCTATGGATGACAAAGTTATAGGCTTTGGAAAAACAGTAGCTCCATAAAATGTTGATAAATAAGGAGAGCTGGAAGTGTACACAAAAGAATTCCATTTGAACAGTGACCCTGGTGGATTTACCTGTAAATTCACACAAGTGTTGAACCTCATTAGAAAAACTGATGCCCAAAACTTCAGGGATCTAGGTTAACTCGTTTTTGAGTTATGGTAGGTTACAGAATTCCCCAATTTTAGAGACTTAGGGCAACACCCAGATTGACATATAGCTTCTTTGCTTTAGCACCCATAATTATGGTTTTTGTACCAACGGAAAGCTCTTGCAATTCTGTATCTGACTACAACAAGAAACTCTTGCTTTCAAGTTTAGCAACTGAAATAGAACATCAAGATTGCAATGCCGACCATGACCAGAAGGGCAACTTTAATTTTGATCAATTTTTGAGACAGTTCTTGGATGCTGAAAGGCTAATGCAGAAAGTTTCAGAATAAGGTGAGATTGGAATTTTACACGACTAGTCATTTATATCAGGCAGGTATGTGTAGAAGTGCCACATTTTTATATACATTGGCTTATATACATTGTATCTACCCTTAAGAGTACAATCAATATTTAAAGTTTTTCTTCGACACATAGCAGTGGGTTTAAAGTACTTCTTTAGTTGTCAGAAAAATTTGCAAAAAACTGCTCTTGGAGCAATAAATCAAGCAACTGTTGAGAGAGAAAGAAGCTACTTTTTAAATTATGCAAGTGCAATGGGAAATCATAGCTGCCATGAAATTTTCCGATTTAAACCATACCTGGTAATAAATTCTAATTAAAATACCATTACAAAGAGTTTTCAAAAATCTAATATTATCTCACGATTCTGTGCAATTTAAATTACAACTCAGTCTGTTCTACCTTCACTTCATCTGGAGCATCTGTTTTGTCAATAGCTTCGGCCACTGGCTTCTCTTCTGTAGCTGTTAACTGTTTAGTTTTCTTTAATTTCTCTTTGAATTCAATCTCTCCTTTGTTGATTAATTCTTCCAAATCCTCCTACATAGATTATAACCATGAGGTCACTGTTCTAATCTTATCTGGTAACAAGAGCACAGGGTAAATGTATACAAATGTGATGAAAAAGTATTCATTGAGTAGCTCGAGACTTATTTCACTTTTATATACTGTCATTATATTATCATAGTTTGTAGTCTTTTAGCGTCAGCTTTAAATCAAATAAAGGTTGACCAAGGTTGATAATTTGCTTAAGCACATTGATAAAACAATATATACCATAATAAAGAGACCACCTATTGCTTATTACTAGAGAACAATAGTAGTAAATTAGCAGCATTCTGCTGCCCTATGAATTTGGAAGCAAAGGTGTATGAAAGGAGCCTCTTTATTTAAAACTGAGAGTTTGACAGCAATTTCTTTGGAACTTTAGAATTTAGCCCCAACAGTGTGACAAGTTTGCTCAAACCTTCCAGCCAAGAAGATCTGCCAGCTTCATACACCCTTCATCACAGGTGCTTAAATGAGCCACATCTCTGCATAAATAAAAATAAAGAATAACATAGACAAAATATTCACAAATTTTATGGAATTTCATTGAAATTAAATGAGCATGCCTACCTTTTACACAGTTAAGGTCTTAACAAGCAGTTTAAGAAGTGACACAACAATGACTGCTGCTTTTTGCAATTAACTACCTTCCAACCACCTTCTTCCCCCCTTTCAAAGAGTTTTGCGCATATCTTTAAGACACTGAGGATAGAGAAGTTGAGTACAGAGCAATGCATAGCTTTGAGATCTTGGCCTTGCAACCTCAACCGATCTCAATAATGCTACAATGTCTAGAAACAAAAGAAAGTAATCCATTTTTTATGCATGGGTGGTATTGGATGCAGTCTCCTCATATTTTTACCTCCTGGTAATACAAAAAATTAGAGGTCGAAATAGCAAGTGGACTTTACCTATAAGTTGAAGGGCCATCAAAAGTAAAACCTCCAAATATGCCCCCCTGCAACAAGAGATGGCATATTTTAGGTTAAAATCTTGTGACAATCATATATTGCAGAAAGAAATTGGAAGTTAAAACTATTTTCATTCAAGCTGCACCTGATGTAGGTTTGTTGACAGTTGAAGGTTTATATTTTCTAGACAAGGAACACCCCTTTCTTGACATGACAGTTTAAGGGATCAAGACAATAATTCACATTATAAAAACCCAAGCAAATAGAACTTTTCGAGCTTCGAAGCAAAACATAGATAAAGGGTGCTACTGCTATGCAATTGATTACAGGCAAATTGGGGGAAAACGTGCAAAAACCAACCACTCCAGTTTTTTCTTTGTTGATTAGCAATCGAGGAGTGCTATCTGGAACTCTTTGAAAAAGAAATTAAAAAAATTCACAAGAGTCATGAATTAAAAGAGCCTCAATAAATCACGAAGGAAGAGCTTGAGGAGGAGGAGGGAACTGGGGTCTGCTTTGGCAGTTGAAGTTTCAAAAGTCTTGATTGAGAAGTTGTATTTCTAAGGGTATTGCAAATTTCGAGATAATATTAAAAACTCTCCATTGTATATCAATAGCCACCTACTTGAAATTAGCCTCATTTCTATTGACAGGAACACAAGAAAAGATATCCAATGGCCCTTAACTGTACAACCAGAAACAAAAAAAACTACTCGAAACGCTGAATGGAGAGTCCTCCCCAAGACGAGTTATGCTTACCATAGCTATTTAGAGTAGACATTCACTCTAACTTGCTTGTGCAACGATCACTGATTCCTAGAACTAGCACAAATTCCACCCACATGTGCACTAGTCCCTGCCCCACAATAACAAGAAAATAATCAAAAAGCAATACCATAAATCCTCGAATTGCCCCCCCCCTCGAAAAAGCCCCCCTCGAATAAGCCCCCACCCTAGAATTACAAATTTTCAATTAGCCCCCCCCCCTCGAATAAGCCCCCTCGATTTGTTGATTTTCGACTCCTGAGGTTGCCTTTGGCATTTTAGTGAATTACCACAAAAATTTATATTTTTGTTAATAATTTAATCAAATGTTACTTTATACTGTCTGACTTTGATATAGCATAACTTTGCCCTTCAAGAGGCCAAAACAATGACGATATTGGTACTGGTGGGAACAGTAATAGTGTTTATCGTTGACAATTGTGATAATGATGAGATTGCTTCTATCTGACTGTGTCTAATTATATAGATTCTAGTAAAGTACCTGTCGATCAAGGATGCAAATGGCTGTACCACGAGCGATGTCCCCATGACAATAAGCAAGTCGCAAGAGGGGAAGTCCTGCGTAAAGACAAGTAAAACGATTGCAACTCTGTATAAGGGCAGAAACAAATGCATAGTATTTACGCATATATCTTAAGCAAAAAATCTGAAATTCAACCAATTCGCACTTTATCTCTTTCACTTTTACTTAAAGTCCCTTCCCTCCCATCAATTGAAACATCCTGATTTAATATGGTTCGGAAATAAATATTTAAGCTTACATTACTTATATTGCTTAGTTGGTATTAACCTCAGAAAGGAGAAGTTCATGGTCAAACAAAGCATTCTGGATTGATTAGTTTCTCAGCACTTTAGACTAAAAGTTGCTATATTATCAGACAGGACAACTGTAATATTGTTTATTCAAAATACCTACCGAAGTCATTTGATTAAAAAACCTTCTGGGTAGAGATTCACCAAAAAAGACAATATCTGGTAAAAATATAGATGCAGTTATACAGACAAACGGGTGATTATATAAAAAAGTTAGAAAAACAGGAGTAACGTTACATATTATGATAAATTGATTTTCTATCAAAGGCAAAATAATAAAAAAATGAAAAATAAGAAAAAATGGCCTAATACGACTGCTGATTTACAGTTCTGATTCTTATTCCATATTTTGCTACATACACGTTAATTTTACCTTTCTTGCGAAACGTGACAAAATCAATAAGAGGACTTACCTGGCTTTACAACTCCTTCGCAGTGTTCGCATTTTGGAATGCCTCCTTTGAAAATTTGCTCTAAAGAAGATTTAATAAAAGCGTTGTTGGTTCTTTTACTAACGATCACATCTCACCTTAGCGTGTGTAGATGCAAATAGTCGAGACGACACTCTTTTCCAGTACCAAAACTCAAATGATCATTTTAACTATCTAAAGACTATAATAAAAACAATTAAATCAAGGGAATTAACTGAAACAAAACGAATAGAAAGCTAGGCTAGAAAGCGAATGTAAATGCCATAGAAATATTAGTTGTTGTGCGTAAGTGCAAATGTGTGGCTGATTGAGTGCAAATAAAATGTTGTATTATAAGTTCACTATAAAGATACCCGAATAAAAATGTTGGCAGCTTTAAGGCACATGACGTTCCAATAGAAAGGTGTTCACCAAATCTATGTAGATGACATTAAAACAACAATAATGATTGTCTTGTCATGTGGGGTCGATTGCTCTAGTTACTAATCTCTATTTTGGTTGATTGGAAAGGATAAGTATTTGTTAAGGATAGAAAAAGATAGAAAAGATCAGAATAGGATAGGATAGGAAAGTTGGGTAGGCTAGGATAACATTGGGTAGGTTAGGATAGATTAGGTTAGAAAAGGATAGTGTACGGAAGGATAGGTTATTAAGAATAAGATAACGTATGCCAGGATAAGATGGGGTAGAATAAGATAGAATAGGTTAGGATATGATAGGGTAGGTTATGATAAGATAAAGGAAGGAAAGGACAGGATAAAATTGGGTTTGATAAGATATGATACGATGTACTGGATACGATAGAACAGGAAAGAATAAGGTTAGAAGATACGGTAGGGTACCCCAGGGGTAAATGGATAAGGTAGAATAGTGTAGGAATGGTACAAAAAGAGTAGAACAGCACAAGGGAAAGGATGATAGGAGGGGCAATTAGAGATAATATGAAAAGACGAGACAAGATGAAAAGCTCTGCTTGATCTCCATTCTTCTACAAAGATCAGAAAAATACCTTTTTCCCATTCTTGAGAATACTCGTGGTCGCAGTCCAGGCAATGGGCAGTATGAAAAGTGCCATGTGCTGCAACGACCCGGTCAGGTGACACACCAGCAACAAGTTCCAGGCCATCAATGTTCTTTGAACGAACAAAAATAAGGTCAAGACTTTCCTGTCAACGTAACCATGACAGTACGTATATCAAATCGACACTTTTTTGTTGTTCACTAAACTATTCGGAGTAAAAACTTTTCAGCAAAATACGCGATCTTTGAGAGAACCAGCTCTTTGATTTCTACACAGGACTTGAATACATAATCAAGAGCATTTCCCATTACACAGCTTTGGGCACATTTAACAATATAACATCAAATTGCAAATATCAAAGGCATAAACATAGCCACATTTTGTTTAAAAGCAGAATCAAATTGCAACGTAAAAAGAAGATTGATTTGGGTAAAGTGAATAAGAAATTATTTGGGTGACTTCAAATGATTCTTGTAGTTTGCTGAATTCACTAGATTTTAATTCCTAAGTTTCGTTAGTAGAGTTGTCTTTATAGTACATTAAAAAATGCTTTTATTTCATACTTGCGTAAAATTTCGGAGAAGAACATTCTTTTCTTCGAGAAGCCGAATGAAGTAATGACCAGGTGTTGGCTACGAAAAAGAAAATTATTCATGCTATGCAAATGATATTACAAAAAACATTGAACACTTTGCTAATTTGGTGCACCAGGGAACTGACACTTCACACATTGTCATGCTAGTTCCAACAATATCGCGATATCTTAGTCCAGACCTTGCTTCGCTATGTTGAATCTAGTGTTCATCACTTCATCAAAAGACCGTAAATGGCGAGACAATGTTTGATATGCCAAGTTTAGGCTGCCCAAGCTTACTTTTTGATGCAGTAAGTTTTTGGTAAAGAACGACGTATCAACCTATTTTAAGATGCAAAGATAGACACGCGTGGACGCTTCATTGTTCACCTACTTGCGTTATTTACGAATGAGAGAACAAACTGGTTTACATCCAATATGACAAACTTTGAAGTTTGACAACCTTTGAAGTTAAAAAATATTGCAAAAACATCACAGAGGGGCAAACCATGTAATTTCCAGGGAACAGCTCCCTTGAAAGCATGAAAAAAGGATCCGGGTTCTCCTTAAATGAAACGAAAAATCTCACTTGTAAGCACAGCCAATATAACCATCATCAAAATGTTATCATAATGATGAAGCTACAAAAAAATCCAGGTAAAGAAGCGTAATATCAGAATTAAAGCCATGGATGATGCTTAAGTATTAAGCCTCATAAAAAATCCACTATAAAATGAAAAGTTCAAACAAAATGATTGTCGAAAAGCTTCACATGTCCTACTTGAAATAGATGAAGCCTGTTTCAAGTACCTAAATAGGGTCCAAGAGCTTCAAGTACCTACTTTGAAGTATTGGATTTCAAAGATACTTTCAGGAGTTGGTAAGTTGAATTTTGAAAGGTTGTCATAGAGACCTGACCCAGGAGTTCTGAAGTCAGGAATGCCTGCAGATGTTGAAATTCCAGCTCCAGTCATGACAATGATGTTTTTACCTAAAAAGGAATCTGTCTAAGGTGAACCAGAATTGCTAAAAATTGGCACAAACCATGTAAATCAAGAAAGCTAATACTTAACAATGCATGAATGCACTGCAAAGTATTAAGCAAGCAACTAAATGTCATTTTTAACCAGTACTATGATAGAAAAGTATTTATTGTAGGAACAAAAAGCATAACAAAAATATTTGTGTGTAACAAAGTGTTCATAACTAAAGTGTTCATAACTTCAGGGTAATCATTGCCTTTGTTTGTCAAATCAGATCCTAACATTTATCCTTGTCAACAACAATGTAATTCAAACTCAAATCTAAACTTGCCTTTTCCTTCCTTGATATATTTTGCAATCCCACCTAGTGTGAATTCTTCAATAACAGGTTCATGTCTAGGTTCATCATTCTCACTTAAGCCAAATCTTGCCATGAGGTGGCGGGCAAGTAGGTACATCACTGAAAGTAAAATTGTTTAATGTCACTCTTCCGTGGCTATAACTCAAGACTGAATTTGTGCAAGAAAGACCTTTCAAGGCTGAGAGACAAGCTCCTAACTTTTCCTTAAAAACAATATTAATAGGAAACTATGAAAAAGTCTATAGTCACATTATCTTGAATTGCACAAAATTAAAAGAATCTCCAGCGCTCATACAGTCTTGTGGGGTATTGTTTGGTGCAACATTGTATGGCCCATAATCATATGGTCAGAATGACAGGTTAATGAGTCTCTCCATGACTGAAAACTTCCACACAAGAACAGTTGAAACCTGCACGGACACAATTCAAAAAGTTCTATCCGCAATTCTTCCTCTTGCTTTGGATTGTTTCCCTTTCATCCCTTTAATTCCTTTACTCCTTCCTTTTATACCACAGACTTTTTAAGGACTTTTAGGATTTTTCGTTGTCTTTTTACAATCAGTAACTTTTTCCTACAGTGAAAGCTTACACACTTTTAGCCAAAAAAGTAATGTAAACAGTGAGCAATTGAACTCACTTCCGGTATCTGTCCTGTCATTACTAGAAGGGTTTTCATCAGTATCTTTAGTTGCAGAGGGTTCTTGGGTAGTACCAGACTCTTTACCTGTGTCATCTTGAACTATAAAGAGAAAAATGAAAGATACTATAGAAAAGACTTTTTAAAATTTGTAGGTGAAAGAAAAAACCAACTGACTTGATATAAACTTTCAGATCTTCTTCAAAAGCAATTTATCAAACCCACTGAATACTAAATGTGACTTAAGGTAGGTTCAAAAATAACATTTTTAACGAAATCTTACAAAACAAATTACCTTGATCATTGATAAGACTTTCTGTAGATTTATTGCCACCCTCTTCACTTTTTGAAGCCTCCATTGCAGGTTATCTCAAATTCTGTAAGCTTCAAAAGCATCATCAAACTTCAGCCAAAATAAAAGATAAAAGCATTTCCTCATAGCATTTTTATCATCAGTATAACATACACAACCAGAAAAGAGATCACAATGCTAAGTGGTTGTTGGGCCCAAGGCAATAGAAAATTTTGAAATTGAGCCTTCTAGAGTGGGTAGAGGTGCATCTCCAGGACTAACGTTTAACAAAGTAAATACCATACCGCTCAGAATAGACAATTACAGTTTGATGATTCTTACTGATCATTGATTTTTAAAAAACATTTGGGAGGATATGAGTCATGTTAAAACTATGGTTTAAGACGTCGGGGAATGGCAGAAAGGGTGACCATTGGTTCAGATTTCACATCAATGATGTTTGAACTGACCGAGAGAATTTTACTTCCTGAACACATACATCTGTGTATGTGCATCTTCTTAATCTTGAATATTTTCAGTAGGCCATGATTACACATCAAAAATAGCATTGCAATGAAAGTCATATACCGAAATCATGCAAATAAAAGACAAATCACAGAAATATATATACCAATAAGCTAGTAAATAGATCACATAAAATCAAGCAGTATATAAACACATTTTTATTTCATGCTCTATGTTAAAAATAATAGAAAGAGCGGCAAAAAATTTTGATCTCTGAAAAAGCGGGGAACATCAGTCCATGCTTATACCATAGTTACACTATGCTTATACTTACTTCAAAAGCGCTGGCCCCTTTCGGCTTTTTTTTCGCAGACACCAAAACGAAAGTTAATGGTTTGGATTTCTCTGAACTCCCTCGCAGAAATATTTAGCACCAGAACGAGGCGTAAAAGCGGGAACGATTTTTCTGCATGGCGCGCTAGAGTTGGACGGAATATGGGTCACCCCGTGTTCATAAGAGGGGTTCAGATTGATTTTCCTTATCCCCCATACGAATGCCAAACAAAATACATGACAAAAGTCATAGAATGCCTTCAAGAGAAAAAGAATGGCTTGCTCGAGAGTCCCACCGGTGAGTCATGCAGATTTTTCTTTCCTAATGTCTTCCATTTCCCCCCGCAATTGTTCAACTTGTCGACTTTACCGTTTTCCAAAAAATTGAAGAAACAGTTGAAAGAGGGGACTTGATGAATTAAAGTGATACAATAAAATTATTGGTTAGTTCTAGACTAGTTATAGTCTCGGCAACTTTTGATTTGTTGAATGAAGGATTCATGTTATTAAAAACACTAAGGCTTCTTTTGCATAACTGATAGGGGTCATAAATCATCTAATTTGTATTATTATTCAGAATCCATAGCTAGATTCAAAAAAGAAAAACATAATAGCCACAGACACGGCATTGAAGAGCAATCTATGTTTATTCCCTGGTTTTAGTGAATCTAATGACATTTGAGTTATTCTCTGCCTTTCAATATGCTAAATAGATGATTAAGTAGGCTCTGGTAGGATTAGGATTTTCAACATTAAAAAGCACTGAATTGATTTTTTTTCTGAAAATAATTGTTTATGTTGCTATTTTTGGTGCTAGTGGTGCTATGGGATGGAAAAAGAGGGGGCATTGACAATTAAGATAACTTAACCAAGTCCCCCACTACCATTTGCCAAATGGTGGCAAAGCTAAATTTCCATGACTTGAATACAAACAGAAGCCTTCAAAAAAGTTAGCTTGTTAGAATATTTGAACAAATCTTATAATAAAGAGCCAAAAACAATATCCATGCACCACAACATGTACACCTATGTCTAGTGGGTAATCAAGCAGTAATCTTTGTTGATTTATTTACTAAGTATATGTTTAAGAAAACTAGAATATCAATCCTGTGTTTCAGACAATACTGTGTAGCATAATTTAATAGTATATAATATGCATGTCGTAATCCTTTTAATTGAAAATGCCCTCTAAAAGTTGTCTAGGGAGCCTTAATTTTCTAAGTCCTCCCCAAGCTGTAATGTCAAATCAGTCTCTGTTGTAACAAAGCCCTGAAAAAGGTAAACATTCAATCAAGCCAAGGCATTTCTCGTCTGAAATGAGAGGCCCTTTTACAAATTGGATCTAAAAATTCAAATTTAAAAGTTAAAGTTGACATTTTTCAGTCTTTTGAAGATTTTAATCTTTGTTTTACTGAAGAACCAATGAAATAAAATTAATGTTGGTAAACTTTTATTCATCAGTGCATTCTTACCAACCAGAAGTTTTTGAAATGCACTTTCTATGTAACACACTTTTATTGCATTCAGTGATATGTTGTACGATGGATTTCCCCAATATTTTTGGAAGGAAACAGTTATTGCAGAGACAAAAGAAACTCTTTTGGAAAATGACAATTTGTATGGTCATGTTACTCAATATTGACCTTTGTGATCATAAAAACAATATTCAAGAGCTCCTTTGTAGCTTTATCTCAGTCATTTGTTCATCATCTTGAACACTGTTATTGATAACTTGTATGCAAGTCTGTATGCAATTGCTAAACAAGCAGAAGAGAAGACAACAGATGAACATGTTTTATTTGCAGCTGTAGGTAAATTATAACTTTGATTTGTTGCCATTTAAATGCCATGTTCTTAAAGCTCATTATTTCTTTGTACCCAGGGACTGGAAAGACGGTATCTCTTCTCTGTGCCGCCCTTGCATGGCAAGAAACCTATGTTGCGAACATGCAGCTAAACGCAAACGAGGCTGCCAATTCCGCCTCTGAATTCAAACAAAGCATTAAGGAGACACTGGATAAAGCCGTTGGCTTTGGCGAAACAAGCAGCAGTATTGCTGCTCCTAAAATAATCTACGCTTCCCGGACCCACTCACAGCTTTCTCAGGTCGTCAGAGAACTGAAACGCACGTCATACCGACCAAGAGTTTGTGTTCTAGGCTCTCGGGATCAAATGTGTATCAACAATGACGTGCTGAGACTGATTGACGCTACCTCTAAAGTCTATGCTTGCAAAGCGAAAGTTAGTTCCAGGTCCTGCATGTACTATAATAATGTAGAACCAATGAAGAAAGACAAGAGCTTCAGTAGAGAAATCCTGGATATCGAGGACCTTGGAAAGTTAGGAAAACAACAAGGAGTATGCCCATATTTTATGAGTCGAGAACTTAAATCAAACGCAGATTTAATCTTAATGCCGTACAACTATGTTTTGGATTTCAAGACAAGAAAGTCACATGGCATCGATTTGAATAACACCATTGTTTTGTTGGACGAAGCTCACAATGTAGAGAAGGTTTGCGAAGATGCATCGTCTTTCGACCTGACATCCTTCGATCTGGCAAGTGTGCAGACGGCCTGTGATGAGTGTCATAGAATTCTGACGGAAAGAGAGGATATGACAGATGAGAAAGATGAGAGTCAAAATGATCGTGCTGTTGATTTGACGCCCGAGGATGTTGTTCGATTGAAAAGCATCTTTCAAAATCTTGAAAAGGTCATTGATAGTGTTCCAGTTGGTGACGGATGCTTTCACGAGGAGTCATCCTACCTATTCAACATGCTGAAGGAAGCAAAGATTGATTCATCTACAGTTGGGCCGATCGTTAATGCACTTGAAAATTGTAACATGCTCTTGTTAGGCAATGCAACAAAAAGTGGAAGAGGAAGGTATGTCTCTTTCCAAAAGGTGGCAGACGTTTTCAAAGTACTCTTTTTTCGTACCGGGGAAGTTGCAGGCATGAATCTGGAGACTGGGCGTTACTACAAAGTGGTTATTCAAAATGAAAAGGTTGCACAGGATGATAAAAGAAATCTTGATCCATGGGACAAGAAAACTACAAAAACACCCAATACCTTTGGAAGAAAGCTGGGCTATTGGTGTTTTCGAGCAGGAATCACAATGACGGAAATTATGAAGCAGGGGGTCAGATCACTGATCCTAACGAGTGGGACTTTGTCACCGTTGAATTCCTTTGCGTATGAACTTGATATACCTTTCAAAGTCGAGCTGCAGAATTCCCATGTCATCACCCCCGGCCAGATATGGGCTGGAGTTATCGGGAAAGGGCCTGGTGGTGTGGAACTGAATTCGTCCTATCAAACGAGATCTCAGCCAAAGTATATCGAAAGCATGGGTGAACTGTTTCTCCAGATAGCCAAGACAACCCCTCAAGGCCTCCTCGTTTTCTTCCCTTCTTATCACGTTATGGATTTCACGTTTAAAAACTTGGTGAAGAATGGCATCCTGAGTCGCATAGAAGAGAGCAAGCCCGTTTTCGTTGAGCCAAAAAGTAAGCGAGATCTAGCCGATCAAATGCAGGCATTCTACGCTGCTTTGAAGGACCCTGCGAAGAATGGAGCCGTCTTTTTTGCCATTTGTCGCGGGAAAGTCAGCGAAGGCCTTGATTTTGCCGACCAGAATGGTAGAGTTGTTGTGGTTGCAGGTATACCTTACCCATCTTCTCAAGACGAGAAAGTCAAGCTCAAGCAGGAGTTCCTCGATAAATCCAAAAGCGACAAGTGCCAATTAAGAGGATTTGATTGGTATCGCCAGCAAGCCACAAGAGCTGTTAATCAGGCAATCGGAAGAGTAATCCGGCACAAAAATGATTATGGGGCGATTTTGTTGTGTGACCACAGATTCTCGCAAACTTATCTCATGAATGAACTACCCGAATGGATAAGAAGGCGCGTGAAGCTCTATAATAATTTTGATCAGGCGAGAGATAACCTGATAACGTTTTTCAGAAGCATCCCTGGCAGCCTTCGCAACGCATGTGACCGAAAGGAAGAGCTCCCTGGTACGTCCACTGCCAATGGCATCAAGCAAGCTTCTAGAAAACTGAATTCTGGTAGTCGACAAGAAAGTCATGCGGGCAAAAGCCTTTACAACTCAGCTGCTGCAAACTCGCTGGCAGTGTTGAGGGCGGGTGAAGGGACTTCTGAAAAGAGTAGTATATTCGAACATCTTTCGCAGAAGATCCGGCAAGAGGAAACCCAAAAAGGTCAGCAAGAGAGGTCAGTAGCGGCCAGTTTCTCCAGCAGTTATTTTTCTGCAGGTCTGGAAGCCGGCCCACAGCCTAAGGCCAAAAGGCTGAAGATTGTTTCTAGAAAGGCAAGTGACGTGGAAAAGAGCAGCACAGAAGCGAAACCACTCACCTCCAGAGATAAAGTAAAGGAGTATATCCAAACAGTGAAAAGCATTTCATCTATAGATGACTTCAGAATCTTTAAAAACTTTATGGTTGATTACAAAGAATATGAAAATATCGACCATTTGCTCAAAAACCTTACAGCGTTTTTCAAAGAGAAAAAGGAACACGTTCATCTGATCAAACAACATGCACTCTTAATTAGAAATAGACACTTTGATTTATTCAAAACTGCGTGTGTTGAGTTTATTGAGAGCTTGTCGTCAAACGAAAATACGTCTGTGAAGCCCCAATCAAGGGAGGATTTTTTCCCAGAGTTGTCAGATACTGACGAGAGTGATAAAGATGACGGTTGCGAGGCAACCATTAAACCGCAGTGCGTAGTGTGCCTTCATACCGCCAAAGTGCCTTTCCAAGCGCCATGTAAGCATATTGCGTGCTGCAGATGCATGACCAACTATGTAAAGATGTTCAATAAATGCCCCAAGTGTAAAGTAAATGTGCGCCACAGAGAGTTGAAGAAGATTCTGTTCTACTGAGCCATAAAGGATTCTTACGCAGTGCATTCACTTTATTAAGCAGCGCTGATCAAACGTTGAATTGGATGACTTTATGCGAGAATGCCATCGATAAATCTGAAGTGTGGACTGCAAAATGTGTTCAACAATTTGAACACAATAATCTTCAATTTCTTGCTTAACATTATATTCTTAGGTATATTTCTTAGTGCTGGCAAAGCTATCCGAAAGAAGATGAGCATGGCGATAAATAAAATCCAAAACAGATTTATTTTATTGATTCAGTAATTTTTTGCATTTCAGAATTCCAGTTTTTATAGAACTGTTCATAATTCGAGTAGTAGAACTAGTTTTTTTGTAATTTGTACTTTAATAATGCTTGGTTCCGGTTTTTTATTTGAGTTTTTTGTAAGCGATGTATCAAGACAACAGCATAGCAAAACCTAGACCATTGGTCATAAGGGACATTTGCAGATCAAGGCTTGAATTCGTTTTGTAATTTAGAATGCCCAATTGATAATTCCATCATGTAAGGCAAAAAGAAAAACTGTAAGGCGCTATTCAAAATTCAAAGCCAGACCTTTTCCGCTTCGCTTTGTAGACCGATGCAGGTTGTCTTGCGTTCTCAAGGTCAATCCCACATCAAACACAAAACTGGTACTGCTCACGTGTAATTTTTCAAAAACTGAAGAGCAATGGAAGTCTGTATTGATACCTTCAATAAGCTCCATGGCGTCTTTATGATGCGCAATTAAAATAAATTACCAAAGAGATTGATTTGATGCAGTTACAATTTTTGACAAAATTGTCCCAAGATGCCAAATTGAAAAGGAGGGTTCAATTTATTTAAATTTGCAAGATTATGTAATTGGTTGAATAGCACTACAAGCAATAAATACGAGGTGGGGTTTGGTGGGGTGGAGTTATCCTTGCAGTTTATACCCTTCTAAGGTGAGTGGTCCATTGTGAGTAACTGTCAAAGAAAGCCACTTTCACGGTCTAAGCCTTCTTCAGAATAAGATCTCGATTACTATATTTATATTTCTTACAGACAGATAATACAGAATATTTTATATGGTTGTATTTTAGATAAAACCCATTAAGTTAAGTGCTGTAGACACATTTTTTAGGAAGGGACTAGCCGAGGTAAATTAGAGATGGCAAAAAGTTTTGCGAATTGGCTGAACTACCGCAATCATTTCTTGGTTTCTTTTTTTGGCTTGATTCTGAAGAAACTCCCTACTCTCAAATTACTAATTGTAGGTGGAGAGGGGGGGGGGGGGTTAAACACAAGAAATTTATAAACACCCCCGAATTATATATTTGTGAAAACTGCTTTGTGGTACAAAACTTCACAATTCCTCAGAGTATGCAAACGTCGGAAGTTAACCAAAAACTGACCTAATTATATATTATTATATATATTATATATATATATATATATATATATATATATATAAAATTATTTATTTCGTGCAAAAAATCGTCCCCCCACTTTTTGGTTACAATCAAAATAAAGGATATTAACCTTACACAGTCGCTACCTTCTACGTATTCTTTCTAGAAAAGTTTGTGAACATTCAAAGATCTGCACATTCTAAAATGCGTTCGAAAACGAATTTGAAGCATTTCAAATGGTGCTCGAAACGAAGCCCCTAACCCCTCCCCCAGCTATTGCTGACATTTTAAAGGACAAGTGACACTTTTCGCACACCTGTTCTCCTCTGCGGAGGCCACCCGCATTCTCGTTCTCAAACGTTGTCGGTGATTGAGGCTGAAAAGGCGCGAAAGTAGTAGTTAGAAATATTAGCGTTGGACACTAACCTGCACGCAAAGTAATTGTCAAACTCGAAAGGTCACTAATTCTTTCAAAATGGGGGTGAGTAGTTTTATCATTGTACATTGTAATGAATCTATATTCACGCAAAGGAACGAATGAATTACAACATATATGTCTACCTGTCTTGTTTCCATTCGGTTTTTTTGAGTAAAATTAGTATAGTCTTTTACCATTATTGGTTTTTCGTTCCTTCTAAGATCAGAAATGAACAACAGAATTTTCTCAAAGTGTGGCTGATGTTGATTTATTTGCTTCTTTAAAAGCTTTAATGATAGAGCATCGTGAAGAATCTCAAAGATGATGTTTGTTGTAAGCCAAAAAATAAAATGCACAATTAGAAACCGACATTTTGCTCAATGCGCACTTCAGATCTTGTCAACCAAACCGTACTCTACAGTCTGACAAAGGAGTGCATTCCGTTGATATAAGATCAGACTTAGAATGATTACATAAAAACAATTTCCTATTGGCGTATTTGATTTTTGCTCCGAAATGCCAAGGAAGATTTCTTTTTCACATAGAAATCCTTCAAGTCCCAGTGTACGAAGTGTGCCCATAGAATCGGCAAAGCTTAAGGATAGGGATTCTACAAAAACAGTTTGATGTCTGAGTTTGATGATACTTTGTATAGCCCACCCCCTCTTATGGTACTTACGTTTTTGTAGAATCCTGATTCTTAAGTTTCACCCATAAAGCCTTTATGGATGGGATTTTTTATGAATTTAACTTAAAGTTTGTTTATTCTGCTTTATCTAGAGAAAGAAGTCTGAAAAGGGTAAAGAAAAGAAGCTTAAACACAAGGAGGTCAGTCCCTATCCAGAATAAAGAGTTTACCTGTGTACAGCATTTAGTAGTTAGGGACAGTTAAAGGATTATATTACGCTAAAATTGCCTTTTATGAACTACCCACCCCTATCACCACAAACTACTTTATTTGTTCACAAGATCCTTCTAGCATAACATCACCCTTCTTCTAAAAATACAAAAGAAATTCATGAATAGTAAAGTGGCAAGGGAAAAAGTAAAGACACACATCCTTCATGCTTTCTTTAAAGCCAACAACAAAACAAAGAACCAGCAAACAATGACTCAAATATATACTATTATGGACAGCAAATGCAGTATATCATGGTTTATTGCTTTCCCAAATAGGACCTATATCAATAGCATTTAAAACAGGGGCTCCACTTTTATTGCAAACTTTCTGAAAATTGAAAATAGTGCCTTATTACAATTGAGTGTCTTATTGTGTAGTGTTTCTTATAGCAATACTTTTTTATTTAAGTGTGATATTTTAGCCATCAAAAACATATGCATCGTAAATTTGGACTTTTCTTAAACTTAGGAGCAGAAGAAAATTGCAGAAGGCCAAACACTGATTGATGCTGCAAATCAAGTACCTACAAAATGTTTTTGCTGGATATGATAATTGTTCTCGATGAATAATGAAAGTTTTTCTAAGAAAAGATTCTTGATATTCTCTTTTACCTTTTCAAGTTGCTATAAAACTGTACAGTTTTTCTAACCAAGATTGGTGAAGCCAGTTCACCAGTTAGTTACATCTTTATTCCTTGGTAATATAGATAGAAAGGTTCTTTGCTATGCAAAGTTATTAATGATGCATGAGGTGTAAAAACAAGGACTGGCCCACTTTCAAGGGCTCTTTCATGCATTACATAAATAATGTATACCATGAATACGGAAGTGTTATGTATCTGTGAAAATGCAGTGTGCAAATACCATTTTTTTTTCTAGAAAGTTGATCACCTTGAAGAATTGGTTCCTGCATTTCGAACATTTGCACGTAATGGGTAATTAACTTGCTTCAAAGAGTTTTCCAAAATTGTTTTTTGAAGGTTTTTCATTAGGTCACTGAAATTCTGATCAATCTTGTATTTCTGATGGACTTTGTTATCAGCAAATGGCTACATCTATAATTTGTCAATCTTCCATATAGCTTAAATATTCAACTTGAATGTAAAAAAGCATCAGCTGCGAGCGAAGAGGAAAAGAATACTTGCTTTGAGCTGACAAAGAAAAATATGCAAGAATTGTGAGTAGCTTATCATCAATCATATATTTGTGCCACGAATATGTCCATTATGCTTTCTAATTTCTATTAAACGGCTGCAAAATAAACTTCAGTGCAAACATAAAGTTTTTCCTTAGCAACTTGCATTACTCTGGTAAACATTTTATTATATAATAATGTTTTGCATGTTGCATAGGAAATTCCAATAATCTATTAGAATAATTAATTTTTATTTCTCAGAGGAAACATATTGAGTTGTCAGTTGAAATTATTTGTACATGGTCTTTGAAGTAAAAAATTCTAGTTTCTGGTTAGTTAGCACCTTCTATGAAGTGAATTTTGGCTTTAAGTTAATTTAAACAATGAAATATTTCTTTTGGTCATAAACTTTGTTTTGGCTTTAAGTGAAAATTTTGGGCTTAGTGCTAAATTGTTTTCCTAGATACAAGAAGAGCAGTTGGGGTTGGAAAGACAAAGATAAATTTTCTGAAATAACAGATGATAAAGCTTGGTATGAATTTGTTTTTCTCTTTTTGTGGTTTAATGCAAATTTTTGACTGTGTTTAAAATCTTGTGTTGACTTCTGTTTTGAAAGCATTAATTTCAAATGATGGATGAAAGATGCAATTGAAGTCTTTTTGATTGAGGGCCCTTTTTCAGTTTAAAACCTTCTCATAGAGCAGCAATTGTGATTGAACCTGATTATATGTAACATTCTTATTCCCAGTATTGACTTATTCAATAAACTCTTTTTTCCAGGTATATTATCGCAAAAAGCTCTGAAGGAAAAATAGTTGGCATCTCTCACTTTAGATTTGATCTAGATTTTGATGATCCTGTTTTATATTGGTATGTTATTATTTGATCATTGTTATTTCTCAATTATTTTATTTTTACCAATTGCTTTCATTAAAATGATTTAGCCCTTCATTGATATTGATAATGATATTTGGGAACTTTTTTTGTAGTTATGAAATTCAATTAGAAGAACCAATTCGAGGGAAAGGACTTGGCAAGTTCATGCTTCAAGTACTGGAGCTTATGGGATTCAGGCAAGAAAATTTTAACAAGTGTTAATTTTTGCTCTTTTTTCACACAAGACAGGTCTGTCTACACATGATGTAGATTTTTTTCATTGTAACAGTGTCTCAAATCAACAAACATCTGTCTTTTTTGAAGAAAGGTTATTTTCTCCTATTAATTTCAATATGTCTAATCAATGGACACTCAGCAGTAATGTCAAACATGTTTTTCAGGTTTGATTTCACGTATTCATATCACAGTTTATATTTTTAGATCAAAGATGAGTAAACTAATGGTTACTGTTTTCAAAGGTAAGAACAGTCACAAAGTAGTTTTATTGCCTTCTTTTTGTTACAATGATACACTTCAAAGCTTGTCTTTAGGACTAGCATTAATCAGAAATGAATTTTTTTTAGAATAGTTTAAGTCTGTTTTCATAGAGTCTTTGCTCAATTGACTGCTCTTTATCTTTATCAGAAAACAAGGAGGCTGTCAAATTTTTCAACAACCTAAAGTAAGTTTTTTCTGTTCAAGTGCTTTGCAACTTTAAGGATAGGCTAAAGGTTGCAATATAAATCAAAGCCAACTTGCCCGAAAAAGCCTTTTCTTTATGTCATATTTTAAAAGCTATTTCATCCATTTTATGCATTTCACACATTTTGGTTTTCGGGTTCTACCAGTCTGGAACCAACTAAATTAAAACTCAGCCTTTAAGCTTTTATACATCTTAAATTAAAACCTTTCATTATCATATGACTGTTATTAGGCCATGGAAAGGTCTATTTAGTTAAAATTCTAATTTCAGCAAATTTACATTTTTTGAAGCAGAGCAAATGGTTTCGAGATCAAATTCTATGTATTACTTATTATATTTTTTACTTGCTAATAAGCATATTTGAACACATCTAATTTGTGACTACTTTGAGCTTCACCCTAAATATATTTTATTTTATCAGGTATGCTATAGATGAGACCTCACCAAGATTTTATGATCCAATGCATCCAGATGATTATGATTATGAAATATTGTCAAAGTCTCTTCTTCGAAAAACAGGGCAACAAGAGAAATAGACAAAGCAGCCTAAACTCTATAGTATCTGTTTTTTTCTAACTTGTGGATTACTGGATAGCTTCTTCTGCTTAAACAAATACTGCTCACAAACATTAGGGAAAATGTTTTATATGAAACTTTGGCCTAGTTTTTCTACTAGCAAAGATGGAGCTGTACTTTTTCCCATTGCTCTTGAAATCATAGGCAGTAAATGGGATATTACTACACAGCTTTATCTTAGTCAATGAGAACATGTCTGTATGTCATATTTTAATAGCAACTTGTTGATTTTTTGTAAACTTTTTGTGTAACCTCTTATTTGTTGTGCAAAGTATTTGCAATTATGTGAACAAAGGAGATTGATTAAATGCTTTGCTTTAATCAAGCATCAAATGGTAGTGTTTTCATATGATCTCATCAAGGCCTGTTTGTCTATTTTCTAATTGAAATCCCATTGAGCCTTGATTGGCAATGTAAAACTAGATCAAATAGTTGCTGAATTCCTTGCCATAATAGAGAACATGAAATAGTTGCACCTAATTTAGAAGCCTTAATCAAATTTTTAGGTGAACCATTTTTTGAAGTTCTTGGATAAAATTTAAATTTGTAAGCTAATTTTATTTGTAAACAGATTGACTACACCAAATAAATATAGGTATTGTTCTGATATGAAAACAAAACTTCCTAAAACATTTGTTGGCGATCAATGTCAGGCTGATACAGTAAATAATATAATCTTATATAATTAACATTTTAAGTCCCTGTGCTTTATAGAACTTAATAATCAATAAACAAAGCTGCAATGCTTGAGAAGAATAGAGTGAGACAGTTTTAAGTTGTTACTGCAAGTTTCAAATTTGATAGACATAAAATTAAACCAATTAGACTCTTAGAGTTTTCAATATTCAAAACATTGTTGTTATTGGTAGACCATGGCAGAATGCATAGAAGTGATACCTCATGTGGTAAAAATGTTCTCCCCGTTAAGAAAATTCTATTCCATACAAACTCACAATTCTGTTATATTAACTTTGTTGAAGTCTGTTGTTTATCATTTTCATCTGTTTTATCTTTTCATTTGCGTTATTCTTAGAAAATTTGTTTTAAGTCGGAGTTTTAGAAGAGTTTGTATGTAGTTGGATTTTTAAATCTGAAACTGTAATGACCCAATAATTGCCTCGCCATTGCACTAGTGTGAAACATGGAGTATTTGATGCGAATGAAACAGTAGAACGATAAAAAAAGAAATGTTTTCACAACCACTTTTATTACATGAATACTGCTCTTTATATAAGGGCACCTAGCATTAAAACAATATATCTAGTCACACAGTTTCAAGAAGAGGAATAGACGCATAAGCATCTAAACTCTTCCCATCTATATAAAAGTCTCTATATTAATATGCTAAGTTAACATTCTGCTTCTTGCTAAGGTTGACATATGAAGGGGATGAAAGATTTCCAGAAATAACTTGTTTAGATACTAAGGAGCAGTCTATAAAATAAAACAAACATGATGCGTGAAATTATAATATGTCTTTGCGCAAAAAGCTGACACTATAAAAATGATGGTCTATGTACAAAAGAAAATTAATCAAATGGGTAGCAGAGAGTTCAATGTGAGCTTTCTTGAACAGTTTTCTTTTCCAGACCTCTTCAATAAGTTAAGTTCCAACCCTATAGCATTGGAAATCTACTCCACTCTGGGGCATTGGAAATCTACTTCACTCTGCCTGAGACCCTTCCCCAATCTCACTGTATTGATCATTAACACCAGAATGATCCATTAAGTCTTGCAGGGCATTTTCTATTGCTTCAAATGCTTTACCAGTTTCAGTGAACCTGGTCATGATTGCTTCTTCAGATTCCTTGTAATTTTCAGTGAGGCTTTGAAAACTTTCTTCAATGGTCTTCAGTAATTCTGATGGTGTCTGAGTATCTGTAGCTGCCATTTTGCCAACAAAAGTAAACTAAAATTGAAAAATCATTACATAAGAAAATATCAACCTCAAGATGGTTCGGTTACAGCTTCAAAACGCTTAAGAATATATACTTAATGTCAAAAATATTATCTAGACAAGGTTAGGTGCTCTTCTTATTTCAAAAATGTCTGATTGAGGATTAGAACTGCCTTTCATTGTCTTTTAAGTGAGACCATAATATTCTAAACATATTTTTGCATTTGCAAGTGCAGTGCTGTCACAAAAGGTCCGCCATACTGAGCATCAAACCACCAATTATCATATAATTATCCACATTACAAGGAAATTCAATAGAAAAAACCATTCTGATAACTTTTCGTCATGATTTTGGCAAAAAGGTAGTGAGAATTAGCATACATAAACAGCTGCGCTTTAGATGCCAACAAGACATTAATATTCAATATTGTTCTCCTGGGTTACACAGAGAATAACGACTTCAACACGTTTCTTAGATATTTAGATTCTCTCAGGTTATTATTATGAAAAAGAGCATCTTGTCATGAACTATTTCCCTTTGGGTTTTGTCATTTAAAATCAATTTGTTACCTGGATTAGAAAGTTTGTTTCCCAACGCGCCCTTTCTTTGCACCTGAGTTTTGTGTTTACACAGCAACGACCACAAACCTCGTATCAAACCTCGCCTCGTGTCAACATGCAGCCTCTGTCACTCAGTTACCATAACAACACTGCCAAATTAGTTGTTTTCACCTGGCAACATAAACCAGTGCGCTTTCCGAAGTTGTTTGTAGTATGGCAGATAGCGACCTGGCGAAGTAGGGATAAGTTGCAGATATCGACATTTTAGAGTTGAGTGACAGGAATAACACATTTAAAAAGTTTAATCAAGATTGATAAACTCGCAGAGAAAAAATCGATGGCCTATTACGGTGTTGATAACGACTATTTGCCACGCATTTCTTCCGGCGGCCGTAGTGGATTCACGGACTCTCGGCCTAGGCAGTCTTTGCGCTTCGTTGATGATTACAACAATTGGTCTGATGGTGCTATCAAAGACAAGTATGGCAAATCAAAGCATTCTCCTCGCTCCTACTCAAAGAGGAGACCCATGTCGGCTGAAAGCAGCGTTTCCAGCTCAATTTCTAGTTTGTCGTTGAGAGAACCAAACGAGGTACGCATTGTTCTAATAGCAGCAATAAATGGTATCGCACAAGACATTTCACATACTCAATTTATTGCTTCTAACCGGCCGCATACAGCAGTTGATGGCATCTTTGAAGATCGACTTTGCTTATTGAGCTAAAATTCGCTTTGAACCACCTTTCAATTTAGTGGTAATTAATTAAGAATGTCTTTTTTATAACTATATACATCAGAGGTTAGTATGTTTATATGAATTATTAGTTGAAGGCAATCATTATAATGTTGTACACAATAGAGTTTGAAAATTTCATAATTCATGAATGTTTTAGCACCCTGAAGACAATTACAAATTGGATCTATCTGAACTTCTGGATCTAAAGAAAGAAAGTTCAAGCATGTTTCCATTCCAAAGGTAAATTCAAACATTACATATGATATGAACTTATATCTTGTCAATCCATATATTTTTATTTGAATCATATTCTGAATTAGTTTGCTATTAATTTTTGAAAAAACCTAAGCCCTTGTTGCTCAACGATAGCTATTTCATTTAAATTTCCAGGAAAACTGACAGAGATAATGTGTTAAATACTTGGCCACATCCTCCAAAATATGAAGCTACCTCAGATGCCTTGAAGGTGTGTTGTCTTACATTTTTATAATCTGTGTTATTCTTCTAGTTTTATGATTTTGTTTATCATTGATTGAGTTCCTTTGTTTTCAAAATTTTTCATGTTGTAATTTTTTTAAGATTTGCTTTCATTTTTTAGGTTTCAGCTTTATCAAAATCACTTACAGCACACATTGGCTTGACTGATAAAGACCAAGAAAGAAATCAGACTGAAAAGGTGCATTCATTGTGTCAAGAAAGAGACAGTCTGTCATTGCAGGTCAGTTGACATGGCTTTGCTCTTAAAACAGTTGCTAGTTGGATGGTATTGCAACAAAGATAGAAAATGAAGCATTTGTGTATATAATAGAAGCAACCTTCATAATATCATAATATCATCTTCTTTAGGTTAGTCATTACCGTCAAGCAGCTGAGTCTGCCGCTAGTGATCTAGCAGCAGAGAAGGTCAAGTCAGAGACATTGCAAAATGAGGTATGTCTAGCTTTTCACAGAGTATCTTTGCTCAGAATTTTTAGAACTTGTAACTTTGGTTGTTCTGTGAAAATAATAGCAAAATATTCCAGTTGTTAGAATTTTGTTGGCAGAATAAGAAACGTAATCACATTCTATTTATATGGTCCAAGTTGTGATTGTGGTACTTTTTGCATGAAGCAAAGCTTATTTTCTTAAATTTTGAATTTGTTAAGAAACATATAATGCAATATTTGTTGATTTTCCTCCAACTGAAAAAAATTTATTGCATGCTTTAAAGGAATGAATTTACCAATCAATAAAATGAGGTGACAAACAAAGGGATTTTTTTGTTGCAGATCAGAAAAGCGAAGGGCAAAATTTCTGACCTACAGCAGAAAACGATGGACTTGAAGGTGTGAATTTTTCTGTATAATTGATGCAAAAGAAACTGTGTGTTGAAGATGATCTTAGACAGAACATACACATAGAATATTTAAAAAAGCTTTGCTTTCTCTGTTTAATTTGTCAGATCTTTTCTAGTTTCTTTAAATTATTTTCTGGTTTTATTTAATAGAGACCCAATTTATAAACACATAAAGTGACTTACCTATCAGTTTTAAGCTCTTTGAATTTGTCTGAAGGCTCTTTTAAGTTATGCCAAAAACAATGTCTTTAAGCCAAACGTGAAGGAGCAATATCAGGCTAACTCATTGATATAGGGTATTTTTAGTGTCCAAAGCCATTTGTTTATTATTTTTAGTGTATATTGAAATTTACTGTAGTTAGTTTTTCTAATAGTGTGAAGTTGAAAGCAGCAAGCAACTTCAGGCCCGCAGCAGTGCCATGATTTCCTCCTTGCAAGGTCGTGTAAAGGATGCAGAGGATTTTGCAGTAGACAAGGAGAATAAAATGTCACGTGTGGATGTAACTGTTTCATCATTGAAGAAGGAACTTCAGCAGCAAGTTGATAAAAACCAAAAGCTTGAGATTTCTTTAAAACATCACTTAAAGGTTGAAGAAGAAAAGACAAAGAAGGCTGAGGATTGGGAAAGAAAGGTAAGCAAAGACAATAATGGTTTTAAAGTTGTTCAACTCATAATGCTGCAGGCTTTTATGACTTGAATTCTCATATGAATAAAGTAATTCTCAAATGCAGAAGTAGAAGTACAGTTTAATCAGTTGTTGATTCGTCTTCTTTTTTACTTAAGCTCAGAGAGATGTGTGCACTGTTGGCCAATTTACTGGGCATTGAAGCACCTGGTGGTCTGGAAACAGTTGATCTTATTATTTCAAGGGTATGAGTCATATTTCACAATGTTTTGCTGCCTTTTGTAACTGGTGTAGAATACACTTTGCCTTATAACTTTCATGATTACAAAACACTCTCTGTTGCTTTTTGTTATGGTTGAACTTTTATCTTGAAGTGTACAGATGTCATACTCATTGAAATAATAAAGCCTTTCATGAATTATTGATGCTTCTTTGCTTGATGTTGCTTTGTTTTAACCTATTTTGAGTTAAACAATGATGCTTATGTGATTGTTTTTTCATCAGGTTAAGGAAGCAGTCAGAGATTTTGGGTCCTTAAAGCAGCAGATGAACTCAATGACCCACCAGTTCCAGAACTCTGACCTTGAGGTAAAAGCAAGCAGGTATGGATGTATATTATTCAAAATAAGTTGGTGTCCATGACTTAGATTTGAAGCCATTCTTCTACCTTAAGGTTATGGTAAACGTTTTAAACACAAAAATTGGTTTTTCCTTCCTAAAGGCCAAACTGTTCAAGGAATCTAGATAAACTATATATCATTTGATGCACAAGATTATGGCGTATCTAGCCAGATCAAAATTATTGACAAATAATGTTAAATGTTATTTTCCATGCGAATTTATTGCTCAAAAAGTGTACCACCTTCAAAAGCTATTTTGTACCCTTGCGTTTGAGATAACAAAATCTGACTTATATCAGCAGGAAGTGCAGATCCTTAGCTACCAAAGAATTTTTTAAATTCCTCCGCCTCTTGAAACTGTACCATGTCAAAAATTGGCAAACAATTTTTCCCCCTCTCGCAGCTGTATTTGGGTATAAAATACGGACCAGAGCAAATAAAAAAACTTTGAGACATAGTTTCGTTGCCCAACATCTGCCCTGGCCGTGTGCAAATTTTCGAGCCATTCGATTGGTTCCTTCGGTACAAAATAGATTCTTCGTACCTGTATGTAGAGGAATTTCAAGTCCGGAGAAAACGGGATTTTACTGATCGCTCTTGCAATGATACACATCGGTATCATATTACCAACAATGTAATCCGGGTCAAGTAGTTTAGGCTTTAAGATCAATTAGCGTCTTTAAAAAAGCACAACAACCCATGGATGTGCCATACTCTTACACAAACCACAGGAAGCAGAACAAGGATAATCGGCTTAACAGGTCGAGGGATTTGAAAACCGCTGCTAGAAACTTTGATAAGAAAATTATAGGAGCCTTCGTTTATACGGGATTTTCTCTATTTTCAAAACTTCTTCTAGCTTCAAACATGGTATCATTATGTACCTTATTAATTCGGCTATCAGAATGTGAAGTAATCGAAAAATGGATGTTTTCGTCCAGAAAACGTTTACCTTAAACAATTTAACGATTTAATTAATTTGAGTTTGTAGTTTTATGTTTACCTTTGCAATCAGATACCTTGATTGATAAGCTGTGTTTGTCTTGATGCTAATTACCAGGTGCTCATTTATGGTGCATCATTAAGTGTGCAAGCTTTCTAGTTAGAATAAGGAACTTGTTTCTTTGACAACTCGACATTCCTACTTCCTTAATCACATTTGCCACAAGCAGCTTTTGGAGGTGCTTACCTAAATCTTTTTGCTTCTTCTTATTTTAAGGGAAACTATAATGCGACTTGTGTCAGACATTGGAAAGGAGCAACAGCTTTCTGGTGATAGACTAAAGGAAATTGAAACTTTGACTCGAGAAAGAGATATTGCTACGCAGAAGCAAAGAGAGACTGAACTGGAATTGCAGCAAGTAAGGGATAACCTGAAGCATAGTCAAGAGGCCTGGTCCAGTACAAGAGAAAGACTTGCAGATCAAGAGCTGAAGTATGTGACAGTTTGTTTACATGATTTCTACCTGCAGTACAAGCACAGGTTCTTAATAAAATCAATCCAATTATAGAACTGCTAGGATAGTATCTAATTTTGCCAAGCATGTGCCACTGTTATAGAGTCTGCGTTGCTTGTATTGCTCATGATCTAAGAGAAATATGAAAGGAGATATTTAAGGCAGGTTGATTGCAGCCAACAAGTTTTGTTTCAAGAAGTGCACATGAAATGCAAGAGTCATAAACTCGTCAAGAATTTAGTTCTTCTAAACACAATCAGTTAATTAATTGAGCAGCAAAGGTTAAGCAATGATTTTTCAGGAGGTTAGGTAGAAGGATATCTTTTAGCATCCCCTAAGCAGTTTTGCTACTTCATCTACTGCACTTGTTTTCGATTCCGAATTTAGTAAGTGGTTTCCCTTGTGTATCTGTTTTTTTGTTGAATCAGTATTTACTAAAATCAAATGAATCAGTATTTACTAAAATCAGTTTTTATCTCTCGTTTAATACAAGCTCAAAGACTATTCCAACATGAAACCGTATAAACGTCCTTCTTTTCAGATTGCATGAATTCGATAAGGCATTATTGTCAAAAGACGATTCGTACCACAAGGCTGATATCAAGGTACTGTCATCATTATTTATCCTGAAGTTTGATTGAAATTTAACATAGATTTGCGCAGTTGTTCCAGAATCGTTGCTCTGAGTTTATTTTCTGATTATTCTTGCTGATTCTACAATGATTTATGTCGTAACATAACGAATGTCTCTGTTTGTTGCTCTTTCTCATTCTAAAGCTGCACTTTTCGCAATATGAACCCATAAATATTTAAACCAATCACTAATCTGATGTTTTTATACAAACTTGCTTTTATTGGGATCTTGAGTTAATTAACTTTTGGTAACAGCTATTGCTGAAGATATCTAAAAATAGCTATGTTTATGATCTTATTTGCAGTTGAAGCACTTCAAACGACAGTTGGCAGAAATCTTGAGCGATGCCGACGTGACAGTGCGTGATAAAGAATCAGATATTCTGCACATGATTCGTGCCGTTCATAAGTCTTATAAACAGATGAAAAATGTAAGTTGGCTTTGTGTATAGTGTTGTTTGTCAATTGGCTTTCTATTGTAAAGCAGAAAAAGACCGCTCGCGAAGCATGCAAAATGCAAAAGCAATACAGGCTTTAGGCATTTCCGTTATCTTTGCCACTTTTTCACACTCTCCTCTAAGCGATCTGTCGAAAAAGTTAGATTGTTGCCAAGAATACCAACTTGAGTATCCCTCTCCTTCTCAATTTCTATCAATGTTCACCCTGTTGTCAAGCTATATTGGTTTTCGTCGCCTTGGAGCAGTTTTAAAGAAAACTTTTATCGACCTTTATCCTTTCATTATTTTACTTCTCGAGACCACCCATCTTTATCGCCAGTAATTTGGTTTTTATACTGAGTGCAAGTTTGAATGTAGCAAATTTGGTCCTAAAGCTATGTACAAATGGTTTTTGCAAAGTTTGTAAGTTCAACTATACTTTAACCACGATATCATAAGATTAAAAATATACAATGTGCATATTTGGAATTTTTTGCAGAATGAAGAGAAGCTCCAGTCAAGAGTATCTGCATTAGCAGACGAAATATCAAACCAACGGAACGTCCAGCATTCGACAATTGCCAGGGCAACCGAAGCGGAAAACCAGTGGCAGGATATGAACGAGAGAGTGAAGGTTCTCGAGGGAGAATTGATTGCTGCTGACATCGAAAGGGATCGACTGAAAGATGACAGAAATAAGGTAGGTCAATTATGATGCGATTCAAGTATGTTGGAGCATTTTGTCGCAGACAGGGAAGCAAACAATAATTAGGGAATAGCCAGGACTTATCTTTTAGATTATTCTTTATAATATACTGGCTTTATGGGGATCAAAAAGAAGTAGAGATATATAAGAAGAAGCTTTTCCCAGCTCTTTCATTCACCCCCAAGTTGAAGTAAATGGTACAAATAGGGACATAGGGGAAGCATAGCATTTTTATCACTGCCCTAACCCATTTGACCATATGGGAGCTAATAATGTTCTAGCGATATGCAAGAAAAACTCTTGTAAAAGCTTGTTGGTAATATCATTGATAGTTCTATGTTGTTTTGTAATATTCAAAGACTAATGGGATAAACTAATTTCCATGTATAAACTATCCAGACCTTGAAATTGATTTTATCATCTTGCCCTTTTTTTTAGTTTTTGGCATTCATCGACAAGCTGTCTCGGGCCATGAAACTAGATGAAGTCGCGGTAGAAGCTGGTTTTGACATTTCATCAGATGCTATATTGCTAAGAGCAGAGCAGCTATCTAAGTCTGAGGTAATACTGTCATCGAAACTTGCATCTTTTTATTGCAGAAACTTTTCTGATTTACAATATCCAAGTTTTATGCATAGAGCTTGAAAAGTTCGAGACGAGTTTGTAGTAAGAGAAGCACTATGTTGGCCCACACCCATTCAACTTATATGCACATGCTGTTTTTGTCGCTGTTGTATATACAAGCATTAAGTCAATTTCCACCGCAATATTCACTGTTCCCTGCCCCACAATCTTTCCTCTCGCACTCCCTGGGTCTCTTTGTATCTGTTTCCTTTCACGTGACCAAGTCACATGTCTCCTTAATTTACGCAAACCATTAATGCGCTATAAGAAAATTAGTCGGAAAAGCAATTATCAGTTTTTCGTCCTTTTATTTTCGCAGACCAGTTCCTTGCAAGATCGAACGTCCACCATTTACAACCTGCAAAGAAAGACGAAGACATTGAAGCAGCAACTGGAGAGCAAGGAATTTCAAATTTCCCTCAGCAAGAAGAAGATAAACGAACTTGAAGAGATTCTAAAAGACAGAGGAAGAATCGAAAACGAACGAGACGATTCTTCAAATAAAAACCTTAAGCTGCAGAAGAAATGTGAACGGCTTCAAGATGAACTTTCTCGACATAAAGACATTGTGACACAGTTGAAAGCAAAGATTATGGAGTATGGTGAACAACAGGTAAAATTGACTTGGTATAATTGCTGCCACCTCTTTGCAGGGATAGTGCTATGACGTCATATCAGGTTGCTTGTTAGACGCTTATGAAGTCTACTTGGTGTGATCAGATGTAACAGTTTTAGCACAGATCTTAGGTAGAGCTACGCAAAAGTATTACCTAAATCGACAAATTGTATCATGTTGCACTAATTTTTTTAATTTTTATTTGAATAAAATAAGGACTGTTTTTTTTGCTGGCTAAGAATTTTTATGATCTCTTTTCGTTTCTTGGTGCTTTCTTGCATTCTTCCACCATAATTGATTTTCAAATTTTTTGCCCTTAGATTAAAATTGAAGATCAAAAGAGAACTATCATAGATCTCGAGTCAGTTGTACAGAGACTGGCGAAAAGTAAACAAAAAATCGACCGGAGACTGGCTGAAAAACGACAAGCCTTTGAATCGACGGAGAAGGAGGTCAAAGTAGAGTTGGAGAAGACTAACCTTGGTTACCAGCAGTTGATTAGAGAACTACAAGAAACGAAAAGCAACTTGGAAGAGACACAGAACAGAGAAAAACAGGTTTGTTTTGATGGCGATTGTTCTTATAGAAGCTCTTAAAGATTCATGGATCAGAAGAATGTTCTTAGAGACTTAAATCGTCTATGTTCTCCGTCAAAATTATGGTTTAAAAAAAATGTCTTAGAAATGTTTTCCTTTTTTATTTTTTCACAGCTACTTAAATTGAAAATATATTGTTATTTATTGATACGAAATATTTTGACTCATCAATAGGCTCACTAATTATCAGTTGACTTTTGGAGTATAGAGGTGATAGATGAGCAGTGATGTTAAATATGCAACTTTGCCATGACAGATTCTTTTGCTTATGAGTTTTCTCGCTTCACTGCCGCATGGCATGGCTATTTCAATACTTCTATCAGCTAATGAAATATTTCGAACAGTATTCATGCCAATTTTTCTCCAATGTTTAAAACTTGCTACATTTTTCTCGACATCTGATTTCAATTTTAATATCCTCTTTTTCTTTCAATGAATCTTACAAGTTATTCTTTGAACCTTTCAGCTGATAAAATTTCGACATGCACTTGCCAAACTAATTGGTCTGGACATCGCAGAGCTATCAATACCAGATTATGAGATCATATCGAAACTGGAAAAAGTTGTAAAAGGCTATGAAACATATACCAACACAGTAAGAAGTCTTGAGACAACGTTGAACTCAATGGAAAAGGAATTCAAACACGGATATAGTGACGTAAAGTCACTGCTGCACTCTGCATAGCTGCGCGGGAGCTTTTTTGTCTCTCTGGATTGTATATAGATTTATACACCGATTTTGATTTCAAATAAGTACGAATAGCACTGAGTAAGAAATGGTATCACAATTGGGGTGGAGCTTTGAAAGAGCTTAGCTTTCCCGAACACGCCAGTTCAACTTTCACCCCATATCTTTAGGTAATGCTATTTATTTTCGTTAAAAGTACAAATTATACAACGACAAGCGCGCCATTAGTAAACAGTAGAATGTAGGATGGTGGGAATCCCAATCGCTAGAAATTTTTACATAGCCATTGTTTTAGAACAAAAGCAGTCAAGTAAGCGAATGAAATTTCATTGAGCAAATGAAATATCCTTTAGCAATTGAACTGTCAGTTCATTTGGTGAATAAAGCATCGAGCAACTAAATTTATTTGGCAACTAAACTTGGGCGATTGGATTGTCCTTAGGCAAATTCGTTCATCAATTTTTGCTCTCTGCCGTTGCAGCTCCTTTTCAAATTGGTCCATGCTACTTAACTTTGTTTTTGGAGGCTATGCAATTGATTTTAATCGTTTCAATTTCAAGTATGATGTCAAATTGTTCCCATGCTATGCACCAATTCTGTATTTTGATAATAAATAGCAAATTTAAGCAAAGTAAAAATATGAGAAACTATTTAAATGTATAATAGTTAATATTCATTATCTTGATTGAGTATTTTAGCTTTATTTCTATTCAGCTGAATATTGTATTAAGCAGTGAATTTAAGGCGTTCTTGCAGTTGTGCAGTCTTGCTTTGCCTTTCCTGTCAAATTTTCATGTTTTGAAGTTGCTAAGAATGGCTTTCCGCGCTGCACTTAACTATACTTTAATTCACTCCAATTCGAAAATGATATTTATCCAACTAAGTCCAGTCCCGTAATTGTGTAAAATTGCCTCCAACGCTATTTGACGTAATACAAGATGCAAATTGTGTATCCATGCACGCGTGATGGAAACGACTTACTTTCCTAAACTTGAAATCTGAAAAGACTGATGCTATTTACACAAAAATTGAGAAGCGGTATATATAAGTTTATTTTGGCACATTTGTCGCTCTAAAATGCTTGGGCACACCAAGGCTCTATTAAGCTCAGGAGGGGAGGGGGCTAATTTATTTCTTTCAGTCTTATAGGAGATTTAAAAGAGAGGTTTAAAGAAAATTAGATATAGGAAGTATTAAAAGTCTCAAACTCTCAAATTTAGCGTATTTTGGAATATCTGGCTATCAAGGGGGACATGGTAGCAAAGGTGGCTTATTCAAAATCTTTGCTTGATAAAAGGGGCTTAATAGAGATGAGGCTTAGAAGAGAGGGGGCTTAGAAGAGAGGGGGGCTTATTGAGTTTTTACGATAATTAATTTCTAGATCTATCTTCCTAGCACGTTTCGCTTTGATCTACATAAAGAAATAAAAATAGAGCTATGAATGATGGATAACTAATTTTCATCCTTTAATAAAAACCAGAGTAATTAGATAGGGCATTACAGAATTAACGAAGTTAAATTTAGTAGAAGTAGAAATGAAATAAAGTTTTTATCAAACTATTATTTGCTGTGACGCTTTTACCTCTATTTCTTGTTCTGATCAGGGAATAATGAGAGACTAATTTTCGTCATGAGTACAGAATCAGATTCCGATTTTCGTTAGAGTGAATTTCCAGTTTGTAAGCTTTTAAAGAAATTATTAATTATACCTTCTAAATCGCTCATTTTGTCGATGGTCAATCTTGGCCTCTCATTAGACAGAGGCTCAATCTTCTGTTGTCTAGTGCTAATCATCCAAAATGGCCACTGATTCGCCATGTCGGGAAATGGCCGCGAGGTTTTAAAGTCTCTAGATCAGCTAAAAAATGTATAACTACGCTTTAGTTGCTAGAGAAAATGGACGGTAAGACAATCAACGCATTATTCAATCATTTGTCGGGTAAAAGATAAAAATCTAGCAAAGCCATCACCTTTTTTCAAGTGTCTTATGGAAAACTGACTAAACAGGGTTTGTTACAGTGAAAAGAAAAGTAATTTTCATCTGATCGACACAATAGTGAGAATTGTTGATCAACAAAAGACAAAGGAACTTGAACAGTTTCAGAATGAACAACGGGTATGAAGTATATAAAAGTGAATTGACACACAATCTAAAGATTTCTTTTTTCGTTGCCGTTTTCAGCGTGTGGCCTGCTGCTTCGCAATATGTACAAACATTTTCTTCTCACAATGTGTATCATTCGGTCATCGATTTTTCATTCTCACAATTTGTAGCATGTCATCAATTTTTCAGCCCTTTGCAGAAATTTGGCAGCTTAGAAATGTCTGTTCAAGAAATGTTGACACTGCAGTTATTTTACTCTTTTTTGACACCCGCCCCCCTAAGAAAGTGACCCTTTTTGTCCCCTGACGTGAATCATTTCTTTTAACAAGGCATGAAGTACCATTGTGATGTCTGCTTGGCAGATTGCTCAGGTTTGCGAATAAGATGTGCAGACTGTGCGGATTTTGATCTATGTTTACAGGTATATTGTGTGTTGTTTCATTGAAAACTTTTTTAAAAAAATTGCATTTAATGAAGTTTCATATATGCTTTTCACAACCACAACTAGATTTGTCAAACATAAATAACTGGATAAGATTTTATGGTCATGGAAATACTATGTCTTTAAATTATCCACATTTGACCGCAAAGGTGTCATTTTTTTACATTTCATCTTGAAATAAATGGAAGGATTTTGTGTTGTTTAGAACATCAAGTTTTTGATTTGCTATTTTGCACATGATTAGTGTTTATTTTCACCAGATTGAGATTTCCTGTTCCCAGATTGCCCATTTCTTGAAATGATTGTATTAGATAATTCAGACTTGATTCTTTGGGATTATTGCATTATTGTTTTCTTCTTTGTTAGTGCTTTACTTCTGGATCAGAAATGGGGGATCACAAGAAAGATCATGATTATCAAATTTATGTAAGTTTTTAACAATTTAACTTTGGGGTTTTTGTTAGAGAAATGCTTTGTACACACACTACATAATACATCTAAATTGGATGTGCTTTCAAGTAGTGTAAATAGTCCTTAAAATATAATGATTCTTGCCCCATGTTGGCGTCTCTGCCTTTTCGTAGATCCACATTATCAGTTTTGTGGCTGATTGCCTTGAACTACAGTGTTCAAGCAGTCAAAATCTTGCCAAGAGATTTGTTCTTGGAAAATACTATATGATAAAGATGATTTCATGAGATTTAATCTTATATTCTTCCAAGTATTCCAACTTTACTGGATTGAAAATTTTCATATCATACTAGCTTTTTGTTAAATTGTGTCCTGCAGTATATTACCCAAGATACCTCTCTATTTTAGAGATTTATTTCTTTGCATTGAATTGCTTTGCCAAAATTTAATTCAAAGAGACATGAGAAAGTAAATGGAGATAGAATAGGTTGCAAAGCTTGATGACTCGGGTTGGAACCTCAGTCGGAACCATGTAGCTGTTTAGCCTACCCAGCTGTCCATTCTTCTGAGGTTGATAAATGGGTACTCTGGAATAATCCTGAGGGCACTGGCGCTAGTGCCCCAGGCTCGCATCAGCTACACAGCTGCCTCAAACCCCAGCCTGGGTTAAGATATAAAATTGCTTGCTTGCTTGCTTATGACAGATAAAGAATTCTGCTAAATACCCATTTGAATGTCTTTATGTTTATGTCTAAATACCAAAGAAGAATGCTAATCATAACTGTTTAATTTTAATTTCCAGGACAACGGGACCTTCTCTGTTTTAACTGAAGACTGGACTGCAGAAGAGGAGATTTTATTATTGGATGGTGTTGAGCAACATGGATATGGAAACTGGTAAACACCTTACTCAAGAGCAAGATAGTTATTTCACTACTTCGCTTGGTATCTTATCTGCTACACTCTGGTACATTTAGTCATGATAACAGACTCTCAGATAACAACAACTCTTATGTAAAGTACACTTGCATCTCTGTGACAGACATGTTCCTTATTCATTCGTCAAGGAAATACTTTACAGGATCCTGTAAATTGAGTCTTGATGATCCTCATGAAAGTCCTATAAAAAAGGCTAAAAAGTTTTATGGGTCCTACCTAGGTAGGGTTTTTCAACTAGGTAAGGCTTTCCAAATTCATAAGCAGGTCTTAATAGGTTTGAAATTCACTAGGAACTGTTTTCTTTTAATGGATGAATGTCTTTTTTTCTGGTCGTCTTTTTTGTGTGTTCCCTATTTCCATTTTATCATCTGATATTTTTTACCGAAAGGGATGACATTGCTGATCACATTGGTACAAAGACCCCTGAAGGTAAATACTGGTTTGAAAAATTCCTTAATATTATTCTAAAGGAACCTGAAAATGTTCTTGTACAGATCCTTAAAAGCTATGCAGGACCCTATTGGATTTCACTGTGATCCTAGTAAAATATTAATACCCTAAAGAATAAGATCCCATGCAGGTTGCTAGAAAAATGTTGTATAGAATCCTTCAAGATTTTTTATGTCAGCCTAGCCATTCATAAATCCACTTATTCTTTATTTCCATTTTATTAGAACTGAAAGCCACAGCAAACCTTTTTTTTCTCCTTTGATTCAGAAAGCAAAGATCACTATGATGATATGTTTTTAACAAAGAATATTGGTAAAGGTATGGGTCAGTTTTCTTTTATAAAGTCTATCATAAATCTCAAACTTGAACTGATCATTTTTGATAATGTGGGATATTTTGAAATAATCATTTCTACTCTTGTTATTTTAAAACACTGTACATATGCTTTTCATTATAGCTTTTCTAAATTTGAAATGACAATTCATTTTATACTTCATAAACTTTTATTCAAGTTCATTAGCAAAGTCTTGCCTTGTAGAAGGCAAGAATGGATGTTGGGATTGATTAATAAATATGCAAGCATATCTTTGTTGGAACCTTCTGATTTTTTTCAGCATGATGAAATTTTTTTAGGTGACTTTGTCAAGTTCTGGTGCTAAAGCACAGTAGTTTCCATTGTTTAAAGAATTGAACTGCTAATTATATTTTGAAGTCAGTAAATTGTAAGTTGCATAGGATACCCATTATTTTAGTATTTGATTTTCACAGAAGGCTAATGTGATTTGCCATACTTTATTTACACTCAATTGCAAAGTGGTTTCTTCTCATCTTTTGAGAAGTGTATATTTTTACAAAACATACTTATGCTGTTGTAATTTATATCAGAATATATCAGATTCTCGCAAACAAACAATGTTAAAGTATCCCTTTCTTTTTGCAGTCACTGTTGCTAGAGGTTTGAATGACATTAGTGACCACACATTAGATAATGGTGAGTCATAGCTTCAAGAAAAAACCTCTACCTAAAATAATTGCTCAGATTGTCTAATGGCTGCTTTGATTGTTAAAACAGTTCTAGATTATTATCCCGGGTAAAAATTTTAGGTTATTAAATGCAGGCTTGGTTAAAGAAATTGAAATTGTTTTGAAATATCTTGCTATGTTAACCCTTTCGCAGGAGGCAAGTACAGTCAAGCAGGTAATTTCTATATGCTGGTAAAATACATAAGTTTCCTTTCTTAAGCTTTTCTTTTCTTTATTTCTATAGTATATTGATTACTCCTTGATTCACTCTCTTTAAGGTGAGCTAGCTGAATGTTTAGCCAACCCTCCAGAATCATTGGAATTACCAGTTGCGGAGCAACAGGAACTCGGATACATGCCAAATAGAGATGATTTTGAAAGGGTAAGACGCTGAAGTTTTTGAATAATCCCAAGGTTTTTTAGATTTATTCCATTGTGATAATATTATTAAAATGATTTTATCAGATCTCTTTTTGTATTTTTTGCCTTTCTATGAATGCAATGAGCTCATTTTTAATGTGATTGTCTGAAGTTCCATTTTTCTACATCCTTGACTTTACAATAGAGAACAATATTTTGCAACAGAATACCTCAATATGATCTATTTTGTAGTGCAATACAAAGGAAATGTCTCACTCTGTCAACCTAATGCAGAGTATCAACGTTTTTTAATTTCTGTTTGCAACAGGCTAGATTAGAATTTTCCTGTTTTTATTTTCATTTTAGACATTTATTTTCCTTATTAATTGATATTGATGCAGAATTCTATAGAAGGACAGCTCCATAAGGATGTACAATGTTTTATGTAAATGTTTCAGGTAGGCATTAAGCATGTAATCCTGATAATTAACTATTTGTAGCAATTTTCCAGTAATTGGCATGAACCTAATTGCAGGAATATGAAAATGATGCTGAGCAGCTTATCAGATCTCTGGCATGTAATCGAGATGATGATGAGCTGGAGACCTGTGAGTATTATGATTGTTTTTAATTTGTTTGAGATTTTTTACACAAGTCATTGTTGGTCTTACAGCAGTAAACTTGTAGATTTTACTCAGAAGGAAATTTTTTTTATTGGATGAAGTAAAAGGAATAGGATGCATGCGTTATAGCACCTTGATGTTGTTTAATGTTCTTTATTTTATTCTCTCCATCATATTAAGATTTATAAGATCTCAGCACATCCAGGATGCGAGCAACAAATTTGGTTGCCTTCATGATACAATTTTTCATTTTGCAGCATTGAAAATTGCACATGTTGATATGTACTGGAGGATTCTGAAAGAGAGGGTGCGGAGAAAAGAGTAAGTCTTACTAAATTTGTTTGCTTCCATTATGCATTTAGTATCAAAAGACCAGATCAAACATAATCAGCAAAATTAATCATCCATGATGTAGGTTTCTTTCAATCTGTCAATGCTCTTTTTCAGTGTGGCAAGAAATTATGGTTTGATAACTAGTAAACACAAGCTTATAGGTAAATATGCTCTTTTGTGTTAGAATGAGAATGGTGTATTTCTTTCACATTTGACAAAAATCTGTTCTTCTCATCACTATTTTGATTTCTGTCACCAGAAAATGGCTGATTATTTTCATAGAATACTTTACAAATAACAGGCAACATGGTAGAAACAAGACAACAAATGTGGCAATATTGACCTTTGAATCTCATACTCATTTGTAACAGTTACAACAATATTTTTTAATCAGGGTTTGCCCTTCTTGGCTACCCCTATTTGCCATTTTTATATCTCAGGGGTGTTTGAAAAATGCACCTGTGGCTTTCAGTTGTGCTCATTAACCGTAAAAGCTCTATTAAGTCCCCCTCTCTATTAAGCCCCCCTTTCTATTAAGCCCCCCTTTCTATTAAGCCCCCTCTCTATTAAGCCCCCCTCTCTATTAAGCCCCCTCTCTCATAAGCCCCCCTTTTATGCAGAAATTTAAAATAAGCCCCCCTCCATTAAGACCCAATTTTTATACAGGAAAGACTACAGAGTAAAGAGCAAGGATTTATCAATAGCTCATGATGTTTTCGTCGCAAAATTGGATATCATAAACTAAGACTTAAAACTTGTTGAATTCGATGATTTAAAAATATGATTTCAGCCACTATTTTGTTATACATGTTCGTTTTAGATATAAACCAGAAACGTACAGGAAAATAAAAATCATTTTTGTATCCTTGATCCCTATATCTTGATTTTTGAAATAAGCCCTCTTCCCGGTAAACCTTATAGTGCTCTATTGCGTAAACCTTAATAGAGCTTTTACGGTATTCTGTTCGCTTGAACCAAGGCTGTTTAAAGTTGATAGCCCTTGATGTATCTTTAATACTCTTACAGCATCTCGGCGAAAATTAAGTAAAGATGACAGGTAAGTTTTGCTTAATGCAATTTTTGTAGTTTTTTTTGGTTATTCATAAGGTGTATATTCGTCGCTTTTTGTCGAATAATTCCATTGGTTTTGGGATGACTTCAGATGCAATATTAAAAATTTTCAAATTGCCAAATGCGAGTTTGAGGATATCTGAATTTATATTCGTAGTTGTGACTTAGTGTATAATCAATATCAATCATTTTATTTTTCTAACTTTTTAATAACGTTTTAAATTTTGGTTTTCTCTTGAAGAGATTTCAAAGACAAAGTCAGGGTTTTTGGACAGCTTATATCTTTTCCAGAATGGGATGAATTCATCAGTAACAGAATAAGTAAGGAATCTAAGAATTTTCATCTTGATCATGTCTTTTTCTTTATGCTTCGACGTTTTTTCAATGAAATCAAAGTGATGCACCGCTCTATGTAAAAAAGATAAGTGAAAATTGGGCAAAAGAAAGTGGAGTTGCCGGGTTTCGAACCCGGGGCCTCTTACTTGCGAAGCAAGCGCTCTACCACTGAGCTACAACCCCATGTGCCGAGATACTAGGTTTTCTTCAGAAAGACTTGTGGCCTTTATTGTGTACCACTGCAAATGGATCATTTTGTGGACACTGTTTTTTATCATATTTACTATAGTTCAACAACAGATAAGGACAATGAAAAGAATTTTCCCCTTTTGTGAAAAGTGATTTAGAGGGAGATCTTGGAAAGTATTAAATTTTCTCAGTCGAGGGTTTGATTTCAAATAGCTTCTTTCCTTCCGTTATGTCTTCTGTTATGACCTGGACTAGATGTGGGTTTAATGTCTCATTTGTTATATTTGAAGGAGAAAAAGAAGTGAAGTCAAGAATTAAAGAGTTAGCAAGGTATCGCAAGAGTGGGATAAAAAAACTGAATGGTAGGTTTATTGCAACAACGCAATTTTAAGTTTTCATGCCGTTAAAGTTTAAGTTTGTTCACATTTTTGAAGCATCCAAGCTTTGGGACCTTTTTGCTTATTTTGGGTCTGTCTTCGTTCATTAAGATCCTAAAGTCTCGCTCAAATATAACACATGCTTCTGAATCGGGTCCTAGACGCGAAAACCTTTTTCAACTTGATTTCACTTCATTTCTGTAACGTATGACTCTTCTTGATAAAGTATTCTTTAGGCCGTCTTACAAGTATAAAAGCTTGATGATTATTAATTATAGTATAGACAATTATTAAAAACTTCTGTCAGTGAACTTCTCTGTGTTTCATTTTACCTGATTTGCTTTTAGCTTGTCAGGAATTTGACGATCTTCGATTTAAGAGAGACAAAGTCAAAGAAAATAAAAGAAAATTGGTTAGTTCTGTTATCAAGAATCGATTTTCTTTGAAATAACTTGTTTAAATTTTACATGAGCATGTATTAACAATAGCAATGAATGGGAGGCAACATTCACTGTAAAAATCTAGAAGAGCAGCAAAGTAGATTTTTTATCAAACGAGAGCAGAATAACAACCAAAGCCTGCATATTGTTATGAAAGGAAACTGTTGTCCTAAATGTGAAAATGTTTGCAACAGCTAGAGAACTCTCAGCGTCGCTGCATCCTGAACTTGACTGTATCAATGTAAATATAGAATGTTCAAAATTTTTGTCTAATATTTGTAATAAGGTGATAAGTTGGCATTGCTTCTGATGATGTTTGTAATGATCCACTTGTGGCTTGTTTTGGATGGCATTGAAAAGCACAGTTATTTCATTGGTTGTCCTATGCTAGTTTACGTCGCACTGAACTCATACAAGCCATTCCAGGAAATTGTCAGGCTTAATAGAAAAGAGGGTTGTTTCTTTATTACTGAAAGTTTTCTGTAACGTATTAATCCTCGTTAACCTTTTCATTGTGTATTGTGAGAAAGACATGCACTCGAATGAGAAATACAATTCTTCTTGAAGCAATTTTTGACAGAAGTGTTTATTTGTTTTTAGGTTGTTTGTTTGTTACCAAAATTACATTATTAATTTTTAATGACTTTTTACGATTAGCATGTCGCCTCACCTCCACGAAACACAAAAGTCTCAGGAAATAAGAAAAGGTAGATATTTCTTTTTACTACGTACATGTTCTTCACTTGTTGTCGTTTTATTCCATTGATGTGTAGCACTTTGAGGAATGTTTGTTCCGTTTAATTAGCTTTCGTTCATTCATGCATTTCATTCAACTGAATGACTTGTAACCTGCAATTCTTCAAAGATGATTATTCAAATTCGTTTTAAATTGAATATTCAAAGTGCTGAGTCACTTCACAATACCACGTTTGTGTTTCACTTTGTAGAAGGTTGATTTTCAACTTTGGTCAAACTGCTTTCTAAGAACACCACAAATTTAGCTTTTCCGTCAACTGCATTACTGAAAAAGTCAATTGTAGAGTAAACTGAAAATGGGATATGTTTTATGTGCTTGGTTTCATTAATTTATGGTCATTATATTTTGTACAAAAGACTACATAATTTATGTCTCATTTTAGCTCAACACCTGACGAGGAGAAGGTTATTACCAAAAGTTCCTCTGATCAAGGCAAGTCTATAAATATGCGATGTTGTATTTCAGGTAAATCTGAATTTGCCTGACGTTCCATATTTTGGTTTCCATATTTTGCTAGTTGATCGACTGAACTCTTACCTTCCCACTGATTCGCACATGCGCATCACATCCTTTACTTTATGTTGTCATATACACTTCTCAGTCACTTTTCTTCGAGAACTGGACATTTGTAGTTTGATCCAAATCGACTGTCTTTTCATCAATCTCTTGCTCGTTTGGTTTGAAGATCTTCCTATTTTCATTGTGCTTAGAATATTTTCCTCTGTTATTTGTGTGCTATGGCCACATCAAATTTAAAATTCAATGTCTATTCGAATCAAACATCTTTTGAGATGTTCGATGTATCTTTTAAAAGACAATTGAATTTTTGTATAATTGTGCGAACAAAAACATTTTTTCTACATTTTAAACTAATTACTTTTATAGACTTTTCTTCCGAGACTTTATTCAAAGATTCCATGAAGAACGACACATGCTATCAGCTACTATCAGACAAAGAAAGACAGGTGATTTGAAGATTAAACGCTTTCTTGTAAACCACACACATCTCGTTTTTCCTAATTTGAAGAATCAATGCAAGTTTCTCTCTGAGCTTCTTTGAAACGTTTTCAAACACTTTGGTTTTTCTCCTTAGCTTTGCTGCAGTTTGAAAATGAAGTGCGCACGCTATGTAACTGTCAAAGGAATCTTACTCAAGGTCTGCGATTGTTTCATTTAGCGAGAGTACTTTTTCCTCACAACCTCGATCACATCTAGCGACTGCCTCTCAATCGTACATCCCCACTGTGGATAAGCAACTAGTTGTTTGGTTGTACATGTTTATGATTTCGAATTTGCCAGCTCTATTGCATCCTATCTTCCTAGCTAACCGAATCAATATATTACGAACTTGCTAGAGACTACGAACCCGTTTTTATTGTCAAAGCTCGTGAGCCTTCACGTCATGAAAAATGACAGAAAGTTTGCTGTTTGTATCATGCAATGCACAATGGAGCATTAGTAAATAACAATAATGTAAATTTTGAATGTTAAGCAATTTCTTCAGTGAAAACAAAGCAAGATTTGGTCAAAGTTTTCTTGATCTTCTCATTCCAAGCTGTAAAATCTTTTGGTATTCTGATACAAACTGAAATGTCAATTTGTAGGACTACGTCGCAAGGAAACATGGGATACAATCGAAAACTCGATATCCACCGAACTTGACGAAACAACAACGAAGAACAATCGCTGAATTTCTAAACGAGGCTGGTTGGACGAGTGAGCAGAAACAATGAATGCTGGCTTAAATTAGAAAAGAAATTTCTACGGTTTAGGATAAGCATAAATTTGTATGTGCATATACTTAATGTATATTAATATAACTATATACTCAAACTTGATAAAATGTATAACGACTGAAGGAGATCCTGTAATTCGTAGACAGAATTTTCGAATATTTATTACTGATGTACATGTTGATCTAGTTAGCTTCTAACTGGGGAATGTGAACTTAGAAAGACACCGAGCGGAGTTTTAATGAGAATCTGGGGGTGCTTTTGAGAGATAGCCCTTTTATGATATCCACAGATTGCTTTGGTACTTTATTTAAGTACTGAACTACTGTGTTCGAGGATTGGGTTGTCTCTACAATTGCGTAGTAACAATAGTGGTGTGGCGAACAGTATTGCAAAATGCACTTGTCTACCAAATGCATTCAACATTGTATCTTCATCTTTACATTAGAGGGGAATGTTCTTTCTGATTGGCTAAATCTTTTTAACCAATCAGCCACTCGTGGTGTGGAACACTCAATAAATGTATGCACTCAAAGCGAACTCTACCTGTTCACCTGAATCTACGCCATTTATGGTTGTCGTAAAAAGAGATGTCTTGCCAAGTCCAAGTCGTGGTGTCTTGAATGAGTTTGTTTGGTATATTATCATCAACTTGGCGTTTTATACAATTCTTCAAACCACGAATCAAGGATTTTAGGTTTATAGTGTAGAAAATGTATCACCGCTGTCACGGAAAGGTATGTAGTGTGAGAAATTGATTTTATAACCAGAATCGTCGATTGTATCTAACCCATCATAGCAAACATGCATTTTTTATTTACTCAGGGTATACTATTTCAAGTACTGACGTTTATGACTGCCAAATGTGACCCTGCTATTAGCAGTTCAGATGTAAAACTAGTAAAAACATGGTAGTAAAAAGATGTAGAAAATATTATTTTATTTGCAGTATTTATTTGGCATATGGACAACATTATGTTTCAAGGATTTGATTTGCAGTAAGTGATCATTTTTTTAAGTAGGGCACTCAAAGCAAGGGTGGCTGCAGCTTTCTTGGAGCAACGTCTATAAATGTATCGCTGTATTAGTAAAAAGGTATTAGCTACGCTGCATTAAGTGCTCGGTATATCTACAGGTGGGTCAGGAATGAAAAACAGATGCACAAGATACAAGCACTTCGAATACTCCTTTTTAAGTTTAACATTCAAGGCTGTTTCTGCAGATATCCAATCAATTCAAAGTTGTCGCAGTTTCTAGTAAAGTTTAGGGCTAGAAAGTTGTAAAATGTACATGTATAGCAACAAAACAGGATATCAACATCAGTAATCTAGAGATTAAAACTTCTTGTTACAGTGATACCTGAATGGTGTGCTTCCCTTCCTTCTTGAGTTGTCCGTCTAGCCTGAAATCAAAAACACTTATGTTTCGCTTTGGATGAACACTGGGGACCAAGGCGTTTTTGTGGTACAACTGATTGAATTTAGGCCCAGAAGTGTTGCTCCGAGTTGTGTAAATTTGATTGTATTGTTGATTGTATCCTCATTGATGTATTGTTTTCCTAATTGACTTCTTAATAAAAGAAAAGATTACCTCATAAGCCCGTGGATATTTCATCATATCCAGTAGATAGAAAAATGTTCAGCAGAATTGTTAAAAGAATCTCTTTAGGAGGAAAATTTCAAGAGCTTCTTGAATTGCAACTGATAGGAAATATTTAAAGCATTCTTATATGCCACGCGACACTGTATTTTATTTGCCTTGATTCCATTTTTCGTGACTTTGTCTATGCCAAGAGTATATGTCCTACGGCTGTATACAACAAATATAGAAGAATTATTTATCTCATTGTGAGATAAACCTAGTTATATGAAACAAACTTTAACAACATTTACAAGTGTTTGTCTTTGTTCTTCTTTTCCCGTTTTTTCCGCAATGACTCTGGGCCTTTACCGCCTTTCTCAGGATCATCTTCATCCTTTTGGCGCAGTAATTTCTGATTTTTGATGTATGACTTGAAGTCTACAACGCATTGAATACGAAATGTCTCATTAAAAGTAGGGTTGTACACTAGATGATTTTATACGACTTCAATGGTCAAATTCATATTAATGCAATGTAGCTGCAAATTTGCCATGTTCTTGACAACACAATGCTTTTTTGATTTCAAGGCAAAACCACAATCACTTTGCCCCTACTTAACGAACAATCCAGCTTTTCAGAATCGTCATTTTGTCATTTAAAACTTTCATCGCGGCATAAAGAAACCCACTGACCGTCATTTTGGTCAGCTATTGTTTTTGCAGCCCACAAGGAATCCCTTAAAATCCCTCACTCTCTCTCAAAGTTCTGTTGTGACCAAACGTCGATGTTTCGAGCCCTAGATGTTTCAATGTTCAAACGTCGATGTCTCATGAATAAGATGAACCCGGGAAAGACATAAGCTTCCCAGTATCACCCTGGTTTCAAAAGCTCATATCAAGCTGCAAAAGCGTTTGTGTTGTGGAGTAGTTGAATACTCACGATCAACGGTGATCAGCCCCTCCTCGTCATCCGTGTCTACGAATGAAATCATTTCTCGCAGTTCTGCAGATGTGTGTTGCTGGCCGAAGCTCAGGAACACCCGTTCAAGTCCTCTGATCGTAATATAGCCGTTGTCTTCTTCGTCAAAAACTCGGAAGCACTGTTCAATACAGTCCACTGGTATGGGCGCTTTGATTGTCTTGTGCATGAAGTTCAGAAATATCATAAAATCAACTTCTCCTTTCCCTAGAACGTTATATGAGGTTTGCTGAAAGCTTTTAATTTGGCAGTAAATATCACTAGAAAGACATCTAAACCAACTATAAAGAAGAATCATAGTATTTTTGTCTGGGGTCCTTCATTAATCTCATCCATATTGCATTTTACATTATCTACCCATCTCTATCTTGCAATCAAACGATTGCTTATGTTGTTAATTTATGGGTATGTCAAATAGCATCTGATAGAATCACCTATTGAGCTGGACTTACGTTCACGACCAACAGTTCCTTAAACATATGACAAACAAAGGCAATGAAGGGAATTAATCTGCTAAATTATTTTGACTACACTCACGAATTTCTTTCTCAGTTTACATTTCAACAGATACCTTATATCCATACCTTCTGGGTCGATTTCCGTCATTATGTCATGGATGTCTTCATCATCAGGATCCTCTCCCACTGACTTCATCAAGGCTTTCATTTCCATTGGAGAGACCTTCCCCTTTCCACTCTTGTCACACAGCTTGAAACATTCTTTAAGTTCTGGTAAGATTGATACAGAACTGACAATAGTTATGCTTTTACATTCTACATTTGTGTTTCTGTTGCATGGAATTAGGCTAACAGCTAACTGATTTGCTCAGCTTGAATTTGAAATAAGAGCCATAACCATTGTTGAAAGGGTCACTAAATGATTTTAAAAATTGACAACGACATGTTTCTTAAAAACAACGGTGTTTTCTTTAGAATTATCATTGGATAAAGAAATTAGGCGAGTATCATTAGGGAACACGCGAGAACTGGTCGATTAGAAAAGGAGAGAGAGAAAGCGGTTCACAGGAAAAAGATCATATGATAGGTTATTTAATATGATTAGGGTGACTTCGCGGAAACAAAACTATGAATGCAAATATGCGCGTTTAAATTATGAATCCAAGGAACGTGTGTATTTGAACTTTAAGTTCAAGGAGTGTATATATAGGTTATAAGAACGCATCTAGATTTATAACTAGGGCTCGCTCCAATACGTAAAAGTATTATTGTCGCTAATAGGGCACTATTAGAGACAATTACATTGGGTGTATGCAAGATGCAACTACTGCACAGTTTCACTTTCTTTATTTCAAACAATCAGTTAGAAACGAAAATTATTGATACCTTCTAGCTGTGCCCTTGTCAAGTTCATTTCATCGCACTGAAAATGAAACGCAGAAGTTTGGTGACGTCAGTTGATTACAATTACAGATAGGCATGACTTTTCAATTGTCACACGACCCTGCAATGCTGCTATTACAATAGTAATACTCCAATATCTTATATCATCTGGAACATGTAATTGTATTTTGCTGTTTTGAAAAAAAAAATCATTCTAACTGGGGAAAATATGGTGCAAATGAAGTGAGGATGATTGAAAAAGTTGACACAAATTCGTATGTCAAATGTTCTAAAATGTTACGAAATTTTGTTCTCTGTGAGCCCTTTGTTCTAGACAGTATTCAGAGTTTAAAGGATCCCCTTCTTTCACCCCAATGTTTTTTTAAAGTAATCAAGTATTCTATTATTCTGTTATTTTTACTTTTATTTGCCTCAAGTATTCTGCATGCTTTATGAAAAGGCCATTTTTTCAAGACTTACCAGTGCCTTGTCACTGTCGTCGAGTTGCTCCTTATCTTCGTCATTCTCTTTTGGGAGATGGGAGTAATGGCTTCCCCAGTAACTCATGCCTATTTTTTCTTGAAAATGGTGCTTGCGTTTCTACACAACTATAATAGATTGCTGCTTACTAGGCAATCTGCTAAGCTAAGGGCAATTCAGTATCCCTAGTATCTTTGAGGGCATTTACACCATCAATTGCCGTCAACTAGCAATTGACATGGGCGACAGGTAACTACATTATTGCATTTAAGGTCAGTTTTTTTGTAGGACATTTCATGCAACTTCGTCCCATTCAAAAAAGAGTTCTGATGCAGGTGAATTTTAATTTTTAACTAGCAAGTCCAGTGATACGATTGTTTAACGAACCAAAAGGTATCTAATAGAGTAGACGGTAAATTGAAACCAGCATTGTCGCTATTGACAAAATATGGATAATTTTGGTAAACAAAACTTTTAATCATATGCGACATTCAGTTCCAAATTGTCCAGCTGTATGTGATTAATCATGAAATGGCTTCTGTATCTTTCTGTTGTGACCGCTTGCACAAGTGTGATCATTCTTCCATAGAAATTTGCTAGAATGGGTAATGCCTTATTTAAAGGCGCTTTCGAACTTTAAGGTGGAAGGCGATGGGTTATGGTCACTGCGATCGTTTGAAGTCAAAGTAATGACGTCTTCTTCAGAAACTCAATTTAACTTCTGAATTGCATTAAGACTTAAAGGGAATGGAAGCATATTTAAATGGCTCCGAGCCAACAAGCTCGAACTGTTAATCAAACGTCAACCAATCACAAGTATCCATCTACCATTTCACGTGGTCACTTCCACTGTCGATTGCACGCGATATGCCTTTCAATCTACTTCACGTGCACAGTTACAATGTGACTACACTGCGCAGGCTCTGTACTGTCTATTATTAGAAAGTGTTTAATCTATGCTTCTATTCCCTTTAAAGAACTTCGCCTGGTTACATGATATCATTCTTACAATGAGCCTATTGGATCTACCAGCTAAAACTTCCAAGCAACAGGCTTCTTATCTTGAACGAACAATGATACTTTTGATTCATGCGCTGATAATTCGTCCTCTACTGGTTCACAAGCAAACTGCTAAAAAAGAGACAACACAGAAGCAGGTCGTGTGACCTGGAGCAGACGTCCACTTAGAGTGCGCCTGTGAACAATTATTAATTATTAATTCATAAACTTTATATGTGATTATAATCCTAAACTACTTAAGAAAATCAAAACCATTCAGATGGCATCGAAGCTTTTGTAAAAAGATTTTTGGCAATTGTAGGGAGCTTTTAGAATTACAGACTATGAAAGAGTTTCTTAGCTTGATGGATGACGTTACATCAAGAACTATATCTGGCTCGGGACGTAAAGACTATTGATCACTCAATGTGATAAGCTGGCAACTTGGAATCGTCTGGCATAAACAATACAAGCGTCTCCCCACGCAGCATTGCGTTGCAAAGCAGCAATCTTTTCAATTGTTTTTTCGTCAAAACAGAATAAAATCGCATTTGCACATTATTCATGTCTGTTCTATATACTTTTTTCAAGAATGATGAAAACAATTTCAAAGTTTTCCAATTTTTGTTTTACACTGATTGGTTTTGTTTCCTTCCTTTCAATCTTCGCATACTTTCTTTTTTCTTTGCACGGTTTGCTAGAAAAGATTCCCCTTTACTTTCCACGGCGATGTCCCGCGAATACTTATTATCAGCGGTTTCCTAACATTTACAACAGCAACAGCAAAGTTTTGATAATGTTGCCAAGGCTTAAGCTTTCGCCCCAGGCTCCTATCAAGAAGTCGGGTTAGGCCTATTATCAATACTAAATGTTAATTTCTAATTAAAAATATCACTTTCTAACATAAAACAGGTGCCCCTAAACAGACATTGATGGAAAGCCTGAATACACTTGCTGGTATCGCTCGGAATGATGAATCCTTTGCAGAAAATGCGTTTTTATACACGACGTAAGCCCCGTATTTTAAGCTAAAAAAAGGTCTTCTGTACACAAATATTGTTTTGCAGTCATTTATCATAATCAACTTATACTTGGACGCTTCTTAAATCCAAAGTCCTTCTAAAGGACGCTTCTTACACCTAATTCTACAAACGACACAGCTCCTTTTAACACTTATTCATGAAAAAATCGAGAAGTTTTCTTCAGGTGATCAACCAATGGTGTCTATGCATGTTTGGTGTCCATGCACTACGTCTTCCCTTTGCTCCTCCTTAGCGCATTCAGCTTCATTTTATCCTTTTTTGCTGCGCATTGAAGGTGGTCGCATATCTCTGTGTTCCTCTTCATCTTCTTTCAACAGCTTGTTGCTTTTAAGATATTTCTTGAAATCTAAAAGGAATTAAAAGCAGAACTCAGCTACCTTATATAATTTTGTGATATGAACTTAGGAAATTGGGAAAATACCACAAGGCCTAAAAACCATAGAGCAAATTGATGCCGTTTACTGCAGTGTGATTCTAATATTCCTAATTTTTATATCATGAAACGGTGTAATGTATTGAATGGTGTAAATGTTATGAAATAGAAGATGAAGGCTGAACTCTTTTTAACCGTTTTTTTGCGATTTAAAGTTGTATTCCGAATGTAATATACGTTACGGCCACAATTTCCAAGTATCTCGAAAAAAATTATCGGTTCTTATTTCTAGAGGAATACATTTTAAATCGATCAGTAAATGGATAGACAATGGAACAAATTGGCTCTACCATACCCTCACATATTATTTTTGAGGGGGCCTGAATGTACAAAGATATGTCCTCAAAACTACCCAATATCCAAAACAATTTTTGTCCTTAACTTTCCAAGAAAGAGTTTCATGCTTCCGGACTCCATGAAATCGAGTTAATCAACAGCCTTTTCCATTTTCATTTCATTGTCTGCGTTACATTGTTTGCGTAGAGATGGTACCATAAAGCATCAATCAAGCAAATTAGATTTAATTGAGAATATGAAAATAAAAACTCAAAAAGATGTTCTGAGAATCTGAAACTATAGAAGAGAAGCAGGTGGAACGTTTGCACGAAAAGAGAGGTAGACGCACATTCCATGGTGATCAACCCTTCCTCGGCATCCGAGTCGATGAATGAAATCATGTCTTTCAGTTCGCTCGTGCTGCATTGTTGTCCTAGGCTGAGAAATACTCGCTCCAGGCCCCTGACGGTGATATAGCCATGTTCATCGACGTCGAATACTTTGAAGCATTGCTCAACGTCATCATCTGTGATTGGCTTTTTCACCCTCTTGTGCATCATGTGCACGAATTCCATGAAGTCAATCTCTCCATTCCCTGCAGAAAACGAAAAGAATTCCATTTGACGACTCGTCCTATCAATCATAGGCCTTAAAATAGTGTATACATTAGATGCGTTTCTTTTGTCCCCCCCCCCCCCCCCCACTTTGTAGGATTGGAACACTCTAAAGCTTATTCTAAAAATCCATGGAGAACCCTATCTGGACGATTTCTTTATCAATGTTATTTGTTTCGGGGCCTAAATTCTGTTTTCATTCTTCAAAAAAGTAAATATTTAGCATGCCACTAAAACAGGTAGTGAAAATTCTCCAAGCATTACAAGGATATCAACCTTAAATGAAGAAGTATTTATCTTCAATGTCTTGATTTACTCTCCTTTTATAACTATAGTTACACGGGAAAACATGTATTCGGGCCATCTTTAGGGATATTGCGGGTTATAACAAACAATACTGTTGAAGCGTCTCTGCATAAAAATTCCTTGTAATAACTAATGCGAGGTGCACGGCTTGATGAAACATCTACCAACCATCCACGTCGACCTCATACATGATTTCTTGTATATCCTCGTCGTCTGCTTCGTCACCAACAGACTTCATTAGCGCTTTCAATTCCACCCCAGTTAACGTCCCTTTCCCGCTTTTGTCACACAGCTTGAAAAATTCTTTGAGCTCTGCAAATACAGATGATAAAGAACGACGTTGAAGCTAACCCAGAGCGGCAATTAGATTTTAGGGAAAGTAAAGTCCTTTGCAGTGGTGCGTGAAAAGATTCTTACCAATATTTCGAATGCGGAGGGGGTGACTGAGGCTATAGAAAATGACTTGGGGATAGAGAATGACAGAGACTATGGAAAACCGAAATTAAACTGCACATGCATCAATTTCAAAGAGGAAATCCGGCTGAATGAACATATTATTCTAGAAATGAGTATGATCTAGAATAATCTAGAGTTTAAAAATACCTTATTACGTGTGCGAGGACTTGGAATTAGAAGCAGCGACACTATTGGAGTGACAGAAATGCAAAGGAGAACATGGCTATGTCGAAAAAAGTGATATTTTGGAACGATGATTTTATCGAAACAACAGTTAAGTCGAAACGATGGTCATAAAAGTCTTCTGATTGCGTTAAGAGGAGCTCCCGCAAAATCTGCAAGTTTGATGTAGCATAATGCTCTAGAAATGTCCTTCTTCACATTAGCCTTCATAGAATCAACAAGAAACAAATATAGATTGCTGTCTCTTTATTCAGGATGTAAGAATCGAAAATTAGATTCGGCTCGCAAAATTGGTTCAAGTTTCTTCAATCAGAGGCAGTACTCTCCTCCACAGACGCTATTGGGGTGGTGGTGGAGCTGCGGAGAATTGGATGGGTTGGAGGAGGAGAAGAAAGGAAAAATAGCGTCTGCCTCCTTCTCCCTCGCAGCTTCTCCACTTTTTCTTTCTTCCGCAGTTCCATTTATCCTATCCTTTTCCCCTCCCAATCTCCCACCTCAATAGCCTCTGCGGAGGGCAGTACAGAGGCAGTAGACTTCAATGCTTGGCAAAGATTCTTGAAATACCCCTGGCAGTTTTAGAGTACACACATCTGAACCATTTTGTGTTGGCAATGATACTGATCGCTTAACTCTCTCTCTCAACTTGACTCGTTAGTAAAATAAAGGTAGGCTTGTTTTCCCTCATTCCAACGGGACAGGCATGCTTTTTGCTCTTCCTTTGCTCAACATTGCTCAATGTTCAGGCAGTGATGAAATGGTATGTCAATTATGTTAATCAGAACAGGGACTGATCAGAACAGGGACTGATCAGAACAGGGACTGATCAGAACAGGGACTGATCAGAACAGGGAACAGGGACAGAGTCGATCTTACCTTGGAACTGCTCTTTGTTTATATTCAAGGAGTTGCGCTGAAAAAAATGTTGCGTAAAGTTCATTTACATCCAGGGGCTCAGTTGGACAGTTTGGCTAGAACGGAAGAGATTTCATCGTCTTACTGCAACAGTTCTTGATTTCGATCTTATCTGACTTGCTATATTTGATCTTCCAGATGTATGATTATTTCAACTTGCAAAAATGCGCTTGAAAATCAGAAAAAGCATCAGCAAAGCCATCGTATTTTGGGGTTTTTTTTAAAATGATGTTTAGCAAAACGACGAAGTTCAAATAAATGTTGTTGTCATTCTCATTCATTTCCTTAACGTTTTGTCTTTCATTCATAGAAAGCCTTCAAACAGAAAACTAAAAATAATATTTTCCATGCAACATTTATAATTATAATAGAACATTTAGGAGTTGGAAAATCTTCAAAACATGACTTGAAAAGCAAGGTATATCAATTCATCCAGCGAAAGGCGTTACACTTTATCGACGTCACAACCTCGACTCATGCTAAAAGTCCCTCCCTCCTTCTCTCAAGACAAAACACAATTCGTTTCTGTGGAGGCGAACGCCCCTAGTGTCTTACCAGCTCCGTGGATTTGGCATCTTCCTCGTCCCCCTCACCGCCGCCATTACCATCCTCTTCTCGAAGCCCCGAGTAATGGCTACCCCAGTAGCTCATCGTTGCTGCGTTGAATGAGGTCGAACGAAGCATATCAGGCTGTTCTTGAGATTCAAGCGGGTCTCTGTATTCTGCTTTCAGTTGCAACCGCAATGCCACCGCACATCCAGTAACGTGGTTACTAATGCGACTTGCTTTCAGCAAATCTCAATGTTAATTTTCATGACAGGTCATGTATACATGTCATGGTTTAATTAGCGTATCATGAATACCAGTATCTGCTTGTCCGTAAACAACTACGTGAGCATTCTGTTAGTCAAAAGGCCACTAAAAATATCACGTTTTCTCGATACAGGCATGTAGTGACTGAAGATATTCTCAATATGAAAGGTTGTTGTTGCTGTTTTCCTCATCAACTAACTTGCAAATCGGTTCTACAATCTGGATCATAAGACATGGTCATGGTCATCTTGAGACATTAATCACCACACCCCTTCCTCATCGTCCATATATTTCTGTTACTTTTTATCACATCATGTCATTAGCGTTATAACTTTTCTTTCAGCTTCTTTTTCAAATTTCACCCAAGGACATGATGAAAAAAGCGGATTTAAACAGAATCTATGTCCGAATTAACTGGTGATTTCTGTTGGACTGAATACAAGCCATTTAACAGGTTTGTGGTCTATTTACAAACTACCGGATATTTCCAAATACCAGAAGTGTCAAAATATTTTAGCAACGGGAGTAATGGTTTGCAATTTTCATCTTGTAGGGCTTGCAACTAGTTTTACACCCAAAGCAAGCTTTGTAATAAGCATAGAAAAAGCTTTTTTTGTTAGGGCTGAGCACGGTTTGATACAAGTAAACAATCTAACGGTCTCGATGCTTAATAAATCAAACTTTGAACACAATGAATTCACATTTGGGCACTTAACCTTCTTTTCCAACCCTCTTGGAATTTCTTAAACTAGTGCTTAAGGCCCCGTTTACACGAGAGAAAATGGAACGGATCCAAAAGGTCCGGACCTTTTAGGTACGATATGGGTACGATGCACAAGCGTTCACACGAGATCGGATCCTAAACTATAAAGCGTTTACACGGGAACGGACCAAAAGCGAATCTCTTTTTAAGCATGCGTAATGACAAGGTGATTGTTAATTTTCAATTTGGTGGTCTCGTTTCACTGCCGTGCCTTTGCGGATCCGTATCCACCCGTTTACACGGCGCCGATGAAGGAACGGATCCAAATTGATTCGCTTTCTTATCGTACCCAGAAAGTTATGGTTATCTCCAAGAAAAGATACGGATCCTACCGTGCCCGTGTAAACACAAGGCCTATCGTAGCCAGTTCGGATCCATGCGGATCCGTTCCCGTGTAAACGGGGCCTAAAATAGGAGGAAACCATGATATCGCATATTTCAATGTGAAATGAAGTTGGTCTAGGCCGAGACATATGCACTCAATGAATAAAAAGCTGCCAACATTCTGGCTTTTTATTAGTTTCTACATGTCCATTAGACTACTAGCTAGCGTCGAAGCGAAAGCTTTACGATATTTATCTTTTTTTAAGCTGGTTTTGGCCAATGTCCATACTCCCAATGCTCTTGCCCCTATCTGCTTCTCTTTCTTCTTTAGCAGTTTGCTTTCTTCTGAGCAAATTTTCCTCCTCCAAGTATTTCTTAAAGGCTGAAATTTATATCAAATAATCAATTGAAAGAATCACATAAAAACTTTTCTTATACCTCCTTTTAATCTGATCTCATGCATTAATATTGCTCGTCTGTGAGCGATTTTCAATGGAGGAAGATATATATTGACTTTTTATTGAATGAAAGCATATGGTGACCAGATAGAGTTTAAGATTAACCTGATAAAATCCTATTAAAAGTATGCAATTGTAAAGCACTTTGTGCATTTCTAGGGTGATAAACATTTCAAGTCAGATATTGGTGATAATTATCTAAAGTCAAATATTCTAATGCAGGCAAAAGCAAGGGTATTCCGTTAACAGAGAGGCAGCTGAATAATGGCTATTAAGTGTAGCTGAAACATGGAAAATCCGTATTTTTTAAAATAATTGATTTAAACTTAGTTGTAGGTACTACATTTTCCGTAATAATTATGAAAAAGATTATCATAACAGAACCTTTAAAATTTGAATCACCTTCATATTCAATGAGCCCATTTCCATTATTCTTATCAATGAATGTCATCATTTCTTTAAGCTCTTCGTCTGTTCGGTTTTGTCCTAAACTTCTGAACACTTCTTCCAGACCTCTGATTGTAAGATATCCCAGTTCTTCCTTATCAAGTATGTTGAAGCACTGACGTATGTCATCTTCTGTGATAGGCTCCTTGATTCTTTTATTCATCAGTTGCAAGAATTCTATGAAGTCGATGTGACCACTGCCTAAAAAAATCATCTTCTCGCAAATATCCCAATCCTTCATCTGTCAATTTGTAAAATATCCTAGTCGTGTTTGCTTTTTTGTGACTGGCTTTCTAATAATGAAAAGGCTGAGGCATCTATAATCAATAGCAATATCCAAATTTTGGACAAAACTGAATGCTTTTGTAAAGTCAAAACTGTCGCTACATGAAAATAGTTGCGAGTATCCATTGATCCAAGAAGGAAAAATGAGTCAGCGCTGCCTTGAACGGCAATGAAAGACTTACACCTGTGTTGACTGTGAGAAAATAAATAAAATAAATTAAAAGTAAATAAGGCAATTGCAGAAGAAAATGTTCACTTAGCCTTATCTCTTGTATTAATGCTATTTTTGAGCAATTAACTCTTTAAAAATAATAGGTTTGTGAATCGTTCTTGAAAAACTTTTCAGTTGCCAAAATCTACGAGAAATATCGATTCGTCAACTCACTATTATCATCGATCTCATAGAATAATTCGCGCATGTCTTCGCCATCGAGGTCATTTCCGACTGACCTCATTACAACCTTAAACTCTTCTGGAGTGATGAAACCTTTGCCACTCTTGTCACATATTTTGAAACATTCTTTTAATTCTAGAATAAAATACACAAAGTTTCTTGAGCATTGTGGCAGAAGATTTGACAAATAAGTAAGTCAGTTAAGTAGAGACATTTAATTTAAGCTCTTAATTGCTAGCAACAAAAAACACTGCTCTCTCAATGAGTGGGGGGTAAAGAACGTCTAACCCTAATTGTCCTACAAAAGAACTAAACCATGTCCTAATTATTAGCAGACATCAATTGGCACATGCCGTCCATTCCTTGTTTAACGTTTGGCTAGTAGGCAGCTAAGGTTTTTCTGCATGATCTTGAAGCTATTGATCTCATATGTCTTTATGAATTTTAAAGATTCAAATACTTCAATTGAAATGCATAAAAAATGAGAGTATGATAAACTGACAGCTTGAACTTACAAAGGGCTTTTAGCAGCAGAAACTTTGTATATGCTAATTTCATTAGTGACTTGGATTGGAAAATGAATTCTTTGAAATGTTTGTGCGTCAATCAGTGGACTTAAATATTTGATTATATAATTCTACAGTTAATGGAATGCTTGCTCCTTGATATGAGCACTTTACTCTTGTCTTATTCTCCAAATTTTCATCAAATTGGACAGCATGATCCTGCCTTTACAACAACATAAACAATGAGTAACATCTTTGCTATATTCAACTGTTCTGTTTAGAGCCTTTATTGAGTTATTGAAATACGCAAGCCCAATTATACTTCACGACAAACACTGAATTTTCATGTTTTTCTAGTAAAACGCTACAGCTGTTGTCTTTTCTTTGACTGCTTTCCTGCACTGTTGCTAGTTACCAAATTTCTTGTCATATTTGTTGAAGAAAATTTTATATTTGATTAGAGAACTCTTCTTATCTATTTGTAAATGATACTGACCTTCCATTTGCCCTTTCGTTATGCTCATACTTTCTCTCTGTAGAAAGGTCAATCAGCTCAAATATAATGTTTATAAATATATTAATCATTTATGAACATAACGACTCATATTCATTGGATGATTTAGTTAAACAGCTTATTACTCTAAGTGGTACATTCAATAGATAGATAGATATATATATACAACAATTCAATAGATCTTCAGCCATAGACTCATTGTGCAGAACACCCAACATAATCTTGATCAATTACAGACACCATACGCTTTCACTTGATACTTTTAGCCTGTGTAAGAGGTGCGGGCAATGACGCATGTACCCATGGGCCTACGAGGCCTAGGCCCATACGCCCCCTAAGATGTTTTATTTTTGCAGGCCCCAAGCAGAATCTTCAAAGCCTATACAAAGTGTTGTCGATGAATTGAGTAGCATGACAGAAACTATTTTGGCACATTTCAGAGGGCCCCATTAACTTTGGACCTAGGGCCCCGGCAGTTGTAAATGCGGCCCTGGGTTAGGGGCTTTGCTGCCGAGTTCTGGCAAATTGACAATCTGATATTTTTTGAAAATAAAGACATTTTGTTTTTAAATTTAAAACCTGATTGATATTTAGTTTTTACAGCTTTTACTTGATCCTTTGTAAACTTTATCATTTTACTTAAAATTTTTAGTTTCAACAGAACCCTTGCATTCATAGTATCATTTTTACTGATAAGGTTATCCTGTATTAATATGACATTTTATTATTATTATTATTAAGAGCTTATTAAATCTCAGACATTAGAATTCAGCATTCACTTTTCCGCAATTCTAGATTAATTAAAAAGCATGGCAACATGTCATTTCAGCTTCCTGTCAATTCCAAACCTTTATTCATAGAATTAGCTAAAATGCAACAGACCCATTCCTTTTTACATGGATATATATTTCAATGAAAAAGTGTGACTTTTTGATGCTAAAGGCATTCACATGTTTGCAGCTTTGCTCCCTGTAGACTCGTTGTTTCAGGTTCAAAGATAGTGCAAATCGTTCAAACATTTTTAAATCAAATTCCTGACTCCTTTTATCCTTTCATTTTAAGCTCCAATACCACTACTGTCACTCAATTATGGTACCATGAAGACGAATCTCTACTGAGACTTTGCTGGCAGAGAACGACCAAAGTCACAAACTTTACCCACCAATTCCTTTTCATTGTCCTCTTCGCCATCGTTTTCCTTTTCATGGCCTAGCAAGGAGAAGCTGCTACCCCAGTAGCTCATTTTGCTGACGTATGTTCTGATGTCTTCAAGCCAAGGTCTTCCAGCAGTGGAACTCTCCGGTAGCAATGTTTTCACAGACAAATCTAATCTGATTACCTTCCCAAACAGTGCGGGTAAAGCTTATTCAATATTCATCGTTACAGGTAATCGATAAATGGTACAGGAAATCCATTCATCATCTGCAATTATCATTTTCAATCAAAAATGAATTTCTTTTCATCGATTATTCATTACTTTATTCTAAAATAATTAATGAAAAAAGCAAGTTCATATTTATGAAGTCAGGACAACAAGTAGAAGAATGACTTTGTTGTGTCCTTTTTCTGAAACGTCTTTAACAAGCCAATTAAATTTGTAATGAGAGTTTAGCCGCAGCATTAGTATAAACTAAAAACCTTTTCATTGACAAACGTCTAAACAAGTTCTCGGTTGCATTCATTATTAACATTTATTGTATCAAAAAAGGAAAACTAGTATGGGGTTGAGGGTACCCCCAACTATTAGCCTGAAACAGCCATTTGCGATATTTAACATGGATACATGGCAATGTCTAAAGAAACTAAGAATATATCTGATTAGCAACAAATCAGGTGCCTTGCATTCTGTTTGCAGATCTGCCCATGGGCCACCGCAATATTTAAGGATTTCTGCAATGCTTTTGCTGCCCTCCATTTTGCGAGGTCATGAGACACATGACCCCACAGGGATACAAGGATCATTTACCTCTATTTAGATGACTGCTTTAACTTAGTAAGTTCTCTTTACTTGTATAGTTCCCTAATGCTTGCTTTCCACGGAGGGCCTCTTTCGCTAAGTAGCTCTCTGTTGAAATGCTCACCCTCTTTCGTGCTGTGACTGGAAATGTTTCGTTATTTCTTTTTTATGAATAATTTTCTCATTAATCATTATGTAAGCACATTACCTTTCTGCAAACTATGTATTCCCACACGAGGAGCAAATCACTCCAAAAAAATCTCGTACACCTTTTGTGAAAATCCTATTGTTTTATCAAAAAATCCCTAAAAATCCTAATGTTTTTGTGGAAATTTCGTACGCTATTTGCAAAAGTGAATTGCCCCTCGTTCCCACTGGTAAAATGTAGGACATGTATCATAAAATATTTTGAGGACAATTTGTGGTGGATAATACGTGAAAGGATCTCCTTTGCTCGCAAATGCTATTTTTAACATTGGCAGAGATTAGAATTGTCGTAGAAAAATTCCGTAGAGAAAATTAAATTCTGGTCTTAAATATTTTTGTAACAAACCATAGCTCAGCTTAGGGCTTGGAGATATTAATAAGAAATATAGTTGTGAAGTTGAGCCAAAGGATTGTGACTGTAAATGAATGTAAATTTTTTTTCGCTGCAAAAGTTTTTAGACATGAACTTTTTCGCAGCATTTAAATGGAGTAATCTGGATGAATGAAAATGTGGCTGATTGGTCAGTTACAAAAAGTGCTGCTATTTATAGCCTTGCAAAGTTCAATTGTTGAGAAATATTTTTTAAAAAACTATTTACTTCAATATCTATACGATCTAGAATTTTTTTCATACATCATCACGTCATTTTAAACGGAAAAACATTTCGTGAAAATAGCCTTCTAAATGATGCATGTTTGACGAATATAATTTTTCGAATAAGTGCTTTCTTCAACCTTAAAAGTGCCTTAAATTGTTGCAAGAGAACCAAAGAAGAATGTTTGCATTACCGTAAATCGTCGAATTGCCCCCCCCCCTCGAATAAGCCCCCCCTCGAATAAGCCCCCATCCAAAAATATCGAAAATAAATAAGCCCCCAGGGGTCTAATTCGAGGATTTACGGTATTGGAAGAGAAACAATTTTGTAAAGAAGAGGCCCTTTGGAGGCAAAAATCCAAGGCTATGACCTTATAAAGTGACCAAGTTTTGAAAAAAAATTTTTTTTAACAAATGCTGTCTTTAACATCGTTGACTCTTAGAATTGTTGTAGAAGGACCAGCAAAGCATAATTGTATCATTGGAAGAGGAAGTATTCCTTAGATTTTTCTCAAATCTGCACATGTAGAGTTTTATTGGCTGCACTTCATTTGCCAAGGGATAAGTTCTTCTGCTTCTGAATAAAAAAGATATGTTTTCTTTTCTTATCTATCTATTCATTTCAATTTTGGAGTTCCATGCTCTTACTTCACAAGACATCTGTTCCACTCATTTACGGTATATTTCGCTGCTGCAAAGATTTTGTAAGATGTAGAATCCAAGAAAAGTCGATTAAAATGATTTCAGAATCTCTAGATTTCAACACAACTAGCCACTTATATTTTATAAATCAAAATAATTACTTCTGCATCGCTCACTCAGGACATTCAGGCGATTGGAGGTTACATACAAACAAAACAAAAGGTTTTGATTGATTCATGTCACACTTGCATTCCCTAAATAATATTCTGGATTTCCTGATAAATGATATAAAGTGTAAAATGCCAAGGACATCCACAGCTGTATACGCATCATTTTTCCAGCAGCATAAAATTGGATTATGCAACGATTTACTCCAAGCGATGCTCATAGCGTTAAGTAGGCCATTTGCAACATCAATGCATTGCGTTGCTCCCACCTAGAAGCAAGCAGCCGCCGTACATATTCCTTGCAACACAACATCTGCTTTCCTTTTCCGGCATCCACAAAACCTTGCCTTGTTCTAGTGCCTCGACCTTTCTCTACAAAGGGACTAAGTCCTTGGAACAAAATTTTGTGGCACAGCAGTGGTAGAATTCATGATATCTTCTTCGTCCTCATTGACCTGAATATGATTCCTTTTTAAGTAAAACGCTTTGAATTCTACAAGGAGGAAGAAGTGAAACTTTATTGACTACGAAGTAGAGCAGTGTTTGGTTTAATGAAGAGAAAATTGTTAGCAATAAGCTATGTAAACATTTGAACTTCAGATATATTGCAGTCTCACTCAAACCACTGTTATAGCTGATTATCCCTCCAAAGTACGTAGAATTTGCAGCCTAAGATCTTAATAGTATTCTATTCTGTAAATGATTGGGTTCTACAAAGATGCACTACAAAAGAGCTTTAATCAAACCCTACAGGTCTCACAAAGCAGCAAGGATAGAAGATTTGCTACTAGTTTAATTCACTGCAGGAGACATTTAATTCTACCTTCAAAGTCGACGAGTCCATCGTCATTTTTATCAACTTCTTTAACCACTTCTAATGCTTCTGCCGCCGTCATTGATTCGCCAATATTCTGAAAGCACTTTTGAACTTCTAACGCTGCTATGAATCCGTCATTGTCTGAATCAAAGACGTCAAAGGCCTCTTGAAGATCACTCTCTTGTATTCCACGAAGGATTGTTTCCCTCATCAAATCGTGAAAGTCATCAAAACCAATTTCACCATCGCCTTGATGAATGTACAGAATATAAAATAGAATTCCCCGTGTAAAATCTTTAAGCCTAGAAGTTGCTCTAGCATTTCGTGCAACGAATATAAGTCAAAACTAGTAAAGGTGAAACTAACCCTAGCTTGTAATATCTTTGCCTAGCTATCTAGTCAGGCAAAATTCATTTAAGTTCTTGTCTGTTCGGCAAGAGCTTGGTCAGATCCCCATTTTGTTTAATCTAGCAAGGCCTAATTTTAGATTAAAATCAATTTCGCATTTGCTCTACTACCTTTCCCATAAGCAAAGTTGCACTCTTTAATGAAGCCTTTTTTAAAGCTCCTTTTTATGTTAACTGGCATTCTGCATTCAATCAAGACTTGGACATTGTTTGCAAAAGACAGCCGTTGAATAGGAATTGAAATTGGACTAGGATTTTAATATATTTCAAGTTGAAGTCCGTCAGTACATACCGTCTTTATCCGCTATCTCTAGCATCTCCTTCATGTCTTCCTCAGAGAACTCTTTGCCTAGAGACTGCAACACTGACGTCAATTCATGGAGAGTAATCATGCCGTTTCCATCCACATCAAACAAGGAAAAAGCTTCCTTGAGATCTGCAAAAAGGCAAGCCGTTTAAACAGATTGCTGCTTATTTTCCTTAATTTCACATCACAAAAGTACTTAGTGACAGAAGTGCGACATCAAGATATTTGATTTTCTCAGGTACCCTATCAGGTACCCTATCACTGGAACAAAATAGCTTCAAAATTTTGTAGACGTTGGTATTTTAAGTAAAGAGTTTTTGATCACCATGGCCCTTCATTGAAAGAAAATGCCTTCTACAACTCTCTGTAACTGGCTATCAACGAAGAATATGTACACCGGTTTACTTTTCAACTTTATACCAACAATTGGATACTTAATAGATTGACGAGGAGCATTGGATATTGGTATTATATCGATAAAAGTTTTAAAAGGGCACGACAATTAATTTTCAAATTTATAAACCGACTATAGACTGAATCTGATAGAGCAAAATTCACAACTCCTTCTCTGTCTTTATCGTGAGTAGGAAATTCTCACCAAAATTTGATAAACCCATTGAAAGTTTTCTCCAAGGTGACAGTAAAAGAGTGAAAAATGATAGAATAAAGCTAGATAACTTGAACGCTCCGGCTTTATCTATTAATAATAGTGTTGACATCTCACCGTTCAGATTCTCCCCATCTAGCTTTGTCACTTCATCTGCTTCTGTAATAATGGGCTATGGTAAAAGAAGTCTTTGTGAGAGCTGCAATTTGCGTTAAATTTTGGAATAAAGTATTCAACCACATGTAGCGCAAACATAAAACGATTGACTTGAATACAGGTCTTTTTATCTTCATTATAACATAAGTAAAATAAGATTTGTTGAGCAACTCTGTTACGTCATCCTCTTTTCTAAATAACATAGCTAGTTTTAAGCACGGAAGGAAAGTTCATTTTGCCCTCTTTGAAGTTGTATCTGGCATTGTGTCTGTATGGCTGGTTTTGAAAAATGTTTGTTCTACGTTCTTTGCTGACAATGGAATACGCTAGCATAGTTTTTGACAAATCGGTAGCATTACGCCAGGAGCAGTTTTATTTTAGACGAAAGGGGGTGGATGAAATAGCTCTCTGTTTAAAAAGCCCTTTCGTCAAAGACCCTTGATATGTCTGTACGCTAGCAAAGCACTTAAAGCTGTTTTGCTATTACAATCTCAAATTGTTAGACGTAGATAAAAGACTATTATGTGTTTATCCCGGCTTTAGTTCTTCTGGCAAACGACTTCCTCCCTATCTGTCCCTATAGCTTGAGTTCAAATAAGAATACTTTGTAAAGATTGTAACTAACAACAGAACTGAACTGTTGATAACATGCAATCTTCATGTAGACCGATATGACGTCATGCATCTGAACCTGATACTTACTAATGCCCCTTGTGTCAAAATGCTTCGTTTCTCGCTGCTCCTTGGCTCCCTCTCCATCTTTGACCAATGGCGAAGGTGTCGACGCTTAAACTGAAAATTCTAAAACCATAGTGAATTATTCACACGATGTTTGAGAATACTTGCAGATAGCTCATTTTGGAGGCCCTCTAGCAGCGAAATAAGAGCTCTGTGGCTTGGCAAACAAAGACAGGTGTCGCATAAGTTTGTTTTACTAACCAGCTATCCATCTCAAACAGAATGTCCTACTATGCGGTCATCCCATTGCCTAGCACGTATACTCTTACTATGAATCTAGCAATAAACAAAGACAATCGTTTATAATCCTGCATATTTCATGTACTAACTCATTAGCAAGGCTTTTAGATTGTGGCAGGTTCTTTCAGGGTAGTTTACCCTATTTAGTCATTTATCAACAACAATACCTCTTTCTTTTCGGATAAACAGCACTGTTTGAAGTTAATGACGTGGACCAAGCTGTTTAGATCGTTAAAGTTATTCTAAAACGGGATGTTCTACGAAATCTCTGTAGTTTAAGCTACATCATTTATGTACATCAAACTATGATACATAATGATTGCAAATATCTTAACCAGTATAGATTTAAATGCTATTTGACACTGAAGTAATAGAATTAACTGCGCTTTATTTAAGCACCTTTTTGGCACCATTCTTCGTTGAAAAGTTTCTTGAAAGTCATTTTGGAAAGGTGTTTTGCGTTACAGAATCAGATGCTGCACAATGTCACATGTGTTACAATATATTTGTCCCTTTGTGGCACTATTCTAACTTGTAACACCTGATAATGTTACCCTTCCTCGATTTATGAGATTGTCCGTCATAACTTTATCCACCCGGGAAAAATTCTTGACTGTTCTGATGAAAGACTAGCGTTGCTAAGACCTGAAATAGGCCATAATTGTGTATGTCGAGCGGCCATGAAGTGTGTTCTATTGCTGTGATAGATATCATTAGAAAGGGCTCGGCTAATAACTAGCTGAGCAATAACTGTACTCTGAGTTTCACTGGACTAGATAACTCCATTAGGTAAACAGCTAAATCAGCATTTCCCTAAATCTTACTTGTTTACCATGTTCCATAGGCAGTTTTGATTTTAAGTTATTGTTGAGGGCATTGATAGCTGTCCTTATAAACAACTTAAGTGCCAAGCTTTTTTACGGTGAAAGCAAACGAACATAGCGCATTGCTGTCCGGAATGCGAATAGCGATCCGGTATCTGTTTAGCGATCCGGTAAGCGGACATTCATTTTTACTGATAGTTGTATCAATAACTGTAAATCATCCGGTTAACTTTTCTTCGTTGCAAATGCTTGTTAAAGAACGCCTAGTGAGTGAGTGTAAAGAAAGCATTTCACCCGGTTGCTGACCATTTGCCTTATTTGCTTCGAAAAAGCTTGAACAGTTTTGCGTAGAGCAAATTGATGTACAGAATCTTCAGGCTATGCTGATAAGCTGAGAAATTTCAGAAATTTAGCCAAACACCCACAGCATACTCCCATTTTCAAATCTTTTCATCTGATCAAAACTATTAGCTTGTAAACCGCAAGTCTTCTTCAGTGATCGAATTTTGATTGCCAACAAGCTGATAATGCAAAACAGCTTAGATACATTGGTGGCTAGCCGTGGAGCCATCTCGTGAACGAATTCTATTGCAAGGAGAAAATCGTTATCGATAATCTGCTAATATCGCCAATCTAATGCTTGCAAATTATATCCAGTAAAGAAACAGCTGTTCTAGGTAGTAATTCCCTTTTCATTCATTGTTCAGCGGGTCAGCAGAATTGGCTGACTCACATGGCAATTGTATTGTGTCTTGCATCATGCTGGTAACGATCTTCCCACAATGCTTGCCTTCATTGTCTTCTCTCAACCGACACGGGGGTTATAAACAAAAAGTAACGCAATGCTTTTATTCTAACTGAACGGAGCCTAAGATTCACTTTTAATTACTTTGGCTATGTTCATCTCATTCTTGGTCACCATTTGTTGTAAGAACAGCAGACGTGAATGTACGTATATGCGGCCGCACCTATATGGAGTGAAGCGTTAAATCCCGTCTATCAATAGAAAACAAAATTCAATGTATGGTATATCATCCTTCAAATCAAAAAGCTTTTGATTGAAATGGCGATCTGGAAGCAAAATGCTTCATGCTTTCTCCTCCTCACGATTTTTGTGACAGAAAGTATTGCTGGAAGAAAATCTCAAGTATTTCATATTTAATCTTGAGCCCTTTCTAGAATTCACAATTGCAGAAAGTACCTATTGTTTAATACACTAAATAATGGAAATTTTCGATACCATTTTGCTATTAGGAAATTTTAGCGAAGAGCAAGCAAAGTCCCTCTACTTAGCATCAATCCGTCGCTGGTAAACAGGGCCGCCGAGAGGTGGCTTGGGCCCTGGGGCAAAGTCCCGGTCGGGGCCCTGGAGTCAGATCCAAAAAATATTTGGGACCACGCCCTTTTTAGAATGGAAAATGCCCATTATTTTCAAACATTTGTGCACGTTATAGAATGTGAATAAAGTATCCTAAAATGTAATAACATCATTAATTCTAAAGATAAGCGATTTAAATGCGCTCTTGACCACACCCTTTTAGCTAATTAAAGTGGACTTCAAAATGTGCTCCTTCAATTCTGGTTATTTTTTTCTAATGAGCTACGCAATGTTGAAATCTAAAATGAAATTAAGTATTCATTCTACACACTTTTATTTAGAAAATCCCATAGAACTACGCTTTTCATATAACTTTATACAACGATTCTAAATGCAAACATAACTCACTTGAACTGACCATAGATTAAAACAAGATTATATGGGCTATCTAATTTTATCAGGGCTCCCTTCCACCAATAAGTACAATTTTGCGAAACTCAGGGAAACTCAGCTTAAAAGATGAATCCGTAAATTTTTCATGCATGTGAAAAATTTTCAAGTTGAAACAATTTTCATCATAATTTGTGGGCCCCTTTCAGGCCAAGGCCCTGGGGCAAATTGCCCCCCCCCCTCTCTGCGCCACTGCAGGTAAACTAAGGCTGTCAAAATTTCATAAAAGTTTTGAATATCATGATGAATGCAGAACCCTTCCAAAAAATTTAAAATATTGAATATCACCAGATTTTGAAGTAGATATGCTTTCAGTTTGTGCATTTTTAGTTTTGCAAGCAGCTTTGTTGATAAAAAGCTACGAAACACAAGAACCTGGAGCATTAAAAAAACGTATATAAAAACGCTTTTGCTTTATGCGATTGGTAGGCCAACACTTTCTTTTTATGAATCCTTTCCAGATTTCTTTTTAGATCTAGAATTCGATAAAGATACACTTAGATTCCCAGGTAGAGGACCCCTGGCCGGGGAGAATTAGATGACTGGCGACAAATTGCTCTTTAATAATTGAACAGAGGACAAGAAGTCTTTGTTAGATGTATTAATCTACTTACTGTGTACATGAGCAAAACATTTGTTTGCCGAGATTATCCCAAAGTTGGTTTCGATACGACACGAGGAGCTGATAAGCCTGGCATTGATGCAACCACATTTTTACATATCTGCCTAATCTAATTTTAGAGGCAATACTATTGACAAGCAAACTGGCTATTTTCTAGATGCAAATTGTTTATCTATTACATAGAAGAAAGCACAACATCTATTCTGTCTCCTCTATCTATTACAAAGAAGAAAGCACAACATCTATTCTGTCTCCTCTGTAACTGGAAACGCCCAAAACTATTGCAATAAGAAGTCTGTTTTTACAATTTATTCATCTCCTTTTGTTTACTTTTCAGCCACATCCAGGCGTCAGGCAGCCAGACATTGAGAAAACATCTGCTCTTTCCAAGGAATAACTTCAATTCTATTTGTGCTACATCCTCAAGATTGTACTCATCTCGTATTCAATATTCAGTTTGCTCACTATCAACCTACCTGCAACAGGAAATAACATTCTCAGCACTTGATTTTTTTGTGTTATTTGCTAAGAGGTGCCTTACAATCTTTTTATTGCATCAGCTTTTTAGAAAGCTCCTCCCTCGATTTTCAAGGGCCTCTTTTTGTTGGATGCAGCATTTCAAGTCAACCTGCTCGTTACCATGGCGTCAGCTACGCTCTCTGTTCCCACAAGACTTTGCTGTTCCACGTGTCTTCCATTCCATGCATGCCCTGACTCAAGAATGAAACCCCAACTAGCCGTTAAGAAATCGTGTGACGTCAACTTTGTCATTTGCTCTGGCCTAGGAAAATAATAAAATCTTGTTCGTCAGTGTGCAAATTCCAAATCATAAATGCAGAAGCATTGTACGAAAGCTATCTGCAGCCTTGGAAAAAAGTTACATATTCTTCACAAAGAACAAACCTTTTCCGTGTACCTCTCTCACTCAACTCTCCCATTCTAATACTTTATGCATGTTTCAGTTTTTTCGCCTTAAGCGAAATAATAGATTTATATATTTTTCGTAGTGTATGGAAAATGTGATTTTTCAAGAGGTATTGAGGATAAATTTTCTGAAAGCAGTACTGTTTCTCAGCAGTTTTTTTGAAACTATAATGTGGATTTTGACAATTATCATCGTAGTAGACTGACAGTCATTAGCACTAATCAACAAAAGTGCGATTCGCATTTCAGCATGTTGCCATGGGTTGTATTTTAAAGCACTGCAGTTACAGGCAAATTCACTTTGGGTATGTTAATCTCAAAATTATTTGTGCAGTTCTCTACCCTGGGTACCAGACTTACTTTATGTAAAATAAGATAGAGATATATCATATAAAGTGATATATTTTATTATTTTATATATAATGAGCCTGGTACCACGGGTAACAGTTATCAAGCCTTAGGTGCCTCCAACTAGCAAATGAAGTCTTCAATTTTTGCCGAGGTTCTAGCATCATTCATTGTTAAATGTAATCAATATTTTTTCATCTGGTATTACTCTGCATCAATTTCTATTTTCATGGTCACATATGTTATCGAAACTAGGATGAGCATTTATAGCCTCCCTTCGAAGTTTTTTATTCTAAGCCTCCCTCGTTGTCATTCCAACCACCCATATTGTTTGTTTTTCACTTATGCAAAATTCCACTAAGTTTACTGCAGTTCGTAGCCAAATAAATACCGCGTATAAACTTGAAAGGAAATTACAAAAATTTGAATTGAATTTGAATAGATGTTTTTGCTTGGAAAACTTTTTTCGCCTATTTGCGCCTCTATTTTTCTATTATTCTATTTTTCTATAAGCTTTTCTTCCAGCCCCATCAACATTCCATACCCTCTATTATCAACTTTCCAAAGACGTTGCATACCCTCAATATTAGCCACGCCCTGGGAAAGGCATTTCTTCGAGTGCTGCCATATAGTGTTTTGAAAAGGGTTTTGAAGACTGATGCCACATTCCACAACTTCTCCTGAGCTTGTGCAAAAATCTTCAAAATGATTTCCTCAAAATAATGCAACTCTCATTTCTCGCCATTATTCATTATTCAATTTATTAAATGTAAAGCCAATAAATAAGTTTATTAAGTAGTAGCAAGTAAAGTAGTTTATTAATTATAAGGAATATACCAGTAACTGAAAAATTAATTGAAAGCTCATTTAAATTTAGTTTATGCGCTCGAACTGTCAATCAAACGTCAACCAATCACAAGTATCCATCTACCATTTCACGTGGTCACTTCCACTGTCGATTGCACGCGATATGCCTTTGAACCTACTTCACGTGCACAGTTACAATGTGACTACACTGCGCAGGCTCTGTACTGTCTATTTTTTACAAAGTGCATGATCTACGCTTTTATTTCCCTTAACGTTTGCTTCTATATCCTATATCCTTGACATGGTAGATAAAGTAGAAGCCACTTTTCAGTCTGTATGTTTCTAGCAAAAAATGCTCCGCGAAGATAAAGCATAGAAATTCAAGCTATAAAGCAACTTTCAACATGACTACACTAAGAAGTCTGCAAAATTCTATTCGCCATTTCATCAGCGTTTGTTTTCATTTAGCTTTCTCGTTTATCCATATTCGTAAATTAAATTCATTTTGACTTTACTAAGTTGTTTTACAAATCTAATGTGCTAATAAATTATAAATTTATTACCTGGATCCTTTACCTGTGAATCGGATTCTTGCTATCGTGAACATGCGTGGTACAGTCATGAATTGCCACAGAAAGCCACGTTAGGGCGTAGAAAAATCATGTCTTTTCTCTGGCTAACATTGGGGGCGGGTACCAGCGACAGAAACAGACATTTACGTCACAGGTTTTCCCATCAAAGAAATTATTTGTTAAAAGTCTTTGTATGCGTCTGCGCCTTTCCCAGCTCTCAGAAAATTCTCGCTTTTGACAGTTTATGTCGCTTCAAGGCATTGTGGCTTACGATGCTAGAAATAAAATGGTGTGAATTGAAGTTAAAAGTGTGAAGAGGCTAATCAAGAAAAACGATAAATAATTTGTACAGTTTCATGCGATGAATCATGTTTTACGTTGCTATGTACCTATTCTCGGATTCTAGCAATTTTTATCTCCACATTTGGCACAAATGAATCATAGAATTAGAATCTTCACATTGAAATCATTTCAATTGAATTTGCGTCAGGAGTGAACTTTGGACCATATCTAAAAAAAAGCTAAATGTTCAAAACAAAGTAACTCGTGACCGAAAGGTCTAAACTGCATACGTTTTTCAGCATACACTAATTTAAAGATGATGGTTTCAATTTCGATGTTCATTTTTGAGAAAAAGCCGTAGATAACGCAAAATCAATGACGTCAACCCGGGCCGGAGAACTCGAAGGTCAAATCACTCCAAAAAGTCTTGCACACCTTTTGTGAAAATCCTATTGTTTTATCGAAAAATCCCTGGAAATCCTATTGTTTTCGTGGAAATCTTGTACACTATTTGCAACAGCGAATTGCCCCTCGGGAGAACTCTTCAATTATGCATGGTTTTATAGGCATTAATACCCAACGAGCATTTCTTTGAAGGCTTACGTTTGTTGGATGTGACCTTTCACCTTTAGCAATGTATGATTCAAATCGGCGCCCCTTTTCTTCTAGATAGTAAGGTCATCATTTGTAACGCGTGCTTATCTTAAGTTAGGTTTGAATTGGTTTCAGGATGAATTACGTCAAAGTTGATACTAGATGTTTATCGAAAAGAGTAATCTTGGCTTGCGGTTGCTTGCTCGCAAACAAATCGTGGCATGATTTGGCAAGAGTCTCATTTCGTAGCTGCTTTCAAAAGACTTATATGTAATCCAACATAGTTTGTGCATTGTCGAGCTTTCTGGGCAACCCAAGCAGGAAACGAAATTAGCAAACAATAAACCAACCCATGGCGGCTACCTTGGGTTTTGCTTCAAGGAAAGAGAGCGCATTATTGACATTGAAATGCAGAATTACTTATCTCGTCTACTTATCCTTTGTTTAAATATTTCAAAGCGACGTGCCTTTTAAGTTTCCTGATTTGCTTCTAATTGATAAACAAAATTAGATATTCTTTATTCTAAAGGCCCTTAAAGTAAATCTGACATCCCATTGATAAGCTGGTATTGGCTCTTCAAAAAAGAATCGCCTTGAAATCATTTCAGTCACTTATTGTCAAACTGCTAGGATCAACTGAAAGCTTTTCAATCTCATACTATATCTATTTGAGGCTAACGTATAGGAAGTTTAACTGGGTGAATTAAGTTCTTTACTGGAATTTGAATGAAAAAATGCGATTAGGTGTGGTGTAGCAGGCATGAAGACAGGATATCCAGGCCAAAAGGGGTGCTTAAGATAGTGGGTCCATTAAGGGACAAATGACGTGCTGGGGGAATCTATTGTTAAAGCGAATCTCGTGTGACTTCATTGAGGTATATAGAAAGAGATTCTTTAAAATACACTTATTTAAAAGGACTTGGTTTTCTAGGTTAATGTGACATGAGCTTTTCTCACGATTAAATGGCCTTTAATTTCTTTAATTTCTTAAATTCTAAAGGCAAACATGAACTAACAAACTAAAATTGCTACATTTGTCGGACACTGTTTTGCAAGGTATAACGTTTTTCCGAGAACATGAATTATGCGCCAGCCTCTTTTCGAATTGAGTTGATTCATAAATTCTTCGTGAAATAATAGAAATATGTTTGATTATATTCATTGAGTTGAGTTCGAATTGAGTTGATTCCTAAATTATTGATCATGTCTCAAATTGGTTAAAGAATGTAAAATATTAAATGCGTCATTAATCAAATTATCAACGGCTTAGATTATTATGAGTTGCCAAAGCCTTGGTGCTCTTCCTTGGATAGAAACACTGGTATATGTCACTATCGTAGCTTTGTATAGATTTTATAGAAATCACATTTCTGCCTAAAATAAAGAATGAGGCGGCAGAATTTCCAGAGCTGCGACATTGTAGGAAATGAAAAGGAATCGCATCTTTCTGAAGGGCAATGTTCCAAAGTCTGATTTATTCATTTCATGTTGAATAAGTGAAAGGTGATCCGAACTAAAGACATCCCACAACACTATGCAGATAGTAGCTATGAAGATCTTTATCGGACCACGCCTTTCTTTTCGAAGCACTTACACACAGAGAGTAGATTGAAGATGGAAAAAGAACTGCTGATTAAACATGAACACATTAGTTTTTATGCATGTAATCAACTATTTGACCGCGTAAACTCCTTTTACCTTGCAAATAATGCTTGTTTCAATAAAAGGTATTTACTGGTGCTATCTCACAAAGTTTTTTTATGCCATTTCCATTAAAATTGAACTTAGGGATGTGTTTTGCCGGGTGATCGATTCTAAGGACTCGTCTTGCATGATGCTTAGCTTTTAAGATGAGTTTTTTTTGTTATTTTTTGGCTCTTAAGAGAGCGTGCTTTATAATTAATTACAAAACTTACTGTTTAATCGTTAAGTTCTGCTACATATCCATAATAGTGATTAAATTGATTGTTCTGTATTGGCGTACGTTCTACGGTAAATGTATGTTTCCTGCAGTGAAGTTATACGGTTTCTAAATCCATATTGAAGTGATTTGAATCCTAACACAAACTTTCAAGGGATTTTTGCATCGGCTTGATATTTCACCTATTGTATATGTCTAAATGAATCGACACTGACCGATCAAACAACACATCGAGCCACCAAGGTACTTATCAGGCATCTTGTACCAAAGTCGGTACAATTACAGATCGTGTAAATTTTTGTTCCTTTTTCATGACTTTAACGTGTCCATATTTCACTGAACAGAGCACTTGTGTGAAAGTTTCTCTGAACAGAGTAGGGGATGGTACTGGTGTGAAAGTTAAATTAACAATAATAGGACTTCGTAAATGGGACAGGGCATGAAAATAGTCTACCTAGTTTCATGGAATATAACAACATCCTGTCATTATGGTCTACTTGGTTGGCGTACACAAGACGTTATTCATACAATGGGAGAATTATCTGAATGCTACACAAAAAAAGAACGAGGAAGGGGTTTATAATAAAACAGAATGTCTAAGTTAAGGGTAAAAATAATTTTCATCAAATTAGAAATCTTTAAGACAGATATTTTATATGCTAAAATTCTATTCACAAGTAAAAAAACTCTTGAGCTCAAAAGCCCATAAAATTCAAAATTACAAACATTTCATTTTGTCTCCACAATTTTGTCAAGGATTGTAGAATGCGAATCACTCCAGCATCGACGCCAAAAAGTGACTCTGATTTTTCTTATAATTGTTGATATTAAGACATTTTTCAACATAAAGCTAGTGACATGTCCCTCTTATTTATTTTGTTCCCCCCTTAACGCTAAGTTTTTTGATACGTTCATGCGTGATAGAAATGACGCGTGACGTGACACGTGACGCTTAACTCTTTGGGGGTGACGTGCAATCAGCGGCGACTTGTGTTGAATTGATTTCATGGTCGTTGCATGCAATAAACCATCCATCACGCTATTTTGTAGTACACAATAGAAGTTAAGGGTCTGTACTGATTCCTACGGCTTTGCTATAGCTTTATATCGTTCGGATTCCCCAAATTTACCTGAGGCTTCTGGCGTGAAGCAGAATAATCATAAGATATGCTTACTTATTGGTTTCGTGATTACTGGGATATCGCGCTTTCGTATTGCGTATCAATTCAAAGTAAGAGACGTATTTGAATAAGACTAAAATCCCTGTTGTCACTTGATATTCAAATAGTAAATGCATGTATTATTAAGAAGCTTACTCAAAGGATTTCGCAATTTCTCAGCCACATTCAGAACTACGATTCAATGCTTCTTGGATGGTGCGCATTTACTTAATGAGCCTCGCTCGACTATACAAAAGCATTAGGTGGCCATCATTTTTTCAATGACCTCTCACCTCTTGTCTTCAAATGCGGCCTTTGACCTCTATAATTTATAAGCATTAGTGATAACCGTTGCACAACGGTGAAAGTGTGGTGCATTTTGCATTCACCAACAAAGCATTAAATTTCAATACGAAATTATTTGATATATGATTATTTAGCCTTGTTAATATAGGTGTAATAATTTCATGTACAAGGCAAATCCAATTACATTTTCACGAAATGTATGCGAGGTGTAGAATGTTGCGAAAAACTCAGTCAGCATGAAAGAGGCGTTTTACTATGTCTGAACAAAAATTAATGAATACATTCTTAAATAAAGGCATGAATAAAGATCTTAGAACATTTGTAAAATAACCGTTAGAATTTGAGGATTGTTTACAAGTTTGCGCAAATACTGTGTTTCTGTAACAGAAATAAGTGTCCTTTTCGACAACATTTTGTTACAAACTCTCATTAGATTGTTAAGGTTGCAGTAAATCATCTATTTTGAGGGACAGTGGAGCTTTGTGATAAAGAGTGTTCGATTGCTGGCAGTAACACAGAATAAGGGCCTGGAAACGAGAGGCCAGCTGATATGGAACCATAATCGAGATTACCATTCAACAGCGTACGTACGTGCTTTCATCTTTGCCAGTATGCAATCTATTTTTGGTGGATGGGCTAACAATAAAAGTCCATATAGGATTAAGCAACAGTCAATTAGTAGGCGAAAGACTTGCCTAAGTGCACAAAAAGCCTTTATCGTCGGAATCCATCACAATCCATTTACAATTCGCATTCATTGCAAAGCTGACAATGACAATAGGAACAACTGTTTGTTTGAAAGGAGTTCCAAAGACTGATTTGAAAAAATTTGAGATAATATTAACAATAATAATACGAAATGCTTTCCACTTTGTGATCAGTTGTGCAAAGCGCTGTTTCTTCAATTATTGAATTAGAATTGTTCAGTTTTTATTCAGACTCCCCACAAAACGCTCAGTAAGAAAGAATTTTGAATATGTTCAACTCAAATGGAAATTGTTCTATTGCTAGAAAGTCGGTCAAATCTTACGAATAGAAAACGGTTTAATCAAGCATCCCTTAACAAGATCTAATACGCTTACCGAAGCCAGGCTCTATCAGAATCAACTTTAAAGCCCTTTATGTCACAGGCCAAGGGCCACGTTGTGTCACAGGTCAAAGGCTACAGGATAGGCTTAAGGTTGTATGCCAAACGGCAAGAAGGAGAAAACTGTTGCATGATTCCTGCTTAAACCGTCTTCATATACATCTGAGCTTTGTCGCCAATCACAGCCAAAAATCGTTAGTAGTCGAAGGTTAATTTCCACAGTAGATTCTCTCCAGTTGGCTGGTAGGATTGTGAAAGTGTAACTCGGTATTTTGTATGCAAGAGCTTGCTATACTGGTTGGAGTATATTATCGATTGCTAACCTTAATCATTTCTAGCGCTAAAAGGTTGTAAAAGGAGATGAAGTTTTGATGAAAGGGAAATTGAAAGGCCTCAAGGAGCTGTGTGTTGTTCTAACGCTTATTAAACGTCAGGCACACTAGAATCCTATTAAATACGCACAGGGTACACGTTTTGGTTCAAGGTACATTTTGTGATGCCTAGTTTCTGTAATTATGCCACATTCATTGTCATACATTGGCTCAAAACCTTGCAGAAAAACAGAGAAATCGGCAAGCTTTGGGCAAAATCGACAAGAGGTCTCAAACCTGTTTATATTATGTTCTTGGTCGCCGCAAATGAATAAAAAGCCGCAAGGTTGCAGGTTGTTTTGTGCTCGCCTTTGTCTCAGGATCAATAAAGAAACTTTTGGTAATTATATCTTGCTTGAAATATGGCACTGGTGTTTAATTATTCAGTACATGTGCAATTTATCACCAGAAGTAATTTTGAATTGCCGAGAAGCTTCGTCTGTTTCAATAAAGATGACTCATCAGTAAATGCCAGCTTAGACGCAAACCCAACGTTCTTTACAAATAGGCACAGACTCCAGGTGTAAATTTTATTCCTAGATTTTACACATTTTGTGATATATTGTTGAAATCACGAGTATGCTTCAGAAAAGATTCAAATATGATTTTCAAACGAATCATGTCCTTTGCCCTTTGACATGAAAAGTGCCCTTTGGCAAGACATAGTTGAGGACTATGATAGCGCTGTATCAAAGCTCACAATTCGAATCTTCATCAGTAAATTGAAGTAAGATAGTAACACCCCCCTCACTAGTCCTGATAAACAGTTTGACAGTCCTGAAAAAAACGAACGGTTTATTCGCATAAGTCCTACCTAAGGGGTAGCCTATGATCAGGTTCCATGGCACTTTAAGACTAACAGTCAACCATCATATGCAGGAGGAGTTGCACCACTTGCATGGCCGAGTCAACGCCGCAGACTACCATAGTAGTCTAGCATATATTTTTATGACAATTTTCGTCTGTAATGCATTTATGTCTCTGTTACGATTACCGGACTGCCCTTCAATAAGGCCAATCTTTAACGTTATTTGGAAACAAGGGCGAGAGAAAAGCCAACCAAAACAAAGGGCAGCGAAACATGCTAGCCATACCTCAGGTAGCCCGAAGATGGTTTGTCGATGCAGAAATGTTTTTAGATACGTTTAAGATTGATTTCTCATTGCAAGAAGTTTACTTATCATCTCCCGTAGCGTGGAAGTATTGAACGGGGTTTTGTTGATTTCGAGTATTTTACCAAGCCTTGCAAGCAATTAGCCCAACACGTTTTTCAATAGGTACATTGTTGACACATAAGCATCTTGCACCTTGACAGACGGGTTTCGCAACTTCAACAAGTCGTTTGAACAGCTTCTCTGAAACATTTTCGAAACACCAACACTGCTCGGATAACTAAAATTACCGCATTTTGGGATTCATGTCAGAGGTTTTCTAAAGGCAGGTCATAATCCGGCAGTCAAAGGCCAAAACAATTTGAAACGGAAGACATCTGTTGCCAGTTTAAATCAATTGGATTAAGAAACAACCAAGGTATGGTCGTTGAAAGTTCACAAGGCACAGGTCGAAGGACAGTTGCGTTGCCAAGGACATAGATCCATACAGCAGATTGTCCTCCTGAATGCTATTTTCGTGCCACATAGCCTCAAGTGTGACAATAGTAGCAATCCATGCAAATCTCCAATACAACAATTTGTTTGGTTGCCTGCTCCGATTGAAAGCGGCGACCAATCAGAGGTCACCACCTGACCACGTATTGTTTATTTCTATTGAACAGGAGACAACACGGCCCGCATATATGATTGTCGACCCGTTAGAGACTTAGAAACATTGAAATATTCTTTCACATTGGTCTCGCGTGTTCGTCTCTGGTGCATGCACAGCATCGGCCAAAGAAAATGAGTGTTGCTACATCGGCAAATCTAGGATCCATGAAGACCCCTCCGCGTCTCCCGAAATGTGCTAGGTGCAGGAATCATGGTGTCGTTTCTATTTTGAAGGGGCACAAGCGATTCTGTAGATGGCGAGACTGCAACTGTGCGGACTGTAATTTGATCGCGGAGAGGCAGCGAGTAATGGCAGCTCAAGTCGCTCTCAGAAGACAGCAGGACCAAGAGGAGTACTTACGAGCCATCCAACTGCAACAACACGAGTCGGTTCAGGGAGTGAAGGAAGAGCCCAGCAGCAGTGGCAGCAATGCCATTTTCCCATCAGAATATCCATCATCCACGCAGCGACTGTCGTCCCCTGGTAGGTCTTTTTACAGATACTCACTCTGTTGAGGCTTTGAACACAATGTTTACTTTCGGGAAAACTCCGGTCCCTTTCACACCAGTGGGAGTCTTAAATAGAACAGTTGCGATATTAGTGGTGTTAAAAGGTTTGGGCACTGAAATGACATGGAAGGGTTGGTAACATTTTGTTTTGTCCGTCTTGTAAACCTATCTGTATATCTTTAGGAGTGATAGCTCGTCGTGAAATTCGCCAAACAGAATTCTAAGAGATCAATGTTTTCTTGATGGGCAGTGGTTAATTTCCGCTTATTTGTGTAGCCCTATAAACAAATCAGTAATAAATCGCATACGAGAAGTGAAATTAAACTTGATTTCCCATCAGTAAGCATTCATACCTAGCTGTTTAACTGTGAGTAATTTACGACTGCCAAAAGCAAAGCACAAGGGCGTGGAGCGGGCAAAGGACAGAGGACAGAAAACGCTACAGTGAAACCATTGCTATGCTCGAAACTCTTCCTCTTTCACCTTTTGTTCAGGTCAATCAAACATCGTTTTACTCAACCATGAAATCTTTTATCCCGAGTTATTTAGCATTGTTGCTGCGGCTTTTTCGATCCTTTCAAGGTTTCGCAGCAAAGTACAAATATTGTATACTTCATGTTTTGAATTGGTTAATTGCAATGTATTCGAATAGTGCGACAGTGTTATCCTCAATGCATTCCCAAGAGCAATCTGTGTGCTCTAGAGGCAAATTTTCCATTGTTTCGAATCCAAAGAGAATCTCTGTATCATTTCAATTGTTATTGTTTATAAAAAACGGTATACTTAAGAATGTTAGCGAGATAATTACAGCTTGCGTAAAAAGCCCAGTTGCTTTCTCAAGGTGCCAAAATCTCATAATCCGACGATACAAAACAAAACAAAGTGCCCAGTTAGTGTGACTTGGCCATTTAAGCTCTTCTTTTGACGAGAAACGAAAGCGTGCACGTTCGCATCCTTACCAAAATGAAGACGCTTTGAAAGCAATTAACCGATAAAATGAAACAGGGAAGAAGGCCACCCAATACTGTATTGCTTTGTTTATCTTACTTTAGCCCAAATATGTAAGAATTCCCAACCTGAAAATCAGACAGCAATCCTATATGTGTCGAAGTAATAGTTTATTAGAGCTCACTTTCTCGAATTTCTTATAGCCTTAGGAAAACAGAATGGTTTGGCTATGAAACACTAACTCTTTGATCTAGGGGATATGTTAGCGTCCATAGGAGGCTATTTTGCTGAAAGTGTACACATCACGTAATAGTTGTGCCTGGTAACAAATTGTTGGGATAGCATTTAAGTAGCTCCCCTTTCTCAGACAGAATCCACTTTTTGTAAAATTCGAAATAATTCTAGGAACGCTTGTCTACGGCGCGAAACAAACCCATTTGCTGAAAGTCGACTAAAGACAAATTTATCCGACTACCGGATCCCCGTTTTTGCATTAGAAAGCTATAACAATGAGTGCCAAATTTGTTTAGGCACCTCTTCTCCCCTATTTGCAACTATACTTTGTAATCATTGTAAATCCATTGTGAATATTGTTGCAAATTGCTCACGAAAACATATACGGTTCGTTTGAGAACTAGGCAAGCGCACAGGCCATGTTGCTTGTTACTGTTGGTTGACTGACCTTTGACCCGCCAACAAGCTTTGATCAGAGCGCGTCAGGCCGCTGTTTGCTTCGTCGAATGTGAAGTCAATCATTCTAAAAACTATGCTTAACAGTTGAACAAATATTTCCTCTGCTACTGAATTTTTGTTCTCGGTTCAAAGGCCAAATGCCAATGAAAAAGTAAACAGTTGACAATGACAAAGATTTTTGGCGAAGTTCTCAACAAAGCACGGATTCGAACCTCATTTCAGCTAAGCTTTGTTTGATCAGCCACCGCGAAATTAATCAGGCAAAAGGCAACTTGTATGTAATACTTGCAAAACATAAACAAAAAGCGCGGAAAGCGCAAATGAGTTGTTTGCGAAGCGCGGCCTTTTAAAGTAAAAGTAATCTGCTTTCTTGAGTTTGTCAGTGAGACAATAATTGATATACAAACCAGTCGGGCCTTCAATCAGCTTCATTTCTTTGGTTAATATAAGCATCATAACCATTAACATTGCCATTAAAAGAACCACACTGATTGCTTTGATGGCATAGGTGTGAACTCTTTTAGGCTGTGTTGACACGTGGATGAAATAAGTGCACATCTTTGATTGTAATGAAACACTGTTCCTACTATTCTGATGTTCTAATTTGCTAAGCATATTTCATTTGACTATAAATTTAGGTTAAAAAGTTAATTTTTATTAATTTTGAAGCTCTGAGGAACACTATAAAATTTCTGTCGTTCTGGGCCTAGCCACGCTGCACTATACCCTTTCACCTTTGCCCTCAATGATTATTATTTGGAAATGTTATTTACTAAAGCTTTGTCAGAAGTATATCAAAAGGAAAGAAAGTAACATCAAATCAATATGATCTGTGAAATCAAACTTAAGTTGCTGGAAGTGAACACTTTTGTTTTTAAAACAACATATGATTTTTGCCATCAATTTGTTATATTCTTCATCTTGTTTTGGTCTTCAATTCAAACACAGTTGAAATATCTTTCAAAATTATCGCTCGCTCCCAGTACTGAAAACAATCCAGTTCGCAGCTCAAGTATTGCTATAAAAGGCTATTTTGGTCACGATTTGCTCTTCTTTCGTGAAGAAATCATAACATGCACGAGCATTGTGCTATACTTGCGTTGATTAGAAGACATTGTTTTCTATAATGACGAAAACAGAGGGATTGCGAGTCAAAGGCCATGCTACTAATTGCATTGCGGGTGTTTTTGGTGGACAGTAGCTTGTTCAAAACTTGGAAATGCAAACTGTTTATTGGTTCAATTGTATTGAAACTCGCCTGCTGGTTCCTTGGCCACATGAATAGTTTCTGTTATCGGAAGTTTAATTTCTTGTTGGTTGTTTGCATTCGCGAAGCAGGCCACCAGCTTCAAGCATCAATGGGAGCCAGGTGGCAACTTTTGCAAATCAATGTATTTCAAAATGCCATTGAATGTATTCAGAAACTGTCAGGTACCATCATGTTTTTATTAGCTGTACGCTGGACAACTGGGCTTAATTAGACTTTGGCTAAGGCCAGACCAGCCAAGTTGACATCTTGGCATAATTAGTAATTCATTTCTACACTTTAGGCCGGGGCGTACCCACTTAACGATATTTAAGAGCTTCGTGACTTAGGAAAAGGCGGTGAACTAAATAGGAAACATTTTTTGGAAATGCATTGTCTAAATTGTGGAAACATAGTTGAAGTGGGTGGCTACTCGAGTCCTCTTCTCAATTCTGGGGGCGAGCAATTTTCAGAATCTTTCAAAAAGTAGTTTCTCCAGTAAATACATTGGTGAACGGATTGTGAAATTTACCAGTCCTACTAAAGAGCTGAACAAGCCTCCAGTTGTATGTCTGATTTTCAGCTAATGAAGCAGAAATGGAAGACAAAGTCTTGATTTGGTAACTCAATTATTTTAGCTTAAAAGGATATTTGACTTGACTCTAAAGCACTTCTCCTATGTTGAAAAGCCGCCAAACCTATACTTTTTCTCTTCTATGGTTTTAAGCAACTTTGGCAATTAAAAGGCGCCAGAGTTGTTTGAAAAACAAAAGCGATTTCAAATAACAGAAGATACCTTTGAATCACTTTGATCAGTTTGAGCTAACAACAGAAATTGAGACTTTAAGATCGCCTCCTCACATCTTTTATGCAGACTTCTTTGGTAATGTTTAGGATGTAGCCACGAGTACTCCGTTACCCTCTATTGTAAACGGGCTTGCGGTGTCATAGTAGGTGTGTTTATATTTGCCGCCTGGATAGGGTCACCGTTATTCTCGATAAGCTAACTAGAGTTTTCTTCGTAATTTAGAACTGTCAGGTTTTCAGCTTACTATCCTTTGGATGTTCTCTATCTATTGAATATCTTTAAAAAACCACGGTGACTATACTGTATTTCAATACTGTACACGAGGACTCAATCAGCATAAGATTTTGGCTGGAAGAGTGCATGAGTTGTGAGCTGCCAATATTTCTCTGCTTATGTCCTGTCCTTTATGTAAACTAGCCTCCAAGGCAACGAAACATTTGCATATCATGACATACTGCAACGATTAAAGATGAATTTGTGGAAGGAGGCCATATTGTAGTTTATCTTACTGTCGTTTAATTAGCAAACAATGTCATATTTGCGAATAATGTGCTGTATTGTACAAGACGTGCGGCTCAATGCCACTCAGCCCAACTGAACAAGCAGTTTTTGTTTGCTTGCAACATCTGTCTCTGGTTTCCATAGCAGCCATCTAGATTTTAGAAATGGCGGCATGTATTGAATTCTTTATCTAGCTTTATGAGAGAACTGGAGTCGAATTTCAATTGGAGTCATTTGCAATAATTATCTTTTCAATAGATTAACAAAGCATTTTTGAACAGGGTATAACTTAATGCATTGTGAGTTTCATCTGCACATTTTATACTTAAAGGTATATTGTTGTTTTGCTATAAATGGGACGTTTCCTGGACATTAGGCCTGTTTTGCTTCTGAAATATATATTTCATCAATCTAACTCTAATTAGAGCTGGGAAAGTGATTACAGTATGATAGTTACGTATATTGCCTGTAATTATCTCTATCCCAGTGTCATTTATCTGGAACTGTTTGAGTTTTAATGCATTTCAAAATTTTTCTGCCCTAAACCATGTTCCTAGTAAAGCGGTGACGTCACAAAGTTGGAAATACTTGGTAAAAAGCGCTTTCAATAAGGAGTTATTGAGTTTTTTGGTTTGAGTGGCTCCGTCTGATTTTCCAAATTTTTGTGGCGGGCTCTGATGGACATATAAATGAGCTTTTTTCGATCAATCGGCGTAATGTAATGAATCTTTGACATTGTTCGATCCCAGTGTGTATCCCAGTAACTAACAGGCTGACGTTGGCTCTTTTGATGCGAAGACGTTCATTTTGTCACTTTCCAATCGTAGATGACATGAGTACCAATGACATGAACAGTGCAGATGATGACGATGATGATGACAATGATGATGATGAGGCATCTCCGGTCAAAGTAGAGGAGAATGGCATAGCTACCGAAGATGAAAAAGAAAAAGCCCCAGCGAAGCTATCACCAGTGTCTCGCTCCCCTGACAGAGTCAGTTCGGGGCACATTTCCCCCCTCGGCGAGCATAAACCATCAAACCCGATCAAAACTGAAAACTCTTTTAGCAAGCCCGAAAGCCCCTCGCCCTCCCCCAAAATTTCTATGGCCTACTCTATGGCCCATATTCAAAATGCTGATCATGTCACAACCGCTAGCCAGGTCTTTCCCAACCATCCGAAATCAGTATCACCGACCATTCCGCATCGACAAGCCCCTGCGATGCCTCCCATCCACGAAAAGACACACAAGATCCATTCTTTGCCTCCGCATATACAAGAGCCACCTGCCAAGATGCCACGCAGGGACATGCGTCTTGACGAGTCAGCAATCCTGAGGCACCAGCAAATGCGATATCTAGACCTCCTGTCAAGGCTTTTCCCAGAACAGAAAAGAGGTGTTATTGAGCTAATCTTGAAAGGCTGCAATGGCGACATAGTGCAGGCCATCGAGTGTGTTTTGCCCAGCCATGAAAGGGCGGTAGCGCAAATGTCCGGAATGCCTGGTCAAAGTTTTACTCTGCCACCAGCGTCAGCGGAGGATGCCAACCGCCACAGATACCAAGGGCACGGCAACGAGAAGCCGCCAGTGCCTCCCATGTCTGCCTTCATGCCGTTCAATGCTTCTCCAGGTCACGTCCAGCATGCGCAAGGACATCCTCAGCATGGATACGCAATGGTCCCTGTCCCACCCTGCCCTCCCGGGTGCACCTGTCAGCTGTCCCAAAAGTGCCCCTGTCCCGACTGTGTACCGCAGTCATCTTCCAAGGGCGCTAAACCCGAAATGAATGGGCCTAAAAGTAGCCAGGCAGATGCAAATAGCCCGCCATCGATTCCTACCAGCTCCTTTTCGGAAATTCATGTTTCGCCAAAGGATTGCACTGGTAAGGGCCTTCAAGGTTTATTTCTCATTTTGTGATTAAATCTCGTTGGCTATCAATGGCACATTTTGAGGAATACTGAATGAACAAGGTGTCGTAATTTTCAAGTGAAATGATGGATGAACGAATTTGCTATTTTTAGACAATGAGTAGTAGAGTTTGGAAGAGTTATCATGTTATCATAAGTGATTAAGAATTCCTTTACTCATACAAAATGAATCTCTTTCATAGAAGAGCTTTATTCATTAATCTTTCTTGAGAAATAACTTTACTGTTTTTACGGTGTGCTTGGCCTGTTTAGCTCCATAGTCTTCCATTAACAATAGCATTCTCCTACAACGACTGGTATGTAATATTAACTTGCACTGTTGTTTTTCTTTAGTGACCCGTCATTCTGGGCATTCAAATCGACCCAGTTCTCCATCACTGAAAAATGGGCAGCACAGAATAGCATACGTGCCTGTATCAGCACATGTGCCCATGCAGATGAATGAGCCAGTGAAGATTTGCGCTGGATGCGGTGGGAAAATGAAGCTGGAAGATCAAAGATGTCCAACATGTGAGCCAACAGAACCAAAGTCATAGGTCCGCCTGTCCAATGTAGAAAATTGCATCGTAATACATGAAAATAATCAAAGTGTTGAAAAATTAATGAAAAGTGTCAGTCACAATTAACTGAATTTCAGAGAATGCAACAATAGTTAGTGTTAATAACTGCTTTGGAGTACAACTTGAATGCACAGATAAAGCCAAAATAGTGGATGAATATTGATATGGCTTTGAAAAATAACTCTCCTATCAAACTATTATTTGAATCTCACATTATGTGGTTTAGATGAAAGATTTTCGCGTTTTGCAGAATGGTCAGAATATATCTTTATAAAAATTTTTTTATGAAAAGTCACCAATTTTAGTATAAAATCTTTCGAAAACACAATGGCAAAATTTGATCATCGAGACGCTTAGTGAAGTTTATGGTTGTAAATAACCACAGATAAACCGTATCACAGGCATACCGATGCTATTACGCCTTTTCATAGCAATTTGCCACACCAGGAATGTGTCTGAGTATTTTCTATGCGACTCTCAACGCAATTCATCATTCAAATATTGTATTGAAATGCCAACGCCTATTAATGGAAACGGGTGTTTATTACGAACATTCGACCGTATGAGCACTCATAACTGATACACGCCATCGTACCATATGACTCGGTTTTTTATATCCTCCTCATACATCTTTGTACAGATAAACAAGTATTTTATGCATATTTAAGTGTTATTGAAGCTGATTGATTAAAATTCCATGTTGTTGTTGTCATCGTTGTTGTTGTTGCTCCGCGTGTATATATAACTAACCATACTGTATAACTTTTAGTGACACAAGCCTCTTACTTGTTCATTTTGCCATGATTGTAGAATCAGTTTACCAAATGTAATGGGATAAGTGATTTTCCACAGCTTACCTTTTTCTAAAGCAAGGCAATACTATCATAAATGCCCATAGTGCAAAGTTACCAAAATCGATATGTTTGAATATGTTTATTGTAAATAATAGAAAAATGCATTGATGCCAGGTGGGCAGTCATTTCCTTTGAAGCGTGCTCCTTTCTAGCTGTTTGTTATTCTCGTTAACTCGATTAAGTTACCTGGTTGGAAATATTTTAGAAACGTTTACTTTATCTCACTTAAAATCTACGTCTATTTCAGGTATAGTATTTTGTGTATATGTTGTTTACTTTTTACCTTGTATTTGGCTGAATAATGCTTTTCCGTATTACCGTCACATGAATACCAACAGCTGTAGAAAACGTATGTATTTTCAGGCTATTCTCGCAAGAAGCTATTAGATTTTTTGTTCATTACACCACATTCAAAAACCTTATTGTTTAATATGAAATGCACCACATAGATATGAATAAATATAAAATGCCTGAATTGTACTTTGGTTTTCTTGCTTTCATACACTGCTCTTCGTGTTCTTTGATATCAAATCGGTGAACAGCAAAGACATGCCAGTGATTTTGGTCTAGGAACGAGGAATTCAGACATGGTAAGCAGTGGTTCGTGTGTTCATTAGATTGTCCTCATGCGATGATCCTTGCTAATCAGCAAATTATTGTCTCAAGACGCCCTACCAGAGAGCGGCAGACAAGAAACTTTCCCAGAAATGGATTCAGCTACAATTGAAGTTCTACAATTGATTCAGTTTCTCATCAGTCCTCAGCCCCTTCTCCATGTTATACCTATCAGTTCTACTTTTAACAAGCAATTTATACCTATTCCGCTACAATTGCTAGAGATGTTTCGTCAGCCTAAAATTTTCTAGCACCAAGCATACAGTCACGCTTAAACTTTATCATTGACAACTTCTGTCTGCGGATATTTGTAAGATAAGGCCACAACAGACTCACATTACCGCGTTGAGGCGGGTTATATTGGCTCCTTGTGATGTATGTCAAGTGGTCTAGTTAAATTTGGTAATAAAACTTTATGGACAATTGCCAAACTATTTGGAAAGGAATAGACGACGTCAATGTTTGTAATTTGTGTGATTGAAACAATTACAAAGCCAATAATACCAATTTCTAAAGAGATTAGCTTGTCGTGTTCTAAATTGCTTTAGAAAACTCACGTGCATGTGAGTTAAGCATCTTTATCAGATTGTAAGACTGGTCATTACAATGGCAACAAGTATTATTCTGTGGCATTTCAGAGTCGTTTCGGTCTTCTATTAGCCGACAATATATGAGCAAGCAATTCTTCAAAGAAATTTTGAAAGGATTTCAAAGCATTGGCTGTTCGCCAATACAGTTGAAATATTGACCAACAGCAGAGATTTAGATTGATCTATTGACTAAAGCTGTTGCTGTATCTTTTTATGATTCAAAGGAGCCAGTTAGCTCTTCTTAATGTCTCTTATGCCCACCAAAACAAAAATCCGTCTATAATTTGTCATAAACACTGGCCTTTTTCGTAATGTCTGGAATAAAAAGAACCAAGAACAAGGAGCAGACATCGAATGATCGTCATGAAGCAACACGTGGTAGAAAAAGATGGTCTCGTTTGGGTGTCCCTAGAAGCCTCGCTTTCCAATAAGAGTTCTTATTAATGTGCTTTCAGATCCCCCCAGGCACTCTGTAGGTGTTTTGATGCAACTTCATTAACTTTAAGCGGCCTGTCGAGAAAGTAAAGATGAAATGTGGAATCAGCTCTACTCAACTCTCAAAATTGCGCACTTCAGCTTTTAAACTTCATACGCTGCATTATCTGATTCGTAGCAACTTTTCTCATCAAGAAAAAGGGCAACAAGCTTTCCCTAATAAGGCCATGTATACGGCTGAATGACAAAAGGTCCATTCCAGCATCAATGCCGTAATGTCTACCAAGATCTTCATTGAGGAGGCGTTTCCCCACTTTCAGCTTCACCTTTTGCAAGCTGGTCGACCTGTGATGGCCTCTGAGTCAGCCCCCTCGCTAGTTCGTTCTTTGTGCTCATCATATTCTGCTTCTAAGCCAAAAACGAAGTCCCACTTTCAAAAGTCACCAACAAGGTAGTTCTTCTTATTACTTCTTACTACTTCCCATTGACATCAGAATGTTTCACGTGAATCTCCCTATCGTTCATCATATTTCTGGATTCAGTCATTTACTTCAAACGTAGTAAAACACAATTATCCACGTGATGAGCGAGAAGCGAGAATTGTAACTAGTCCGATCACACCTGAAGCGAAGGAGTGCGACCGTTCAACTCTTTCTAGCCTCTTAATACTATCATAAGTACACGTAAAAATGAAGCTATAAATCAACAAAACAGAAACGTTTTTCAATAAACTTGATGAAAAAGATAAATTTGGCCAAAGTGAAAATTTGTTTACTGGAAAGTAAATAAATTGCGAAGATGTGCAAGTTGATGAACTAGCGGAAAGGAAGCTTCTTCCCCTGAAGCGAACCACCCATTCCCGTACCCAATCGCGCAAGGCCACCCGAGATACTTTCTTTCTAGATGCAATGCCATGGCTATAATAGTATCTTCTTAAAACTGGCCAACAATCCACCATCTACCCATCAATTATTCAAATAAAATTTGATTCATAAGAAAGGACTGATAATTCCGACTTGGTGGAAATTCCTTTGTTTGTGCAGCGGGATTTTCCAAAATTCATATCTAAGCTTATGCTAATGCTAATGGATATCAAACTGGATTTAGAAAGCAAGCCAGGCTCAGGAGAGAACCATTTCCGTGGCCACGCAAGGATGCAAGACCAAAACCAGCCACCGATTCACTGATACTCGGCAGCGTTGCATTGTGGGATGTCCGGCTCGAAGTTGCAGTGCAACAATGACAAGAGAGTCGAGGCTTTGTTTGTTTCACGAAGGTCAGGCACGCAATGCGATAACATGGCGGGTCCTTTTCATTTGCAGCCCGGCATTGAGTATGTAACAAATAACAATTCTCGTGATCGACGGTTTTACATGGAAATGATGATAAGCAGCAAATGTTGCATTTTCCGATCAGCGCACAAAAGCCTTGATATTTCCCCATCATTCGTCGGCTGTTTTGAGGCCACTTCCCTCTTTGCATTGCACGGCTGCAAAAAGACGGAAACGTTTGATTCGATGCCAATTAGAAGATTGAAGAGTCTTACCATGATCCATGATTCATGCATAGTTCTCCCTTCATCTTTTAAAATCCGGCGTGGTAAGATCGCTGAGAGAGATTGGTTCTTGGGCAAGGAGAGTTTGACTTTTGATACCGACTCAGACCATATTGTTGATCTTAATACACTACTCTTTGTGTCATGCATAGAGGTAACATTTTTAGGCCAATACAAAGCAGTTCTAATGGAAAACAAGAAGTCATTTTTAATAAACGAAATGTCAAGAGCATTGCAGGAGGCCTTCAAGGATCGATTATAGATCTCTTGCCTTTCAACAGTGCAATAAAAGCGATTTGAAATCAATATGGGGCTAGAATGAAAGATGTAAAAACTTGTGTAATAATCATAACATTTAATGCTTAATTAAGCAACATTGATAACTGAGGGGCAAACAAATTATTTTTGACATGGCTAGAGCTTTCATTGGAAGAGCTTCCAGAGGACGTTGATAATGAAGCTTCAAAAACTTTAAGCAATATCTAATAAAGAAGATATTCTCCATACATGAATAGCTGATACATACTTTCATTTTGCCACTGTCTGACTTATTATGAATCATTTTGATGTGTATTATGATATTTTAATGTATCAAGGTAATAAAAACAGTAGCATCACAAAGGTAAGATTCGTGCAGGGACCTTGAGAGCAATTCAATGAGATCCGTATCCAACTTTCGAACTAAAGTCCCAAGCATATTGCCAGTTCAAATAATAAAGATCAATTTTGGAATGGGATATAAAGGCGTAGACGTTTGTGCCAATTACCGTCTTACCAGAGGCAACGTTCGTAAGTAAATCTCTATGTGAATCGAGAAACCCAAATGCTAAAGAGGAACACTGCAAAACAGATGCCAAACCTGTAGATGCCAAAATGGTTACCAATGGATTCTTGTGGTACCAAACCTTAAAACCACCATCAAAAATATTACTCAACTAGAACACTGCACATCTAAAAAATTAATGTATTAGAGCCTATAGTGATTTCTTTACGTTGCATGGTAATGTTTGTTACCTCAATAGATTATAAAGAAAGAAGGAACGAAAGAAAAGGGGAAAAACGCTTGGCTCGATGTACAATAAACAAATTTAGCAACACAGGCTAGCTCAATTATCTAGCCACATTTCTACTAACGGTAAGCTCTGAAGTGTTAGTCACTAGGAAAATCCAGTACCATATAGCGATGGGGCTCGTGCATCTGATACTCGTATCAATATCAATAGCTGATATCATGACATTGTACTAGCGCTTTACCAGTGTAACTGAAGTTATTTGGCTGACGCTCATATCAGCACCATCATTTTGGAATCTCCAACTACTTTTCTGGCGATTCTCAAAGTGATCTAGTTCAATGAATGCCCATTATGAAACTTTCGAGCGAGTGAATAGGTCTCATTTTTCAAGCCACATATTCAAAAGTTAGCACACATCAGTGCTCTTCTAAATCATAAATTCAAATTTTCAAATTCAATATCCAACTCAGATTCATTATCGTCTGCTTTCAGAGAACGCATATTCATCTACATATTCAATAGTTACTAATGTATCAACAAAGCACCGTTTTCAGAAAAACTTCAAGATAAGTGCAGTCAACTTGACGTTTCTTTGTTCAAACAGAACTCATTATCTAATGTCTTTAATTTTTTTCACCTATTACGGTTAAATATTTGCAGCTCAATGTCGAGGCTGGCCAAATCGAGATTCATATTTGCTTGTAATTTCTGGACAGATTCCAAGTTCCTGACTCGTGGAAATTTTTAAACACCCTTCAACACGCCTTAATGCTACCCTGCTAACTGAGCAAATGTTCTCCACCGGGGCACCATTGCACTTCCCCTAAAATCTTCTTTTGGTTATTTCTCTTGGTTTTACCAAATCTTCGTTTCATTAAGCCATTACTGTTCTCCATCAATAATCTTCGTGACCAAAATTTTATTGTGTTTATATGCCTGACTTCTTTGCCTTTAAATTAGACAAACTTCTATATTGCTTAAATTCAAAAACAACGAAAAATCTGATAACATTGTCAAATGGACATAGAGTATGTAATGATCTCATGTCTCAAGAGAACATACCAGAGAAGAACATGAAACAAAAAGAAAACGATTGCAACGTTTGACTTAACTACATAGAATAGAAAACTTACAGGTAAAAAGATTCTCGTCGAAAACAAGACGCAATAAATAGCAAGAAACCTCGCCCTATCAAAACAGATATCTATGACGAAAAGACAACAAAGCAACACGTTGAATTCAATACCTTCGATAATTTTACTTTCAAAAATCACAAGTGATAAATTAATACTTTCAGAAAAATAAAATCAGCGACAAAAGTCTGTTGGGAAGATGTACAAACAGTCTCCAGTCATCTCATGGTTATGATGTCGATTGGCAAAGTGGATTTGAAGCAGTGACGATTCTATGCTTACGTTGCCGTTACGTTGATTCGAAATAAAGGAGGCCCATGACAAGCTAGTGGGACAAGGTATCAAAATGAAAAAACTACCCAATGAAGAAAAGAAAATAACGCAAAGACCCATTTTGGGACAAATCTAACCAGGGAATATGAAAATATTCGTGATGTACTTTTGCTATATTCCTTACACTCTAATAACAATTGCTGGGAATTGAAGAAAAAATTAACTAACTTAAGGCCCCTGTGTGTGTTACACAACTTTTCGCATGTCCAATTCGTGTTGGGGGTTGAGAGTCGAGCGTGGCAACTCATTTGAAGCTCTCATAAAGAAAATATAAATTCCATATACATTTACATGTGACCACTATGGCAAATTTCACGTTAAATTGCATAGAAAAATATCACCAGCTTAAAATATCTCGCTACATGGTGAAACAGTGAAAACACAGGTCGGCAACAATACGATAATATAGACAGATAATTATATATAGTACTCTATGGCACAGAAATAGAAGCTCTAAAATCTAACAATTGAAAACCGTGGCTCTATGCACACCATTGATATTACCATAGGGGAAAATACAACTGGGAGCCTTATTCGAGACTGCGAGGTCAGTGCGAGGCTATAGCCAGCCAGCAGCTAGGTCAATGACGTATAAACATGAGAGCGAGTTTAATCGATTGCACAAGCGTTTTTAATAAATGTAATGATAATGAGAGGCATCTACGGAATGAGAGGCATCTACAGTAGCCGTGGTGCGTTTACCGAAAGCTAATCACTGTTCGAACCGATTGGGTTGCAGTGGATTCCGATGGTTGCGAGTGGAGGGAAAAACTATGAATCTATTCCACTTAAACTTTGTATGTAATAGAACTAGACAAAAATAGAAATATGTTCTTGACTATATACAGACTTCTACCATTATATGTGTTTACTACAATCTGCCAGCATCCTACAGCCAGACAAGGCTTCACTTTCCATCGTTGACGTCGCAACTTCTGTTGGCTGTGAAAGAGAGCGAAGGTACTTATCACTTTGGTTTAATGTGAATAATACAGCAAATAATATAACAAAATTATACATTTCTCGGCATTCTAAATTACCTTATTTGAGCAGAGTTTTCAACGAACTGCGATTTCAAGCAAAATTTGGGTATGTTAAGTCTTGCGGGATGAAAAATAGTAAGCTCGTTGGAAAAATACTTAAAATAAGGTATAAAAGCACGCCATTATCCAAAATAAAAGCACGCCATTTTTTCCAGGTATAGGCATTTCATGACTTCCAACATGTACACTTTCAAGTGAAGCATTTCAGGTAAAGTCATTTGGCCTTAACGAATAGAGGAGGCTTCGAAGGTCCGCAACTTACTGTTCTCGCTTTGTTTCCTTAATTTTCTTCTTTTTCTTCGTTCTATGCTTGCTAATTCTGTTTTCAGTTTTCCATATAACTTTTGAATATCGTAGATTCTTCCTTGAATGACACTAATGCGCTCAGCTGCCTCTAGCTGCGATAGCTCACCTGGAAAAAGCACACCGTTAAATTTCAAGATATCTAGAAAACTTCAGCCTATAAAAGAACTTCGAAAAAAACGAAAGATTCGAAAGATCGGCATATATTCGAATACAATAAGGATAGATCATTGTAGGATTTCGAGCATCTGCGATTCAACATGGCAAACAATATCCGTTTGAGTGAATTAAGCATAGACGGTAGCCCTATACGTGCAAGAGAAGACTCGAGACAGGAATTTAGTGGAATTAGCATTGACTTGAGTGCATCGTCTTCCACAATAGCCTGCAGGATTTGTCAAGACAGTAAAAACGTAGCAGAGCAGTTGATTTCGCCATGCAGATGTTCAGGCAGTATGGGCCTAGTCCACAAAGCTTGTCTGGAGAAGTGGCTAGGGCACTCAGGAAGCAACAAGTGCGAGGTTTGCCAATTTGAATTTCAAACTGAACGCAAATCAAAACCTTTCAGATTATGGTTGCAAGAAAGAGGCCAGTCTCGTGAGCGGCGGTACTTCGTCATTGACGCCCTGTGCTTCACATTGCTGACACCCCTGGGGTGCATAAGCTCGTGGCTATGCATACAGGGCGCTAGAGATTATTATCATACGACAGACAAGTGGACTGGCTTCGGTTTAATCATGCTGTCTACGTTCTTGTCCTTGATGTATATATTCTGGGCATTGATCACCTTTCGTTTTCACATCGAGGCATTTCGAAAATGGCAGAGAAAGAATCAGATTGTTCACATTGTTCTTGAAAACAACAGAGAGTCCATCCAAGAAACTGAAATAGTTTAAACAATTTGCTGTACAAATTTTCTATAAAAAGCCATTACGATGTTTATTGTTGTGCACGTTCGACTTCCTGTTTTGATGAGCATCGAGACGTACGTATTTATTCCAAGAAAACCTTTTGTTGTCATGAAAGCACAAACGCAAGGCTCTAATGAAAGAGCAATCAGATGAACAGCGTTGAAAATAAAAGGGGGCTAAGTCAGATGAACAGCATTGAAAAAAAACTGCGATTAACGGAGGGGTAAAAATTAATTCAGTAAAAGTCTTCATGGAATACAGGTACGATTGAAAGGAATGTTGATGACTGCATAATTCATGATGCATCGATCAACCCTCTGTTTGTTGCCCTCTAATTTGTAGATTTAACAAGATAAAAAACAAACAAAAACGCTGCCTTACCTAAATCAGAAACAAAGTCGAATTTCTCCTTTTCGAATTCTGAAGTCGAGCTGTGTTTGCTTCCTCTTCGGAAAGGACTCTGCTGGCTGTTCTCGCTCTCGCTGGCGTCGGCGACTGAACAGCTGACTCCGCGTCGTCTCCTCTTTCTTTCTCGCCTCTTTCTGCGACGATCTCGTTCCGGCGTTGAATGACTGACAGACGGTGATACCATTTCATTCCTTTGATCTTGTTTGCCTCGCACTGGCGACGAATTCACTTCTTTCATTTTTCGCTGTTTCTCTGCGTCAATTGCTGCCGCTCGCTGCAAAATGTCAACAACATGCTCCATACAAGTTAGTCCATTACTGTTTTCCATCTCGGAGTCTTCCACGTTATTGTTCTCAACTTTCATCTTCTTTACGTTATCACTTGCATCCATGTTTTCTTTATCCGAAGCCTTTTTATCATTCTTTGACTGGTCAACTTTTTCCGGCCCCGTGACCTCCTTCTGACCTTTTGTCGGAGTTCTACTTCCCTCACCCTCGACCTTCACTGATCTCCTGTCCTTCAAAATCTTCCCATCATTCTTTCTTTTACTGCCACGCCCGTTTTTCCCCTGCTCTTCAAGATTCTCCTCCGTCTTCACGTCCTCGTACTTCGCAGCTTCATCTCCATCTTCACTAGCCTCTAACAGCTGTCTATCATTCTTCATCAATGCACAGTCCGTCAAAATTTCCATAGCCGAAGACTGTCTGTCAATGTTGTGAGTTATATCCTTCATGCTGCCCTCAAAGGTCATCGCCTTCGCACTTGTGCTCTTTCCCTTTCCGTTCTTCGTGCGGTCCTTCTTTTTGCTGTCAACTGCTTTTCGTTTCATATCCCCCTTACTACTCCGTCCTTCGCTTCTTTCGTCCGACCACGTGTCCACTGAATACTCAGATTCGTCATCCTCCGCAGAATCCTTGCTGTCCTGCTTTCCAAACGGACTGCGCTCGTTCCTTTTTCTTCGTGTTGTCTTCCTCTGCGTAGGCGTTCTCCCTTTGTCCTGCACCTCGACGTCATCCTCCTTCGCACTACTGCTTTCACTCTCTTCCTCGCGTTCTGGCGATTGGCTTTGCTTCTCGCGTCCTCTTCGGGGGCGGCCAGATCCAGTGGCGTCACTCGCAGGGGATTCTAAACAGAAATTATGGGAGATATCAAGCACGTCGTTTGAGGGCAAATATTCACAAACTGAACAGGTAGGAGAGAACTGATTCAAGCATCAAACGACACACACGTACCGGATATACTTTCTTCTAAAGCAGTAATGAGAAAAACATCTTGCATCGAGTTCCGTGTAGTCCTTGGCTTTACGGGGTGCGGTTTCATGTCCACAAAAGGGACCTCGACCTTCTGCGCCCCGAAATTCGATTTGGCAGGGGGGGCCGTCGATTTAGGCTGGGGTGCTTTCGGGGGGATGCTGGGCTGCTTGGGGATGACAGCAGCGACTTTTGCTGGCGGTGGCGGCTGTTTTGCAGGTGTGTTCGTCGGCTTCTGCGTATTCTGAGATGTTTTTGTTGACCTTTCATGGGGGGTTGGGGGCGGTGTTGCGGGGTTAATAGGTAGGGGCGACCCTGCTTTTCTGGACCTGGCTGTAGTCCTCGGCGTTGGCTGGTGAATTTGGTGAAAATTATGAATTCCGGGGGGTTCTGCGTGATTTTTGTATCCTCCTGAAGAACTGCCTTTGTTTCCCTAAGAAAGAAATCGTTGGTTAAGCTTTGCCCCTTTATGGTTGAACGGAGATACAGAACACGAACGAAAAATCCGTAGCCGTCAACAACATAGAATTTGGACATGAAGAAGACATTTTTAAACAAAACGCAAAGCTGCATATCAATAACAGTGAATAATACAAAGTGATGCTTAATTTGCGTAGGTTCATTCAAAGAACTGCATTTAACTTAAGCTAGGCCAACACCTCACCACATGACAAATCAATTTAACCTGCTTACAACAACAGTCTACCTAAGCGAAATCCTCACATAGCACACACCGTAAATGACAGTAAATTGGTGATTACCTTGGAAGAAGCGCCTTTCTTCTTCGGCGTGTAAGGACTTAGACCTTCGATAAACTCGTGCTTAATCCACTCGTCGTACCTGCAAGACAGCATGGGTTTGCTCGACAACGTGAAAATATAAACAAACCAGTTAGGCCAGTCTTGGTTCGAAATTGCATTGGGCAAGACGGTTCCACGGGCAATTTACTACTACCATGTGAAAGACGTAGGCATAATATACGTTTGCACCCGTTAATGCCCAGCCTAGCTTTAAAATTATTATACTGTACCCATACAAGCCCGCGCCTAGAAACTTCCTAGCCATGACGCACAAGAAGGAAAATAAAAGACTATATTGGGTCGTTACAAAATGAATTAAGCGCTCGTTGGATATGGGTTTAGAAAGCGAAAAACGAACTGTCAAAAGAGCAGAAACATTGATTTCATGAACACTTTTTAGCTCAGAAAACAAAATGGCTAAAATCAAAAGCGGATAACCTCAGCAGGTCCTTCCCACAAACCTTGCTAATAATTGCATTGATAATGGAAAGCAGACAGTGTGGTTATTGTCATGCAAATAAATACTCTCGTCTAGAACAACAATGGAGAAAGTCCCTGCTTGTGGCTACTTTGTTATGCAAGACGTTGGTCCAGTTCGGTGGACAGAGGCAAATGTTGCTTAGAAAGTTGGCAAATGTAGGCAAAGGTGGTCATTAAGGTTAATGCGGTCCAAACAAATCAGGAAGACGTACCGGTGGTTCCAGCCTCTGTAGTGTACGTAATAGAGCAGATCCGGCGTGAGCTCCGAGTCGACATCGATAATCTAGCGAAAAAGACACGCGTGAACAATGCAACAATTACAAAACCAACAGATTGGTTCTTTCTTTGCTGATCGGTGGCGAAAATGAAAGCGACTGACGAGCGACACTACTGCGCCTGGCAAGTTGCGGACAACCAGTGATTGCATCGAATCTGCTGTACGAGAACAACAATTGAGCACCTGCCAGAACCGGCACCCTCGAGAAAGATTACAAGTAACAATTATAACCTGTCCCTACTTCGAGCGCCGTTGCCCAGGTTACAATCCACACAAAATGGCTGCCCCCTCATCGTGGGGCGGACAGTGTCAAACAAACCCAACCCTTGTAAGAGTCCCCTGTTTGTTTACGTTTACTGCATTTCATCGCTCACCGGGCTTTAACTGCAATCTCAAAGTAACGAGTGTCAGGCAAAAAGAAAGCTTTGACACGGCAAGAATTCGAAAACTATAAGGCATAGAAAAGCAGATCCTCTGAATAGAATCAAAACAGTTTAAAATGAAAGATTGTTTCTGGGATTCTTAATTTCAAATTCGCAATTGCCGCCTCGTTCCACTAAGCCTCACAAGCAACAGGATTACGAGGGAGGGAATTCCAAGCAACACAGGTTTGAGTCCTCGAATTCCCGTTGTCCATTTACCTGTAGCATTCGGGGATAGACGCATTTTGGGAAGTTTATCATGGGGGCCAAAGCGGAAAGGCAATCAACAACTTCTGGTGCACATAAATATCATCATTTGTTATTGCGAAGGCGGATGAGCCTCAAACCTTAAGCTAGAGCCGAAATAAAGATACGACACATCGAACTATCTAATCCAGAAAAGCAAGCAACTTATCAATGACAAGTTGATTTATGAAGTCAGTGTAGAGCCCTGGTCGCTAACAAGTGGCAAAATTGGGCATGTCCACAGCACTAGTGGCTTGTTATTTGCACCAAACGGGCTCTTAAAATTATGCATTAGAAATACTAATTGATGCTGTACATTGGAGTTAAATCGCTCACTTAGGAAGACTGCTTACATACATAAGAAAAAGTTCTTGTTCCTGCATATTACGAGAGAAGTTGGTGTTAGTCTAAATACACAAAAATGTAATTCAATTATTTGAAAATCTAAAATCAGCATGAGTGATGTAAAAACGAATGTAGGAACTTCGTGCGCATTAACGCCAAACCAACTACAATGACAATAACGAAGTAGAGGGAATACAAGAGAGCAGTGACTGGAGAGCAGTGACTGGAGAGCAGTGACTGGAGAGCAGTGACTGGAGAGCAGTGACTGGAGAGCAGTGACTGGAGAGCAGTGACTGAAGAGCAGTGACTGGAGAGCAGTGAATGAGTACCGACCTTGGCCTCGTAGGCCCGGTGATGCTTGCCCTTGCCATACTTGACGAGGATCCTGGCGCCGATGGGATACTTGCCGTCCTCGGTCAGCGTCAGTTCGCTCTCGCTCTTCGTGTCCGAGAACTCCTTGTCTTCACTCACCACCGAGCTGTGCGGGCTGTTCACGATATCAACAAGTTCGTCCCCCTCCGACTGCTTGGTGACGTCACTATCCAATTCCAGTTCGCCTCTTTTTGAATAGGAGTTCATTTCATGATAGCTGCCTAAGCTTTCATCAGACGAGTCAATGGGCGACGCAATGTGCTTGTTTACTTTGGTCTCCTGCAGATTAAACTGCTTTTCCAGAGAATTTCGTCTCGGCCTGCTTGACCTCGTTTCCCGTTTTTCGACTTCCGAGTCACTCTCGTTTTTGCTTTGCATTCGCGTTAATCTTCGGACTGAATTGTTCTCGTTCTCTGAATCACTCTCTGGCTTTTTACACTTATCTTTGTGAATTTGATTCTCTTTTACAGTGTCCTTTGGCTTATCTTTGTCATTGGGCTTTCGTTCAACCGACAAATCGATTCCTTTCTCCAGAGCTTCGTACGGGTATATGTACCTGTTTTGCAGAAAAGGAAAATAAACAAAAGTGCCCAGAGTTCAATAATGCTCAAATGTCACCCAATTAGGAAGCACCATGCAAGAAGAGCTCAAATTACTCTCAAAATTTGAAAAAATTAGGAAGTGGAAAACAGCTGTTGAAGAGTACAATAAACACGAGGTAATTAAACATCCTCATTGCATTGTTTAAGAACCATGCAGCTACAAGGACCATAACAAATTGAAGAAGCTTAAAATATATAAATTTGAGGTATTGAAGATTGACCAATGAGGTAGTGAAGAGAAAAACGTAAACAAAGAATAAATAAGATGTAGTTATCCATGGGTACCTCTTGTAGAAATTTCGGATGTTGTAAGAAGCGGTAGTTGGAGGGTTCGTTACTCCCATTTCCTTGTAAACGTTTCGCCATTTTGATAGATTTGTCACCTTTCAAAAAAATCAAAAATGAAAGTTTGACAAGAACGAAGAAATCTGCATTGAAAATTTAAGAACTTAGGCCAGTGAACGGCATCTAAACGCTCCCTCATGGAAACAAGGGACGTTACCGCTTCCGAAACGAGAATATGCAGTTCTATCATACAGTGGAAAGGTTTGTGAGCAAGTTATTGAGTGTAAGTTATTGAGTGTAAGTTATTGAGTGTAAGTTATTGAGTGTAAGTTATTGAGTGTAAGTTATTGAGTGTAAGTTATTGAGTGTAAGTTATTGAGTGTAAGTTATTGAGTGTAAGTTATTGAGTGTAAGTTATTGAGTGCAAGTTATTGAGTGTAAGTTATTGAGTGTAAGTTATTGAGTGTAAGTTATTGAGTGTAAGTTATTGAGTGTAAGTTATTGAGTGTAAGTTATTGAGTGTAAGTTATTGAGTGTAAGTTATTGAGTGTAAGTTATTGAGTGTAAGTTATTGAGTGTAAGTTATTGAGTGTAAGTTATTGAGTGTAAGTTATTGAGTGTAAGTTATTGAGTGTAAGTTATTGAGTGTAAGTTATTGAGTGTAAGTTATTGAGTGTAAGTTATTGAGTGTAAGTTATTGAGTGTAAGTTATTGAGTGTAAGTTATTGAGTGTAAGTTATTGAGTGTAAGTTATTGAGTGTAAGTTATTGAGTGTAAGTTATTGAGTGTAAGTTATTGAGTGTAAGTTATTGAGTGTAAGTTATTGAGTGTAAGTTATTGAGTGTAAGTTATTGAGTGTAAGTTATTGAGTGTAAGTTACTGAGTGTAAGTTATTGAGTGTAAGTTACTGAGGGATGAAAACATGTTAGCACCTCATCCATTCCTCCGTGATTTGTAACGATACCGTAAAGCTTGAAAAGGTCGATTGCCCTACATCCAAGGGCAGGAGGTTTGGAAATTGGTGTTCCTGAAAAACAAATATTTAAAAGCTATGGGCATATATAACTGGAATCACATTTACTACACTTGAAAACTGTTTTTGGCTCAATACTTGGCAGCAGCTTAAGCACGTTGTATCATTGTGGAAACATTGTGGCCATTGAATGAGAGTTGAATATGAAGTAGTTCAAAACAAACCTTGCTCGTCCATAATTTTGTACAGCTTTTTTAGAAATTCTTCCTCTTCTTGAGAAACGGTCTCTTCTTCTATTAGTTCTTCTTCCTCGCTACTTGACGATGCTTCGGTGTTGTCCTTCAGGTCGATGTTCCAGCCTCTAGGCAGTTCTCCATTGTCATAAAATGCCAGTGCCTTTTCGATAGAGCCTCTCAAAATAGGATCTATCTTTGTCTCACCCTTCATGTAACTCAAAACGGGCTCTTTCTCTTTACAGAACTCCTTGGTATCACTCTTGTTAATTGCAAGTCTAAGAAGAAAAACTACTTCCAACAGACAGCTAAGAAAACTCAATACTACTAGTGAATCTACAAAAACAAATTCCAACACACAAAGGGGCATTCTCTGTCCAATTCATTTCCATGAGACGTAATAAACGATACATTGTGAGCTGAAAAGTTCATTTGGTTTATACTAAAGGGAAATAGCATAAAACTACATACTTTCTTCCATCCTTGAACGACTGGACGCATATTTGTCCGTGGGTGACCTCTAATCCATCGGCCATATTTTTGCGAATACACTACAATGACAGAGTATCATGTCAAAATAAAATTATTCTGATACTCCAAACACACTGTAAAATGTGTCAGCAAGCGGTGCAAATTAAGCCGATTGCCAGAGAAATGTTTAACAACGAATTGCGTGAATGCTATGCATTAAAAGCATAGAATCCTTTGCTTTAGCGTGCACATTTAATAAAGCAGAGACAAAAAGTCAAATAAAGAGTAGAAAGTACCAGTGCAGGAAACCAGCTTTTTCTTCTTTCTCCAAGCTCTACGCAGACCACCTTTTAAATAGAAATAAAAATCTCAATTCCATGACATTGGTGTCAGTTCACTACAATACGGAAATCAGCATTCTTTCTTTCTCTAACTTTCAACATGTAAAACAGAGAGCAGTGTACTAACACACCTTTCCAAAGTTAGAATCACGTTTCTTCTTTGGCAAGTCCTTTGTGTCATCATCTTCTCCTTCAGCATCACTAAAATAGAATAATCTTCTTTTAATTAATGCATGAACAAAGGCTCAATGATCAACAACAACATAAGTTTTATCAAACAACATACAAAAAATCATCTGCTTCTAATATGAGATTAATACCTAGTATGGGAACATGATCTGGTCCTTTTTCGGGTTTTTTCTTCCTTTAGTTGCTACAAGAGAAATAGAAACAATTGAAACAAAATAGTAACTTGAAGTTTATGCTACTAATTCAAGTAAAGATAGCTTCTCTTGTTGTAAAACATCACTGCAAAATAAACATTGCAAAAATCAGCATACCTTTGCTACAGGAGTGCCAAAGTTTTCTGGGTTGTTTAGGGGTCTGCTGTCTAACGTCTATGATAAATAGAAAGATAAGTTATGAAGATAAGATTTAAAATATGTTAGGAAGAAAAGCAAACACTATACATACTAAGTTGACAGAAGACTATCTTCTGAATGATGTGCTTCAATATATATATATATATTTTTACACATACACAGGTATAGCAATTTTATATATTTCAATGCAAAATAGGTTAATGTGTAGGGGAAAAATTTGTAACATAAATTATTCTGATAACAAACATTTGTAGCCATGAGCTTATAACAATGTATGGTAAGAGATTAAGTCACCAAATCAGCAGAAACATTAACAATAATGTGACAGTGGTGGTAATTGAGAAGAAATGCCAAAACCATACCTCATCTTCTTGAAAATGCCTTTCCCCTTTCAAGCACAAACTTGTTCTTCTCAGAGTCTTTTCATCCCCATCATCAAAAACTAGAAAAAAATATTGTCAGAAATTTACACAAAATTCTGAAATAAATCAAGAAGGGAAACCAATATCTCTAATGCACTACATAAACTTTCAAAATATTTTGCTATTGATCAATGCAAAATTATGTTGATGCCAAAAAATTTCTGCTGAAACAATATTAAAAAGGTGGTAAATGTAAGGTGGTAAATATGAAATAACAACTCTTTATAAATAAGAACAAAAATTATAAACATCATTAAAGGGGCTCTGTCAGATAACTGTAAACTAAAGTTCTTTTTCATTGGCTGATTCATTATAAAATTCTCACAAATATTTCTTAAAATAAATCTACATGTATTTGGGGATAAAAAACTAATATATGTTGTGTCATCAAAATCTTTAAGATGCAGGGCCATACACCTATTTACCAAATATCAGTTCAGTTGCTGTGGTAGATGGGTCATTCCAGCCAAGATCAACAAATGCATGTCAAGTAATGTCTTCAAATTTTCTTCATTTTTCTCTATTTGATAGTGTTCATAAGATATGTTAACTGTCCAAATTTCAGATCAATATCTTTTGTTGTTTTTGAAATATCAGCATTTCAAATTTTACTGAATGCCAAAATTTTCGAAAAATAAATCTTTTTCCTATTTTTAGATGCCAATATCAAGTAAATGTAGTATTTTAAGATACTTATAGTATCTGTTGCCTGAAGTAATCCATTAAAACTACACAAAAAATCTATTATCTATAGCCACAGCCCATCAAAACTGAAACTATGCCTGAAAATGCTTGAAGTTGCCGAAAAATGGGTGAAATTGAAGATTTTTAAGATTTTGACCTGGAATTACCATCATAACAGAAAAAGCTCAGGTCCAGATCTTCTTTTGATGGAAAATCGACTTTGGGGGTATTTATAATTCAGTGGTTGGAGCAGTCTAGAAATTCATTATCATTAGCTTACCTGGTGTCAAAAATGAAAGAAAACAGAAACTTTTGACAAATTACAGTTTTTTCCGAACATTAGGATACAATTTTCAGGTTATGATCAATGGAAACCCTTGACACCTATGCATTTTCTAAAACTAGGCCAGGAGTGCTACAGAAAATTGAGCAATTCAAGCTGCCATTGCCCTTTAAATTCAAATGCTGGCCCTTTAAAAATGCACCAAAATGAAAACTTGAAAAATTTCACAACTTTAGGCTTCAAAAAATCAATGTGCAGAGGGTTGGGTAAAGTTCAAACTTTTTGTGTTGAAAGGTGAGACTTTCAGACAATACTACAGCCTAGTTTGGTCTTCAAACAGAGTTTTGGTCAAAAATTTTGAGAACTTTGAAAGTAGGGATTTTTCAACTTTTGCGATTCAATAGCAGGTATCTTAAATGCCTGGCTCTACTGGTTTTCTTGCATTAGAAATGCCTGGTTTCTATTCACATTGTACATTGCTATACTTATCAAATAAGTTTCCTAACCTTATACCATATCTAATATTAGTCTCAGTTCATCAACATCAAAGGTTTAGTGGCATGCTGTAGAGCTAGTACTCAGTATAGATAATTTTCGAAACTTTTGGCATTCAGTAAAATTTGAAATGCTAATATTTCAAAAACAACAAAAGACATTGATCTGAAATTTGGACAGTTAACATATCTTATGAACACCATCAAATAGTGAAAAAATGAAAAAAATTTGAAGACATGACTTGACATGCATTTGTTCATCTTGGCTGGAATGTCCCAGATTCATCCCATCAACAAGCTTCAAAATAACAACATTGTCTTGCAGCCCCTTTAAGGGATAGTATGAGTTAAATGCAACAAAAGTAATGGAATCATTTAAAATAATAATTGACAAGCAAACTTTTATAAAACTTACCAACAGTGTACAGGCTATTATCAGTCAATTTTATGATTGTACCCTCCTGGGTTTCACTGTCCTGTTTCACTTTTACAGCACTATTCAACTATGATGGGAAAAACTTATTAAACAGCAGTTGTGCATAAGGCAGAAAAAAATATATAAATAGTTTTCTAGGAAAATAAGGAAATTAGAGACTTTGTAATTTAACCAAATAGGTCTTTACCTTCAAATTTCCTTCAATTTGGTCATCATTAACAATGCAAGATGTTCCAGTTTTCAAAAGAACCTAAAATCAAGAAAAATTTATGTATATATATAGATAGGTCTGGTATAACTATCAGGAAAACACCTGGTACATATTTCAATGTTTACAAACAAAATTGATTGAAAACATAAAGAAAAAAGCAACAATATTAGCAGACTGCAAAAGCTCAGAAAATCTAAAACATAAAATGATACAACTCTCAACTTGCAATAGACTTCACCTATTTTTAACTTGTCTTAAATTAAAGTCCAAAAATAAATTAAGGTGATCAAGTTTTGTTAAGCTTTGATTAAAAACTTTTCAGGTGCAACTTGCTTTTTGGTTTTATTGAATCAGGCCTTTTTCAGTGCAGCAGTTTTGTTTTCTGCTAGTTACAAATCAATAAAGGTGACCAGAATCTTATAAGGAATTTAATTGAACCTATAAAGATCTTATAAAGAACCTGAAATTAGCGTATCTCTGTCCTAGACATATCATTATTGGCTTATTTTATGTTTTCGCCTGGTTTGGTGCTTGGGCTTTCTTTCAACAGAAAATCAATTTAGAAACAAAGCTTTTTAGACTCTGCCTTTTAAGATTATTGAGGCAATAAAACTGAGAAATCATGTGAAAGGATGAGACATATTCACCAACATCATATATCAACATGATATCAATGCCAGTAACATGAAACTGAGACCAGGTACATGAGATTTTGTAATGATTCAACAAAACTGAGCTGGTGTAGAGTGAGCGAAAACCAAAAGCAGTTTTTACATCAGCCGGTAAAAAAGAGGAAATTAATTTCCCACAATAAACAGGAAAAAGGCTTAGATGCAAACTGTCTCTCGAAGGTGAATTTTTCTGACAACTTGCATATAAAATTTAAAAATTACCACTAATGTTAGTAAAGTGTTGATGAGTGTTTCTTTGCATAAAGTACTCTATTTTGGGATTATGCTATTATTTTGCATAGTTTATATACAAAGGACAGTTTCTTGCCTTGTCTTTAAAGACAACCATTCCTCCTGCTTTTAAGGGATCAACAATGTTGAATAGATGTTACTAACTTCTCACATCAATAAGGCACTTTTTCATTAAGAAAACAAAAACCTAAAAGTACCTTGCATTTTACAAGCTTCTTGACAGATTTAACTCTAGCTTCACAAAATGCTCCTTTGAATTTGGCACTTACATCAGCACCTACTGCAATAAATGGGGGTTCTTCTGTCATCTGAAAGAAAATGTTCTTATTGTTGGTGGGAACTCTATTAACATAGCTTAGCAAACACATATTAATAAAGCTCAAACAAAAATTGTCAGTAAAACCAAATCCATTAATTTTTTGTTTATATATGTTGCATATATGTTGCACAACATAAATGGATCTGTTTTGTTGAAGCAGCTAGGGTATATTCAAGCGAGACCTAGAAATCTGTTTCAAGATTCCTTATTATTCATTTCTTGTTCCTTAAGCACTCATAAACAAATAACACCTAAAACAAATCAACTATTGTCAAATCCAAGAATGATTACTAAATTGAGAAGTGTACATTTTGATGAAAAAAAGGAATCTTTAAAAATCATTTAGCAAAAATGCAATACCAAACTTAAAGTAGCAGATAAACACAAGTTTTTTCAATGTGCTTTAGGGAAAGTGGACCGTCAGAGTAAATGAAGAAGCAAAATGGGGAAAACGCATATTTGAACATAGTTTTAAAAGGGTGAGTTGTCAATGTATTAAAGAAAAACATTCAAAGAATAAATTGAAATCCCACTAAAAATCTTGTAATGGAAGAAGCAAATTCAAAAAAAGAAATTGATGAATACAATTATCTTTTAGACCAGTGAACTCATAAAGCTATGATATAAACATAGTTTGAGTTCTAATACATTTGATCGCCTATCTGACATGAGGATATTTTGATCATCATAGGAATTATGTGACACTTCAATTGGCAAAATCTGTGGTTGTGGGAAAGTAGGAGCATATTAAGCACCAAAAAGTTCACTACTTTTGGACTCATTCAAAAAAGTAACGGGAAAAGGGCTTTATTCTTGAATCTTAAAGCACAGGAACATCAGGTTGTGAAGTCAAAGTATTTGTTTGGGATGACTATGTTGAGAATTTGAAGGATTTATTTATAACCTGTTTTGAAGAGCCCAAATTCCCCAGCTGTTTCCGTGAAAACAGCAATAAATTAAAAGATTAAGGCATTATGCAAAACAAAGCCTTTTTTCCTAAAATAAAATCAACCTACAGCTGATTTGCTAGCAATTTAAGACATCACCTCTACGTCTTATCGGATCTCCTCTCATCTCAAACTGGCAAGAAAATTTTCCACTTCACAAAGATAAACAAAATTCATCGAAAAGGACTTTCGAGCAATATGCTTAAGTTAATATTAAGATCAGCGGTGTGGTACAAGAATGGAAGTGAATGGATTTTTACCAAAACACCCAAAAATCTAAAATTTGGGATATGAGCTCACTGAGACAAATGTTGAAATCAACAATGTATTTTTGTTTAAACAATGTTGGAAGTAACTTACCATTTTATGCACCAATCATTCAGTTGTAATTGGAACAATATATTTGCTATGTTTGACTATTTTTCTTCGACATCAAGTATCAACAACACATGTCTACCATTTCCAAGCCATTCAACTCTGTGTTTCAAACATGCTGCACAGGAAACTGATTTAGAAGACAACAAACTCCTTTGCATAAAAAATTTCTTACCGACGGATTCTTGTCGCTGATTGGTTGACAATATGAATAAATCAAATCCAGTGTCCAAATGAGGTAATACTGGTGCCTTATAAAGATAATTGATTTAAAATATGCATAACGTTTACCATAATTATAATCGCAGGGGCTTCGTTGCTGCGATGGGAAAGTAAAACAACAACAACTACACACATGCTCAACCAACATGGCGTCAATCGAAGATATTAGGTCAAGAGTTGAAATCAAGGAACATGGCATCTTGCATGTATGAGTCTGAAATATAAATGATTCATTGGATTAAGAAAAAACTATACTTTTGTGAACACAAATTTGATTTTATTGTTCTCTTTTTTATCAGGCAGCGATACCTCTTGTACATGTAAATGTTTACTAATCTTATTGATATAAAATAGTGCACATATCTATATGTTTTAGGCAAAGGGCTCAAACTACCCAGGTAACTACTCTGGCTATGATGACTCCTGGAGCCACGAAAATTTCAAAAAGGTATGATGTGTTTGAACGCATGACGAACAAGTATTTGTTCAATTTTGCCTTGAAAAATTGAGCTGGCACTACTAGTATACTTAGTACACTACAAAGTATACTTATCTTTGTGAACACCAAATAAACTTTCTTCGTCGGTCTGTTTCATATAAGTACGATTTCTTTCACAGGATCTCAAAGTCCAAGTAATAAAGCTATCAGACAGTGAAATGGAGTTTGATCTGATTGGGGTTGATGCATCGATTGCCAATGCATTCAGAAGGATTATGCTTTCTGAGGTCTGAAGGTCTTCTTTTGTAAACTTGATTATGAAGCGATTGTCATAGAGAAACTAACTCATGGATTACTATAACCGTTAAATAACAACAATTTTCACAAAATTTGCACAAATTAAAATATAAAATCTGAACAATTTTTAAAGAATGATGCTTATTTCAATGTTTTAAGGTTCCCACGATGGCAATCGAAAAAGTCTTCATATATAACAACACTTCAATTGTCCAAGATGAAGTAAGCATACCGATTGGTTTTTTCTTACTTTAGACTTTAATGATATTAAAAGTAATGACTCATCATTATTTTTCTTTAAATGGCCTCTTTCAGCCTTTAAAAATCTTGCTCACTTCATCCCAACAGATTTTGGCACATAGGCTTGGTCTTATACCCATATTTGCTGACCCAAGAAAATTTGATTTTAGACCGGAAGGTATTTAAAGTTTTGTACTTGTACTGTATGATTTCTAAAATTCCATACAATAAATTGTCTGCACAGATTCAAATCCTTTAGACAGGATTTATTTTTGTTTATTTATGCCATGATAGCTTGTGTAAGTGAGGTCACGAAACAGTAGACCACTTGTGTGGAATTATCTCAAGAAGATGCCTGATACTTCTATGTTTTTTATTACAAATTTCTCATTTTTTTCATTAAGGTGAAGAGGAGGCACATGCAAACAGTGTGATTGAATTTGAGCTGAAAGTAAAGTGTACAAAAAATCCAAAAGCGCCAAAAGACACTAATGATCCAGATGAGCTTTATCTTAATTCTAAAGGTCAGTGTACTGAAGTTGACTGAAAATTTCATTTTATCATTACATTACTTTTGCACATAAGTAACTAGGATGTTATCAAAATCCTAAGATTATAGCTCAATGCAGTTTTACTTACACTTTTAGTAACAACTGAGCATTTAAAATGGATTCCAATTGGAAAGCAATTCAAAGAGGTAAATCTATTTATTTTATTTTATCAAGATGTTTCTTTGTTTGTTTCTGGGAATTGTTAAGACATGTTCTAACATAGCATCCTTTACAGACCTTTCAAATTCAATAATTATGATAGCAACTGTTTGCCCATGCCAACATGTTTTTGTGAGTTCTTTAGTCTTTGTAAATTATAACCAAACAAGTCATTTAGTCTAAAGGAAAGAAGTGGACCATTGCAAATAATGATTTTCATGTGTGGTTCATTGCTCCTGGGCCATCATTGTAGCTTGTGCCCCATCAAAGGATGTACCTTTTGCATGGTACCAGACATTATTTGTCTAGTTGGCTTTTCTCAAATTACTCATACTCTCTTAGCCCTATGGCCCCACATGTTAGTTTTCTTTTTTAACTTTTATGTTTCATGTGAATCTTCATTTGAAATTTTCAAATGATTTTCTTTTTCAGTACAAAGCCACTGATATAAGGCCTGTCTATAATGACATCCTTATTGCAAAACTTCGACCAGGCCAGGTAATATAATAATTTGCCCATTGACATGAAAGAATTTTACAACAATTTCTTTAGAGATTTGCCTATTTGTGAAGTACATAATATTTGAAAAATTTAACCTTCTTTTAATTTGAATGTTTTACATTTTAATTACATATTTTTCATTTTACATTTACCATTGTTTTTATACTACATCCACTCTCTATATAACTTTGCCCAATGATTTCTAAATTATTTTATAGATTAAAGTACATGTTTCTAATTGATTTTAAACACTAATTTGGCACGCTAAATTTGCCTAAGCATATAGTTTGCTTTACTGCTTAGGAGCTGGACTTGAAAGTACATTGTGTGAAAGGGGTTGGAAAGGATCATGCAAAATTCAGTCCTGTTGGTTAGTACCTCACTTTGATAGCGTCCCTTTTAAGAAATTTTACTTTCAAACATTAAGAGTTATGATTTCCTTTGAGCTTTTCAAATAGATAGAGGTTCGAAAGGCCTGTATTTAGTTGGATCAAAACTTGTTTACTTTCCTTTTCAAATCATCAGATGCATTCACTTGTGCTGACTTTATTTTAGTCAACCGTCTATCACCCTCTGATTAATGTATTACTGTAGGAAAGTTGAACTAAAAAGTTTGAATGTTTTGCAATTGCTTGCTCCATTTGCTTGCCTAAAGACCTTATCATAACTTTGAAACTTCTCTTTCCCCATAGCAACTGCTTCATATAGGTTGTTACCAGAAATAAAACTTTTAAGCTGCATCAAAGGGAAACTTGCTGTGAAGTTAAAGCACTGTTTCGCAAAAGGTGTAATAAAACTAGAGGATGTAGATGGTACGTTTGACAAGCTTTTGTCAATTTTAAATCAGGTTTGGTAATATTCATAGTACTTCCATGCACATTCCATAAAGATCCTTAGAATCTTCAAAAATAGAGGCTCTAGAAATATAGAGATATGTTGCACTGTAAAGAAGTGATGAAGAGAAGTCAAAGTTGTTCATTTAATTCCATTGTTATTTTGTATGATTTTGTAATGCATGTTTCATAGGCATTGAAATATATCCATTCAGCGCAGCTCCCCAGCAATTTGGAAGGGTTGTTAGAATTTATTGTATAAATGGGTGTTTTCCTGTTTTGAAAGGTGTGTGGTTAAAAAGAGAACTGGCATTGTTCATCTTAAGTATAATAACCTCCCCTCCCACTTAATGATTCTGGTTCCCCCTGTATGTTTGGTTTCTATGAAGGCCTTAACAACATAGGGTTGTATAAGAATTATTATGATATTTTTGTTATATTAAAGGTGTTTTAAGAGCAAGGGTTGCTAATCCAAGAAAAGATACATGCAGCAGAGAAGTCTTCCGATATGAGGTTGCTTTTTAAAAATTTTGCCATCAACACAAATTCTTCCTTTTTTATTATTCAGTTCATTTCTTTTCAGTGATGAAGAAATTATGTAGATATAACAAGTATTTTGGATAGAGCACAAAACCAACTAACTTAATCTTTTTTTCTTCAGGAACTCAAAGATAAGGTGAAACTGTCAAGAATTCGAGACCATTTTATATGTAAGTTTATCAAGTGATGTTATAAATTTGAGCTGTCTTATTTTTCTATCATAATTATCAACACTGGTTTCACTTCTTTAAATTCCCTGAAAATCCCAGTAATGGTTATACTTAATAAACCTGTGTCTTGTCTGCATTCAACATTATGTTCTATAGTTGTTTCTATCAGTACAATTCTATGTGCAAAACAACAAAAAGTAGAACATTTAGTTTATGAGAAAATTTTCTTTAGAAAGACTTTTTTAGAAGATTTTCATTAGTAAATTTTGCTATCACTAGCTTCTACCGTTAGCTTCAGAGTTTTAGACAAAAATTACACTGGTAGTGTAAAGGGAATTACAGCTTGAAAATCATTTTATACAAAATAGAATCAATACTTACCTTCCTTTTTTATTCTAAATCTTGATTATTTCTAGATCCAATTCTTAACATGAAATTATGCAATTTGTTTTAGTCTCAATTGAAACAACTGGAGCACTACCCCCAAACATAATATTCACAGAGGCTATACAAATTTTTATGGGAAAATGTAAAAAATATTTGGATGCAATTGACAAAGAAAATGACAAAGAAAAGGAAAAAGAGTAAGAAGATGTCTTATTGTGTCCATAAGTCAAAAACGTTGGCCACTGTATCAAAGCTGTTCAACTCTTATTGGTGGCTTTACATTTGATGATAGTTTTGTGCCTTCTGGAAATCATCTCCTGCTAACAGCAATCAACATCAGAAGTACAAAAGCATGAAGCTTTGCTCAAATGGCAATAGAACTCACTCAATATTGTAGCATGTTGACTTTATGTTGAGCATGCTGCTCAATATAACACTTAATATCTTAAGTTATTTGTTGCCATAGATAGGTGCATGATATATTTCCAATCTCCCAATTAAGAATTCTTTTCATTAGAAACTGGGAATTTTTCAAACTTGCACAACTAAAATGCTTTGCTGGCATTTTTCAGAATGAATGTGTCTAGAATGAGTCTTTCTGGAAAATTTTTATGCTTTGTCATCTTTAGTTGTTCAAGTCTTATTTGAATCATATTGTCTGTTAAAGTTGCTGGGATGAATGAGATGATGAGATGAAAACCCTTGAACTAAATATGTTTGTATCCTCATGTATGAAGAATCCTCATATTCATGGCAGAAACATTCAATTTACATGTACTTAAATTGTTTCTTTACCTACTTCCACAAAAAGGATACTTTTGTGGTCTGAATTGGAAAGCCAAACAATATAGTCTTGAGGTTTTTATTGAGAACTATTTTAACATCTTTTGATTTAGTTAGTATCACCTTAGACATCTTTTACATTTAATGGCTTTTGACCAATGATAGATCAAATCTTGATAAAAGAGTTTCAAAAATACATGCCTTTTACCAAGGTTATAACTTCAGTCTTTTTTTCTTTGTCAGTCATTTAAGTGTAATGAGATTCTGAAAGCATCCTTAAACCTTAGGCAAGCTTTAAGGATGTTTTCAACCCTAGACGATTAGACCAGGCAAGATGAATGGATCATTGACAGACAAACCTTTCAAAGGCGTTTTCTAGGGCTGCAATCTTGCCTTTTTATTGTTGGATCAAGGTTGAGAAAACCCAAAACCTGAAATTTTAGATGTCATTCTATGTTGTTTTTAAGTAAACCCTGTATCATTTTGGTGCCTGCTCTTTCAAGAAAAATACCATGTGCTGATAATACCATGTGCAGCAATTTACTGGAAAAGTGATTGTTCAAATGTGTTTGGTGTATTTACAGTAAACTAAGAATATTTAGTCTTTTTCGCGAGCAAAATTATGCACATCGCTCACGTGAATAAATTTACGCATGCCATATAAAATTGGTAACAAATCACAAATATGATCATCCACTTCACCATCAGAAAAGGTGTCAACAGTCTCCATATGATCTTCCGCATTTTCCTTCAACTGGATGAATTACACTTTTTGTGGTGGATTTGGTTTTTTTCCGTTTCATCAGATAAATTTCAACAGCTCTCTCAATTACTATAAAAGCTCTATAAAGCCCCCTCTCTATTAAGCCCACTCTCTAGCAAGCCCTCCTTTTAAGCAGAAATTTGAAATAAGCCCCCTCTCTATTAGCCCCCCCCCCATTTTCATACAAGAAAGACTATAGCGTAAAGTGCAATGATTTAGTGATAGCTCACCAATGATTTAGTGATAGCTCACCAATGATTCAGTGATAGCTCATGATATATTTCGTCATAATGTTTGAAATCATCAAAAACTTGAATCCTGATTGAATTCCATGATTTAACAATTAGATTTCAGCCACTATTTTGTTAAGCATTTTTGTTTTTTGATGTAAACGATAAAAGTACAGCCCCTCTCTAGTAAGCCCCCTTCTCTAGTAAGCCGTAGAGTACTCAATTTCGTTGCCCTTCGCAGCCATCTTTCGAAAGTCAAATAAAAGTTGCTTCCAACAGCCTCTTGTTTTGAATATTGTGTAGATCGTAACTTTTAATCATACCAAATATAATTAGAGGAGTAAAATTTTTATTAGAACATTACAATACAAAAATTGTTCAAGTCTTAGATATTTTTATCAAAACAGTGTCCTCAAATAAGTTATAAGTGACTGTCTATTTTGAGAAATCTATAGCATAAATGAAGTTGAAGACAAAGGAGGTCAGTAGCGTGAAAAATACGTTACTGTGTTCTGGTCTTATGGCTGGCATGGAATATAGTGTTTCATATCTGTGTATTGACATGATAAAATATCACCACATGTAAGATAAAAGTATGTGTTTGAGATGCACCAGGCACTCTGAGTTCTTCCCAGTTCTTCTTTCCGACATAATCATTCACTTTTAATCAGCCTTTGTCTACAGTATTCCCATACAGCAATAGCACCACTTACATGGACATTCAAAGATCGAATCACTCCTTGCTGTGGAATTTCAACACAGTCATCCAGCATTTGGATAAGGCTGACTGGAATTCCTGCAAAAAAAACAGATGAAAATGTTTATGCACGTATTTGAATCAATAGCAAATACTTCAAAATCTGTCATCACTTCAGAATAACTTCTAAGCTTGGTCCTGGCATAATTTTCAAAAATAAAAATAAGATCAAAGGGAGTTTGGGAACACAAGCATCGCATCAAGAACATAAGCTTAAATACAAATCACACACCCAGATTGCTTAACAACACTGAAAAAAGGCAGACCTAGCCATAAAGAAAAGGCACGAGGAAGAGGGAACCGATAACTGTGAAATGAATTTACGTCATAGAAACAAAAGAATAGCATTTGCACCTTCGCGCTCATTTCCAAGCAGCAATATAGTTTTCTCATGGAATTCGTAATCCTGCAATGATTTACTGTTCGCTGTCTGTTCAATGCCTACCAGCCGGTATCCTTTACACTTCATTTCTTCCAAATAGACTTTCAAATGCCGAGGAAGAACCTGCTCTATGTTCATCCACTTTTCCGCAGTTACACTCAATGATTTGAAATTTGAATCATCTAGATATCTCATGGCACCTATGACCAGCGTGTCCACGCCAAATATCTCACAGGTTCTGCAAAGTCCCCCAAGATTCGGGGTACGGTCAACCAGGGAAGCGCAAAGGATCATTTGGCTCCGCATCATTTCCTTTTTGTACATGTCTGCTTTTTGCAGAAAAGGATCTTCTGTTGGTGGTAAAGGCTTCCAGGCTGTGATTTTCTTCTGCACATCTACGGCATTTGTCTCGGTTGGTGAGGACGCTATCACAAGAACAAATAACGCAATGAATTTCTTTCTTGAAATCATACTTAACAGTGGCAGACTGGCTCAAAATAATCAACTAGCAGTTGTTGGGGTTAAGGGACCTTGGTGGATGTAGTCAGAAAAGTGAGGGCTTGGTCATCTAGACAATTGCTTCTAATCGATCAAACTTTAGCAACCAAACATGAATGTGCAGTAAGTATGTGTTATGACAAATAAGCTTTAATATGGAAAATCAAAGGGAAATTATGCAAGATTTTTAGAATCTCATATTTTGCGAGATTCTTAGAGGCTAGTCCGCCACTGAAATTTACCAGAAATGCCCATTGAAAAATCTGTTAGTAAAACTTTAATTGGAGAAAAGTGAACAAAAACCAAAAATTTTAAAAATGCAATAGAGCCATCTTTGTCGCAAGTAACTTTGCAACAAATATTTTCTAATAAAGGAGAATGTCATCTAAAGTCAATATACATGAGGCGGTGTCTCCTCCCCCTAACATTTAGCAAGGTAGAAACCACAATGATTACCTTCTGGGCAAGGGGCGACGCTGTCTTCTTCAACACTGTCTCCGATATGCACTGCGTTGGCAAGAGATGGATTTTCGTCGAAGATCTTCAAACCATTATGCTCGAAATTGCCCAGTGTTATTTCAGTGAGCTGAGCCCTATTAATAACCTCATCTTCGCCAACTTTCAGTAACCTTGGCATGGTGCAGAATATGGTTTCAAGGGAATAATGCCTTATAGGATGGAAGGTCTTAAAGTAAAAGTGGTTTCGCAGATCGTTCGTTGCTTTGAATACAGATGCGTTCGACTCCTTCAAGCTAAAAAGGGATTCAATTAGACTGAAGTTGTGCATTACTTTAACACAGTTTCTCCGCTTCGTTTCTTCCCAAACCTTATACAGCACAATCTGAGCGTGCACCCTCGCTTGCATATGATGGATTTGAACCCAAGGTAATAGCTTACTAAAAGCTTCCGATGCCATGTCTGAAAATTCGTCATCATCCAAAACCACAGTTAGATGACCGATGATTGACATGAGACACGTGACACTGCAAACCCTTCTTTCTGTCGCTTCTTTCAACCTGTCCCAGATGATGCCTCTGAGATGGGGGAATTTGTTCACCATTGTAACCACAAACCATTCTATATAATAGCGAATACTTGGCTGATTCTCATTAACCATTACACTCAAGGCATTGTTGACACTACCAGCCGCATTCTCTTCACCAATACAGCCGCACAGTACAAGAATTGTCTGCCAGATCCTTAGCTTTTGTCGATGAGTCAGGCTGTTGTCGTAGTACCTTCTTGACTGCTCTGATAGCCTACGATCCTTCTCGATCAAAGCTTCTAGAACGTTGATCACGTAGGCAGGTCGCTTCTTGCTAACATTAAGCAGCATTTTAGTAACTGCCCAACGGACTTTGTAGTCAATATTAATATTATTTGACTGAGCAACTCCAAGATCAAAACTTGCAGCAAAATACCTTATCCCTTGTTGAATGATTCTTGATACCTTTTTCTGAAGTTGACCAAACACACAGGCATTTGTGATCAGGTCAAGAAAAGCATCCAGGCAATCAGTGCCTTCATCGCCTTTGACAGATTTGCTCTCCAAGGCTTCCTTCAAAACTGCATCATTCCAGATGTCACAGCAATGATCCACTACCACGTTGAATAACCCACACTTGCTTTTGCCCAGATCTTCCAACGTACACCAAATCTCTTTCACCTTTTCCAACAACGTCTTGCTTCCACTAAATAACACACTGCTGTGAAAAATAACAGCGACAGATGGCTTGTAAATCTTCCAAAATTTACTATCTCTTCTCTCTTGTTCCATGAGCACTCGCCATACGGATTCAAGAACAAACATTGCAAGATCATCGGAGAATTCAACAGCCTCTGGCACTAGAATCTTTAGGCAATGCAAAATTGGAACAATGTCACTGCCAACAGAAACATCTAAAGTGTCCACCAGGTTATTCACCAATGTCGCAACAGAGCTTGTTCTTAAAGTCAGTATCGAGGCGTCTGGATTTTGAAATTCGGTGTCCTTGATGATAGGTGAATTGATCGCAAACGAGACCATGGACCAAAGGTGGCTTATGGTGCTGCTGCCCTCAAAGGCCTGTGAATCGTTAACAAATCCATTCTTAACGCTGCTTGAACTCTTGAAATGCTCACTAGAACAATAGAATTTGTACTGCAAATTCAGTTTCGCTATAGTGCCAAATAGTAATCTCTCAAGTTTTGTTTTCGTTTCAATAGAACTCTGAAAGCATCTCTTTTCAATAACAGCACATAATGTCTCCATTATTTGGAACGTTAAATTAATCACTCTGTTGTCTGTTGCTGCATCAAAAGTGCTCGCATGCTGGCAACATAGTTTGCAGAGGGTTTCAAAATGTGGAATGATCGTATGGAAACTGGAAAGATCAAAATCATGAATCGTGTTTATGAAAGTACAAATTGTTTTATGAAGCTTCAGAAAAGGCTGTACTTTACTTGCATCCAGCATATTTGTGACGAAAGTCTCCTTGACTAGATTTCCAAATGTCGCAAAACAAGGAACAAACACTTTTAAAATTTCCCTGAGAATGATGTTTCCGAGGTGAATCTGGTGTTTTGACTGGAAACAACATCGCAATATCAAGTCTCCAACTGAAAGACATCGAGAGACTTCTTCTGGTGTTACATACGGGTTTCTCCCAATTTTACCAAGCGAAGACATAAATGGACCTAGTATTATGCTTAAACTGTCTAGTTTCTCTCCTCCTGTCCAATCAGAAATAAAATAAATGGTGAGGAAAAAAAGTAATACAATTTCAACTTCATTCTCAAAATCAAGATTTCTTCCAGAAAAATAGTCGCCAAAAGCAGTTGTAAACAATTGGCATAGACTCTTCTCTGATTCTATTGCATGTGCTCCTCTTTTGCTCCATGTCAAATTAAATAATTGTGCAGACAGTCCTTTAGTTAATTGGATCCAGGGTTCGGTTCCATAACTGAGATACCCAGAATCAAAAATAAATCTTGAAAACTTGATAAGATCAACCAAAGTTAGTTCTTCATTCAAAGAGCTGCAGACAATCTTCAGAAGAATACCATATGTTGCTGCTTTAAGCTGGGCTGGATACATTGAGGTTTCTGACAACATCCAAGCCTTAATGATGGATAACAGCTGCAGATCAATTAGGCCAGGAATTTCAACCTTTGACAGTGCCTTCACAACATATGGAAATGTCAGTGCATTGCACTCACTTGCACAGAGAGATGTAATAACCTGTAAGCCAAACAAAGGTTACTCAGATAAATAGATGTAGATAATAAAACAGAGGTAAATAGAGTTAACATATGTTTGTTATGAAGAAAAGCCAACATCTTGTCTTACAAAATATAAACTAATCATTAAAATATTTTTCTACCAATTCTTTTGCCTGTGCAACAAATAAAAAAATTCTGAGCTTCTTAACTCTTGGTCTTTTTACCTGTAAAAAATGAAAGTCCTAGCAACTGAATTCAAGGGCTTTAGGTCTTCAAAACAATATAATTGAAACAGTCAGTTCATAAAGCTTAAATACCTAGGTTGAAAAGATAAATTACAAGCCAGAAATACCAGAGCATGCTAAAATTAGTGGGGAAAAAACAAAAAAAGCCAGCCTACCTGTCTAAAAAACACAATCTCTTGACCTTCCTTTACTGCAGCAATCTTGCATTGTTGAAAAAAATTTTCAAGTTTATTAACAATGCTTGGTGGCTGAGAAACATTGGTGCAATCTTCTTTTTCAAACAACCCAAACTCTTTGAAAGCATTGATAAGAGTCTGGCAGATAAATTTCCAGTCTTTGTACTTGAAATAATGTAGCTCGCCAACTTGAAGATGAAGGGTTGTTTCAACTGCCCATTTTGTGATAACTTTACTCTCATGGTTTATTCCACGTGTGAGGATGGTTGCTAGCCAAGATATGTGGAGAGAGTCTGCTAAAAAGATGTCAAGCAATCACACAAGTTTCTCAGCAAGAAATATCATTGCTTTATCATAAATTCAGTATTATTTGACTTTTGATTGGTGATATTAGGAGCTGTTGCTGCCAAAAACAAATATAATCATATCTGTCAATTTTACCAAAAAATAAATATTATCTTTGATGAAAACATTTCATCCACTTTGACAATTCAAATGCTTTCCTGCTGTAATGATAACCAAAGAATGTCTTAAGCTCAAAATACTGAGAATGTTATTGGCTTCCTTGTATAATTAAAAGTTATAAGATGGAATGAATTCCTTCAAATCATAACAGTAGTTCCATTAAGGAACACCAGTTTGCAATGTTTTTCCACCAGAGAATAAAATACATACTTTGTATTGATTGACTTGATAATTGGATAACTTTAGCCACTGAAGGTAGAACTGGAAGCATCACATGGAGCTGAAAACAATAATTGACTTCTCTGTTTAGAAATAATAATGTATAAAATTTCATGAAAGATGTGATGCCCTAAAGCAAAAAAGGATATGGATCATTTACCTGCTTTTCCTCAAGGGTTTCAAAAAGCAAAATGAATTCATCTAATTGCATCCAATGCTGCAGAGCATCAAGGCTTTTATCTTCCGTCATACTTGGTGCATTGAGAACTCTCTTGAGTATGTACATTGCTCTTTTTCTTGTTAGAGAGTCAGCACTCACTAAACCACTTTGAATGAATTCCCTCAATGATTTATCATTTCTAATGTCATCTTCTGTGCCACACAAAAAGTCATCAATTACTAGACATGCCATGCCATATGAGACAGTTTTTTCAGTTTCCTTCCTACTCAGGTGGCTGATCTTATTCCATAATGCCTAAAAAAGAAACCAAAAATGATATTAAATTGGATAATTGCCAGCTTCTTTGCTTTGTCCAAAATTACAATAATCATAATTTGAAGCTTTATGGTGAGAGCTGCTCTAATGAAAAATGTTTATTACAATGGACTAGAATTTCAAAAAGCAAAACTTGTTCTAAAGATGGTCCATCTGATTTTGAAAAAACTGTTGCTTCATTAATAATAAACATAATACCCCAATTTTAATTTCTTTTTGATAAAAGACCAAGAGTAATTTTAGCAATGGCTAGATGAAAGGCTAGATTATTTCAGCAAAGCCCATTGAACTAACAAATTTTCAATTTTCATATCAACAACAATAACAATATGACCTTCTTCCTACTGTAGTCACACAGATGGATTTTGATGATTTGAGAGACAGCAGCTAAAACAGCATCATCTACACCACTGTATATTACTTCCAATAAGGTCTCAAATATTTCATTATCTTCTCGTAAATTGGGCCAAGAATGGTTGGTACATTCGTTTAAAGGCAACATTTGAGGCTCGTCTTTGCAAAGCACATGCAGAAGTTGAAAAATGACGGAGCTTGGTACTTTACCACCCTCTGGGCAATGGTAAAACTTCACGGACTCAATATCGCTTGTGATTACTGCAGACGATTGTGTGCCATCTTTTACACTTGCAATGTAATTCTGAATGTTCAGTACGAAAAAATCTTTAAGAAGACTAGAGCATCCAGCAATACTTCTATAACACAGCAAAACACATTTTGAGATGGCAGAAAAGCTGGGAGATTCTCTATCCTTCATGTGGCTTAACAAATGGAGCAGCTCTCCGCAAAATGACAGCAACATCGTATCAAGTTCATGGTGTTTTTCGACCTCCAAACGAGAGGACTGCGCCGAAACACTTGAGTTACATCTCAAACCAGTTTGGATTTCAGTGAGCATAATATCATGCAATACTGCCAGATCTTCGTTCGTTGGAGCTTTGCAGCCATTTTGAAGATTATTAATGATAACTTCAGACAAATTCACAAGGCTGTCTCTTGTTTTACCGGCAAGGCTCTCTACAAAAGCAGACATTTTGTCTCAAACCAAGCAACTCCCACGTGTATCTTGTAACATTACCAACATCTAAACGAGGCAGGCTCTAACATACTGCTGCCCTGCTTCATGGAGTAAGTAAACAGTGAAAAACCTAGAAAAATGCACTAAATTATTGTCTAATTGTCTTCGAAACATAAATTTCTTGTTATTTATTCCATATACTCGAATTTTGTATTGCTCCTTGGCAAAAACTCTTGCTTGGAAGCCAACGAGGCATGTTGCTCCGCAGAATCTATGTGCGCTGTCAGCGCTGAATCAGCATATTTAGATTTCTCAAAATGGCGACCAAACGGCTGAATCGTTGGAGCGATGACGATAGAAATTATTGCCTTGAAGAAGCAAATGCTTCCATGAAATGCTTGTCAAAAAACAATTACAATAAAAATGCTTGCGAAGATTATTTTGCCCTATACAAGTCTTGTAGAAAAGAGTGGAATGGAATCAAGAGTGATAGGAGAAGTCAGGGCCTACCGCCTAACCCGCCAAGGGAAGAAATGGTAGCTTTGAAGTTAGCAAGGAAACAAAAACTGCTAGACAATGATGGGCAAGCTTCTACAGAAAATGACAGATAGCTTACTCTAGTAACTTGTTTTGTAAATTGTGTCGATGCTCTGTGTGTTTTTCTAAAGTTTGGTAAACATATGTCTTATCTATCTACATGTTTTTTGAAAACATCCTTGTTAACTCACTTCAGGAAAACACCAATTTCCAAGCTTAAAGTGCATTACAAATGCGATGAATATTTTGATTGATAGTCTTGCCTTGTTGTATTTTTTCTTCTTTTTTTCCAAAACAAGCGTTGATGGGTCCTTTTTGTCTGAGTGATGAAATTTCACATGAAATATTATTACATTTTGCGATGAAATACTAATTAAGGAATGATACACATTAGACTAAAGCTGTTTATGAATTAGAAGAATACATAAGTGAACATAAATCAGGCTATTGTTTTATCCAAATAATTCAGTTACCAAAATCAATATTCAGTTAGTTGCTGATATGGTTAGTCAATGACATCACACATGAGAACTTGTTCTTAGGTGCACTTTACCATGTTCCTGACAATTTCTGTTTCATCTTATGTGACATTTTACAAGGTATATACTATTAAAGCTACATATCACAAAATTTTGGGTAGACATTTTGTGAAATGTTGGCTAATTTGTGCTATGATACATTTCACATTGGCATATTTACATGAATATTTTCCAAATTAATTGCTTCAAATCTTCATTGTCATCTAACTATTTCGATCATTACATAATAACCATTGCAACTGGATTTCATTTTTTTCAAAAATACTAAAATTTGCCTTTTTCAAAGCATACTATTTTCTATAACCAACTTGATTGAAAGTTTGTTTGCCTTTTTAAAGGATACTTATACAACTCTAGAATATATAGCTCTCTTGAAATTAGCAGATTTAAAATGTAATTAAAATGAGTTTACTTTTTGCCCAAAGCTTTCTAACAAAATTAAACAACTTTAAATCAAATGCTGTGCTTCTGTTTAACATAAAGTGACCGAAAATTATCTGTGAACTTAAACTTTAATGTATGTAAAATCATTTTTAATGACCCCTAACTTTCGATAAAGCAGGTAATTTCTTGCAGATAGGGAACAGCACAAGATTTGTTCTAACTTTCTTTGTGTTTTGCAGTTTTCCTGATGCATTTTACATTCTTTGGCCTTTATTAAATAAGCACTACCAAATTGCATGTTAAAATCATTTTTACTCAAGCAGAGCCATCCAGTAGACATTTTAACAAGTGAATATTTTTAAATTTATTTAATTATGAGATGCTAATTCTAGCTTCTGATGATTTTCAGGTCATTTTATTACAGCTTAAATATGTAGCAGTGTAAATAATTAGTGAGAAAGAGTAAGTATTGGTCACCTTTAAAAATATTTGCAAGTTTAAGGTTTGGCAAATTGCTTCCTCTGCTTGTCCATTAATTTGTCTGTTTATCTGTCATATAACTTTTGTTGAAGCACCTATCCCTAAGTCTACTGCTAATGTGGGTGCCTTGTTGCTTTGTTTAATACAACTGACTAATTCAAGATGGTAGAATTTGATTGGCAAATTTTGTAGGGAAATAATGTGCGAAAGTATTTGTTCAATTAATTTTTGTTTGTAAATTTAAATAAAGATTGGATAAAGACTCTATATAGACTAGCCAGAGTGTACATGCTCGTAGTTGTAGTGGTCTGATGGTTTGAAGAACTCTTCGAAATGATCAGGCTCTATGACCTCCAAGAATACAGTCACTGTAGCAAGGGTAGCAGCATTAGTTGGGAATGCTCTCAGGAGTGTAGCATTTAATCCTTTGAAAAACACCCCAAATCCTTCTCTTTTGTAGCTTTTCAAACCGCAATCCACAATCCCAGAGTATGTTGTCTTCCCCATTCCGTCAGCTTGAAGCCTTGTTTTGATAACATCAAATGGGTATGAGACAATCCAGGCAAGGATTCCGCTCACCCCACCTGATAGAAATAGCTTTGGAATGCTTAGTGTTCCCTTGTTTGCTTCAAGGTGCTCACAAAGCGCATAATACGTGGAGAAGTAGACAGCAAATGATGGAGCTTCACGAAGCAATGTACAGTAAAATCCTCTAAAACAACCCTTGATCCCTTCATATTTCCATATTTTCATCATGCAGTCAACGGGACTCTTGTAGCGAAACATGTCGTTTTCTCTGATTGACATTTGTTTGAACGATACACCTTGGTCTTGTAGTTGCATCCTCGTTTTTACCAGCTCAATTGGCGAGCAAACGACAGTCTGGACTCCCCCTGCTATGCCACCAGCCACGAAATTTCCAAATGCTCCTTTATTTTCTAATCTTCTGAGGGTGTTACCATGAACTCCAAACACAATCGCATTGATAACAACCTGGCCTATCATAGGAGACGCCATGCCTTTGTAAACTCCACGGATCTAGAATGACAAAGTAACTTATTTAGCCAAACCTCGGGATTGATGCTGCGACCTAAAGCAAATATCAATTTGGATGGAAATGAATTCCACTTGTTAAGCATAGTGATACTATCGAATTTAGATCAGTTAGCTTTTGTTCACCCATCTCCAGTCATGACAGTAAAGGCATAAAGAGACACTAGTATCACTGTTAATTATAATTATTGTACCTTCTCGTAGAAAAGTTATTTTGCTAAATCGGAAAGACAAGAAGGCTGAGGTAGAAATCTTGAAATAATCAGGCTTAAACAACGTTGATCGACTTAATGAAGACGGCGAAATATCACCAACACCTAATCAATCTCTGTTGCTCACTTACCTTAGATCGATTATGTAAACCTAAACTATTGAACTTGACATTACTGCCGTTTATGGCATCTCCCTTTTCAGTCTTAAGTTATCTAGTTTATACAGTCTAAAACTAACCTAAGACGCAAAGTGATATTGCTATTTCAGTTATTCATTGTGTAGAAGGAGACGTTTATCTCTGGTAATATCTCAAAACATTTTTGGCTGCTACCGGTCAGACCTTCATGACGTATAATATGGAGCTTCCATTACATGGATGAATTTACAGAAATGTTCCACCCCTATTTGTCACTTTGTCAAATTCCGGTTGTCATTCATGATTTTGTGTGTGCTAATCTTTGATTCAGCAGTGATATCTTAGGGTTCCTTCAAAGTTGTTAGACCCAAGAATAAATAGGAAGGCAACGAATGATTTCTTACTGATTCTTGTCTGAAAGTTTTGACAAAGCAATCGATCGTTCCTTTGTACTTGCTATTGGCCACATCTTGACTTTGCAAGCGCACCTGTTATGAAAGAATGGAATAGTTAGTGTTTTGTAATCTGTTGCATACATATATTTTAATCTATGGTGCATAAATACCGGCAAGTATAATACATAAAATGCCTTTTAGGTTAGTAGTTCGTGAGCAATGCATCAAGTTATTGTAATATAATGGGGGGATGTATGACAATCCGTATAATATTGTTTGATAGAGAAGCAACTCAAAGATGAGGTAAAGAGCCAAAAAGCTAAATGGTAGCAAGTTTCTTTCCACGTCTTGAACAATAGAACTAAGGAGGCAAGTTTCTTTCTACACCTGCTTTTGCATGCCCTGTATGTTGAAATGATGGTTTCGAATCGAACCTAGATTGGTATCATTGTAATCACTTTAACCACTCGACCACCGCTGTTCCCAGTCAAATCAAAACTTGAAAAAATCATGCTTTTAGTTTCGAGTATATTTTAAGGTAAACTCCAAAAGTTTGTCAAGAGTGTTTCTGCAATCCCATCCAATAGTGGGACATTTGTGATGATTTGGGCAAAAGATGACATGACGAAATGTTGCAAAAGATGGCATGACAAAATTTTGTTTCTGCATTGGAGAGTGGGGCAGGTTGAATTGAACTTTCTTTGAAACTTGCATTACCTTGACTGTATCAAATGGGTGGCCCACCAGCGTTCCTGCAAAGCCTGAAAAAAGAATTTGAATCAGCTGATAATTATAAAAGCCACCGAAAAGCTTGCCATAATGGAACTGAGTGGCCAATTCGTGTCTATCTTCCAATCCTTGAGGTACATCCTGAGGAAACAGTGTAAGAAAGAAGAGTTTCTTGATTCTATCAGATCGATGAATTCATGACAAGTTTAAAAAGCTTAGGTCCGCCAGCCTCTTTGCGAAAAGTCTTTATCAACTGAAAAGAAGCTTTAAGTATTTATTGCTGCGAAGTTTTCTAAGCCACTAATGAAAGTTTGTTGCATTATCATCCACTATCATCTCTAAGTATATTGTTTCGATTCTGTTTATACATTTTCTGTGAAACTTGTAGGGAATACGCTGTACAAAATGTCACACGACGTGCATTGTATATTGCATAGAATGCCTACAAAAGCTACACTCTTTTCTTACTCACAATTTTTCTCCTTTTAGTTTGTACAAAATATTTGTAGAGCAGGCCGTTTTTCTTGGCGGTGTAGAAAGTGCTCAAAGTTCTTAACGAGGAAGGCACTCAATATGATATTGTTTTTTAACTAAACACCCTAGCATTTGCTCTTTTCTTTCTAAGGACTCTTATTGCTAAATGACTTTTCAAATTGAGGATAAGAATTCAAATTTCACGCAATGTTTTTCAATAACCTCTAGCATATTCCAATAACACATGTGGCATAGAATGGGTGATTATTATTATTATCATTGAAAGTTGCTACCGGGTTTACAAAAGAAAGCAACATTACGATTTGCAAAGAACCTCTTAATAAAAGTAACTTTAACGACATTAAAATATTTTGCTAATAATTTACTTTGCATGCACGCTTATAGCCAGTGAATAGTTCTGTGAAACTTCAAGTTAAAAAAGTGCAACATTTTGAGAAAGAAATGACTTATGTTATACGCTTACCTCCTAAACATCCCCCTATGAAATCTAAAGCCATCGATAACAAGCCAAGCAACACCTAGCTGTTTGATTTGCATTGAATCTGATTGCTTTAGCTACATATCCTGGAGCAAGACTGCAGTTCTATTGTTCATGGCCAAGCTTACAGCAGCTCACTAGAGTCACCACCATGAATAAAGGCCTGGGTCGAGCGTACAGAAATCAAACGAAATATCAAGGCAATGTTGCGTCTTAATTGCCGATGAGTATTCTCTTCTTGTCTCTTGGCAACAGATACTATTGTGTGCCTCAGCAGCCGCAATAAGTTCTTCCTTATTGATTAACCTGATAAGTTATTCTTTAAAGAACGGATGCTATAAAGACAAATCGTATATTTGCAGCTCTATGTTTCTTACGGCACGTAAGATAATAGACACAAGAATCGCTGACAGTCATAGATTATAGGCTTGTTTGATATTTTTACAACATGGAAAATTCAAAGCTGGCACAGGACTATCGTTATGGTGATAAAAGAGTTAATTCTAAAGCCGTCAGTTTTCGTTTAGGCACAAGAAAACCAAATACTGGAGCAAGTGCTCATTTCTATTCATCAGAAAAGAAAAATTGGCACGACTTCAATTGTTCCTAATGGCTGCAATTCGATACATGCTTTCATTAGCACTCAATACACTAGCATTTCAATGCACAAAGACAGTAGCTGTCTCGAAATTACAAAACACACAATACCCAACATTATTCTTAGAGAACCGAGTTTCCACCAAAATATATACTGACGACATTTTACTCATAATTGGGTGAGCTAGGTCGTCCTTTCATCTAGAAGGTTTGCAGTCTCCCCACATCAAGGAAAAATCTAGCTAGCGCGGAGACTCTTACCAGAATTATAAAGTCTGCGCGGAGGCAAGAAGACACCTGGATCTCTAAAAAAAGAATTTGTCTTTTCGTCTAGGCTGGTAAAAAATGTTTGAGTGGGCTCTCTACTCTCAACCCACTGGTGACTTTTGCTTTGCAACTGGCTAATTATTTTGTCAGTTTTCGGCCTCTTTCCTTTGTTCGCAAAGTCTGTTAACTGTCGAATGAAAAAGGTGCTTCAAGTATACGAAGCTAAGGATTCTACTATTCCGTGCTTTATTAAAAAAATAGATAGCTCTTGGGTTTCAAAGCTAAAAAGAAACTTTTGATATTACAGTTATGCTACTCAGCAGAGTCAGGAAAACATTACGGTCGCACGGCCGCTGACCGGAGGAAGGTCCTCGAAAAAACAATACAAGCTCCTATGACACACATAAGCCAGGCCCACTTTCTATTGCTTTGTGAGGAAGGTTTTCCTTCTAGAATGTTTTTGTCTGGAGGGAGTTTAACAACTTTTCTGGACTCTGCTACACAGCTTCTTCTAAAATATAAATGATTAAATTTATCGAACAAAATCGTCCTTATTCAAATCATTGCCAAATTTTATCTTGAGTACTAAATTAGAATAGATATTTTCAATATCATTCATCTGTGACTTTTCAAATCCTGAATTTTATATTACACATCTTCTTCCTCGATCAATTCACTCAATTTTCCGATAATCGCAGCAACTGGAAATTGCGCCATTTCAACTTATTGATCGAAGCCCTTCTTGAAACGAACAGACAATACCGTTATCTGTAAAGCCTGAAATACACGATCAGTTTTTATCAGTTTTTTGACTGACAGTTTTCAGTTTTTCAAAAACTGATGTCCTTCATACACGATCAGTTTTTATCAGTTTTTGACTGACAGTCTTCAGTTTCACGTTTTGATTAGATCGGCTTTTTTTACAATGGAGCTTGATCAAGAAACAACTGATGTTGTTCTGGCTGCGGCTCTGGTCGTCAAAAAAGGCGAAAATATCGAAAAAAGAAAGCAATGTCTGTTTGGGTAAAGCCATGGTTGAGTAGGAGAACTAACCTCTGTGTTTACGACACTCTTCTACAAGAGTTAAGATCGGAGGATGAAGGAGAGTATTGAAAATTTCTGAGAATGACGCCTGAAAATTTTGACGAGTTGTTGGAGCTGATTAAGGTGAACATTTCAAAATACGACACAAATATGCGTGATTCTATCCCTGCAAGTATTCAACTAGCAGCCACTGTAAGTTATTTGGCGATCTTGCGCAAGGGGATTATAGGGGCGCCAGCTTTAAACAATGGAGTCTACATCAATGAATAGAAATTCCATCAGTCAAAAACTGACGAAGTTGGACGTGTTCAACTTCTTCAGTCAAAAACTGAAGGTCATTAAAGCATCAGTTTTTATCAGTTTTTGCTAAATACACGATCAGTTTTTGACTGAAGACTGAAAACTGTCAGTTAAAAACTGATCGTGTATTTCAGGCTTAACTGGTAGAAAAGGCAGGATTTTAATTCAATTGTTAAGATATTATCCTCTGATTTTACCGGAAGGCCGCATACGTGCTGAAGATCAACGGGCTCCAGAGCTGCCTTTTATTTGCTTCCAGAATGCGGAACAAATGCAGTTGTTGCGGCACGTCTATCCATTTCAACGAAGCTTTTGTTCAGCAGTAAGCGTTTTGTGACGTGAGGTCTCCAAATTCGATAAAGAGTTATTGACCTATTCAACGTACTTGAATTGGGAAAGAGTTTTGCTTCATCAACGGCATTCAGTAAAACGACATATTATCAAGATTTTATGAAGAAATAAAGTACTCTGATGGTATTTTGTCAAAGAGACAAATTTAGAAGGTATGAAGCAATGAAAATTATGCCTTTTATCCTATTCTTTATCCAGATTCTCTTTACTAAAGACTTTAGTGAAGTTGAGTATAAAACTCGCATGGTTTACCGGCATTTTTCGCGTCGATTCCATTAGGTAAGCCCAGTGTTACATGTTCAAATCAGTACCCCTCGCCTTTTGGCCTGTGGGGTTTTCTCCATCGCCCAGAGAATCATTTGGAAGCCGGTTCTTTTCACAATTATAAATTTCATTGATGTCTTTTCAAAAAATTTCTTCATGTGACTGAACTCCTCGAACTAAATTAAGGCCGTAAAAAGTTTAATCAGCAATTGAGGATCGCTATCTTGCTTCAAAATGTAGAAATGTTTGCGTGCAAGATACAGGGGTGCAGATTTTTAGTTAACTCAGATGTCAAAATATTCACTAGATATATCTAAGCATTTTGCAAGTTGCATTAATTTATTGCTCATGCCTTTTTTGAATATTCTCCCAAACTTCACTCTAGATATTTCCCGGCTTTTTCTCTTTAGGAAATACTTCGTACGTGTTATGCTCTATTTGCATAAATATTACTTATATAGTTTCCACTCTTTGTGGTTTTGAAAACTCCACCCTATCAATTCTTCACTTCAATCCAGTCAATGAGTAACTGGTAAAAACGTTATGAATGATTGACCATCTTTAGAAATCCTTCGCAGATGGAACACTTTTTGGTACTTTTAAAGAACCATTGGACGTTCGCATACAAGCTTGCAATAATTCTAGATGTTGTCCTGATCATATTTGCACGAGCGCAAGGTATGTCGATAGATATTTCCACATTATGGGAAGCTATGAAATCATTATGCAAGATGGCATACAATGCTTAAGCCTTGGCCAAACGATTCGATTTTTCACTCGATTTTTATTCTCGACATTTGGTCTGAAAATCGAGCGCAGTAGAGCATGGATGGCCAAACGATTCGATTTTCCGCTCGATTTTTCACTGGATTTTTTACTCAATTGCCTCTGAAGCCTCTTTCCCATGCCAAAACGCGCCAAATCCAAAACTCTGCGATTTAAAATGGCGGCCAAGAAACGCAAAGCTGCTGCCATAATCTTCATCATTTCCCAAAGATGAATCCGATTCAGAGAATTCAGTAATTTTATATTCGCCATGTTGCATTCTTGATTGCTTCGTTTTGTTCATGGCCTTAAAACTTCACCAGCGATCCAAACTTTTACACAATTAAAATGTCTGTCTTGTCCCCTCGCTGCAAAAATAATTCCCGCGTAGAAACAGGTTATTGCGCATGCGCTCGCTCGACTCGCTCGACAAGGTGGCCAAACGATTCGATTTTCATTCGACAACATGTTTTTCACTCGATTTTTTTGATCGCGATCAAACTTCACTCGACATCACTCGACGCCATTCGACTCGCTCGACAAGGTGGCCAAACGACTCGATTTGTCACTCGATTTCTTGTTGAGTAAAAAGTCGAGTGAAAAATCGAATCGTTTGGCCGGGGCTTTATGTTGACATGCTTAAATGATGTTTATTTATTTATCCATAAATAATTAAGGATATCTTATGCAGTAGGGTGACGTATGAAATTATTTATTTTCACAGGGCAGTATTCTTCGTGTAAAGATGCTCTGAGTTCAACAAATCAAGTAAAAGGAAATTTCACTATCGCAGTTGGTTCGAAGTCCCTGGATGTGCAATGCATCAAAGGCGAGCACGAAATTAGTGTGACAATCTCCCATGCCAATGCTAGCAGGCCAGTGCGTATTGGACAAACTCACACGAGACAACCCACGGTTTTCAACGTGTCCTATGCACAGAGCCTTGCACTTATTGGTAGTTTTGTCGATTTATCGTATAGATGCGAGCAGAGCGTGTCCTTGGATTGCTGGTCGTCCAGGGTAAATGACTACTCCTGGGTCACCAACAGGCACTTTAAGAAGCTTTTGTACTGGCCCGGTGGCCCTGTAAATGGTACTGGGTGCTCTTGCGGTGTCACAAACACCTGCTACAAAGAAGGCACAAGCTGCAATTGCAATGCTAAAGACTATATTGTTAGAGCGGATGACGGGACAGTCACCCGAAGGTCAGACTTGCCTCTCACGTCAGTGTTAATTGGGGACGTGGCAGGATATTGGTCCAGTGAATACAAGGTTGTGACTGTTCATCCACTGCGCTGCTTCGAAGGTACATGTGTGGCATTTCACCAAACTTCTTTTTATTCTATTCAAAGTTGGTACGAGTAAAAACTTACACGTGGGCTAGGCGATTTCCAGGTCAATGCCATGGAGGTTCAAGTGTCATACAACTTTATCGATGACATCAATTCTTCCTACTTGATGCCTTCGCAATTGATTACCAAGCCTTTAAATTAAAGCTATGTAGAATTATCTGGCACTAGCATGTAGCTTCTTAACATTATTATCTTAACATTATCAACATTATTGAATCTGATCTTAACATTATTACCAAAGATTTCCTCAATTGTGGCAATCCTTGACCTCTCTTTGCTAAAGGGCTCAGTTTGAATTTACCTACGCTGTTTGCAACACCTAAGTGTCCCTTTACACCAGCAACAGCTATTGTCCTTTCTTTCAGACGTAGACGAATGTATGCAGGCAAAGGCTTGTCATGCGAATGCAAGTTGTCACAACACCATTGGCTCTTATCAATGCGTTTGCAGGGCTGGTTTCACTGGCGACGGGGTAATCAGTTGTGCAGGTGAATTGACTTGCAATGATCCAGGTCTCCCTTGCTTATGTCAGGTTCTGAAAAGGTGTTTTCCACCACAGGCAAAAAGGTGGTGAGATTGTTGGGACTCACTTGAATATGAAGTTCTCCCAAATATTGTGGTGAATTATGTAATCATTTTAAAATCCATTACCCGGATTTTATGAATATATCAACCATGGTGAAATTCCAGTTCAAATGTTTTTTATTTTAAAGGAAGCAATATAGTACATATTTTTCACTTTTTGCAGATAATGTTAAATGTAAAAGCTTGAATTGTCACTCCAATGCTACCTGTTTGAATAAAGACGGAAGACATTTTTGCCAGTGCATCAAAGGCTTTAGTGGAAATGGAACATTCTGCCAGGGTGCGTATTCTATCCTCTACAATTGTGTGCAGCGAGTTTCATTTTCAACAAGGCAATACGCTTGCAATGTAATATGGCATCGCATAAATAGGTTATGAATTTCAGCATAATGAAATTAAGATTCAAAGCAGCCATTTTTACGAATATTGTGCTAGGGTGTAACTTTGATTACGAAAGCAATAAGTGCTTTTTAGCTTCTCAGTTAAGTTGTTCGTCGTGTACATGAATTTGGTAAAAAGCAAAATAACTCTCATTCTCTTAGATGCCCGATACAAGACGTGTAATACCGCACTGGCAGCAAACAACTTCGCGTCTGGTAGCTACTTGTTGACCACAGAAGACGGTTTGGTCGAAACTGTTTGCAGTCTTAGCGGAGATGGGAGGAAAGTGAACGCAGTTATAAAAGTATCTGGTAGCAAAGAGGTTCGTGTGGCGAACAGACACGCTGCTGGGTTTCACGTACAGAAGATAGCATACAGCAGCAGCCTAGCTAGCATCGTTAGGATCTTAGACAGAGAGGATGCTTGCAGGCAGGACGTTTCCCTGAAGTGCTTCTACTCACGAATCACTGATTATTCATGGCTAACAGACAGGAATTGGAGAAGGCTAAGCTACTGGGCGGGTGGTCCGGAAAATAGCACGGGCTGCGCTTGTGGATTGACTTCAAGCTGTCATTTTAAAAAGTACGAATGCAACTGTGACAGTTGGTCTCAGGTTGAACTGAGTGACAATGGTGCTATCGTTAACAAATCTGTGCTGCCCGTCACCTCGATCAATGTTGGAGACACTGGGTTTAGCTTATCAATGAATCTGCAGGCTTACAAAAAGTTCCAAGTGATGGACATACAGTGCACATCGGGTAACCCGTTCAGTTAACTTAGTACTTATCGCACCATTATGCATTATTCTAATGCCTGGGTATATTATGCTTATTAAATAAATTTAACAGAAACAGAGAGATTGAATTCAAAGCTTTTTGTCACTGGAAACAGCAAGCTTCAAAGTCCCATTTTGAAGATGAGCCAGCCTTTTGTGTAAAAAGAAAAAATTATAGCTGTTTGCTGTTCGGAATTTACACATGGAAACCTGGTTTCAGTTCTTGTTCCACACTGACTACGCTACTTTTCATATAAAACGTCTCCCAATCGGTTCACTTAGATTATCATTTTCACACAATTGAGAACGGTAGTAACATAATTGAACACGTTATTTAACTCGTTAATTGAATTCGGATCAATTCAAAATGATACATTCTTAATATCACGCTTTTATTTAACGCTCTTCATAACTATTACCTTCTTGTTAGCAAGAGACTACTGCCTCAACGCAGTCTGTCATTCGAACGCGTACTGTGTTGGCGCATCGCATTACTACACATGTCAATGTCACGATGGATTCATTGGAGATGGAGAAACCAGCTGTGCAAGTAAGAATCCGCATCCTTTTGTTCAAAATCTTAAGCCCGTGACAAAGATACGTTACCAAGCTATATATATTTAGCTAAATATCCAATCAAGGTTGAGAACAGCCGATGTTCATGTGATCACTTTAAGTAACGCTGCGTGTGGTGTGATACAAGAAAATGCGGCTCCCATGTGATCACTATAACGGAATAATCAATGCACCCATTAAGGTGATTTGCAGTGTATGAATAAATAGGGTGATTCATGTTCGTTGATTTGCTTTTAACTGGTGACAAAGATACGTTTCCAAGCTTTATGTGACATTTTTCTGTTGCATAGTAATGGTTTGATGTCCGAATCTCTCCAAAATATCATGCCTTCAATGTTGATAGTCAATCTAGGATTTCATCAATTGTTTTTTAAAATAGCTGAACGGATGTGATGACGTACTGTTTACAGTAGATAAACATTGTATACTGTTTCTGCAACCATTGACAATATCTAGCAAAATAGATGGAAAATGCAAGCTAATGCTTGCTTTTTCAATCAATTGTGCCAACTATAAGTAATTTTTGTTTGGTTCAACAATATTTTTTGTCACATTTGTATATGTTTTAGACATTACGAATTGCAATAAACTTGGATGCAGTCAGAATGCAACTTGCAAAAACCTCAAAGGCATCGACGAGTGTCATTGCAAAGAAGGGTATACAGGAAACGGCACATTTTGCGAAGGTAAAGCAACCTTTTATCGTTAATCAATGAAACTGCACCAGCCCTATCAAAGACTCGATCCATCATCACTCGTTCCTTCATCAACTCTTTGCCATTACTGTCACTATATATATTATTGTTCACTACGAAAAGGATTGAAACGCTCGACTTTATTATCACTTACAGTTGATCAGTACTGTTCTATATATGTTTGCCCTGAAAGTAAATTTCATTATCAATAAGTACATCATCGGTAGCACAACATATAGAGTTGGAAAAACATACTGAAAAACTTTTGAAGATAATATGGCGTTGAAATTATTTTTCTAAAGAGGTTTACAAAGAATGAGTGGCATAATGTTGCCTTATGATTCAAGTATTTGTTCTTTTTTTTCTTTTTCATACTCTGCTCTATTATACGAATCTTGTAATGAGTAGCTCTAGCCAAAAATTAGAAAATTATAAATCTCCCTTTCTTTTAAGCTACAAGTGTTTTACCGTTACAGATGTGGACGAGTGCCTCTCTTCGAAGCTGAATAACTGTTCGCATTTCTGCAACAACACCATTGGCAGCTACGTTTGCCATTGTCCAGATGGGTACACGATTCGAAACAAAACCAACTGCGTTGATTTTGATGAGTGCAAAGCTGGTTCTCACGACTGCTCCTGGAATGCTTTGTGCAAGAACTCTGTAGGCTCCTACAGCTGTGAATGCAGAAAAGGATACGTTGGAGACGGGCGAAACTGTACAGGTGCAACTCATTTCTTGAGCCTTTGTTCTTCTTTCTTTCTTGCTTATTCCTTGTCACTGATGTGGGGACGTCAGATTCCATTAGGCAATCAAGTATTATTCGAATCTGATTGAACGTGATGTTGCAAACGCTTTTATTAGACTCGGCATGTGAACTTTCAAATAAAGACAGCTGGCCTATGAATTTGTAGTAGCCGATTCGTAGCATATGAAGACTACTGCAGTTGACGTAATACGAAGATTAACATAATGTTATGTGATGGACTACGACTGGTGCAGGAGTTGCTGGTGTTGTCATGTTCTTTGTGTTTGCATAATAATTTATACTTTTTGCATGGCAAACATCAACGTCAAATTTCCATGCAGTCACCATACATTCTAGTACAACAGTAAGTATGTAGAAATGCGGCTCTTGTAGAACTAACAAACTGCCATAATGTGCAGTCCGATTGCTAGTGACAGGGTGTTTGCGGGTGAGAGCTTTTCTCTTGTTCCAACAAAAGACTTAACAACAGCTTCAATTAGGGCTGTGCATATCTATGATCCCCTCGGTAAAGAAACTGTGTTTCTTCCCTGATATTCATTAAAAGCATGAATGATAGAAGGCAAGTGTTTAATTTATGACTTTGAATTCAGTCAGCCGTTAACTTCATGGTCAACTTCACTTGCTCGTCCAATTTTCAAATTTTAGACAACAACTACGAAACGTGTGCGAAAGCTTTGACTGCAAACAGCAACAAAATGGCGACCTACTATCTCAAAGTAAACAGCAGCATATTAGAGGTCACATGCAAACACAACAAAAACGAGATCCTTACAACAATTTCACACAAAGACACCGGGAATAAAGTATACGTCAGTAATTATGAGGCAAGAGGAAGCTTTCGAAGGACGATATCTTACGAACAGGATTTCCAAAGCATAGTTCACGTGGTCGATGGGTCGCACAGGTGTCAGCAGTCAGTATGGGTGTCATGTAAAGGCTCTTTGATATCAGGGTACTCATGGCTGACGAACCGAGCCAATCAGCAAGTGTCATACTGGGCCGGTGGTCCTGTCAATGGCACAGGCTGTCAATGCGGAATAACAGGCACATGCGCCAGGGCCTACAAAAAGTGTAACTGCGATGCCAATGACAATGTAGTTCGAAACGACTTCGGGTACGTGACGAGAAAGTCTGATCTTCCCTTGACGTCACTCAGCACTGGAGACACGGGTGGACTTAGTGAATACAAATATATCCAGATTGGAAGCATAGAATGTTTTTTAGGTGAGTCGTGGATTTGAGAATCATTATGCCTACATGTATCTATGAATAGCTCATGTATTCCACACTCTTTGACCTCTAAGTGACTTGTAGAAGTATTTCAGAGAGGTAAACTTTGCTTTCAGTTTGGTGCAAAGACTACTTCTTTTGCTGTTGAGAAGATGTTGTCGATTGATCGTGGCTAAGATGTTTTTTTTAATTATGTTTCATGATATAAGGCAAGGAAGCTGATAAAATCTACGCTTCTTGTGTAAGAAAGTTGATATATTCTACGCTTCTCGTGTAAGAAAATTGATATAATCTACACTTGTCGTGTAAAAAGGTGATATAATCTACGCTTCTCGTGTAAGAAAGCTGATATAATCTACGCTTCTCGTGTAAAAAAGCTGATATAAACTACGCTTTTCGTGTAAGAAGGCTCGTATAATCTACGCTTCACGTAGAAAGAAACTGACAAATCTACGCTTCTCGTGTAGAAAAAGGATATAATCTACTCTTCTCGTGTAAGAAAGCTGATATAATCTACGCTTTTCGTGTAAAAAGGCTGATATTATCTACGCTTCTCGTGTAAGAAGGCTGATATAATCTACGCTTCTCGTTTAAGAAGGCTCGTATAATCTACGCTTCACGTAGAAAGAAACTGACAAATCTACGCTTCTCGTGTAGAAAAAGGATATAATCTACTCTTCTCGTGTAAGAAAGCTGATATAATCTACGCTTTTCGTGTAAAAAGGCTGATATAATCTACGCTTCTAGTGTAAAGAAGCTGATATAAACTACGCTTCTCGTGTAAGAAGGCTGATATAATCTACGCTTCTCGTGTAAGAAGGCTGATATAATCTACGCTTCTCGTGTAAGAAGGCTGATATAATCTACGCTTCTCGTGTAAGAAGGCTGATATAATCTACGCTTCTCGTGTAAAAAGGCTGATACATTCTACGCTTTTCGTGTAAAAAGGCTGATATATTCTACGCTTCTCGTGTAAGAAGGCTGATATAATCTACGCTTCTCGTGTAAGACAGCTGATATAATCTACGCTTCTCGTGTAAGAAGGCTGATATAATCTACGCTTCTCGTGTAAGAAGGCTGATATAATCTACGCTTTTCGTGTAAAAAGGCTGATATATTCTACGCTTCTCGTGTAAAAAGGCTGATATAATCTACGCTTCTCGTGTAAGACAGCTGATATAATCTACGCTTTTCGTGTAAAAAGGCTGATATAATCTACGCTTCTCGTGTAAGAAGGCTGATATAATCTACGCTTCTCGTTTAAGAAAGCTGACAAATCTACGCTTCTCGTGTAAGAAAGCTGACAAATCTACGCTTCTCGTGTAAGAAAGATGATTTCTTGTAAGGTCCAATAGGCTGAACTATAGGTTCATTTGACCAGATATGCGCATTCATAAAAAGTAAACGAATGCAAAAAATTCGCCTGAGCCACACCGACCTGTCTGTGTCATTCTTAAACCCTCAAACCCAGTAGAAAACATTGAAGCATTGCACTCTTTCACAACATTGAGACAACTAAGCCATATGCCGCCGCACGACTTACGCAGTAACTGTATCAAACCCTGACAATGGGAACACGTTCGTATTTTGGTGCATTGATGATGTATCTAAATTATGTTTCGAATGATGTCATTTTGAACCTATTTTGATAATAGTGCCGGTAAATGGACTTTTTTCTTCTTACAAAAGATGTAGACGAATGCAACGATTCAAACCCATGTCACGTGAATGCCACGTGCACCAATACAATCGGCTCATATGGATGTGCTTGTAAGGATGGATTCAGCGGAGATGGCAATGAGGAGTGTCTGCGTAAGTATTCTGTCCATCGGCATATTCACATGAACACTGTATTCCAATGGCGTGTGAACTTATCTGTTCTTGCAATGCAGTATCCAACGAAAACATGGAAAGATATCACTATATTAAGAGACTTACCTTTCAAGATATTGCTTCTGCAAACAGATAGTGTGTTTTGGTAAATGTGCTGTATGTGTTTTATTAATAAGCTCTCCTTTCGTGTAGATCCTGTCAAATGCCAGTTGCTAAACTGCACAGCAAATGAGACCTGTGCTAATCCGAATGGAACACATTTATGCAGATGCAAACACGGCTTTCAAAGAGACGGTGACAAATGCATCGGTAAAACTATCCCGTCTTCATTAACTTTTTTAGCTATCTCAGATTGATAGGAGGCGTTGAAATGCCAAGTGCATCATACGTCGTCATTGCAAAAGACTATCTTCTTTCTTCTACATTTCACAATGCAAAATGTACTCAATTCGAAAGTAGATATTCTAGAGAGTTCTTTCGTGGCGTTGTCATTAGACTAGATACCATTGCACATCTTACTTTATTCTTATATCTAGTAATAATCTGTTGAAGCCATTGTAGCAAATTGCCCAAAAGATGTGCCTTTGCAATCAAAATTGTTTGTGTTTATTCTGTCTCTATTTGAAAAGTATTAAAACTGTTTTAAGTATTGATTAGGTATCGTGCTTTGACAAAGCGTAAAATTAGAACAGATCATGCTTAAAGCTTTATATTAAACCTCCAAGTAAATACTCTTGTTTGGTAATATAATCTGTTTTTTGGTATATGCAAAAATGCTACAGCCAAGAACATGTTAAGTGACTGATGTTTGGAATGCAGTAGGGAAAATGCCAGTTTAGCATATGCCCTACTGATTTTTCCACGCTCAAGATTTCTCTAAGGTCAAATTTGTTAACACTGATTAGATTGGCTTGTTTAAAAGCAATAGAAGCATCGCATTTTGTTACTTAGCCAAATTACTCTTCTTTGCACTAGACATCAACGAGTGCTTGTCGCAAAAAACAAATGATTGCCAGCAACTATGTGTAAACACGGCTGGAGGGTACAACTGCTCTTGTCGGTCCGGTTACCAATTGAAGGAGGTGACACGCTGTCTGGACCTCGATGAATGTGCCCTGGGTACTCACCGCTGCTCGGTAAATGGCACGTGCAAGAACCAACCGGGGTCTTATCTTTGCATCTGCAATAAAGGGTTTGTTGGAGATGGTATCAATTGCACAGGTAATAGAGGAATATATCTTCTAGCTAGCGTTTTATCGAGTGTGTTTATGTTCTGTGCTCGATAGGATGCGGAATAGACACATTGACCAGGTTTCGGGACCGAATGACGTCTTTTTCCATGTCAGGTCCAGTTTTGGATAGCTAACAAACTGGCTGATTAGCTGATTATATTGTTGTGGTGGTTGATAATGTGGCAGAGAGTTCAGATTGCTTGCATGTCTCACTCAGGCCGTGTCTACTCTAAACAAGGACTCGCATCTCGTTCTGGTTGTGCTCCTTGGAATGTTGAGCCTGCTGGCAATGAAAGAACATAAATTTAGCTAAGCGGAGATGAATTTCAGCGTCAAACAAGCATTGCACGATTTTTCTTCAAGTATTTTCTCTGCTTTATGAAAGTGAAGCTGTTTGATACTTCTATTATTATAGAATTTAATATTGATACTTCTAAATCTTTCAGAGCACACATACAAGTCATGCAGGGCGGCCCTACATTCCAATGAATTCGTTAAAGGGACATTTTACCTCAGGATTGATGCCCATATACTAGAAGTATTCTGTGAAAAGAGAACCAACGGATTTCGGACAATTATATCGCATAAAGACAGTGGAAAGCTCTTTACCGTAAGCGGATATGAAGAACAGGGCAGCTATAAAAAGACGATGGCTTATGAACAAAATTTTCAGGCAATAACGAAAGTGGTGGATCGTTCAAGCACTTGTCAGCAGCAAGTCAAAGTGTACTGTAAACACTCTCTGATTAAAGACTTCTCGTGGTTGACAAACAGAGATAACGCGAAGATGACTTACTGGGCTGGTGGCCCGGTGAATGGAACAGGTTGCGAATGTGGCACAGCGGGTACATGCGCCGGAACCAATACCAAGTGTAACTGTGATGCGAATGACCATGTTTATCGGTCTGACTTCGGATACGTAACGAGAAAGTCCGACCTCCCATTAACATCAATAAACACCGGCGACACGGGCCTGTATTATGAATACAAACGTTTTATTGTTGGAAGTGTCAATGCTTTTCGGGTAAGCTGCATAAATACTCATTGCTAGTCAAAGACACTACTTTCTGTCATTGTGAGAGAGGCTTCTAACATCTGGTCTTTCTATCGATTGCTTATTTACACTACTAGCAGAGTAGTGCATTTCTAGACAATCTTTCTAACACAAATAAGCTTCTATATTTCTATACAGATTCTATATTTATTGAAGATATATCTATGTTCATTAAATTCTAAATTTTCTTGGTGACTTTCAGTGCTCATTGTAACTTTGCATGCCATAAGTTCGAATATATTAATTGTGTAGTGGAAAGAGGCGAATGCAGCAGTGGTTTGCATAAGTGCCATTCCAATGCTATATGTACCAATACCATTGGCTCATAGAGGCGGCGTATGCAAGAGTGGATTTTTAGGAAAGGAAAAAGAATTTGGGGACAAGCCACATAATGATTTGCTACTCTAGAGTTTTTGTTACAAAAATGGAATAAAAGACTTTTTATTTGAAACCCAAGTCAACTTTCAGATAACTTTAGGCTGATGTGATCCACGCTTCTCGTGTAAGAAAGCTGACAAATCTACGCTTCTCGTGTAAGAAAGATGATTTCTTGTAAGGTCCAATAGGCTGAACTATAGGTTCATTTGACCAGATATGCGCATTCATAAAAAGTAAACGAATGCAAAAAATTCGCCTGAGCCACACCGACCTGTCTGTGTCATTCTTAAACCCTCAAACCCAGCAGAAAACATTGAAGCATTGCACTCTTTCACAACATTGAGACAACTAAGCCATATGCCGCCGCACGACTTACGCAGTAACTGTATCAAACCCTGACAATGGGAACACGTTCGTATTTTGGTGCATTGATGATGTATCTAAATTATGTTTCGAATGATGTCATTTTGAACCTATTTTGATAATAGTGCCGGTAAATGGACTTTTTTCTTCTTACAAAAGATGTAGACGAATGCAACGATTCAAACCCATGTCACGTGAATGCCACGTGCACCAATACAATCGGCTCATATGGATGTGCTTGTAAGGACGGATTCAGCGGAGATGGCAATGAGGAGTGTCTGCGTAAGTATTCTGTCCATCGGCATATTCACATGAACACTGTATTCCAATGGCGTGTAAACTGGGTGGCACCGAGCCCCTTATCTGTTCTTGCAATGCAGTATCCAACGAAAACATGGAAAGATATCACTATATTAAGAGACTTACCTTTCAAGATATTGCTTCTGCAAACAGATAGTGTGTTTTGGTAAATGTGCTGTATGTGTTTTATTAATAAGCTCTCCTTTCGTGTAGATCCTGTCAAATGCCAGTTGCTAAACTGCACAGCAAATGAGACCTGTGCTAATCCGAATGGAACACATTTATGCAGATGCAAACACGGCTTTCAAAGAGACGGTGACAAATGCATCGGTAAAACTATCCCGTCTTCATTAACTTTTTTAGCTATCTCAGATTGATAGGAGGCGTTGAAATGCCAAGTGCATCATACGTCGTCATTGCAAAAGACTATCTTCTTTCTTCTACATTTCACAATGCAAAATGTACTCAATTCGAAAGTAGATATTCTAGAGAGTTCTTTCGTGGCGTTGTCATTAGACTAGATACCATTGCACATCTTACTTTATTCTTATAGATCTAGTAATAATCTGTTGAAAGCCATTGTAGCAAATTGCCCAAAAGATGTGCCTTTGCAATCAAAATTGCTTGTGTTTATTCTGTCTCTATTTGAAAAGTATTAAAACTGTTTTAAGTATTGATTAGGTATCGTGCTTTGACAAAGCGTAAAATTAGAACAGATCATGCTTAAAGCTTTATATTAAACCTCCAAGTAAATACTCTTGTTTGGTAATATAATCTGTTTTTTGGTATATGCAAAAATGCTACAGCCAAGAACATGTTAAGTGACTGATGTTTGGAATGCAGTAGGGAAAATGCCAGTTTAGCATATGCCCTACTGATTTTTCCACGCTCAAGATTTCTCCAAGGTCAAATTTGTTAACACTGATTAGATTGGCTTGTTTAAAAGCAATAGAAGCAGTCGCAATTTTGTCTACTTAGCCAAATTACTCTTCTTTGCACTAGACATCAACGAGTGCTTGTCGCAAAAAACAAATGATTGCCAGCAACTATGTGTAAACACGGCTGGAGGGTACAACTGCTCTTGTCGGTCCGGTTACCAATTGAAGGAGGTGACACGCTGTCTGGACCTCGATGAATGTGCCCTGGGTACTCACCGCTGCTCGGTAAATGGCACGTGCAAGAACCAACCGGGGTCTTATCTTTGCATCTGCAATAAAGGGTTTGTTGGAGATGGTATCAATTGCACAGGTAATTGCATTAGCCATCTCAGATTGATAGGAGGCGTTGAAATGCCAAGTGCATCATACGTCGTCATTGCAAAAGACTATCTTCTTTCTTCTACATTTCACAATGCAAAATGTACTCAATTCGAAAGTAGATATTCTAGAGAGTTCTTTCGTGGCGTTGTCATTAGACTAGAGACCATTGCACATCTTACTTTTATTCTCATAATTCTAGCAATAATCTGTTGACAGCCATTGTAGCAAATTGCCCAAAAGATGTGCCTTTGCAATCAAAATTGTTTGTGTTTATTCTGTCTCTATTTGAAAAGTATTAAAACTGTTTTAAGTATTGATTAGGTATCGTGCTTTGACAAAGCGTAAAATTAGAACAGATCATGCTTAAAGCTTTATATTAAACCTCCAAGTAAATACTCTTGTTTGGTAATATAATGTGTTTTTTGGTATATGCAAAAATTCTACAGCCAAGAACATGATGAGTGACTGATGTTTGGAATTCAGTAGGGAAAATACCAGTTTGGCATATGCCCTACTGATTTTTCCACGCTCAAGATTTCTCTAAGGTCAAATTTGTTAACACTGATTAGATTGGCTTGTTTAAAAGCAATAAAAGGATTCGCCATTTTGTTTACTTAGCCAAATTACTCTTCTTTGCATTAGACATCAACGAATGCTTGTCGCAAAAAACAAATGATTGCCAGCAACTATGTGTAAACACGGTTGGAGGGTACAACTGCTCTTGTCGGTCCGGTTACCAATTGAAGGAGGTGACACGCTGTCTGGACCTCGATGAATGTGCCCTGGGTACTCACCGCTGCTCGGTAAATGGCACGTGCAAGAACCAACCGGGGTCTTATCTTTGCATCTGCAATAAAGGGTTTGTTGGAGATGGTATCAATTGCACAGGTAATAGAGGAATATATCTTCTAGCTAGCGTTTTATCGAGTGTGTTTATGTTCTGTGCTCGATAGGATGCGGAATAGACACATTGACCAGGTTTCGGGACCGAATGACGTCTTTTTCCATGTCAGGTCCAGTTTTGGATAGCTAACAAACTGGCTGATTAGCTGATTATATTGTTGTGGTGGTTGATAATGTGGCAGAGAGTTCAGATTGCTTGCATGTCTCACTCAGGCCGTGTCTACTCTAAACAAGGACTCGCATCTCGTTCTGGTTGTGCTCCTTGGAATGTTGAGCCTGCTGGCAATGAAAGAACATAAATTTAGCTAAGCGGAGATGAATTTCAGCGTCAAACAAGCATTGCACGATTTTTCTTCAAGTATTTTCTCTGCTTTATGAAAGTGAAGCTGTTTGATACTTCTATTATTATAGAATTTAATATTGATACTTCTAAATCTTTCAGAGCACACATACAAGTCATGCAGGGCGGCCCTACATTCCAATGAATTCGTTAAAGGGACATTTTACCTCAGGATTGATGCCCATATACTAGAAGTATTCTGTGAAAAGAGAACCAACGGATTTCGGACAATTATATCGCATAAAGACAGTGGAAAGCTCTTTACCGTAAGCGGATATGAAGAACAGGGCAGCTATAAAAAGACGATGGCTTATGAACAAAATTTTCAGGCAATAACGAAAGTGGTGGATCGTTCAAGCACTTGTCAGCAGCAAGTCAAAGTGTACTGTAAACACTCTCTGATTAAAGACTTCTCGTGGTTGACAAACAGAGATAACGCGAAGATGACTTACTGGGCTGGTGGCCCGGTGAATGGAACAGGTTGCGAATGTGGCACAGCGGGTACATGCGCCGGAACCAATACCAAGTGTAACTGTGATGCCAATGACCATGTTTATCGGTCTGACTTCGGATACGTAACGAGAAAGTCCGACCTCCCATTAACATCAATAAACACCGGCGACACGGGCCTGTATTATGAATACAAACGTTTTATTGTTGGAAGTGTCGAATGCTTTTCGGGTAAGCTGCGTAAATACTCATTGCTAGTCAAAGACACTACCTTTCTGTCATTGTGAGAGAGGCTTCTAACATCTGGTCTTTTCTATCGATTGCTTATTTACACTACTAGCAGAGTAGTGCATTTCTAGACAATCTTTCTAACACAAATAAGCTTCTATATTTCTATACAGATTCTATATTTATTGAAGATATATCTATGTTCATTAAATTCTAAATTTTCTTGGTGACTTTCAGTGCTCATTGTAACTTTGCATGCCATAAGTTCGAATATATTAATTGTGTAGTGGAAAGAGGCGAATGCAGCAGTGGTTTGCATAAATGCCATTCCAATGCTATATGTACCAATACCATTGGCTCATAGAGGTGCGTATGCAAGAGTGGATTTTTAGGAAAGGAAAAAGAATTTGGGGACAAGCCACATAATGATTTGCTACTCTAGAGTTTTTGTTACAAAAATGGAATAAAAGACTTTTTATTTGAAACCCAAGTCAACTTTCAGATAACTTTAGGCTGATGTGATCCACGCTTCTCGTGTAAGAAAGCTGACAAATCTACGCTTCTCGTGTAAGAAAGATGATTTCTTGTAAGGTCCAATAGGCTGAACTATAGGTTCATTTGACCAGATATGCGCATTCATAAAAAGTAAACGAATGCAAAAAATTCGCCTGAGCCACACCGACCTGTCTGTGTCATTCTTAAACCCTCAAACCCAGTAGAAAACATTGAAGCATTGCACTCTTTCACAACATTGAGACAACTAAGCCATATGCCGCCGCACGACTTACGCAGTAACTGTATCAAACCCTGACAATGGGAACACGTTCGTATTTTGGTGCATTGATGATGTATCTAAATTATGTTTCGAATGATGTCATTTTGAACCTATTTTGATAATAGTGCCGGTAAATGGACTTTTTTCTTCTTACAAAAGATGTAGACGAATGCAACGATTCAAACCCATGTCACGTGAATGCCACGTGCACCAATACAATCGGCTCATATGGATGTGCTTGTAAGGACGGATTCAGCGGAGATGGCAATGAGGAGTGTCTGCGTAAGTATTCTGTCCATCGGCATATTCACATGAACACTGTATTCCAATGGCGTGTAAACTGGGTGGCACCGAGCCCCTTATCTGTTCTTGCAATGCAGTATCCAACGAAAACATGGAAAGATATCACTATATTAAGAGACTTACCTTTCAAGATATTGCTTCTGCAAACAGATAGTGTGTTTTGGTAAATGTGCTGTATGTGTTTTATTAATAAGCTCTCCTTTCGTGTAGATCCTGTCAAATGCCAGTTGCTAAACTGCACAGCAAATGAGACCTGTGCTAATCCGAATGGAACACATTTATGCAGATGCAAACACGGCTTTCAAAGAGACGGTGACAAATGCATCGGTAAAACTATCCCGTCTTCATTAACTTTTTTAGCTATCTCAGATTGATAGGAGGCGTTGAAATGCCAAGTGCATCATACGTCGTCATTGCAAAAGACTATCTTCTTTCTTCTACATTTCACAATGCAAAATGTACTCAATTCGAAAGTAGATATTCTAGAGAGTTCTTTCGTGGCGTTGTCATTAGACTAGATACCATTGCACATCTTACTTTATTCTTATAGATCTAGTAATAATCTGTTGAAAGCCATTGTAGCAAATTGCCCAAAAGATGTGCCTTTGCAATCAAAATTGCTTGTGTTTATTCTGTCTCTATTTGAAAAGTATTAAAACTGTTTTAAGTATTGATTAGGTATCGTGCTTTGACAAAGCGTAAAATTAGAACAGATCATGCTTAAAGCTTTATATTAAACCTCCAAGTAAATACTCTTGTTTGGTAATATAATCTGTTTTTTGGTATATGCAAAAATGCTACAGCCAAGAACATGATAAGTGACTGATGTTTGGAATGCAGTAGGGAAAATGCCAGTTTAGCATATGCCCTACTGATTTTTCCACGCTCAAGATTTCTCCAAGGTCAAATTTGTTAACACTGATTAGATTGGCTTGTTTAAAAGCAATAGAAGCAGTCGCAATTTTGTCTACTTAGCCAAATTACTCTTCTTTGCACTAGACATCAACGAGTGCTTGTCGCAAAAAACAATGATTGCCAGCAACTATGTGTAAACACGGTTGGAGGGTACAACTGCTCTTGTCGGTCCGGTTACCAATTGAAGGAGGTGACACGCTGTCTGGACCTCGATGAATGTGCCCTGGGTACTCACCGCTGCTCGGTAAATGGCACGTGCAAGAACCAACCGGGGTCTTATCTTTGCATCTGCAATAAAGGGTTTGTTGGAGATGGTATCAATTGCACAGGTAATAGAGGAATATATCTTCTAGCTAGCGTTTTATCGAGTGTGTTTATGTTCTGTGCTCGATAGGATGCGGAATAGACACATTGACCAGGTTTCGGGACCGAATGACGTCTTTTTCCATGTCAGGTCCTGTTTTGGATAGCTAACAAACTGGCTGATTAGCTGATTATATTGTTGTGGTGGTTGATAATGTGGCAGAGAGTTCAGATTGCTTGCATGTCTCACTCAGGCCGTGTCTACTCTAAACAAGGACTCGCATCTCGTTCTGGTTGTGCTCCTTGGAATGTTGAGCCTGCTGGCAATGAAAGAACATAAATTTAGCTAAGCGGAGATGAATTTCAGCGTCAAACAAGCATTGCACGATTTTTCTTCAAGTATTTTCTCTGCTTTATGAAAGAGAAGCTGTTAGATACCTCTTTTTAAATTTCTAATTGGATACTTCTATTATTATAGAATTTAATATTGATACTTCTAAATCTTTCAGAGCACACATACAAGTCATGCAGGGCGGCCCTACATTCCAATGAATTCGTTAAAGGGACATTTTACCTCAAGATTGATGCCCATATACTAGAAGTATTCTGTGAAAAGAGAACCAACGGATTTCGGACAATTATATCGCATAAAGACAGTGGAAAGCTCTTTACCGTAAGCGGATATGAAGTACAGGGCAGCTATAAAAAGACGATGGCTTATGAACAAAATTTTCAGGCAATAACGAAAGTGGTGGATCGTTCAAGCACTTGTCAGCAGCAAGTCAAAGTGTACTGTAAACACTCTCTGATTAAAGACTTCTCGTGGTTGACAAACAGAGATAACGCGAAGATGACTTACTGGGCTGGTGGCCCGGTGAATGGAACAGGTTGCGAATGTGGCACAGCGGGTACATGCGCCGGAACCAATACCAAGTGTAACTGTGATGCGAATGACCATGTTTATCGGTCTGACTTCGGATACGTAACGAGAAAGTCCGACCTCCCATTAACATCAATAAACACCGGCGACACGGGCCTGTATTATGAATACAAACGTTTTATTGTTGGAAGTGTCAAATGCTTTTCGGGTAAGCTGCATAAATACTCATTGCTAGTCAAAGACACTACTTTTCTGTCATTGTGAGAGAGGCTTCTAACATCTGGTCTTCTCTATCGATTGCTTATTTACACTACTAGCAGAGTAGTGCATTTCTAGACAATCTTTCTAACACAAATAAGCTTCTATATTTCTATACAGATTCTATATTTATTGAAGATATATCTATGTTCATTAAATTCCAAATTTTCTTGGTGACTTTCAGTGCTCATTGTAACTTTGCATGCCATAAGTTCCAATATATTAATTGTGTAGTGGAAAGAGGCGAATGCAACAGTGGATTGCATAAGTGCCATTCCAATGCTATATGTACCAATACCATTGGCTCATAGAGGTGCGTATGCAAGAGTGGATTTTTAGGAAAGGAAAAAGAATTTGGGGACAAGCCACATAATGATTTGCTACTCTAGAGTTTTTGTTACAAAAATGGAATAAAAGACTTTTTATTTGAAACCCAAGTCAACTTTCAGATAACTTTAGGCTGATGTGATCCACGCTTCTCGTGTAAGAAAGCTGACAAATCTACGCTTCTCGTGTAAGAAAGATGATTTCTTGTAAGGTCCAATAGGCTGAACTATAGGTTCATTTGACCAGATATGCGCATTCATAAAAAGTAAACGAATGCAAAAAATTCGCCTGAGCCACACCGACCTGTCTGTGTCATTCTTAAACCCTCAAACCCAGTAGAAAACATTGAAGCATTGCACTCTTTCACAACATTGAGACAACTAAGCCATATGCCGCCGCACGACTTACGCAGTAACGGTATCAAACCCTGACAATGGGAACACGTTCGTATTTTGGTGCATTGATGATGTATCTAAATTATGTTTCGAATGATGTCATTTTGAACCTATTTTGATAATAGTGCCGGTAAATGGACTTTTTTCTTCTTACAAAAGATGTAGACGAATGCAACGATTCAAACCCATGTCACGTGAATGCCACGTGCACCAATACAATCGGCTCATATGGATGTGCTTGTAAGGATGGATTCAGCGGAGATGGCAATGAGGAGTGTCTGCGTAAGTATTCTGTCCATCGGCATATTCACATGAACACTGTATTCCAATGGCGTGTGAACTTATCTGTTCTTGCAATGCAGTATCCAACGAAAACATGGAAAGATATCACTATATTAAGAGACTTACCTTTCAAGATATTGCTTCTGCAAACAGATAGTGTGTTTTGGTAAATGTGCTGTATGTGTTTTATTAATAAGCTCTCCTTTCGTGTAGATCCTGTCAAATGCCAGTTGCTAAACTGCACAGCAAATGAGACCTGTGCTAATCCGAATGGAACACATTTATGCAGATGCAAACACGGCTTTCAAAGAGACGGTGACAAATGCATCGGTAAAACTATCCCGTCTTCGTTAACTTTTTTAGCCATCTCAGATTGATAGGAGGCGTTGAAATGCCAAGTGCATCATACGTCGTCATTGCAAAAGACTATCTTCTTTCTTCTACATTTCACAATGCAAAATGTACTCAATTCGAAAGTAGATATTCTAGAGAGTTCTTTCGTGGCGTTGTCATTAGACTAGAGACCATTGCACATCTTACTTTTATTCTCATAATTCTAGCAATAATCTGTTGACAGCCATTGTAGCAAATTGCCCAAAAGATGTGCCTTTGCAATCAAAATTGTTTGTGTTTATTCTGTCTCTATTTGAAAAGTATTAAAACTGTTTTAAGTATTGATTAGGTATCGTGCTTTGACAAAGCGTAAAATTAGAACAGATCATGCTTAAAGCTTTATATTAAACCTCCAAGTAAATACTCTTGTTTGGTAATATAATGTGTTTTTTGGTATATGCAAAAATTCTACAGCCAAGAACATGATGAGTGACTGATGTTTGGAATTCAGTAGGGAAAATACCAGTTTGGCATATGCCCTACTGATTTTTCCACGCTCAAGATTTCTCTAAGGTCAAATTTGTTAACACTGATTAGATTGGCTTGTTTAAAAGCAATAAAAGGATTCGCCATTTTGTTTACTTAGCCAAATTACTCTTCTTTGCATTAGACATCAACGAATGCTTGTCGCAAAAAACAAATGATTGCCAGCAACTATGTGTAAACACGGTTGGAGGGTACAACTGCTCTTGTCGGTCCGGTTACCAATTGAAGGAGGTGACACGCTGTCTGGACCTCGATGAATGTGCCCTGGGTACTCACCGCTGCTCGGTAAATGGCACGTGCAAGAACCAACCGGGGTCTTATCTTTGCATCTGCAATAAAGGGTTTGTTGGAGATGGTATCAATTGCACAGGTAATAGAGGAATATATCTTCTAGCTAGCGTTTTATCGAGTGTGTTTATGTTCTGTGCTCGATAGGATGCGGAATAGACACATTGACCAGGTTTCGGGACCGAATGACGTCTTTTTCCATGTCAGGTCCAGTTTTGGATAGCTAACAAACTGGCTGATTAGCTGATTATATTGTTGTGGTGGTTGATAATGTGGCAGAGAGTTCAGATTGCTTGCATGTCTCACTCAGGCCGTGTCTACTCTAAACAAGGACTCGCATCTCGTTCTGGTTGTGCTCCTTGGAATGTTGAGCCTGCTGGCAATGAAAGAACATAAATTTAGCTAAGCGGAGATGAATTTCAGCGTCAAACAAGCATTGCACAATTTTTCTTCAAGTATTTTCTCTGCTTTATGAAAGTGAAGCTGTTTGATACCTCTTTTTAAATTTCTAATTGATACTTCTATTATTATAGAATTTAATATTGATACTTCTAAATCTTTCAGAGCACACATACAAGTCATGCAGGGCGGCCCAACATTCCAATGAATTCGTTAAAGGGACATTTTACCTCAAGATTGATGCCCATATACTAGAAGTATTCTGTGAAAAGAGAACCAACGGATTTCGGACAATTATATCGCATAAAGACAGTGGAAAGCTCTTTACCGTAAGCGGATATGAAGAACAGGGCAGCTATAAAAAGACGATGGCTTATGAACAAAATTTTCAGGCAATAACGAAAGTGGTGGATCGTTCAAGCACTTGTCAGCAGCAAGTCAAAGTGTACTGTAAACACTCTCTGATTAAAGACTTCTCGTGGTTGACAAACAGAGATAACGCGAAGATGACTTACTGGGCTGGTGGCCCGGTGAATGGAACAGGTTGCGAATGTGGCACAGCGGGTACATGCGCCGGAACCAATACCAAGTGTAACTGTGATGCGAATGACCATGTTTATCGGTCTGACTTCGGATACGTAACGAGAAAGTCCGACCTCCCATTAACATCAATAAACACCGGCGACACGGGCCTGTATTATGAATACAAACGTTTTATGGTTGGAAGTGTCAAATGCTTTTCGGGTAAGCTGCATAAATACTCATTGCTAGTCAAAGACACTACTTTTCTGTCATTGTGAGAGAGGCTTCTAAAATCTGGTCTTCTCTATCGATTGCTTATTTACACTACTAGCAGAGTAGTGCATTTCTAGACAATCTTTCTAACACAAATAAGCTTCTATATTTCTATACAGATTCTATATTTATTGAAGATATATCTATGTTCATTAAATTCTAAATTTTCTTGGTGACTTTCAGTGCTCATTGTAACTTTGCATGCCATAAGTTCGAATATATTAATTGTGTAGTGGAAAGAGGCGAATGCAGCAGTGGTTTGCATAAGTGCCATTCGAACGCGACATGTACCAATACCATTGGATCATACAGTTGCGCGTGCAAGAGTGGATTTTTAGGAAAGGAAATTAAGAGATTGGGGACAAGCCACATAATGATTTGCTACTCTAGAGTCTTACTTGTAAAAATGGAATAAAAGAATTTTCATTTGAAGCCAAAGTGAACTTTCAGATAAATTTAGCATCAACATACTTTAAAAGATTTAATGAATTTTTGATCCAAACAGTAAACACGCACCACCTTAAATGCCGGTTTGTTTTCACACAGATCACTCTCTGATGCTAAGCACGCAAACATTTTGTGACATTAATCAAGTGCATTGATTTCCTTGTCTCAGGATACTTTAATTAACTTTCGAAGTTGCTAAAAATTTCTTTGCAATTGAACATTTAGATATTTTAGTAATTTACATATTTCTACCTCTTTTAGATGTGAATGAATGTAGTAGTGGATCGCATAAGTGCCATTCGAACGCGACATGTACCAATACCATTGGATCATACAGTTGCGCGTGCAAGAGTGGATTTTCAGGAAATGGCTCACATTGCACTGACATCAACGAATGTTTAGAAAATGTTCACAATTGCCACATCAATGCTGATTGCAGAAACCTCATCGGAGGCTTTAGCTGCACTTGCAAACTTGGGTATTGTGGTGACGGCACACAGTGTCAAGGTACCTTAAAAAAGATTTCAGTCTCACATGATTACTTCGTACCTATATTATTAACATCCAGTAAAAACATGAAATATTCTATACTGTATCGAAACAAAAAAAACCTTCAATCGTTGATAATTGCAGTACAGCAATAGAAACCTTTTCTTCTACCATTGATTTCTTGATTTGCCCAATTCGCCTTCAAGGACCTTCAAATAGATACAATGCACGCTTGAACTGACTTTGACTTCAATTAAAGTTATTCGCCTATTTTGCTACATTCATACATCTGTTCATCCAAAAGCATTCTTAATTGCCTCCGAAAGAATTGAATTTCGCCAATGTGTTGATCATTATGCCTTTAAAGACACAAATAACGCAATTCTAAACTTTAACTGTCAATTGTTATGCGTGAATAACTTGAATCTTTTCTCACATGACAGACTATGACGAATGTGCTTGTGGTCTACATAATTGCCATTCGAATGCGACATGTACCAGCGGGTCTGGGTCGCACAGTTGCGCATGCAAAAGGGGATTTTCAGGCAATGGTACATACTGCACTGACATCAATGAATGTTTACAGAATGTCCACAATTGTGACAGCAATGCAATCTGCAAAAACTTGATTGGGAGCTTCAGTTGTAAATGCAAGCGAGGGCTTGTTGGTGACGGAACTCTATGTAGAGGTACATGAAATCTTTAAAGTGATCTTGACCTCAGGTTTTACCAGAATATCTAACTGTAACATAGAGAAGGAAGAGGAAATTAAGAGATTGGAGACAAGCCACATAATGATTTGCTACTCTAGAGTCTTACTTGTAAAAATGGAATAAAAGAAATTTCATTTAAGGCCCAATCAACTTTCAGATAAATCTAGCATCAATTTGTTTTAAAAGATTTAATGAACTTTTGTTCCAAACAATAAACACGCACCACCTTAAATGCCGGTTTGTTTCCACACAGATCCCTCTCTGATGCTAAGCACGCAAACATTTTGTGACATTAATCAAGGGCATTGATTTCCTTCTCCCAGGATACTTTAATTAACTTTCGAAGTTGCTGAAAATTTCTTTGCAATTGAACATTTAGATATTTTAGTAATTTACATATTTCTACCTCTTTTAGATGTGAATGAATGTAGTAGTGGATCGCATAAGTGCCATTCGAACGCGACATGTACCAATACCATTGGATCATACAGTTGCGCCTGCGAGAGTGGATTTTCAGGAAATGGCTCACATTGCACTGACATCAACGAATGTTTAGAAAATGTTCACAATTGCCACATCAATGCTGATTGCATAAACCTCATCGGAAGCTTCAGCTGCACTTGCAAACAAGGTTTTGTCGGTAATGGGACAGCATGCGAAGGTACATGAAATTTCTTTGATGTTAAACTACATCATTGGCATGTGTAATGTCTTGTTGGCAAGTTGATGAGAAACCACAAGGTCTAAATCTCTGCATATTTCTACCTCTTTTAGATGTGAATGAATGTAGTAGTGGATCGCATAAGTGCCATTCGAACGCGACATGTACCAATACCATTGGATCATACAGTTGCGCCTGCGAGAGTGGATTTTCAGGAAATGGTTTACAATGCATAGACATCAACGAGTGTTTAGAAAATGTTCACAATTGCCACATCAATGCTGATTGCAAAAACCTCATCGGAAGCTTCAGCTGCACTTGCAAACTTGGGTACTGTGGTGACGGCACACAGTGTCAAGGTACCTTAAAAAAGATTTCAGTCTCACATGATTACTTCGTACCTATATTATTAACATCCAGTAAAAACATGAAATATTTTATATTGTATCGAAACAAAAAAAACCTTCAATCGTTGATAATTGCAGTACAGCAATAGAAACATTTTTTTCTGCCATTGATTTCTTGATTTGCCGAATTCGCCTTCAAGGACCTTCAAATAGATACAATGCACGCTTGAACTGACTTTGACTTCAATTAAAGTTATTCGCCTATTTTGCTGCATTCATACATCTGTTCATCCAAAAGCATTCTTAATTGCCTTCGAAAGAATTGAATTTCACCAATGTGTTGATCATTATGCCTTTAAAGACACAAATATAGCAATTCTAAACTTTAACTGTCAATTGTTATGCGTGAATAACTTGAATCTTTTCTCACATGACAGACTATGACGAATGTGCTTGTGGTCTACATAATTGTCATTCGAATGCGACATGTACCAGCGGGTCTGGGTCGCACAGTTGCGCATGCAAAAGGGGATTTTCAGGCAATGGTACATATTGCACTGACATCAATGAATGTTTACAGAATGTCCACAATTGTGACAGCAATGCAATCTGCAAAAACTTGATTGGGAGCTTCAGCTGTAAATGCAAGCGAGGGCTTGTTGGTGACGGAACTCTATGTACAGGTACTTAAAATCTTTAAAGTGATCTTGACCTCAGGTTTTACCAGAATATCTAACTGTGACATAGAGAAGGAAGAGGAAATTAAGAGATTGGGGACAAGCCACATAATGATTTGCTACTCTAGAGTCTTACTTGTAAAAATGGAATAAAAGAAATTTCATTTGAAGCCAAAGTGAACTTTCAGATAAATTTAGCATCAACTTACTTTAAAAGATTTAATGAATTTTTGATCCAAACAGTAAACACGCACCACCACAAATGCCGGTTTGTTTTCACACAGATCACTCTCTGAAGCTAAGCACGCAAACATTTTGTGACATTAATCAAGGGCATTGATTTCCTTCTCCCAGGATACTTTAATTAACTTTCGAAGTTGCTGAAAATTTCTTTGCAATTGAACATTTAGATCTTTTAGTAATTTACATATTTCTACCTCTTTTAGATGTGAATGAATGTAGTAGTGGATCGCATAAGTGCCATTCGAACGCGACATGTACCAACACCAATGGATTATACAGTTGTGCGTGCAAGAGTGGATTTTCAGGAAATGGTTCACATTGCACTGACATCAACGAGTGTTTAGAAAATGTTCACAATTGTCATATCAATGCTGATTGCATAAACCTCATCGGAGGCTTTAGCTGTGCTTGCAAACAAGGTTTTGTCGGCAATGGGACAGCATGCGTAGGTACATGAAATTTCTTTGATGTTAAACTACATCATTGGCATGTGTAATATCTTATTGGCAAGTTGATGAGAAACCACAAGGTCTAAATCTCTGCATATTTTTACCTCTTTTAGATGTGAATGAATGTAGTAGTGGATCGCATAAGTGCCATTCGAACGCGACATGTACCAATACCATTGGATCACACAGTTGCGCGTGCAAGAGTGGATTTTCAGGAAATGGTTCACATTGCACTGACATCAACGAGTGTTTAGAAAATGTTCACAATTGTCATATCAATGCTGATTGCAAAAACCTCATCGGAGGCTTTAGCTGTGCTTGCAAACAAGGTTTTGTCGGCAATGGACAGCATGCGAAGGTACATGAAATTTCTTTGATGTTAAACTACATCATTGGCATGTGTAATATCTTATTGGCAAGTTGATGAGAAACCACAAGTCTAAATCTCTGCATATTTTTACCTCTTTAGATGTGAATGAATGTAGTAGTGGATCGCATAAGTGCCATTCGAACGCGACATGTACCAATACCATTGGATCACACAGTTGCGCGTGCAAGAGTGATTTTCAGGAAATGGTTCACATGCACTGACATCAACGAGTGTTTAGAAAATGTTCACAATTGTCATATCAATGCTGATTGCAAAAACCTCATCGGAGGCTTTAGCTGTGCTTGCAAACAAGGTTTTGTCGGCAATGGGACAGCATGCGAAGGTACATGAAATTTCTTTGATGTTAAACTACATCATTGGCATGTGTAATATCTTATTGGCAAGTTGATGAGAAACCACAAGGTCTAAATCTCTGCATATTTTTACCTCTTTTAGATGTGAATGAATGTAGTAGTGGATCGCATAAGTGCCATTCGAACGCGACATGTACCAATACCATTGGATCACACAGTTGCGCGTGCAAGAGTGGATTTTCAGGAAATGGCTCACATTGCACTGACATCAACGAGTGTTTAGAAAATGTTCACAATTGTCATATCAATGCTGATTGCAAAACCTCATCGGAGCTTTAGCTGTGCTTGCAAACAAGGTTTTGTCGGCAATGGGACAGCATGCGTAGGTACATGAAATTTCTTTGATGTTAAACTACATCATTGGCATGTGTAATATCTTATTGGCAAGTTGATGAGAAACCACAAGGTCTAAATCTCTGCATATTTTTACCTCTTTTAGATGTGAATGAATGTAGTAGTGGATCGCATAAGTGCCATTCGAACGCGACATGTACCAATACCATTGGATCACACAGTTGCGCGTGCAAGAGTGGATTTTCAGGAAATGGTTCACATTGCACTGACATCAACGAGTGTTTAGAAAATGTTCACAATTGTCATATCAATGCTGATTGCAAAACCTCATCGGAGCTTTAGCTGTGCTTGCAAACAAGGTTTTGTCGGCAATGGGACAGCATGCGAAGGTACATGAAATTTCTTTGATGTTAAACTACATCATTGGCATGTGTAATATCTTATTGGCAAGTTGATGAGAAACCACAAGGTCTAAATCTCTGCATATTTTTACCTCTTTTAGATGTGAATGAATGTAGTAGTGGATCGCATAAGTGCCATTCGAACGCGACATGTACCAATACCATTGGATCACACAGTTGCGCGTGCAAGAGTGGATTTTCAGGAAATGGTCACATTGCACTGACATCAACGAGTGTTTAGAAAATGTTCACAATTGTCATATCAATGCTGATTGCAAAACCTCATCGGAAGCTTTAGCTGTGCTTGCAAACAAGGTTTTGTCGGCAATGGGACAGCATGCGAGGTACATGAAATTTCTTTGATGTTAAACTACATCATTGGCATGTGTAATATCTTATTGGCAAGTTGATGAGAAACCACAAGGTCTAAATCTCTGCATATTTTTACCTCTTTTAGATGTGAATGAATGTAGTAGTGGATCGCATAAGTGCCATTCGAACGCGACATGTACCAATACCATTGGATCACACAGTTGCGCGTGCAAGAGTGGATTTTCAGGAAATGGTTCACATTGCACTGACATCAACGAGTGTTTAGAAAATGTTCACAATTGTCATATCAATGCTGATTGCAAAAACCTCATCGGAGCTTTAGCTGTGCTTGCAAACAAGGTTTTGTCGGCAATGGGACAGCATGCGAGGTACATGAAATTTCTTTGATGTTAAACTACATCATTGGCATGTGTAATATCTTATTGGCAAGTTGATGAGAAACCACAAGGTCTAAATCTCTGCATATTTTTACCTCTTTTAGATGTGAATGAATGTAGTAGTGGATCGCATAAGTGCCATTCGAACGCGACATGTACCAATACCATTGGATCACACAGTTGCGCGTGCAAGAGTGGATTTTCAGGAAATGGTCACATTGCACTGACATCAACGAGTGTTTAGAAAATGTTCACAATTGTCATATCAATGCTGATTGCAAAACCTCATCGGAAGCTTTAGCTGTGCTTGCAAACAAGGTTTTGTCGGCAATGGGACAGCATGCGAAGGTACATGAAATTTCTTTGATGTTAAACTACATCATTGGCATGTGTAATATCTTATTGGCAAGTTGATGAGAAACCACAAGGTCTAAATCTCTGCATATTTTTACCTCTTTTAGATGTGAATGAATGTAGTAGTGGATCGCATAAGTGCCATTCGAACGCGACATGTACCAATACCATTGGATCACACAGTTGCGCGTGCAAGAGTGGATTTTCAGGAAATGGTCACATTGCACTGACATCAACGAGTGTTTAGAAAATGTTCACAATTGTCATATCAATGCTGATTGCAAAAACCTCATCGGAAGCTTTAGCTGTGCTTGCAAACAAGGTTTTGTCGGCAATGGGACAGCATGCGAAGGTACATGAAATTTCTTTGATGTTAAACTACATCATTGGCATGTGTAATATCTTATTGGCAAGTTGATGAGAAACCACAAGGTCTAAATCTCTGCATATTTTTACCTCTTTTAGATGTGAATGAATGTAGTAGTGGATCGCATAAGTGCCATTCGAACGCGACATGTACCAATACCATTGGATCACACAGTTGCGCGTGCAAGAGTGGATTTTCAGGAAATGGTCACATTGCACTGACATCAACGAGTGTTTAGAAAATGTTCACAATTGTCATATCAATGCTGATTGCAAAACCTCATCGGAAGCTTTAGCTGTGCTTGCAAACAAGGTTTTGTCGGCAATGGGACAGCATGCGAAGGTACATGAAATTTCTTTGATGTTAAACTACATCATTGGCATGTGTAATATCTTATTGGCAAGTTGATGAGAAACCACAAGGTCTAAATCTCTGCATATTTTTACCTCTTTTAGATGTGAATGAATGTAGTAGTGGATCGCATAAGTGCCATTCGAACGCGACATGTACCAATACCATTGGATCACACAGTTGCGCGTGCAAGAGTGGATTTTCAGGAAATGGCTCACATTGCACTGACATCAACGAGTGTTTAGAAAATGTTCACAATTGTCATATCAATGCTGATTGCAAAAACCTCATCGGAAGCTTTAGCTGTGCTTGCAAACAAGGTTTTGTCGGCAATGGGACAGCATGCGTAGGTACATGAAATTTCTTTGATGTTAAACTACATCATTGGCATGTGTAATATCTTATTGGCAAGTTGATGAGAAACCACAAGGTCTAAATCTCTGCATATTTTTACCTCTTTTAGATGTGAATGAATGTAGTAGTGGATCGCATAAGTGCCATTCGAACGCGACATGTACCAATACCATTGGATCACACAGTTGCGCGTGCAAGAGTGGATTTTCAGGAAATGGTCACATTGCACTGACATCAACGAGTGTTTAGAAAATGTTCACAATTGTCATATCAATGCTGATTGCAAAAACCTCATCGGAAGCTTTAGCTGTGCTTGCAAACAAGGTTTTGTCGGCAATGGGACAGCATGCGAGGTACATGAAATTTCTTTGATGTTAAACTACATCATTGGCATGTGTAATATCTTATTGGCAAGTTGATGAGAAACCACAAGGTCTAAATCTCTGCATATTTTTACCTCTTTTAGATGTGAATGAATGTAGTAGTGGATCGCATAAGTGCCATTCGAACGCGACATGTACCAATACCATTGGATCACACAGTTGCGCGTGCAAGAGTGGATTTTCCAGGAAATGGCTCACATTGCACTGACATCAACGAGTGTTTAGAAAATGTTCACAATTGTCATATCAATGCTGATTGCAAAAACCTCATCGGAAGCTTTAGCTGTGCTTGCAAACAAGGTTTTGTCGGCAATGGGACAGCATGCGAAGGTACATGAAATTTCTTTGATGTTAAACTACATCATTGGCATGTGTAATATCTTATTGGCAAGTTGATGAGAAACCACAAGGTCTAAATCTCTGCATATTTTTACCTCTTTTAGATGTGAATGAATGTAGTAGTGGATCGCATAAGTGCCATTCGAACGCGACATGTACCAATACCATTGGATCACACAGTTGCGCGTGCAAGAGTGGATTTTCAGGAAATGCTTCACATTGCACTGACATCAACGAGTGTTTAGAAAATGTTCACAATTGTCATATCAATGCTGATTGCAAAACCTCATCGGAAGCTTTAGCTGTGCTTGCAAACAAGGTTTTGTCGGCAATGGGACAGCATGCGAAGGTACATGAAATTTCTTTGATGTTAAACTACATCATTGGCATGTGTAATATCTTATTGGCAAGTTGATGAGAAACCACAAGGTCTAAATCTCTGCATATTTTTACCTCTTTTAGATGTGAATGAATGTAGTAGTGGATCGCATAAGTGCCATTCGAACGCGACATGTACCAATACCATTGGATCACACAGTTGCGCGTGCAAGAGTGGATTTTCAGGAAATGGTTCACATTGCACTGACATCAACGAGTGTTTAGAAAATGTTCACAATTGTCATATCAATGCTGATTGCAAAACCTCATCGGAAGCTTTAGCTGTGCTTGCAAACAAGGTTTTGTCGGCAATGGGACAGCATGCGAAGGTACATGAAATTTCTTTGATGTTAAACTACATCATTGGCATGTGTAATATCTTATTGGCAAGTTGATGAGAAACCACAAGGTCTAAATCTCTGCATATTTTTACCTCTTTTAGATGTGAATGAATGTAGTAGTGGATCGCATAAGTGCCATTCGAACGCGACATGTACCAATACCATTGGATCACACAGTTGCGCGTGCAAGAGTGGATTTTCAGGAAATGGTTCACATTGCACTGACATCAACGAGTGTTTAGAAAATGTTCACAATTGTCATATCAATGCTGATTGCAAAAACCTCATCGGAAGCTTTAGCTGTGCTTGCAAACAAGGTTTTGTCGGCAATGGGACAGCATGCGAAGGTACATGAAATTTCTTTGATGTTAAACTACATCATTGGCATGTGTAATATCTTATTGGCAAGTTGATGAGAAACCACAAGGTCTAAATCTCTGCATATTTTTACCTCTTTTAGATGTGAATGAATGTAGTAGTGGATCGCATAAGTGCCATTCGAACGCGACATGTACCAATACCATTGGATCACACAGTTGCGCGTGCAAGAGTGGATTTTCAGGAAATGGCTCACATTGCACTGACATCAACGAATGTTTAGAAAATGTTCACAATTGTCATATCAATGCTGATTGCAGAAACCTCATCGGAAGCTTTAGCTGTGCTTGCAAACAAGGTTTTGTCGGCAATGGGACAGCATGCGAAGGTACATGAAATTTCTTTGATGTTAAACTACATCATTGGCATGTGTAATATCTTATTGGCAAGTTGATGAGAAACCACAAGGTCTAAATCTCTGCATATTTTTACCTCTTTTAGATGTGAATGAATGTAGTAGTGGATCGCATAAGTGCCATTCGAACGCGACATGTACCAATACCATTGGATCATACAGTTGCGCGTGCAAGAGTGGATTTTCAGGAAATGGTTCACATTGCACTGACATCAACGAGTGTTTAGAAAATGTTCACAATTGTCATATCAATGCTGATTGCAAAAACCTCATCGGAGGCTTTAGCTGTGCTTGCAAACAAGGTTTTGTCGGCAATGGGACAGCATGCGAAGGTACATGAAATTTCTTTGATGTTAAACTACATCATTGGCATGTGTAATATCTTATTGGCAAGTTGATGAGAAACCACAAGGTCTAAATCTCTGCATATTTTTACCTCTTTTAGATGTGAATGAATGTAGTAGTGGATCGCATAAGTGCCATTCGAACGCGACATGTACCAATACCATTGGATCACACAGTTGCGCGTGCAAGAGTGGATTTTCAGGAAATGGTTCACATTGCACTGACATCAACGAGTGTTTAGAAAATGTTCACAATTGTCATATCAATGCTGATTGCAAAACCTCATCGGAGCTTTAGCTGTGCTTGCAAACAAGGTTTTGTCGGCAATGGGACAGCATGCGAAGGTACATGAAATTTCTTTGATGTTAAACTACATCATTGGCATGTGTAATATCTTATTGGCAAGTTGATGAGAAACCACAAGGTCTAAATCTCTGCATATTTTTACCTCTTTTAGATGTGAATGAATGTAGTAGTGGATCGCATAAGTGCCATTCGAACGCGACATGTACCAATACCATTGGATCACACAGTTGCGCGTGCAAGAGTGGATTTTCAGGAAATGGTCACATTGCACTGACATCAACGAGTGTTTAGAAAATGTTCACAATTGTCATATCAATGCTGATTGCAAAAACCTCATCGGAAGCTTTAGCTGTGCTTGCAAACAAGGTTTTGTCGGCAATGGGACAGCATGCGAAGGTACATGAAATTTCTTTGATGTTAAACTACATCATTGGCATGTGTAATATCTTATTGGCAAGTTGATGAGAAACCACAAGGTCTAAATCTCTGCATATTTTTACCTCTTTTAGATGTGAATGAATGTAGTAGTGGATCGCATAAGTGCCATTCGAACGCGACATGTACCAATACCATTGGATCACACAGTTGCGCGTGCAAGAGTGGATTTTCAGGAAATGGCTCACATTGCACTGACATCAACGAGTGTTTAGAAAATGTTCACAATTGTCATATCAATGCTGATTGCAAAACCTCATCGGAAGCTTTAGCTGTGCTTGCAAACAAGGTTTTGTCGGCAATGGGACAGCATGCGAAGGTACATGAAATTTCTTTGATGTTAAACTACATCATTGGCATGTGTAATATCTTATTGGCAAGTTGATGAGAAACCACAAGGTCTAAATCTCTGCATATTTTTACCTCTTTTAGATGTGAATGAATGTAGTAGTGGATCGCATAAGTGCCATTCGAACGCGACATGTACCAATACCATTGGATCACACAGTTGCGCGTGCAAGAGTGGATTTTCAGGAAATGGCTCACATTGCACTGACATCAACGAGTGTTTAGAAAATGTTCACAATTGTCATATCAATGCTGATTGCAAAAACCTCATCGGAAGCTTTAGCTGTGCTTGCAAACAAGGTTTTGTCGGCAATGGGACAGCATGCGAAGGTACATGAAATTTCTTTGATGTTAAACTACATCATTGGCATGTGTAATATCTTATTGGCAAGTTGATGAGAAACCACAAGGTCTAAATCTCTGCATATTTTTACCTCTTTTAGATGTGAATGAATGTAGTAGTGGATCGCATAAGTGCCATTCGAACGCGACATGTACCAATACCATTGGATCACACAGTTGCGCGTGCAAGAGTGGATTTTCAGGAAATGGTTCACATTGCACTGACATCAACGAGTGTTTAGAAAATGTTCACAATTGTCATATCAATGCTGATTGCAAACCTCATCGGAGCTTTAGCTGTGCTTGCAAACAAGGTTTTGTCGGCAATGGGACAGCATGCGAAGGTACATGAAATTTCTTTGATGTTAAACTACATCATTGGCATGTGTAATATCTTATTGGCAAGTTGATGAGAAACCACAAGGTCTAAATCTCTGCATATTTTACCTCTTTTAGATGTGAATGAATGTAGTAGTGGATCGCATAAGTGCCATTCGAACGCGACATGTACCAATACCATTGGATCACACAGTTGCGCGTGCAAGAGTGGATTTTCAGGAAATGGTTCACATTGCACTGACATCAACGAGTGTTTAGAAAATGTTCACAATTGTCATATCAATTGCTGATTGCAAAAACCTCATCGGAGGCTTTAGCTGTGCTTGCAAACAAGGTTTTGTCGGCAATGGGACAGCATGCGAAGGTAATGAAATTTCTTTGATGTTAAACTACATCATTGGCATGTGTAATATCTTATTGGCAAGTTGATGAGAAACCACAAGGTCTAAATCTCTGCATATTTTTACCTCTTTTTAGATGTGAATGAATGTAGTAGTGGATCGCATAAGTGCCATTCGAACGCGACATGTACCAATACCATTGGATCACACAGTTGCGCGTGCAAGAGTGGATTTTCAGGAAATGGCTCACATTGCACTGACATCAACGAATGTTTAGAAAATGTTCACAATTGTCATATCAATGCTGATTGCAGAAACCTCATCGAAAGCTTTAGCTGTGCTTGCAAACAAGGTTTTGTCGGCAATGGGACAGCATGCGAAGGTACATGAAATTTCTTTGATGTTAAACTACATCATTGGCATGTGTAATATCTTATTGGCAAGTTGATGAGAAACCACAAGGTCTAAATCTCTGCATATTTTTACCTCTTTTAGATGTGAATGAATGTAGTAGTGGATCGCATAAGTGCCATTCGAACGCGACATGTACCAATACCATTGGATCACACAGTTGCGCGTGCAAGAGTGGATTTTCAGGAAATGGCTCACATTGCACTGACATCAACGAGTGTTTAGAAAATGTTCACAATTGTCATATCAATGCTGATTGCAAAACCTCATCGGAAGCTTTAGCTGTGCTTGCAAACAAGGTTTTGTCGGCAATGGGACAGCATGCGAAGGTACATGAAATTTCTTTGATGTTAAACTACATCATTGGCATGTGTAATATCTTATTGGCAAGTTGATGAGAAACCACAAGGTCTAAATCTCTGCATATTTTTACCTCTTTTAGATGTGAATGAATGTAGTAGTGGATCGCATAAGTGCCATTCGAACGCGACATGTACCAATACCATTGGATCACACAGTTGCGCGTGCAAGAGTGGATTTTCAGGAAATGGCTCACATTGCACTGACATCAACGAGTGTTTAGAAAATGTTCACAATTGTCATATCAATGCTGATTGCAAACCTCATCGGAAGCTTTAGCTGTGCTTGCAAACAAGGTTTTGTCGGCAATGGGACAGCATGCGAAGGTACATGAAATTTCTTTGATGTTAAACTACATCATTGGCATGTGTAATATCTTATTGGCAAGTTGATGAGAAACCACAAGGTCTAAATCTCTGCATTTTTTACCTCTTTTAGATGTGAATGAATGTAGTAGTGGATCGCATAAGTGCCATTCGAACGCGACATGTACCAATACCATTGGATCACACAGTTGCGCGTGCAAGAGTGGATTTTCAGGAAATGGCTCACATTGCACTGACATCAACGAATGTTTAGAAATGTTCACAATTGTCATATCAATGCTGATTGCAAACCTCATCGGAAGCTTTAGCTGTGCTTGCAAACAAGGTTTTGTCGGCAATGGGACAGCATGCGAAGGTACATGAAATTTCTTTGATGTTAAACTACATCATTGGCATGTGTAATATCTTATTGGCAAGTTGATGAGAAACCACAAGGTCTAAATCTCTGCATATTTTTACCTCTTTTAGATGTGAATGAATGTAGTAGTGGATCGCATAAGTGCCATTCGAACGCGACATGTACCAATACCATTGGATCACACAGTTGCGCGTGCAAGAGTGGATTTTCAGGAAATGGCTCACATTGCACTGACATCAACGATGTTTAGAAAATGTTCACAATTGTCATATCAATGCTGATTGCAAAAACCTCATCGGAAGCTTTAGCTGTGCTTGCAAACAAGGTTTTGTCGGCAATGGGACAGCATGCGAAGGTACATGAAATTTCTTTGATGTTAAACTACATCATTGGCATGTGTAATATCTTATTGGCAAGTTGATGAGAAACCACAAGGTCTAAATCTCTGCATATTTTTACCTCTTTTAGATGTGAATGAATGTAGTAGTGGATCGCATAAGTGCCATTCGAACGCGACATGTACCAATACCATTGGATCACACAGTTGCGCGTGCAAGAGTGGATTTTCAGGAAATGGCTCACATTGCACTGACATCAACGAGTGTTTAGAAAATGTTCACAATTGTCATATCAATGCTGATTGCAAAAACCTCATCGGAAGCTTTAGCTGTGCTTGCAAACAAGGTTTTGTCGGCAATGGGACAGCATGCGAAGGTACATGAAATTTCTTTGATGTTAAACTACATCATTGGCATGTGTAATATCTTATTGGCAAGTTGATGAGAACCACAAGGTCTAAATCTCTGCATATTTTTACCTCTTTTAGATGTGAATGAATGTAGTAGTGGATCGCATAAGTGCCATTCGAACGCGACATGTACCAATACCATTGGATCACACAGTTGCGCGTGCAAGAGTGGATTTTCAGGAAATGGCTCACATTGCACTGACATCAACGAGTGTTTAGAAAATGTTCACAATTGTCATATCAATGCTGATTGCAAAAACCTCATCGGAAGCTTTAGCTGTGCTTGCAAACAAGGTTTTGTCGGCAATGGGACAGCATGCGAAGGTACATGAAATTTCTTTGATGTTAAACTACATCATTGGCATGTGTAATATCTTATTGGCAAGTTGATGAGAAACCACAAGGTCTAAATCTCTGCATATTTTTACCCTTTTAGATGTGAATGAATGTAGTAGTGGATCGCATAAGTGCCATTCGAACGCGACATGTACCAATACCATTGGATCACACAGTTGCGCGTGCAAGAGTGGATTTTCAGGAAATGGTTCACATTGCACTGACATCAACGAGTGTTTAGAAAATGTTCACAATTGTCATATCAATGCTGATTGCAAAAACCTCATCGGAGCTTTAGCTGTGCTTGCAAACAAGGTTTTGTCGGCAATGGGACAGCATGCGAAGGTACATGAAATTTCTTTGATGTTAAACTACATCATTGGCATGTGTAATATCTTATTGGCAAGTTGATGAGAAACCACAAGGTCTAAATCTCTGCATATTTTTACCTCTTTTAGATGTGAATGAATGTAGTAGTGGATCGCATAAGTGCCATTCGAACGCGACATGTACCAATACCATTGGATCACACAGTTGCGCGTGCAAGAGTGGATTTTCAGGAAATGGCTCACATTGCACTGACATCAACGAATGTTTAGAAAATGTTCACAATTGTCAGATCAATGCTGATTGCAGAAACCTCATCGGAAGCTTTAGCTGTGCTTGCAAACAAGGTTTTGTCGGCAATGGGACAGCATGCGAAGGTACATGAAATTTCTTTGATGTTAAACTACATCATTGGCATGTGTAATATCTTATTGGCAAGTTGATGAGAAACCACAAGGTCTAAATCTCTGCATATTTTACCTCTTTTAGATGTGAATGAATGTAGTAGTGGATCGCATAAGTGCCATTCGAACGCGACATGTACCAATACCATTGGATCACACAGTTGCGCGTGCAAGAGTGGATTTTCAGGAAATGGCTCACATTGCACTGACATCAACGAGTGTTTAGAAAATGTTCACAATTGTCATATCAATGCTGATTGCAAAAACCTCATCGGAAGCTTTAGCTGTGCTTGCAAACAAGGTTTTGTCGGCAATGGGACAGCATGCGAAGGTACATGAAATTTCTTTGATGTTAAACTACATCATTGGCATGTGTAATATCTTATTGGCAAGTTGATGAGAAACCACAAGGTCTAAATCTCTGCATATTTTTACCTCTTTTAGATGTGAATGAATGTAGTAGTGGATCGCATAAGTGCCATTCGAACGCGACATGTACCAATACCATTGGATCACACAGTTGCGCGTGCAAGAGTGGATTTTCAGGAAATGGCTCACATTGCACTGACATCAACGAAGTGTTTAGAAAATGTTCACAATTGTCATATCAATGCTGATTGCAGAAACCTCATCGGAAGCTTTAGCTGTGCTTGCAAACAAGGTTTTGTCGGCAATGGACAGCATGCGAAGGTACATGAAATTTCTTTGATGTTAAACTACATCATTGGCATGTGTAATATCTTATTGGCAAGTTTGATGAGAAACCACAAGGTCTAAATCTCTGCATATTTTTACCTCTTTTAGATGAATGAATGTAGTAGTGGATCGCATAAGTGCCATTCGAACGCGACATGTACCAATACCATTGGATCATACAGTTGCGCGTGCAAGAGTGGATTTTCAGGAAATGGTTCACATTGCACTGACATCAACGAGTGTTTAGAAAATGTTCACAATTGTCATATCAATGCTGATTGCAAAACCTCATCGGAAGCTTTAGCTGTGCTTGCAAACAAGGTTTTGTCGGCAATGGGACAGCATGCGTAGGTACATGAAATTTCTTTGATGTTAAACTACATCATTGGCATGTGTAATATCTTATTGGCAAGTTGATGAGAAACCACAAGGTCTAAATCTCTGCATATTTTTACCTCTTTTAGATGTGAATGAATGTAGTAGTGGATCGCATAAGTGCCATTCGAACGCGACATGTACCAATACCATTGGATCACACAGTTGCGCGTGCAAGAGTGGATTTTCAGGAAATGGCTCACATTGCACTGACATCAACGAATGTTTAGAAAATGTTCACAATTGTCATATCAATGCTGATTGCAGAAACCTCATCGGAAGCTTTAGCTGTGCTTGCAAACAAGGTTTTGTCGGCAATGGGACAGCATGCGAAGGTACATGAAATTTCTTTGATGTTAAACTACATCATTGGCATGTGTAATATCTTATTGGCAAGTTGATGAGAAACCACAAGGTCTAAATCTCTGCATATTTTTAACCTCTTTTAGATGTGAATGAATGTAGTAGTGGATCGCATAAGTGCCATTCGAACGCGACATGTACCAATACCATTGGATCATACAGTTGCGCGTGCAGAGTGGATTTTCAGGAAATGGTTCACATTGCACTGACATCAACGAGTGTTTAGAAATGTTCACAATTGTCATATCAATGCTGATTGCAAAAACCTCATCGAGCTTTAGCTGTGCTTGCAAACAAGGTTTTGTCGGCAATGGACAGCATGCGAAAAATGAAATTTCTTTGATGTTAAACTACATCATTGGCATGTGTAATATCTTATTGGCAAGTTGATGAGAAAACCACAAGGTCTAAATCTCTGCAAATTTTTACCTCTTTAGATGTGAATGAATGTAGTAGTGGATCGCATAAGTGCCATTCGAACGCGACATGTACCAATACCATTGGATCACACAGTTGCGCGTGCAAGAGTGGATTTTCAGGAAATGGTTCACATTGCACTGACATCAACGAGTGTTTAGAAAATGTTCACAATTGTCATATCAATGCTGATTGCAAAAACCTCATCGGAGGCTTTAGCTGTGCTTGCAAACAAGGTTTTGTCGGGAACGGAAGGACTTGTGAAGGTGAGAAGAGTTCCCTCTATAGCGTCAATTGTTTTTCTTTTTGATTGATATGAAGCCCCATTTAGTCACAGTCAAGCATCTTTTTTTTCTCACCGGCACCTACAATGAATTTACTTTGTTTTGTTTGCACTGTCTTGCTGAATGCCTTAATTTGCAACTGACCAAAACAGTTCAGTTTTGTTTTTTGAATTATCCTTCCACTGCTTGATATATGCATAATGATACGCTGTGTTGTAAATGTAGATGTAGTTGGTCTTGTTGCTTCATGTGCCTGTGATGTACGGTTCTTATTTCTTTTTATATTCTTTGCAGTCTCGACTTCAACGGTACAGCCTACGCAAGCCCCAGGTAAATTCATTGCTCAACAGAACCTGCTAAGATTTGGATCCTCAGTTTCAGCTTATTGTTTATGTATCGGTGTCTTTAGCTAAAACTAAGGCTTCATTTACCTAATTTATGTTTTTTTCAGATCCGTGTGGGAGCATGAACTGCCAAAATGGTGGGACATGCGCAGTTTCGGATGGGAAGGGAGTGTGCCAGTGCCCAGTTGGACTGACTGGGACCTTGTGTACCGAAAGTAAGTATTTTAAGCATATATACCATTTCCAAATAAATAGCATATATTTCTAATTTAGAATGAATTGCAGTCACTTTCGAAGCAAGCCGTAGGAAGCTGTTTGTGACGGGCTTTAGGCCTTATTAATCTGATCATTTGGTGGCATGGTGAAACTGCCAGGGAAAAACAATAAGATTTTTCTTACCAAGTCCCTCACTGTATTTGCATGATTCCTTGCATGGCTTGAAATATTAGAGAGTTCTAGAAATAAATTCACTGAGCATCATATTCTTTGTATACTTATTTCAAGAGGGGATTTTAAAAACAATCTTTCTTGTAGAGGAAATTTCACTTGCTGGAACCATCACACTACCTACTGTTATTGTTAATGGATCGGCAGTGAATTTGAGTGACAACAAAGTTGTGGATGACCTTAAGAACTTAAAATCAGCGTTTGCAACAGTTCTTGTCAATGCATTCCAGTCAGAGGTACTGCTTCTAATCAATATTTTAATACTGAATTAGGCAGAATAAATTCTCAATCAATTCATAGCCTGCTTCACAAAACGTTATACACATGCGAAGCAACAGATTCGTGCAATTATTGAAAATTATCGACAGAGCCAGAGAAATCTGAATTCGTGTTCGCTGAAATCTGAAAAGATTTATGTTTGTAAAAATCTTTATATCCGATTGTCTTAGTTGCACCGTAAAAATGTCAATATTATCAATGATAGTTTCTTCAAGGCTACTTTCTTAGCTGAAGTTGCGTTAATGTATGAAAAGGCCAAAGCTTGAAATGAGTTTTATCAAATTTGTTGTGCTCTTACTTGCAGCTTGAACAAAAATTGAAAAAGGGAAACAGTCTGGTGGAAAGAGTAGAAATAACGGGCTTCAGGTAGTTATGAAGTGCTTTGCATCGAGTATCATACGAGCAATTCAAATCAAGCAATCTCTCTAAGACCCTCCTAAATGTCTTTATTCAACTGTTTCTAGTTGCCAAGAACTACAGAAGCAAGTTGGTTGGGCTTAACATACCTTGTTAGCTGTCTCTTTGAAAAGTAAATTTCGTTATCAGAATGATTTGAAACATAGCTCATAGTGATTTTCGGTATAATCAAAGGTACAATGATTTTTTCAGATTTGGAAGTCTTATTGTGGACTTCAGAATCATTCTGAGGACAGGGGGTAGTGTAAACCCAGCAGCCTTGCAAAGCAACTTCAGCAGCCTTCTTGGTGATAAATTGGGAGAATCGCGGATTGCAAACTTAACCCTGACAGGTAAAGCATCAAATTCGAGTCTCTCGAATACATGCAGTTATTCAAATCTGTCGATAGATTTGACAATGTCACCTTTTGGGTAGGTGTGAGAGGATGAACTGTATTTTGGAACAAGGCGTTTCTCGAAAGTGAAGGAATAGAAGCGAACACAGGGCCGGCGAAACCGGGAGGCGCGGGCTCATGGCCTTCCTGTTTTTTCAAGAGCAAATATTTTTAAAGCCATGTGGAATAGAATTGAAAGAAGTTTATAAGTAGGGAGAATAGAGGTCAAATATCCTGTAATTTATTTTGCTTAGTAGGTCCCTGACTATGATTTTATTACCAAAATATTTAGGGGTGGCTGTCTTTAATAAGCCCTTTTATAATCTTCACATTTTGACACCCTCCCCCCAATTTCGAATACAAGTCGCCGGCCTTGTAATAAATGTGCTAATTTTAAGCCATGATTTCTCGTTTCAATATTGTTCTGTAAAGACTCTCCGTGTGAAACCTCTTAACAAAAGACGTTACCTTGCCTTTTTTGTAACCTCAGCACCTGTTTTCGTATACCATGGTAATCGGTTGATTTTTCCGCATATAATGGTGCACTGTTAAACACATTTTCAATAAGTCTTATATTCCTTATATTAAGTCATGACTGAAAAGTATAGAAATGGGTGTTGAGTTAATGTGCTAGTCGACACCAGCCAATTAACCTCCATTAATAACTGCCTCGTCGTAACTGTCTGTCTATTTACAAAAATTTTAAGCCTGTCGATAGAGCGCTAAAATAGGTGTGGCGATAGAGAAATGAATACACTGAATTGATTTATTTCAGATTTTGATGAGTGCAGTTCAGGGGGATACTGTCACAAAAATGCTGCATGCACCAACGTAGAAGGATATTTTAACTGCAAATGTAAATCTGGTTTCAATGGAAATGGATTCGTTTGTACTAAAGACGAAAAAGGTAAGATGAAGCAATTTTTCAACCGAAATTTCAATGTTTTCATGAAAGGTCTAAGAATAGGGTCTGCAGCTAAATCGGATGGAAAATCGAAGCAAAAAAAATGTTCTTTTTCGGATTGATCATCAATATTTTTACTTGCCTTTGCAAATGGCACATATCTATTCAATATCACATTTTTTAATCTAAATCTTCACCTAGGGTACACTCTGGTTGCCATCATATTGGTAGTTGCCTTTGTCATGCTATTGTTCAGTCTCTTCCTTGCTATCACGATCCGACGCAGAAGGAGGACCAAAACATTTGGGCTCAGACATCAAAAGTAAGTTTGAGTTTGATATTTTCTAGAAATATTTTATCAGGGGCCTTGGAAATAAACAATGAACAAGGCATTGACTTTTATAAGCCTATTCCTACTTCCTCTTGACAGAAGCTTTATGGTGCTTTCTCGCAGGACTAGTTAGGCACCACTTTCAAAGCTGTAAGATCAAAGATAAAGATTTTCCTGCTTTTTTAAATGTTGATGCGTTTAGAATACGCCTCCACAGCACAGGAACTGCGATGGGTTAGATTTTCATCAGGATGAACAAATCTTTGAAAACAAATTGGCATTCTTAGCAAACATTTTTAGAACATTAATTGCATGCTTTATACTTTAAGATAATATTAATTTAAACACAAAAAGGTCTGAAAATATCCAGTGAACAGCTTGATGAGACAAACTGTCTCTAATGGCCATTTTGAAAATTTTCTTTGCAGACAATTCATTGAGCCTACAGTCACATTTAGAAATGTGAAAACGATACCAGAAGCAAATATAAATGATTTGAAGATGGAAAGTTTTGGGGATGATCCAGTTGATGCAAAGAACATGACTGCATTTTATGGGCATAACAATGTTATTGATGAAGAGTATTAAGTCAATCTGATATCGATAGCTGAAGTTGATGTATGTTTGGTAATCTTGAATAATCCAGTGGCATGCAAATAGAAATATAATTTATTATTCAGATATTGACTGACTATCGCCTATAACCTATGAAATTAAAAGCATTTGCCTGTCATCAAAACACTTGCTTTTAGAAGAATGCAGTTTCATTGTGTTATTCCTGTGTCTGAAATGATAAATGAAACTTCTCTGGCTTGACACAATGATAAGACAGTTCTTTTTGTATTATAGGGTGAAATAGAGATTGTTTGCTCCAAAAAAATGCAATCTTAGTTTACGTAATTAGTAAAAACTTTCTCAAACACATCTAATTTTCAAACAATAAATCATTCATCTAAAGTTAGGTTTTGGAAGTTCACTCTAGCACTTTAATCTCTATTTCAATTGCTTTAGGACTGTTATTTCAGCAGTTTTTTATAGAAATCTTTGTTCCAACTTACAGAGAAGGAGAAAGTGCGATAATATCCATAAACTTGAAAATAGATTTATGTCATTCAATAGCAAGATTCTTGTTGAAAAATTTTTTTAAGTTGGTTTCAATAACTCATCAATAAAGGTCCATAGTTCACTATGAATAAAACTAGATACAGATTTTGTTTCTTTGCTAATTGCAGGTACATTAACATCATAACAAAACGCAGGGTCTACATTTAAACAAACAATAGGGTCTGTAGCTTGACAGGTCTTTTCGGAAGGCTTCCTACTTTCACTGAAAAAAAAGAAATATTCTTAAGATAATCAGACATGAAAGGTAATCTAATATGAAAACACTTTACCATATAACCATGCAGCCGCAGGAAAATTTTTGAGGAACAAAGTTTTCCTGGAAATATTTTGCAAAAATGCGTTGCAAGAAAAATGTTTTTTCTTTTCTGTTCACAAAAAAGGAAAAAAATGAAGTTGAACAAAATCAATGTATCTACAGTAGATGCCTTACCCACATCAAAATGAAGTTCAATATTTACAAAGTGGTTGATTGCATTGCCAAAAATCCTTCAAAATTTCCAACCCTGGTCAACTGAAAGCCACAAAGCACAAATTTTCTGTCACCAGGACATATAAATGATAGTAATTTTGCTAAAACCTACTTTAAATGTAGTTTGATAGAGAAGGAGTAACATAGAGTGGTGTTTATTTATTATAAAAAAATATCAATAATGTTTTCAGGATATCTTTTTCCTCTAATCTTTCTATCTTCGGCAGAAATCTATGTAAAATGTTTGTCTAGTCCTAGGAAAGACGTTTCTAATGCCCTGGCCCCACTTGTTTTTTTTCAGTTCCTTTCTAGACAGCCCAGAAAAGAGTCTCTTTTTATCTGGCCAAATACACTTATAATACTAGGGAGGATTTTAGCAAGGAAGTCAAGGATCTTTTCTTACAATTACTACTCTATGTTTCAAAGCAATATTAAGTGTATAGTAAGGTGTACTTCAAGGCATAAATGTATTAGCAAAGTTTTTTATATTACCTTACAGTTGAACATAACTGGCAGGCAGACTCAACCATAACTCTACAGCAGTACCCATAGTGACACGAAGAAAAGGACAGTCTTGCAACTTGTTTTGCATCTGTATCATTATCTAAATCTGAAGAAGCCAGTCCCACTTGTTTCCTGCATTTTAGGCACATAGGCTCATATTTGATACTGAATGCCTCTCTGTCTTGTAAAACCAAGGATGTATCTGCAGCTGGACTACCTGCAACACGGGTGAGCAAAGTGATTCTTGGAGCAATGACATCACCAAAAACCCAGAGGCAAAGCACTCTGTATTCATTAGCATGCCTTTAGGCTTGACTTTGTTATCTGACTAAGTAATAAATAAAAATAGTAATAAATAATAATAAATAAGAGCTAGCTAAAACTTTTAAGTTCTGCTAGGACACTAGGACATCTTATCTTATTCTTCAATTGTTAGTTACTTTAGTTACTAGAAGATGAACATGGAAACTTCAAAAATGTTATACTTACCACCATTGATAGCAAGTATCTTTAATTCCTCATACCACTGCTTCAGCAATGGGTGAACAGGTGTGTTATGAGCAAGGAAGTCATCTATTAAATAACATGATCATCTTATATGACAACATGTGTCTTTCTTAAACTAATAACATGCCTGCCCTGTAGATTAAAATCAACCTGAAAAATATGTTTCAATATGCTAAGATACTTTAAACTTGATTCACTGATAACTTAATGGTTGCAATAACTCTCAAGCAAGCTGCAGATTTAGTGCAATTTACAAAGTAAATACAGAATGCTTTGGTAGCAGTTATAGTATGTGAGGGTCGTACGTTTTTAAAAAGGGTGTTACTAGTAAACTTTTAATGTAACATCATTAGCTGTGTAAAAATTTTACACTTGACAGATAAGTTAAATGATGTCAGCAAATACTACAATCTGATTCTGGAATAAAGAAAAAAAACTTAAGATATTTCCTAACCAGAAAGACTGCATTACCCTAATCGTTAACAAGAATTCTTAAGAATTAGGTACTCAGGTTAAGCAAATTGAAAAGAAGACTTCCAACCGGAAAATGTGAGGGTCATGACTCACAAACCTCCATATAAAAGATACTTCTTTCTGATTGTCCTTAATAGCTCATTTTCAGTCACCTCTGCATGCTTTATATAGTTTTCAGCTACATCAATTGCCAACTTCCCAACAAGTCGAGCACTTCAATGAGCCATAAGTCATGTGATTACAGAAAACATTAAAAGGAAATTTAAAAGGCCATTGAACATAGAAGACATTGGTATCAGAATTCTAGAAATGCGCAGTTAATTGACCACCAAAAAATTTGTTGTTGAGGATACTCAGTGCTCAAAGGGAACATTCATTCCTCTGCATGTTACAATAAAACAAGTACATTAAATACACTGAGGGGCATTCATTTATAAATTTAAATCATACCAAAAGATGTAAGTAACTAAATCATGTACCTTGGTGAAGATAAGCTTTTAAGAGCCTCAGAAACAGGATTTCCTTTGTCCTGACAAGATAATTCTCTTACTCTGTCATCCAATGCTTGTTTGCTTGTGATAGGATATTTTTCAAGCTGTATCAGTTGATTCAATTTAAGATCCTGGAGATCCTTAATTAAGGCACCACCCTAAAATGATGTGACATTATTTTTAAACAAAACTACAATGAAAAAGGTCTCACTTACAAACTTGAACTTTCTAGAAGATTTTTCAAATGTCTTTGACCTCAAATATTCAAAGCATTCAAATAAGTTCAATGTATGGAAAACACACAACAAATTTACACAAAAAAAAGAACATGTCCATAAGTACAACACATTTTTAGAAAAATTACAAAATGTTTTGACTGTTAGAAGTGTCATGGTTTTCTAAAAATTGCACCGTAAAAACTAGAAATGCTATAAAACATAGTCATGTCAAAAGAAACCTTGTGCACTTGCTTCAACAATAAGGTAAACATTGCAATATACCATATAGCTGTTATGCCAAACATTTATTTCAGCTGGACTATGACATTCACCATCATTTAATCCAGTTCTTAAATAAAAGCAATATCATCTTTGCACACCGATATGCAGTCTTTGTAATATGAAAATAGGCGGCGTGCAGCATTTCGCACGCCTTGATTACCTTGCGTGTGTGATGCCGTGCGATGCGAACTGCTTTTTCTCGGTTTTTCTGATACCTGTTGTCAAGAACTGGGTGCTGCTTTTAAGGAGACCTTTTGTGTTTTAAACTGAACAGAAACTTATAAAGCTTTGAAACATAAGCAATTTTAGAAAATTTATGCCGCAAATTCTTTTTTGTGTGCGTGCGATGATTAGCACCCTTTGGGCAATTTGAGCGTGTGTGGAGGCGATCGCACGCCTCATATTACAAAGACTGAATATGGATTTCAAATAAATAAATCAACTACATCAGTAATTCTGCAGCTTCAGTCACAATTAATGATCTTACATTATTTACAGTAACAACATTGAGAATAATCTTACATCATGCTGCATATTTATCAACCTGTCCAAAGCATTTGATACAGTCAATCAAAATAGATAAGTTAGAGCACTATGGAATTAGGTAAGTAGGTCAGGTTTAAATCATACTCAGATAATACAACTAAAATCGTTTCTGTAAATATTGAGAACACTACAGAATTGAAAATTAATTGTGGTGTCCCATAAGGGAGCATATTAGGCCCCCTCCTCTTCTTGCTTTATATTAATGATATACATAACTCCTCCAAAGTCCCTGAATTTTGTCTCTTTGCCGATGACACAAGTATTGTGTTTGCTGTTAAAAGCCTAAACGCACTTGAACAAACAATGAATTATGAACTGAAAAATGTTTCTGAATGGCGAAATTTAACTTTCTTATAATAAGACCTCATAAAACTAAAAACCTAAAAATAAATGACGAAAATCTAAAACAAAAAACCTTCTCAAAGTACCTTGGTGTATTAATTGCTGAAAAACTCAACTGGAAACTACATGCAAATCAATTAAATACTAAAATGTCTAAAAGTATTGGTATCTTTTACAAGTTAAGTAACATTATATAACTTTTTATTCGATCATGCTCTTTATGGACTATATACTTACCTGGGGTTGTGCTAATAAAACTACTCTTGGACCATTAAAAAGAAGCTTACCTAAAGCTGTTAGACTAATAGATTTTGCTTTTTACATAGCACACTCAGAACCAATTTTGAAATGTTTCAAATTATAAAACTTAGAAAATCTTTATAAGCCTGAAACAGCAAAACTTAGGTTTCAAATTAGCCAGAAAAATCATAGTAACTTTCTTCAAAAGTTGTTTATCAAAACTTGTAAACTACATTGCTATAATAGGAGACAATCATCCGATCTTGGTTTCTCTCTGCCCTCTATTTCTACAAATTTCAAAAAAAACTTATTAACATTTTATTGGGTCTGGAACTCCTTGCCAAATGAACTAAGAACACTTGCTACAAAAATCCCTTCCAAAAAATGATGAAAATATACCTTCTACAGAACTTCTACGCAACTTTAAACTGAGCAACATTTCCAAATCTATCCCTAAGCAGTGATATTTGCCAGCCAACAGCCAGCCTATATTTTTTTCTATAGATAGCTCTTCACAAGTTTTTTCATATGTGCCCTTTAGCATAACAAAACTAATGTATCTATTGTATTTAATTAATTTTTGAAATTGCTAATTTTTGTATTTTGACTTTGAATGTTTAGTATATTATGATTAATATTTGTTTTTGCTGATAAAACTTTTGAGTTTGTGTTTTGACATAGGCTATGTCATAGCTCCCATGTTTAAAACAGCAGTCTGTCTCCATTTGACCTAGTTTCTAAACTCACAACATCATTTGACATGCCTGGAGTGGATGATAATAAAAGCTCCCAAAAAGCAAAAACAGATTATCGTCAACAAATAAATTTTTGCCTCACCAAATCACATTTGTCATACTCATCAACTTCTGACATTGTATAGATTTGATTCAATTGAATTGGATTGACTTCGTGACTGATTACATTAGTGAAAATTTGCTATTCCTTTCAAGCACTGAGAAAGAAAACAACATGGCGGCTAATTTTCGAAACGCAGTGAGTGCTGCTGGAATATCAATAACAACGAACAGGAATGGGTCTCGAAGAGTCGGAGGCAACGCTCATATGGATGGAGAAGACGATAATCAATATAGGAATCAAAACAACTATAGAGGATCGTGGAGAGGTAGAGGCCGTGGCGGTCGAGGTTGGTGGTAATATTTTGTCAATCAAAAGTAGTTTATATTTAAAATTCATTTATTTCGTCATTCTTCATGTGCTATTTTATATCTTGGTTTGAGTTTCCGTCCTAATTTTGTTTTGCTAGTTCTTTTAAGCCTTTTAAAATCTGCTTTTAAATCAGAATGAGCACATGCTATAGTAGAAAATGGCTCCTACCATGTGTCGTTCAACTGACCTTAAGGCTTACTGCCACGAATATCCTTGAATTTGATAAAGCTTTGTTAATGTGTTTCCCATGAGCATCACATGCAAAAGAGCTTAAGTATGCAAAAGCTATGTTTCTCCTGGTTTTAACAATTGTGAAGTTTCTTGATTGTGAGACAAGTCACCTGCTCTTCTAGAGAGCTCTCTTACCTACAGAAAATTGACGTAATTTTTTGCCTTTCTTTTGCTTCCTCCGCTTCTTTACCAGAAAGATATGCCATCACCTTTATGTAGGATCATACACTTGCTAATTCTTTGGAGAAATTCTATAAAGTTCATTGTTATGTTTTGCCATTAGTATCAATCTTGGTCCTCTGCTCAATTACTTTTGTGAGCGTTTTCTTAAATTTGACCTCAGACTCCTTACACTTAGTATTTGAAGCAGAGCCTTGGCATAGAATTTTTCACAAATTTCAAATTCTCAAACAGTGAAATAAGCACATATCTATTTGCAGAAGAATAAATAGTGGTTGAGCACTGGTTTTTTGCATTACAGGACGTGGACGATATAATTATCACAGATCGGGGGTAACACCAACATCAAGGTTTGCTGATGATGATGGCGATGAATCAATGGGAGAGCAGTTTCGCCAAAGGCCTAGATAGTAAGCTCAGTGTTTTTTGTCTTTTTGGTTGTTTTTTTGATTTATGAAAATTTAATATATAGCAATATGTGTTGAAGTTTATATCTAATGACAGTTTAGGTTAGGTTTCTTTAGAAGATTTTTTTCTACATTTTCTTGTTTATGGCAAGTTGTTCTGAAATTATTTCATGTATCATGTCCTTGTGTTGCAGAATAAAACATAAATCTCCTTAAGTACCCCTACGGTACATAAACTTGCAGAATAAAACCACAAAAGATGTGGTAATGCGCAAAAGTTGTGTATTTAAATCAATTGCATTTCATTTGGCTGATGGAGGAGAGTTCTTTTAAAAAACTCTTACTTTTGTTCAATTATTATGATACCAGGATCAAAATTTTGTTATTAAAATTTTATAGCACACCATATGGAAGTAGAGGAAATTACAGCAGAGGGGGCTATAATTCAAATCGATTTGATAACAAAACAACAGATTCAAGCTGGTTTAAAATCACTGTAAGTCACTCTTGTTTTTGTCAAATTTCAGAAGGAATGCTAGACAGTCATTTTAACAATTTTAATTAGAATATTTATGCTAAAAAATATTTCCTTTTTTCTCTCAAGAGTTCGGGCCTTTGTTTGAATTGGGCTATTGCTAGAGAGCCTGATTACATCAAGCATTTAATCACTTAATAATCAAACCATAAATTCTGTGACATCAGGCCTCTTCAATAGTATTTTAGTGGGCGCGTGCTCAAACACGGGCCTCGCCTTGCTAAGGCGTACATTTTACCAAAAAATTGTAGCAATCAGGGATCACAATGACAGTTTATTGGTTATTAACTGGATATATATTCAAGTGGTGTTTGCTTTAACTTGGCAATAACAATTTCCTCGAAAGAGGGATTGAAAGAAGCAACCGTTTATTTAGATATCAATTGATTTCAAATTCGCAAGGCTCTTTGTATAATAATTAACAAGGAGCGCGATTTAAAGGGTGCTTATAAACCAGACACGTGATTTATTGTGTGTCTCTGCAACAACAGTGACATCTCAGTTTGCATATATATATATTTGAATGAATATATAATGGAGATTCATCGCTCATTTCATTGGGTTGTATGGCCCAGTGGAAGGAGCGTTGGTTTTTGGAGCAGCAAGCTGGAGTTTGATTCCAACAAAGATTGTGGAAATAATTTTCCTCCTGTCAGCATTTGCCTTATGATTATATATTTGAATGAATATATATATATATATATATATTCATATATATATATATTCATTCAAAAACTCATTCTATAAAATGTTTAGACGATAAGATATAAACTCAAAGCAAACAATTTCGTAAGACGTTTCGCTTTTGCTTCATCTGTAATACCTTTACAAATTCAGAGGAGCCTACTTATCAACCTAAATTACAATAGTACAATGAAGCAAAAGCGAAACGTCTTACGAAATTGTTTTCTTTGAGTTTATATATATAAATATATGTATAAATATATTTGAGAAAAAACAAGAAATTCCTTGTCAAATTATCTGCATTTTTATCTGTTTTGTCAAATCTTTCTGAAATATTTTTGTTTGGCTGCAAGGTAAAGCAATAAATTAATAAAAAGTAAATGTCATATAGGACCCTGAGGACCCCTGCCTAGAGCAGATCCTGGGCTTTTTGGGGAGCCAATGGCGCTCCCAACTTCCTAATGTTTTATGGCACCAAAGTAGCATGAAAGACAATCACTTAGAGCATAGCTCTCATGACTGTCAAAAGAATAAAGATTGCCTAAATCATGTCTTAAGGCTTGTAATTTAAAGTTTATGACTTTAGACTTATTTGTAAATGTTTTTGCCAATTCTAGGTTGTCAATTTTATCTTCTTTGTTTTCAAAGATTCCTGGTGGTAGACAACATGACAAGAACTGGTTAATGACCAAATTGAAAGGTCAAGTGACTCTGCCATTTGAGTGTGTTGAGGTAAACTGTTATTAAGTTTATCAACATGGAATTTTTGAAGCATGTGTCCTCTAAGAGATTTGCAAAGGTGTCATTCAATGTTTTGCAAGGGAGTTACAGCATTTTGATGGTCTTGCTGCATTGCTAGATAAATGCTGCTCTTGCCATTGCTATTTTTCATTGAGAATTAACTTGATTTAATATTATATCATCAAATACTTCTTTTCAGTTTCATTTTGTTGGTGATAGTGCTTGCTTTTTTGTGGAAGACAAAGAGGTAGCTGATGCACTAAGAAGTAAAAGTCACAAGATCACTGTTCGTGATGGCTCAAAGGTAGGCAAATCATGCTTTCCAGCATCTTATAGTAATTTTTGTTTTTGGCATTGAAAATCACTGCATGTTGTTTGTAGCAGTTTATTTTCATTTGATGTTTCTTTGTTGTTTTTTGTTTAGATTGTTATTCATACTCGTCCAAGTGCTCCACCAAGACAACATAAAGGAGGAAACATGGATGCACCACAGAATGCCCCTCCTTCCAAGCCAGTTGATCCTGAGACAAAGAAAGTTCTTTTGGTATGTCTGATTAGAGATGTTCATTGGTTGTAGTACTTTTCACCAGTAAACTTTATTGCAAGTAGTGAATTTTAAACATTTTCAACAAGTTATAACAGTATCTTTAGGTCAGCCAAAGTAGTTTTACTTGATATCCTTTAACTTGTTGGAGAGCTTTTCATGCTGTCATATGATAGAAGTGCTTTGCTTTTCATCAAACTGCAAATCTTCTCCATAAATGTAACATTAATTTTCAAAATGTCTTTAAAAATCCTTTTCTTTACTTCTTTCCTGGGAAACTATTTGGGCAATTTTTGAAATCCATAATTCAACATTTAATTTGTTTTGATGCTAATTTTAAAGCACATACTTGCCAATGCACCAGTTGTGAAAATGGTGACCCCATCATTCATTGTGCTGCAGGCTATAATTTAACACTTTCTTCATTATACATAAGATGCATTTTATAAAGAGATGTTTCATACAGTATTTCTTTGGACCCTTATTTGACAGATGGTAGATAGCATGAAAGTGCATACTTACCCTATTCAGTTTTTCACATAGACTGCAAATTGTGTGATTTTTCTGATTTGTGAATTGTTTGCAATTTTTCTTATAGAACTGCCTAGCACAAAGATTTATCAAAGAAAGTAATTCAATAAATTTGAGTCGGCTTCTAGAGGACCCAAGTAAGTCTTCCCTGTTTGTGCTTCATCCTAAACCAGTTGCTGTTGGATCAAAATATACCTTCCAATAGTTGAACAAGTAAAATATTTTTATGGGCACTACCTGGCTGGCCATATCTGAAGATTGTAGATGTTGACTAGCTTTATGACTACATTAACTAGTCATCAAAGAGGCCTGCTTTCAGCTCAATTAAGTACACTCTTCTCATGACAAGTCTCTACAGTATTTAACGAGGCAGCCCTCCATTATCTTAAAAAAGGTCTTGCTTATTTTGTGATGTTGATCAATTTCTTGGTGTTTCCAGTCCTGTCATCCAATAACATCCAACCCAATTTGAACAAACCATGGCTGATGTCCGCATTCCTTGACCTAATTCATAACATACAGCCAGAGGTTTGTAAAATACAATTTATTTGTTTCTTATGAAACTCTTTATTTTACTGATTTACCATTTCATTTTCAGAAATGTCTATAGCAAGTAGCAAGAAACTTTGCTAATATTGTTATGAATTTCACTTTGTTAGATGATTTTTGCACTTGGTTTTAGCCTTTTGATGTATATACGTGAATTTTTCTTTCCATTGAACTCCCTGCATCCGACTTATGACTTCTGTCAATAAGAATCACCCTGTGTTTGGTGACATTTTCTTGGATCTTTTTCTTGGTATTATTTTCGAATCTTGCTTCCTTATAGCTGAGTGGGCTTGACCTTTCAAGCAACCGCTTACGCAACTTGGACATTTTACGATACACCCACGAAAAGCTGCTAAATTTGAAAGTGATTTCTCTGAAAGATAACGAGGTAAGACTTTAGTAGTTCTCTTAAGGAATTATTGTTTTCTTAACTTATTTGATGTATACCTTCGTTGTTGGAGCATGTCTCAAAGAAACAGTATTTGTGCCAGGTCTTAGCCAGTTTGATATCTGGTGTTGGTATTTAATTTTTTTTGTGGTGTAGATTAATTTAGGAGTTTTTGTGCCGTTTTTATTCTGGAACCTGAAGATAACACCTATTCTTAATGAAATTTGATTCTTGTAAGTTCACAAATGTTTGTAAGATTTTTCATAATTTTGCTATGTTATTTCGTAGCAGGTCTAATTGTTTTATTATATGATTATGTTAATTATATATGTTATTTTGCCCCTTTAGATCCAAAGCGTGGATGAACTAGAGAAACTGAAGTCCATTAATTCGCTAACACATCTGCTTGTGGAAGGAAATCCGCTTTGTCTGAAGTACCAAAATAGTTTGGAATCTTTGAGACGGTAAGTCTACAGCTGATGGGTGGGTTCATAATTTCAAATTTCTTCTGAAAATATCAAGTATATACTTCATGCAATGACTTTTTCGGCATTCCGAAGGGAAGTTTATCACTCTTCTAATCGTATTTACAGTAATCGGAAATGTCTTTCCGCAATAATAGCAATAAAGCGATACTCGGAGTCTCTTCCCTCCTTCGTGCGAATGTGATAATCGCAATTCCAACCAGGCTGATACACTCTAGCTTGTATGACTTTCTTTCCCTAGTGATGTTCAAAGGAAGCTCTCTTCACTGGAAATGCTGGTTTGTTTCTTTGTCTTTTGTGCTAAAAATGAAAATTTTGTCCTTTTCCCGGACATTGAAGTAAAACCAAACAGTGAATTTGCTAACATTAATTCAATCATTTTTTGCAAGAAATCTGCTCAAGAAAGCTCTAGATCTTCGTCAATTTTTTAGCTTATGCTTTTCATTTTTTACATGTGAATTTCTGCATCAAAGCAAATGACAAGCAGTGAGTTTGTATCCCACTGTAGGGCATGTTTTAAAATATAAGCCTATTTCGTTATGGATTTCCACACACTAGAAAAGGTTAAGGTAATAACGTTGTTAAACGATGCTCATTATTTTAGGTTGTTTTCATACCTTCTTATTAGGGCATGAACCTAAAATGTCGCTTATTAAATCACCGAATCAACAGCCTTTACTGGGTATAGTTTGTATTGAAAATTATTGAAAGCTTTTGTTTTCATTTTTCAGGATGGTACCAAGCTGCCCCCGCCAATTTCTTTTGATCTTCCAAAAGCAGCCTCGTTGCCGCCACCGCAGGTTTCTGCCTCCATTGCATTTTGTTTCGATTTGCAGTTTTGTTTGCTTCTATAGTACGACTCGTTAGTCAACATTGTCCTCTATTGTCTTTCATACCACGTTTCTTAATTGAGTTTTTAATCTTAGTTTAGCCAGTCTTTGCACGCGATTTTGAAAATAATGTTTCCATTCACCCTGCCTCTCTTGCACTTTCCAATTACAACTGTTTCTAAATTTGAAAGTAAGAGACGCATAGTTTCTGTTTTTTCCAAAACTTCCAAAAGGTTTCCCATTAGTGCTGTGGTGCTAGTTTACAATATTTAGCATATACTGAGAACACCTTTTCCTTCTTAGGAAAACTATGCACCATTGAAACCAGACACGCAGCAGAAGATCACACAGTTTGTCAGCGAGTACGCAAAATGGCCGGCTCGCTGTGCTAATGCTTCTTTTAATTTGCTTGTTTAACTTCAGAATTGTCAATTCATATCGAAATTCTTTGCATGTACTGCAATGGCAGCTATCTTGCATGAAAACAGGCATCACAATGAATTTCCCTTATCTAAACCAACGGTAAGATATTTCGTTTCACATCGTCTGGTGTAAAGGGAGCTCTATGGGGGGAATGGGCAGGTGTGGCAAGGTGCAATGTTTTCACACTGCTTCAGTGAACTGAAATATTCCCAATGATTTAGGCCACTTTGGGCAGAGTGAACAAGATTGTCATTAGGCAGATTGTCAGCGCCGTCTTCCAGCTATGAAGAGGTCATCGCAAACAAATGAACCCATAATGCCAGCTACAGACCCCCCCCCACTTAAATTTAAATTGTTCAATGTTGAGGAGGGATTATGCGAAAAATGAATAGGCCCTTGCCTTAATCCTTTGCTAATTACCCCGTGTTTATAACTGTTTTCTGCCCTCTACAATATAAGCAAAAACCTGCATTCTCCACTTGTCCTAGCCTAGATGCTGTTTTTCTTTGTAAGTCTCATCTTTTCCCTGCTACTGGCGAGTTTTAGTGGTGCTGACTTGATCAATCACTCATATGTTGTGGTTTCGGCTTAGGCCAAGTGAAGCCAATAAGGGCCATTTGATGAAATAAAGCCCGGCTCACTTGTTGTCTAGTAGCAGAGGAGAGTCGCAGGCTGCCCATGGTCTTGATGACACCCTGCTATCAAAATTTGTCAGTAGTGTTGACTCAACTGAATTCAGCCACGATCACCTGATTACGACGCCACGATCACCTGATCACGACGCCACGATCACCTGATCACGACGCCACGCCCCTTCTCTCTGACATGCTAGTATGCTACTTTCTCATCTTCTCCAGTTTTTTCGGGCTTTCCTCTCTTCTCCCTGGCCTGTTTTGTACTACAACGCCACCTCTTTGTCGTTTAAGGAAGCCCCAGAGCCTTTGAAATGAGAATTCCTTATCCTGGCAGTTTACCTCTCGAATGCGATGCCTCTATTCAAAGTTGTTGGCGGTGGCATTTATGCTTAGTGAATCAGATCAACTAATCGCATGATCGCAGAGATCAACTTTAAAGTTTTGTCACCAGTAGATCATGTTTGTGCGACCGAAAACCTTGTCATCAGTATTTTCTTTATCTGTCCAAGGTATGACATCTTCCTTTTTCCAGTCAATGTGAAACGATGTCTTTGACCCGGGGGAACATTTGCGTGATCCGAACTTTACTTATCCATGACCTGGAAGTCCTTCATCTTTACCTTAAAGTGCGTTTTCTGGTTAGATAATTTTTGATCCCCTCAATCGTCAATTTGGAAACCTTGATCCAAGACATTTGATTCTTAGTTTCATTGTTTTCTAGCACTTGAGCTTGAACTTGAACTTAGAGCTTGAACTTAGAGGCCTTGGCCCTTAATCCTTGATACTAAAATCTAACCACCCTTGCTATATATGCATGTGGTGGGGAAACAACCGCCAAACCTCTTCTATCGTTTGCAGGTACTTTCGATTGTATGACCAGGATGATCGCCAAGGCTTACTTGAGCTTTACCACGACCAGGTAAGACACGGTAGTATTCAAATCAGCACAACATTGTATGACGTCTTCGTTTTGTTTCTATCAATCTTTGCAAACATTTCTTATTTTTCTTTTTAGCTTGACCCCATGTTTGGGGAGCCCTTAAAAAGATTATCATCTTTTTAAAAGATAATTCATATTCATACTAACACCTTATGTGAATGAATGTGGATATTTCAAATCAGAATGGCCCCCTTGTTTCTTGTAGGCCTCATTTTCTCTCAGTGTAAACACCAACGTTTTCTCGAAGGATTACGGCCGTGAACGGTGAGTAAGATATTTGGCTATCTTAGAGATTTCTGATATTGGTTTCCTGCTGGTGTTCGCCTCCGTACTGCCGTTTATTCTACTGAGTAAAACCAATTATCCTCTCCCACGCAGCCAACAGCCACTCAATGAGTATTTCCAATTCAGTAGAAACCTGAAGCGTTTACGAGACAGAGGTGGGTACACAATGCATTCTAACAAAGCTCGACCTTTGATCTTTGATCTTGGGTTGATTTCTCATTATGCGCTTTGTCTTTATGCTCCACATAAGAGTTAGTATTCATGATCGTGTCGTTGTACTCGAAAATAGGTTAGCTCAGCAACAAATTTTTTGTTGAACTATTACATTTAATCGTCGTGTGATGTTATGAAGAATATAGGGTTAAAAACTAATCAAGCGTTGTTGCCTAATTCCCGTTGCCCACTATGAAAGATTTTTCGGATTCTTTTTAACACTGTTGCCATCAATTTTACGTTTTACCCTTGACCTGACATTTGACCTTTGAACCCATAGATTGACTTTTTGATGTTTTTCTTGCTATCCAAAAACAGCAAAGAGATCCACTTTGATAAAGCACACTAAACTGTCCACTGTTGCGTTTCTCAACGAACTGCCAAAATCAAAACATGATTTGTCGTCATTTGCCGTTGATGTCGTCATCGAAACGGTAAGGATGCAAGTTTGTTTTTTATAATGCCGTTCGGTTGCCTTTGCTGGCTTGTTTCTGATAGTCTGCAACGAAGCAGGCTGAACGCTGTAGCTTTCAACAGATGATCTGTATCTGAGATGATTTTTTAATGGGCCTAAATTCTGTTGACGAACTGAACTATTTCAACTTTTCCATCATTATTTAAATTGAAAAAATGAAAACTTTTCAGAAGAAGGATGCTTTAATAAAGGTGGTAGTTTATGTGAAATGAATGGTGGTAACTGAGAATGTATCGTAGATTCGTATTTTATATTCCACAGAAGCTAGAATCCAAGATGTGTGCCTTCTATTGCCCATTTCGATATCTTTTTTACATTCTATTGCCTATTACCGATCCAGATTTTCCAAAACGTATCATATTTTTTCAAAATCCTTTCTAGAGTAAATTTGTATGCTTCATCATTCGAGGACATTTTTCTGAAGGTAGGCGATACATCTTGTTCACTCCATTCCTTTATTTTCCAAAAGTTATTATGTGGAGGAATGTCACCATCTGGAGCTCCGAAACCCAACTAGTTGGATCGGAAGAATTTGACACACAAATAGACAATGCATGATTTTCGTTGGGTTGCTTCACGGAACCAAAAACCGCCAGCATTTTACTCAGTCCCATTGGAGTGACACATTAAATTTGTGACCATGCCTTGTTGGGTCACGTCAGACTTATTAAAGTGACAAAAGGTATTTGATACCATCCACTGAAACCAAGTCAGCTTTTCTTTGATGATCTTTGAGGACATTCATCAGAGCCAGTTGTGCTATGTTTTATCGTTATATTAAAGAGACTGAAAATAGCAAAACCTACCTATATGCATATAGACAAGTTAATTGTTTCTCAATTTTGCCCTATTTGAAAATACGTGGCCGTGGAATGCAATGATGTAGTTGGGGTTGAATTAGGTTAATTTAGCGCGTTTCCTTTGCAGGTGAAACGCGTGATACCCCGCGGGCATTCTCCAGGACCTTCTTACTGCTGTTGTCTCCAAGGTTTCTATTCTAAATTTACTTCTATAGATTTTCTCAACATTGCCTCACCATCGATTGTTTCACCGTATGAGAATATATATATATATATATATAACACGTTAAACCCCTAATATCACGTCTCATATCAAAAACTTTAGCATCAACATGTTTTTGTTACTTTATCACCTATACACCTTCTCGTTATCATCTGAAGGATGTTAATAATTCCTAGTAATAATTTTCTTTCTAGTTTAACCTTTGCAAGTGCATCTTTGACTGCTATTTTTGTATGCCTGCAAAATAATTTCTTATTGCGTAGCTAGTAGAGAGGACCCTGGGGAAGATTAGTTATTAAGGCTAACCAGGTTTATCCTCTGTAAATAAAGTTTATCTATCTATCTATCTATGCAGTTATGTTCTCGAAGCGAAGTGTAATAACCAATAACTTTGTAATTAGGTTGTATAAACCATAGGGTTGTATCGGACTTTGTATGATTGTAAGGGTGCTTTTATGTGATCATACGAAATGTTCTTTTCCAGTATAAAAATAATGAATGACCAGCTGCATATTAGAAATCCTATTAAAGAAATCATCCAGGTAAATTCACTTTGCAATAGTAAAGTACTTTGTTTTTCCATGCAAAAATTATGTCCCGCTGTTTCTTGATTTGTAAAATTATATAATGCGAAACATTTGTTCACAAATATTAACTCTTTTTTGGTTATTTATTCTCTTTTCCAATACAGTTTTCATACCATTTCCATAAACTTCCTCTTCAATTATTTTTAGTTTACGTTGCCGTGCTTCAATTGATCCTGGCCCTTCATCGGCGATGCAATAAACTCTTTACCTGCAGCATGGTCTGCCAGTTTAAATTTCCAGTTGTCGATTATTGTTCAGGTTTCTTTGTTCTCCGATGTAATTATATAAATGTTGTCTAGGGAACGCCAACCGACACATCAACATCAACAGCTGTTAGGCCTCCTGAAAGTGTCGCCTTGTCAAGCGAGGTGTGTTTTGTTTCAGTATCACATCATTCTGTGCACTGCTAAATGCCAATAGTGACATGTGAATAGTGTTACTTTAGATCCAAGCATTTCCATTTCAAAAACTTTGAGTATTAAATATTACATAACAAAAATATACGTTTAAAGAACCTGTGAAAAATCTTTGGCTGCAGATGTTTTACCAGGCTCCCTATGGTTTTGTTGCGCTGCTACCTGAAGCTGTTGTACGCACTTTGAGTCGTGTGTGTGGTACGGTACTTCTCTAGCATTAGTCATTCAAATTGGTATAGGTACTAATACTTTCAAAAGCAATCTTCTAAATATCAACTAAAAAACCTCACTTTTGATAAGCTCACTGTTTGCAATGCACGCAAATGAGGTACCTTGTTTAATTGGCACGTCACGCATTTTGTACCATTGCAGCAACAAGAGCTTGTCAAAAAGTTTTCCGAAGCAAGCAAAATGAATTGGGATTTCAGCCTCAAGTAAGTACACTATGCGTTGTTTGGCGTGGGTAGATTTTGGTCATCATCGGATCTCATAAAATTTGATGCCTAGTTTCTGTCGCTTAACTGTGGTCAATGTTTAATTTTCAAAGGTGCTTGCAACTGAATAACTGGGACTTCCTGAAATCAGGCCAGGATTTCACAAGACTGCAGGTATGCTCCCTTTAGATCTATCGAGATTCAAGTTTAACTGCGACGTGGAGAGAGAAGAGAAATAATTACTATCAACTTTTGCATATTTCTGACGATTGCCTGTTCTGAAGAGTATCTGGCGAAAAAGATTATTTAAATAGGTTAATTATGGTTCTGTTGTGCCGTACCATTTAATTAATCTAATTATTTAATGACATTTTTGGCTTAGGATGAAGAAGGGAAAATATCTCACTCCAGATTTTTAAGTCATAAATATAGCGCTCAGCTCATTCGCACTTTATCTTCATAGCTGTTTTCCTCCCATGTCTTTGAACACGTTATTTTCCATGAATTGAAGCTGACTTTCTAACAACATCTATTTTAGCAACAAGGAGGTATACCACCAGAAGCTTTCAAAAGATAAAAACGAGGAACTTTGCATGAATCACGGCTACATGCTCTGATTTGTAATAATGTATTAGGGATTTTGAAACACTAGCTAATGTCTGTAATTGTGATTTGACTAAATTCCACGATTTTGTTCATATTTTAAACTTTTCCCGTCATTTCATTTTAGTTGAGGCAAAATTATCTTCCTGCACTTCTTTCGTTCATTCGAAGTTTCAATAATAAAGCAAAGGCTGTTAATATTATGCTGTGATTAGACCAACCCACTAAGGCTAGAAATTGGTTGGTGTAACACATTCAACTTATGTAGCTGCAATACACACCTCTAGGCATTCCGTAGGCATTGATCCTTTCCGTAGGCATTGATCCTTTCCCTGGCCAATACTCCTTTAAGTATTAAATCAGGTTTTGAAGCAACGCTATTTTTATCTTGGCCTGGTTCAGGCGTGATGTCCTTTTCTTGACGAGCCTAAAGTCTCTACCATTTGAAGTGATGTCCCTATCAACTTGAATAAAAGAACCTGATTTTCTCTTTCTTTGTATTTTTATTTCAGCTTTTATAGGCAAAATATGATTAGCTTTATTGTGGTTGTCAAACCAAGAAAAAATTTGTATTGGTTCTTCAGGCTATCAAAATAAGGCTTTTTATTTGGAATTTGCCCCGAGTTTTAAAATTAGTGTTTCTTTTCAAAATCTTATCTGTAGGTAGCAATTCTTTCGTTGATGCAACCCGACTACGTGTACAAAAAAACAAGCAATTATTCAAAAAAATCCAAATCTAAAAAATCAATTACGGCATAATACAGTTAGAAATAGTTCATTTCATGCAAGAGGGAAAGGCACAGAATAGCAAATGAACATCAGGAATCTTTATAGAGCCTCTGATGTTGGAACTTTTATCAAAACGTGGCTGAATATATTTCAAATATATTTTCATGCACTACACTGTATCTAGAACTCGTAGCGCGGATGCGTTCGCCTTGGAACTCTCCAACAAACGCAGAACGAGCACGTGACTTCAAGTGGAGAACGGGCCCCATGCCTTTTCCTTCCGCGCCTCCTCAACGGCTTTGTGATTGCATTTGTAGGTTGCATCGTAAGGAACCTTCGTCTCATTGTACTTGCTGATAATGCGTAGCAATTCTGCAACAACATCAGGCCGCTGCGCGCTCAGATTGTGGTGCTCACCCATGTCTTGTGATATATCATAAAGGCCGTTCTGAATACGAGGCAAATTGGAATCCAGCAAATATCCGTTGAACTTCTTAGGGTCCAGAGGCCTATCAGTCACATTGCCAGCTTGTCTCCCTGTGCACTCGGGCGGCTCTAGCCAACCCATGTCTAGCTCAGATATCAACTTCCATTTGCCTTTCCTTACCGAGTAGCTATGGCTGTTTATGTTATGGACAATGTGTTCCCTTTTGGACGTGCGACCCAACTCCGAGACAGCCTGCCACACATCGACTCCATCGAGTGCAGAATGCTCTTCACTCCTATTTGCTTTGCTTGGTGAAAATTCCTTATGCTCGCCGTCCGTAGTGAATGCTAACACAGTTTCACTTGAAGTCGAGTGTAGGCCTGACCACCTACGGCCTCTCGAACTGTGCTTCTTAGCGAGGTTTAAAAGAGTTGGAAACCAATCCGAAACATGGACAAGTGAATCGGACTTAAATCCTGTTCTTTTCAGAAACCCACCGCTCAGAAATGAGACCGATTTGATTCCTCCTTCCCACAGCGTACCCTTGGCACCCCTCAGCGGCCAGTTGTACCCGGCAAAGCTGGGATTTCCCCCATTGTCCGACAAGAATAGAAGCAGGGTGTTGTTCCACAAGCCCCTATCGACGAGGGCATCCGTCAACAGGCCCATCGAATTATCCAAGTAAGAAGCCATCCCAGCATAAGTCTGGCGATCTTTGTCTTTAATATGGCTGTACATTGATGAATATTTCCTCGGAACTTGTAGAGGATCGTGGACATTCTGATATGACATTACTAGAAACAGCGGCTCATTCTTGTTATGATCCTCTATAAACTTCACGGCTTCTTCGTCAAATATCTTCGCGCTATATTCTCCCTGCCTGTCTCTGACAATCCTTTCTTGGTCTCTGAAATCCAAGAAACTTGCATCTTTCTTTACCTTTTTGCACCGGTGGGCAGTTTGATTATGCAAGTAATAATCAATCGCTCCTGAGTAAAATCCATAAAACCTGTCAAATCCTCGCCTCGTTGGTAGAAAACCCGGCTTTGAAGATCCCAAATGCCATTTCCCGAACAGCGCAGTTTTGTATCCGAGCCCCTTCAACTTCTCAGAGAGCAAAGTTTCGGTCAATGGGAGGCCTTTGTCTTCATCAGGCGAAAAGACGTTTTCGTTCAAGCCGGCTCCTAAATGAATTGGATACTTTCCCGTAAGCAGACTTGCCCTTGACGGCGAGCAAAGGGGCTGTACATAATGGTTAGTCAATATGATTCCTCGGCGCGCTAGTTCGTCGATATTAGGGGTTTTTACGGCCGACAATTCTTGGTAACCGAGATCGGACCAGCCAAGGTCATCTGCAATAGCTATGACGATGTGTAGTGGAAGTCTGTTCGCCTCGACACAGCTCCAAAGCAGCAGGAGCCAGAGCCTATGGCACATCCTCATGGTCGTGTACTCCATCTGAAGAGTGCGACTTGGAAAGCTCTTCTTTTGCCGAATGCTAATTCATTTAATATCAACAACGCTGGGTACATACCAAGTGAATTCTTTCACCAAACCAACGACCTAATCTTTGCAAGGTACAGACCCTTCTCAATGCTTTGTACACACGGAGAAAGTCGTTTAACACAGCAGTCGTTAAATAGGCCGCTACGGCAACCGGGAATATTTTGATCCGTGCTCAGTGAAGCAAGAGTTTTTAACTGCCTGTGTGCAGAACAAGACCCACCTGTTTAGATTCACCAAGAGCCTTTACCAGAAAAGAGAGCGAGTGCATGCCATCAAGGCTGCGTGTCATTGAGATCGCGTGTCATTGAGGCTAAGACCATAAGTAATTACCACTCCACAGAACATCAGTGGCTAAATTTACGCAAGAAACCAATTTTAAATGGCGAATGTTGCTGGAGAAACTGTTTAAATTATTTCTTGTTCTCCAAAACTGCAAAGTCTTCGTGAATTCGCCATTAGTCGGGGAGTAAGAAGGGATCAATCTTTGCGATCAGAGGCCACGATTTTACCTCACCTTACATGAGACTTCCATCCCTGTCACAGATGCTCTTGAGGTTTTTTGCCAGCACCTGTACCATTCGAAGAGCCAAACAAATTAAATGCTTTGTTCTCAATATGACTTCACAAGCCAATACAGTTACAATGTCAAAATCATTCGAGAAAGAGTAACGAAAGAGTTTAGTCAAAAGTTTGAATGAATAACTGAATGAATGAAAATTTTTTATGTGTTTAAGTGTAGAATAACATTCGAAAAATAAGTCATTCTGATTTTCTAGCTGTGTGAAGACAATGCTTTCGTGTTCCTACAAGTGTGCATGTAATTGAAAGATTTGCAAATATTCGTTTGTAGAAAATAGAGAAACGTTCTTTGAAATCGACTTTTAGATGACAAATTAGGCGACAAATTCGACGACTAGCTAGGGCAACTTGGCTGCTTTAGACATCCAGTTAACCAAATAAAAGCCGATCGACACAAAGCTTAATAGGATTAGCAGAGAAGACTTGTTAATACCCTTGTTAATACCCTTATTAATACCCTTGTTAATACCCTTGTTAATACTCTTTTTGATACCCTTGTTAATACCCTTGCTAATACTCTTTTTAATACCCTTGTTAATACCCTTGTTAACACCCTTTTTAATACCCTAGTTAATACCCTTGTTAATACCCTTTTTAATACCCTTGTTAATACCCTTTTAAATACCCTTGTTAATACCCTTGTTAACACCCTTGTTAATACCCTTGTTAATACCCTTGTTAATACCCTTTTTAATACCCTTGTTAATACTCTTTTTGATACCCTTGTTAATACCCTTGCTAATACCCTTTTTAATACCCTTGTTAATACCCTTGTTAATACCCTTTTAAATACCCTTGTTAATACCCTTGTTAATACCCTTTTTGATACCCTTGTTAATACCCTTGCTAATACCCTTGTTAAAACCCTTGTTAATACCCTTGTTAATACCCTTTTTAATACCCTTGAAAAACATCAACTAACCAACAAATTTATCCTTTAACGATGTAAAATCGTAAAACTGCAGAACTTCAAATCATTTACTGCAATCCGCTGCAAACTTTTTAAGTTGCCTAATAACTCTCCTTGTGGCTTGGCTTTATAATTTATTGATCAATTTCAAGCATATTGTAAATAGTTAAATTATGCTTAGTTTTTAACAGTCTGAATTTCTAATTAGAGACTGAAGCTTCCATTTCTCTGTTGAATTTCAAGAGTCAAGCGTGCCAGAGACGAAGAAGGAAAAGTTAGCTTTCTGTTTTCTTTTATTCTTACGGCCAGTAATAAAAATATATGAATTACGCATAAAGTTTGCAGGCTCAAATAATCATATGCTCACCCTTAAAGCTAGTCTAGCTAGTTGAACGAAACCTAATAGCAAAATGATTTCTCTTTCATAACTACAGACAGAAAAACCGAAAGTTTAAAGTTCTAGTAATAATGAACTACTTCTGAGAATTTCGATCACCACAAAAAATATACTCCATAGCTCTATGTCACAGATTGCCAATTAGCAAGGCTTCCACGATCGTTCCTTGCTGCATCGAGGTCATCTGTTCTGACCTGGCAGGAAGCATCAGCAAGGCATTAGCCGATCGCATACTGAGCAATCGGCTGCTGCATTGGCTCCCTGTGGTATGAGCAACAGGCAGATTCTCGTTTCCATGCCACTGCAACATTGCTCGGTGATATTCCGGTCTTGGATCGAGGTTGACATTAAAACCCAACTGAAAAGAGAGAAAATACGCCAAAATGATCAACTAGCAAAAAAATAGTATCTAGTGTGTCCAGTTCATTCTCAAGTAAATTATGGGGAAAGCTCCAAATGTTACTTTCAATTAATTTTCTGCAAAACTAAAAAATTCATGAGAGAAAATTTTCTTCATGCTATCAAGAAATTGTATTCACGCATCCGGAGCTACCCACTTCTGCCACAAAAGCTTTCATTTGGCCAAAATTAATCATGAAAAACCTTGCAAATGCCACCATATGCCAATAGCATTACATAATAAAGTCAAACTTGATCTGAAGGATCGATTCGAAAAATTCTGTTTTTCTGTAAAAGACAATGATTCACAACAGATGCCATTTATAGTGTCTTGAGAAAACCAAGGCGAACAAACCTTTGCTTTGATTTTTCGTAAGTTTGGATCGGGGAACCCAGACATCTTTTTCAGGGCGGGTATAACAAACAGATAAAAAGTGACTAACGCGGATACAGGATTTCCTTGGAAGTAATAAAAAGCAAACTGTTACAGTGATTTACAGGCAGAGTCACTGCTGAAAAAGAATGAGGATATCAATTGCAGATATCCCGTTGGTCAGAAAGAATAAGTAGGCCTTGTTTCCAGTAGCATATTGGTAAATAAACGTACTTAATGTTACTACCTGGTAGTGCAAAAAACAGCTTGTGAACGCCACCAATTTTACCACTAGCAAATGTTGTTGGTTTACTAGAAAAAAATAAAACACCTTAGAAAGCAGTTGAGGAAGAGTTTGGATGATTTTTGTAATGTTTGATCACTGTATTCCCTTTGAAGTTTCAACCAATTGGTGAATTGTAGAATCAATTCAAAGTGTGATTCTTTCAAAAGGAAAAATCCTGGATCGCAGTCACTTGCCCGAAAAAACGTGCACTCAATTCTTCTATTCTATGACAAGCCTCTTGCGTGGATCAACAAACAAAACTTCGGAAAGAGTAATTCCCTACAATACTTTGAAATACCATCACAGGCATAAATGTTTTTGATAACAGATAAGATTTTCAAAAAGACAAAGAGATAATATCAAATAAAGGATATGAGATGAGATAATCATAACAGATGGCGATGTCATCAAGCATTAACTTTTTATCTAATGAATAAGGACGACTATGAAAGTAAAATATGCAACAGTTTCAAAAGAATAATAATATATTTATATTTTTCTATATCCAATTCTATATTTCAAACCCAGGTTTCATGTGCACTCTGCCAAAATGAACAGTTGCGTTGAGGCTTTCTTCTAAAACCGGCTTCAGAATATCCTGTTAAGGAATCAAAAGTCTAGCGATCAAAAATACTTTAAAGTTCTTCACAGTCAAGGTATTGGGAATATAAAATATTGCATATAAACCGTTTTGGGCCATTGATGTTAAGAAGAGTAGCGTTAAATGGCAACTGAAAAACGCACGGCCTAATTATTTGCCTATTATGAATCAAGCAAACAAAAAGCACGGATCACGCGAGGCATCTCGGCTTTTCAATGGTTTGCCAGCCAACTACGAATAGATAAGGACAGTTTGAAAGACCCTCACCAATTCTCCCATTGATACTCCCCCAGTTGTGATAACGATGTCGGAAGATTTCGCAGCTTCCCGTAATTTTGTATACAAATCGTTTGGTCTGTTGAAAGAAAACGAGATTTCTACTATAAACGAAAAAAACATTATCACAAATCAGATATAAAAAGCCTTTTCTATAAAAATATCCAAGTTGCATTTTATTGAATTCAGTCTCCCATACAGATCACAAAATATAATCTATTAATAATACATTATGGTTAGAGATCTGTCAATTATCAAGTCTTTGTGTGGCAAAATATGGAGGAAACGGGGGGCCTGAATTAAGGTTGGGTCTTTATTAACCTCTGGTGAGCTTCGCAAATAGGATTAGAAGATTCAAATATAAAAGTCCTGAACTCTGCCCCTCCCCATCCCCTTCTCCTACAATGCGGTACGCAGGAGTACAATAGAAAGTAAGGCAGACCTATCTACAGCTATCCCAGCATCCTTTCCAACAAATCCCTCAGACTTTATGGCAGCTAAGAGAGTCGACTTGTTTGTATCGTATATTTGGCCTGGCTTTCTTGCTTGTCCAGGGTTCACAATCTAGTTGAGGGTTGAAAGCGGACAAAAGTTCTTTCAAACATACTTTTTAACTAGCAGAAAATGAGAACTATAGTAGACAAATATATCGTCAACGAATAAAGTCAACGCTTAATTTTCCTTAATCGTGAAGATACTCAAAACGTTTGATACGATTTGTAATTTAGCATCACAATGAAAATTACACAAGAAGAGTGTCTCATCAGGACGTCAGCAAAATAGAATAACAAAATGGTTGCCAAATAAACTCATACGTAAACTGACTTTCGAGTGAAAATGAAAACACTGATCGAAAAGCGTCTGACATTATAATAGACAAGAAGCCAAATGAGAGCGGAACCAAGACCTCGTTTCCAGTTGATAGCACTGATATGGCCGGCTTTTTGTAGACGTTGACCTGGTTGCGCGAAAAGAAAACAATAACACTAGAGGGTATCGATAATGAATCACCTACATTGACTAAAAACGCTCAACAGTCAAAATGATACTAGTTAATGTTGACAGATTGGAATCGCACGTTTTAAGTTTACTTTCACTCTCGCACAAGAGTCTATCAAGTCCTATTAAAACTTGGAAAATCAATGATAGGGATTTACCTTGTGGGGTTATCGATTCAGACCGGCTACACTATGAAGGTTCGGCGTTTGATTCTTTTTTGATGAACAATTTTTGGATCTAAGTGTACAAGATACTCACTTTTGTAACTCCTGCGGTGGACAGCAAGCCAACCTCTGCGGGGCCAAGAATATCTCCTTCAGAGAGGATTCTCCCGCCACGTGGAATATCGAAGCCAACGGACCTAGGCAGAAATGACGAATCTTTACCAGCGCGGGGATACAGGACTTAGCCAAGGTTATAACTATAAGAGGGAAAAAATATTTTGCTAGAATAACGAATAATGAAGGATTTTAAGACAGAAACCTTAAAGGAAACAGCAAGTAAAATTTCTGGAGCATAAAAAAACTCTAGAGAGAATTTTACGCCTATTAATTTCTCTGAAAAGTATAAATACATCAATTAAAAGAAGTGTGATGCTCCATGTTAATTAAATGCCTTGGATTATCGACTTCCAACAGCGAGAATCAGTGGGAAATTGATTAGGCAGCCATTTTCATCTGCATTAAAGGTCATAGGTCAACCACTTTCAAGAACTAATGAGTACTGTTGAAGGCAAAAAATAACAAACTCAACCTTATGTCCTGCCCAACCTTAACCGGTTCCAAAATACGAATCTTCACTTCTTTACGACCCTGTTAAAGATGAGAAATGTATTGATAGAGTTTTAAGTTTTATAATTCATTGAGTTGTTTCGAAAAAGACCCTGGAGAGTAACGCCTTGAGCAGCTAGTGCTAATAAAATAAAGATTATGAGAGAAAATAAAGAGAAATGAAAGCAGTCTTTCATCAATGAGAGAAATAAAAATCCTGGATTTCAAAAAATTTTTACTCAACCCTGGATATTTGATCAATCGTCTATGTGTAAAAAGGAAGGTAATAAATTCTTATGCAGTACAACAACATTTGCGACAAACGGCACATAGCCTCGAATCCAAAGGCATACCATGTCCGCGCTTTCAACAAGCTCGGTATCTTCAACCTGGACAACAGCGTCAGCGCCCGGCGGCAAAGGTGCTCCGGTCGTTATTCTGAAACAGTGTCCGGGCTCCAAAGTCTTAGATACCTAGATTTTACCAGAGAAAACAATATTGCATACTCAAATGGATCTTGTTTTTCCAGCCTTTAGAACTGCACTGTTATGACTGTCGCAATGGCAAAACATCTGGGCTACGCAATACCACAACGCCAATGCGATAAATGGCGGAGAAATTGCACCATCTAGCGAAAGCTTTCTCGTGTAACGGCAGTTGACTGTTCGACCGGGTCAAAGGTTAACAGTTAACTATCAGGCCAAGCTTTCTCATGTAACGGCAGTTGACTGTTCGACCGGGTCAAAGGTTAACAGTTAACTATCAGGCCAAGCTTTCTCGTGTAACGGCAGTTGACTGTTCGACCGGGTCAAAGGTTAACAGTTAACTATCAGGCCAAGCTTTCTCGTGTAACGGCAGTTGACTGTTCGACCGGGTCAAAGGTTAACAGTTAACTATCAGGCCAACCAATGAATCAATAAAGTTACACACCTCTACATGATAAACCACTAAGCCTAAGGCTCTTGCGAATTTTCTGAACAAACAATTGGACGAAAAAGTCCCGGTTCCCGCTTATCTCACCTAATTTAAGAATAAAATTGACATAGCTGCCATGAATAAAGGTAAATATATACAAGTTTCAGCTGAATATGACGAAAAACGCATCAGAAGAATCATACATGCAAATATGTGCAATGCTAGCTAAAACCCCAGCAATACTGGTGCGATGTTCATAATATCTTCAAAGTATGTGCCAAACATTGTTTAAGGTGAAGGGGAAGTTGAATTGGGGCTTACAGTGGTGGGCATATTTCAATCGGTGTGCAAAGGAAAGGGTAGGCGTATCGGTGTGCAAAGGAAAGGGTAGGCAAGAAAGGAAATCAATTCAGAGAACAGAATACGAGGATCAACTTGGCCCTAAACAATCATATTCGTGCAATCCCGTCACGGGTCATGAAAAAATAATTCCTTAAAACGAGGTGCCCTCCTTATTCTTTAGCCAGACACGAGAAGCACGGGAAACATGCCATTATAGCTCATCTATGGAATCAAGTGACTCAGCTGCAGAAAAGACGGTAGAAGAAAAATGGAAACTAGTGTCCTGTCAAGATGAATAAATACGTACCACACTACCAGCTGTGACATTGTCTTTAACAATTCTGTTTCCTATTCCATCCGCAGCTTTGGGATATATGGACAAAAGCAATAATCAACATTCATACAGGGATAATACTAAAGAAGTTGAATCCTTTAAATCGCTCTCCGGATTACACACAATCTACTATGTGAGTAAATGACCCTCAAATTTCAGTTCAAGTCATACACAAAATGTTGCTTTGTGGTTCACGAAATAGCTAACTCACCAATCACAGCGTATCCATCCTTTATCGAGGCAGGAAAAGGAGGATGAGGTTCTGGTGCAACGACATCTTCAGCCAGTACCATCCCAAGTGCATCTAGATAGGCAGGCAAAGGTAACAGTTGACAGAGTTCTAAGACACTGTTTTACAAAACATCTCCATACACCCCTCCTCAAATACAAAGTCATTGATGGCTACGCAAAGCTTTAGAGCAAAGGCCAAGGTCATAATGTCAAAGGTCAAAATGATTTAGTCATACATGTAAAGAGGGGTCTATAGTCAAACAGCCTCAAAGGTTTACCTTCAAGTATTCATACAAATTATAAACAACCGCCACTAGAAAAGGTGCACTTGTTGTGTTGAAAGTTCCTATAAAAGGCTTTTAAATAAAAATATCGTATGTCTTGAAAAGCTTAAGAACATCCACGTAGAGAATCCTCATGGAGTCTCTGATAGCCATAGTCAACTAGAAAATGTGGGTTTAAAAAATCTCCTTTGTTAAATAATTTGTCACTAATCATAGATATGTTCACACGTGTGTGAACTTGAATCGAGTCACGATGGAAGAGATTAAGGGAAACTAGCACTCACCTGGTACTGGGAGTTTATCGACGACACCTAGAAGGAGGGAGTGCTTGAGAACGAGGGGTATTGCTTCACCCATAGACATCATTGGGTACGGCGATTTTCTGTCTCTTTCGGCTACATGCTCAAGATACCGCAGCTCTGTAAAGAGAATGAGCACAATGACATCAAAAAAGGACAAATGTTGAATTCGAATTAAAGACAAACAGTTAACGAGTTGCATAAACAAAAATTTTTTCTTGTAGGCTTCAATTCGCTAGTATTGTTATTCTATAGAAATTAACTTAAACAAAAAGGTTTCACTCGTCATAAACTTACTTTTAGCTTCGCTTTCCTTCGAAGTACCATCTTCGGTCTTGTGGGCACAGATATGAGTTCCAGAGCTCGCTGCCTGTAACAAACAGTAAAAGGAGAAAAACCATTTACAAGTCTATAAATGTTGATAAGAAATGGTTTATGAGAAGTGAGTAGCAAATTAGGTACCGAGTACTATTTGAACATATATGAAGACACAAAGAGATGTTATGAGATTTTGGGGTTAAACAAGACGCGAGGAGACTTTGCGACAGCAAAAACAGGTTGACAACACGATGCGATGAGCCAAGGTTTCGGGGGGCCTATGGCGTCTTGCAACTAAGAACAATTTGCAAAGGCACCACGTGGAATCATAACAATTTCGACGGAAGAAGAACTTGAAGAAGATCTGTCTACCAAAAAATTTTAAACAAGGGCAGATGATTTTTGCCTCGGGCACCGAAAACCGCCACTGTGCTTAAGTCGGGAAGAAACGATTAGAATTTGATAGACGAGTGCCTGTCTAATTCAAGACCATGACTGAGAACGATAGAAGACATTAGGCAGTTGGTGGCTGATCTTACATAAATTATGATCTAGAGAGTCTGAGTACAATCTGAGTACTGCAGTGACTTAACCGAGCCATATCTACGTTTAGAGTCCATTTATCATGGCTGTCAGCGTGAGGATAAACACTTGAATAACAGTCAGCCTACTTACTACTGGGGCTGGTTGTAAACTCTTTGCTAAAGTATTCCCTTGCATTCCATCGTGCAATTTCTTTACTAGCTGCAGGTTTTCGCCCAGCAAATCTGAAAGAGAAGAGCTGTACTCAAAATGAAGCGGTTAAAAATGTGAGAAAACCAACCAAAAACAGATATAAGGCAAAAACCTTGAGCTAAAAGAAGTAATCAAGTGCAAAATTTGCTTTAAGAGTTCCTAGTAGATTAGTAAAGCGAGTTTGTCTTTTTCTTCAATGGAAGTAAGACCACAATGCTTAAAAATATTCAATGCTTTTACATTGATTTATTCTATGATTGCTTAAGGTAGCATATTGAATAGATTCTCTGGGAAGAAATCAAGCGTGTCACCGGTAAAGAAAGACATAGTAGTACCACCGCAGCCTTGAGGTAAATGGGGGCTGGGTTTGGGGTGTTGTAGAAAAGAATGGAGAGCGCCAATTTGAAATCACAAATATCGAGCTGCTTTTACCTAGTAGGTCCTATAGAAATTTCATTTATTTCATAGAAATTTCATTTATTTCATAAAAAATTATCTATCAGCTACAGTTTTGCAGCAGTTATTGAAAAAGAAAGCTCATCAAAGAAAAATATTTCTAAAATAAGGCAGGAATGAACAATGGTACGGCAGAAAAATTCTCACCAAGAGCATGTGGCAGAGCTGGAAGAATAAACCCAAAACATTCCTAAAATACATCAAAAATTCGAAAAGTTTTTATAAAATCATGGATAAAAATAGTTTGCAATGCGATGCTCATTTGTTACAAACTGGTTTATGAAGCCTATTGCTCTAGATGGCTAACCAAAATTGCTCTAGATGGCTAACCAACAAAAATTATGAAACGGATCAATCTCTCTGAACAAAATTCTTTCTCATTGAAAATAGTTTCCTGATGAGAAAAGTTATAAAATTCAAAAGCATTAAATTTAGAGTGAATCACTAGCTACATAAAAGAGCCAATAGATTGAATTAAGTTATCTTAAAAAACACACACTTCGCAAAACTATTGAGCATGAGGCTGTAATAAAGCATTCTTCTTTCTAAACAAATCACTTTGAGATAAACAATTATAGCTATCTTGCATATCTTTCCTTGGAATTACTTACCTACTTACAACTTAATGCATACCTGTGCTGCTTTTGGACTTCCAGGAAGATTAACTATCAAGGTTCTGTTCCTTATTCCACAGGCTGCCCTATACACAACATGTTCCTTCATAGAATTTTTATGACTACACAATGCAGAGTAAAAGCATACCAGGTCATATTTGGATTAAAGCACTGGAATTTCAAGTAAAAGATATTTAAAGATTGCAATTTATCAGCTTGCAATATAAAAAAAGAATAAACTGTTTTCATTTAAATAGAGCTCTAAATTGTTTCCAGGTTTTCTGAAGCACTGAATGATGTCATACATGCAACCTAAGTGATAGTCAGTTACCGTGAAAGCATTGCAAACTTAGTGATGCTTAGTGATCCAGCTGTCATAACATGTGTCAGACCATTTGCCGCCTTGTAAATAACTTCCTTTGTGGCCTGCAAACCAATTCAGATATCCTTTTTTAAAGAAATGGAAGCTGAGAATGTTTCTGAAGGTTGTTCAATGACTAGTAAAAGCATCCCGAGAATACGAGCAGCTTATAGTGACAAATCCATAGTAATGTTGATGCTCCCTTTCTCCTAAAAAGTCCTGGAAAATACATTATGCACCACATATTGTTTAAGCTAAAATATTGTAAATTCTTAGCTTTTGTAGTATTTTGGCAAAAGAAAACCTCTGTTGCACAACTTGTTACTTGCACTGCTGATGTGTTAATTTGGCTTTCATTTATCTTATACAAACATTAGCACACTTTACCTCTGGTGTGACATCTCTCAGACCAAAGCCAGTTCCTCCTGTTGTCAATATCAGCTGACAGTTCTCCACATCTGACCACTGTAGTAGCATATCCTGGTGAAAGGAGGGTGATAAATGACCTGACAAATCCAAGGTGAATATTAACAATCTCTATTTTAGAAAACATGTCATTGATCAAGATCAGTGTTGACCATTGCTAAAAAAGTGCAACTGGACTAGGGTATTCTGAAAAACAAAATGTATTAAACAAATGTATTATCATGACATGGTAATTTAATACCTACCATGTCAACTTGTACTCAAGATTGCAAATACCTTGATTTGATCCTTTTCATCTGGGACTACCTCTTGTAACAGTTTACATGGATGTCCTCTGGAACAAAAAATACTATACCATAAATTGGTGATAGTAATTGAGGGCCCACAATAAAATGTTAGCATGTATTTGTGAGTTATTCCAAAAAGGATTACAAAAACATATGCAAACTGCCTTCTGCTAATCCTTTGTTCATTTTGCAACACCAATAGCTTCAGAAATGTGGGATAACAGACAAGTACAATTGTTGATATAGGCACATTTAATTACTGCTCTTTAAAATAATGAGGCATTATAACTCTGTTTATGTCAGCAGTATAAATTCAAAAAAGTTTTCTGTAATGGACACGAGATGCTTAATTAGCCTAAAAAAGGATTCTTGAGTCGTGGTTTCATGAAGATTATGTTGCATCCTTAAGATCTACTAAAAAGTGTTTGTGAAAGGAATGAAGCCAATCACGACAGCCAAATCTTCCAACAAAAGTAGAATATGACAAAAAACTAGAAAACCTTCATTTAACTTCAAGGCTAATAATTTATAAATTTAAAAAAGACTACAGAAGAAGACCAATCCTACTCATTAAATGATTAAAAGAAGCTAGGAATATCTTTACCTGATAATTTCTTTCTTCACTAGTGACATTAGAGAAGGACCACTTCTGTCTTCACTCTTCCCTGCATGACAACTATCACTTACTGCAAAAAAGTTGACATGTACTTAAAAACTAGAAAAAAATACCATTCATGAGGTTCAAAATTTAACATTGTAAGCATGTTCTAGAGTAAATGTTAGAAATTTAAGAAGGTTTATTTCCTTTTAAAGAGAACTAAAAAGGTTCTGAGGTTTGGGCATAAGAACAAATTGTAATGGAAGCAATGTTACAGAACTATTGTTTGACTATAGAAAGAACTAACTTGAGAAACTGCAATTAAGACATTACTTAGAAATATGAGGATTATGTACAAACATAAGTAAAGAATGTCATAAAATAGTGCTTGCATTAGGCTTTATGACAGTTAAACAAATAAATAAGCAAAGACATGGATTTACTAACTGAATGACCAACTTAGTGCATAATCAAATGTGATATGTTAAAAGGAAAAACTAGAAAGGGTCAAGGAGAGGCCTGAAGATAAAATTTAATTTACATATACATTGGTTATAAATAGGGGAAAACCGAAATCGAGGGAAATGTAATACGAGTGACAATTTTTAAACTTGGTCATGATTAGCACTTATAGCAGTATTTATACTTAAAATCATGTACACAACTACTCGCAAAAACCTTTTCATAGTGAAGCTTGGTGTTCTTTTATTAAATGGAGCATAAGCAAATGCTCCTAGGAATATGGAGATCATAGAACTAACTAGATGTTTATTTGAGGTTGTCATGTAAAATTCTGTCACCACGCAAAGACTGATATGGGTGTGAGTTAGAAAACATGTATGAGGGCGCGCCCACCTTTAAACATCACGAACACTTTTTTTAAGGCAATGCGGACACTCGGGCCCTAAGCTTGTGAGCGACAGAGCGTCAGACGTCGAACTTTACAAAAAATCCTAGCAATTGCAACATTTTTACCGATGGGTGGAGCCGCGGGCACTGGGAGAATGTACCAAAAATGCCTTTGCGCCAGGTCCTTGTCTTTGTGGACCAAGACAACGCTTGCTTATTTATAACCAAGAGCAAGACCTGGTAAATTCAAATGCGAAATTGATGCAAATGCAAACCTGTTAGAACTCCAATAATTAGAAGCCCCCCTCCGCTTTCTTTGGCTAGGCCATTTCCACTTCCACCACTGTCTGCCATGATGTATGAGTGATATTTATGTCTTCGCTATGGAAAGACAATCTGGGAATTATAATAATCATCGCCATTTGCTTCCATAATTCATGAAGCTAAAAGGGGGACTGTGTCCTCGATTACTTCTGTTTGTATTCGAGTGTGATGCCTAAGACCTCGTAATGTATTCAACTCTAAGTCAATGAAAAATAATTTTTTACTGCAGCCCTCCTTTTGCGACCGGTCTCAAAGTGGGACAGCGAGCGGAGATAGCTGGAATCGTCCAATATCAGGAATTGGGTTTCTTTCAATAGCCCTCTCTGAACGCATTCCCAACTTGAAAGTCGTACCCTTGCTCCATTATCCTCTATAAAGCCGTACTTTTTAGGTCTTTTTGCTCAATTCTACTGTTCCTCTTCATCAGTACATTCAAGATAAAAAGGCTTTAGCTTGCAATAGCTTGTAACACGAGCTTCTTGTGGGAACATTTTCGAATAATTGTTTTGGTGTTTCAGCTTACGGGCTCTGGAAGAGAGATTTTAGCTGTGCTGTGAGTCAGTAGTTTTTGACAATATATGGACATCAATGGAGATAAAAGAGGCAAGCACGGTACTTGCTGCAAGGGTTGAAAACAAAGAACCTACTCAACGTCTCTTCATTAAACTTTATTGCCAAAGAAAATCATCTATCTCATATTGCTAAAATCACTTTCTTCAGCACAAAAATTTTGCAGGTATTATTGAAATTACAAATTCTCTAAATTTCAGTTATTTACAATATAAAATCAATTCTGAATAAAATATTTTCTCTCTATAATAGGTACAAATTTTTGTGTTTTCCTATATTCAATATCAACATCATTAACTAACATAGTAATCTACATTAAAACTGCCTTGGATATAAGCCTGTCAAAAACGGGGCTTTATTAAATTCTCTATTTGAAATAGTTGCAACTTCTTAAAACGTGATTTACGAAACATTGACAATCTTGAAAAATACCATTTCTAGAATACCTTTGTCAATTCATAATATCATAATCGAACGTCATTCAAAATAGGTTCCTGAAACTTGTAGTTTTCATACACCGCGCTTCTCCAAGGCCTATTAGAAAGGCTGTCTGGCATACGTTCTTTAATTAAATAGAAATGCCTGCAGGGGCTTGGAAATCTCCTAAAAAGGCTCTAAGGGTTTTTGGCTCAATTTCTTTATTAATGTCAGTCCAATGAATGGAGATCACGATGTGTTGTCGCATCTCATGCTTTTACTCCTCACTATTCTCTGTTGCAAAGGCCACAAAAAATATGAATTAACTACGTGTTCATAAGCCTGCTATGCTGCTGAACTAAAACATTAATCCAATGCCACTTAGACGACCAGGCCTTCCAGCCGTGCCAGTATTTCAGGGAAGCTTGGCCTCTCCTGTGGCTTCATTCTCCAGCATGCTTGAAACAATCGGTTGAGTTGTTCTGGACAGTCATCGTCTACATCTGGTGTGTTGCCGCTCGTAATTGCAATCATTACCTGGAAATTTAAATACTTCCTGGAAACCTGGAAACAGTTTCAAGCTTATGCGATTTATACCAGAATATAAAACGAATAAGACAGCTGAAGTTCGAGGATATGTGTGAGGAGTTTGGTTGTTCGCAAGTTATCCAGTAATAAGGACCGCTTAGCTGCTCTCTTTACTGGTCTTGACAGAAGCTTTTCTTACTTCTCTTTACCCATGCTTCTTCTTATATGTTATTAACAAAAAAACATTAAATAGGCTCCTTGCCAGAGATGCAAAGCTGGCCCTGCAAAGACGCAATACATTGATCCTTCCCATATTAGCATGGAAACCAATTGCCTACATACTTGATCAAAATACCTAATTGGTCCAAAAGCTAGTCTTGAGGGTATGATAAAGTGCCAAATTACACAAAATCAAACATACATGGAAATTCCATTCGAGCATAAAGTAGGGTCTTTCGTTGTACATCATCTCCCAAACCGTGATTGCGAAGGAGTAAGCGTCCGAGCCGGTCGTGTACTTTATTTTGTTCTTTCTGGCTGGGTCTGGGATGACTTCTGGCGGCGACCATCGCAGTGTGCCCTTAAAGGCAGTATCGTTAGGATCTAAAATGAGAAACAAATTGTGAATTAATAAACGAGTTGCTTCAGTGGCTTTCACGGACTTTGTTTTGAAAAGATATACTGGTTCTAAATATATCAAGTAAAACTTCGAGGAAGCCTCAAACTTCTATTGAAATTAGAATGATACTGCATTTGAGTCAAAAATTGCTCTAAATGTTTTGCTCCAGGTGCCTTATTGCCTCGAAATGTTTGAGAACAAGGGCAACTGTGAGCAGCGTTATAATACTTTTCGATATTTTTGAGCCCTGTCCACACTACACAAACTAACCCAGGTTCGCCCCAGGTTTGAGCTAGCCCAGGTTAATTTTGCAGTGTGGACACAACTAACCTGGGTTCACCCTGGGTTAGTTTAACCCATCTCCAGAGGTGGGCTCAACCTAGGTCGAACCCAGGTTAGTGTTCTGAATTTCTAGTGTGGATACAAAACCTAAGGCGAACCTGGGTTAGTTTCTTTAACGCATGCGGATATTTGAATGTGTTTTCACAAACTGAGACTTCCGCAACTTCCATTTTGATAATGTTTGTGGAAAATTTGCTTCGTTGACGTTGTTTTGCTTTTGTTGTAATTTAACTACGCATGCGTAGCATCAGCTAACCTGGGTACGCCCCGACTTTGTGTCCACATTACAAAACTTGAAAATAAAGTGTAGACAAAACAGGGTTCGCCCTAGGTTGAATTTAACCTGAGGCGAACCTGGGTTAGTTTTTGTAGTGTGGACAGAGCTTTGTACTGGTGTATCTCCGACAGACCGACACAAGAATTGAATTCGTCGATGAAATATAAATTAACTACCCCATTGAACATAATTTTCCTTTAAAATGTCAGTCGTTGGCAGCAAGCACGTTTTAACAAAAGATCAATTTAAAAAAGATTGTGCTATTTCTGAAAAGCATGATTCCAATGTTCTCTAACATTCTGAAGCTTCAAACCTTTAATTCGAACAAACAAATAACGGTTAGCTTGTTGTAGCGTGCAAGAAAGTAGTACAAATACGGAAATATACAAACAAGAAGTTTCACCTGAATGATTCTTGCTGCTTATGAACCATCATCTATGTGGGGACATTCCATTATGAAAGGGAACTCAAAGGAAAATTATGCACATTCACTTACCTTACGTGCTATGTAGGGCATCCCCGTGCTAGTTTAGCTTTAGTCACTTGAGTATCTTTTATCTCTTGCTAGCTGTCATTCGCTATTCTGCTGCAGTAATTCTTAGTAAAATAAACATATACCCCCGCTAATATTACAGTAAAAACGGCTAGAGGGGTTATTGAACCAGGGGGTTTATTAACCTGTAACGTTGTACTCCCAATGAAGATAATCTATTTCGGCTTTAGCTATATAGCTTTGTGAGTTTGTGAGCAGTTTGTGAGGAGCTAACAGAGATATTACGTACTGGCTTGTTGAATTGGAGTGGCATGTCTGGAATGCCTAGCATTCTGCCTCTGCATGATAGGTCTCAGCAGCTTCACAGTCCCAAAATCGCAGACCTAAAAAAATATAGTTTAATGCAAGTGATTTGGCAAATACCCATTCATCCAAAGCGCACTGAAGTTCAAAGCGGGACAAGTTCCTTTGGTGGTTCAAGTTTGCCTTTTGTTTACACGAAGCAAGCCGTTTTGCTTTGTCGCACCTCCGTGCCGTGTAGAACAAAATCGAAAACACAATAAGGTGAGTACAGGATTGATTTACAATTGAAATACAGAACAGAACCCAACCAAGCATCTCTCGATACGATGCCAGTCTTCGCTGCCCTTGCTCAGAAAACATTTCGCTGTCACAATGGCTCCGGGCCTCCTCCTCCTCCTCCGCGAGGGTCAACTGTAATCAGAGGGTTTGAGCCTCGTGTCCCTTCTAATGTAACACAACTCGACTATCTCTAGTAGCATCTCCTTCCAGTCTTGCACATACTGCACATATATCCTAACAGCTAATACAGAACCATAGGTAAGATTTATTTTATTTTGTTTAACTTAAGTGCAGCCTTTAAGCTGATATAAATCAGACCCTTAAGAGAAACATAATCAAAGCAACAAGAGGAAGTGAAATATTTCTGTTAACTATATACCTGAAAATACTTTATGGATAAAATTCCCCAGTTCCTAATAGAGTTTCATTCGCAAAAGCAAATATGTTGAAAATAGAGAAAAGATTTCTTGGTTGTAATGCCAAGTTTTAGATCCTCTTTTGTAGCCTTCATTCAAGTTTTCAAAAACTTCAGCTCGAGCAACAAGATGCGAAAGTCACGAATATCACCTTAATTACGACTGCTCACCTTGACACATCCATACCCATCTACAAGCAAGTTGTCTGACTTCAGATCCCTGTGAAGTATCGAGGGCCTGTTGCTATGCAAGAAGGCCATCCCCTTGGCTGCATGTATGGACTGTCAAAACAATAAAACTGGTAAGATTTGTCGCAATGAATACTGAATCTCAAGGAGCACTTAAAAAGCTATGCTATGCTTATAAGCATCAGTTATACAAAATCAATTGAGGAACATTTTGCACAGAAAACAAACATAGAAATATAAATGAGTAGAGAAATGCAACAGAGTGAAAATTGTGCATTTTAGCTAAACTATTGGTTTAAATGCACATTGATTAACACAGTCTTACTGACCCACTCTTTTATTCTTCTCAGACCAAGCCTCTCTTTCTTAACGTGAATGACATCAGCAACTGATCCTCCACTCATGTACTCTGTGACGATGCAGAGGTTCGGCTTCAAAATACATATTCCGTAGAATTGCACAATGTGCCGATTGGCGAGCTTGCTGTAAAATAACGCGATTTGCTCACTGCTTTTGTGTCAGCATGAATTTAGAAAGGAAGTGGAATAGTGGAATGGGAAGTAGGTTTAAATGGCGAGTTGCAGGAAAGAAAAGAAGGGAAATCTAACGAGGGAATAAACAGGAAATAAGGAATGAGAAGGATAAACAGAGAGTTGCAACACATGATGGGAAAAGAGGTAATGCGAAAATTAGGGGGAGCGAATTAATAGGATTCAGAATACAGAAAAAAGAAGAAAATGGTCCAAAATGCGAAGTAGGAAGAGGGGGAACGAAAAGAAACGTATACAAGAACTTAAGAAGGCAAATATAAGAGAGATAAGGGTAATGAAAGTGAATGAAGCGAGGAAGAGAAGGCTTAAAGGATTTATGCCATCAAAATGTTTTTCTCCTGATATTGGTATCAAATGACTATCTGAAAATGTTTAATAGATATTCTTATTCAATGAGTTTTTAAAACCTCCAAAACGAAAACACGTCACGTGGTGCTGTGACGTAGAAATTGACAATCTCTGAATCGCGGGCAGTGGGTTTTGCATAGGACTAGAATAAATAAAATTAAATTTCCATCGAAAAACTTCAGATTACTTGATTGTAACATATATTCCATCGAATCAATCAGTAAAATGACATAAAAAATTAGTGGCGCAAATCCTTTAAACGAAAATTTGAAGAAGGTGGAAATAAGGGCAATGGAGGTAGGGCGAAAAATGTGGAGGAAAAATAAAAAAGAATGGAGGGGGAGACTAAAGAACGATAAACAAAAGAAAAGAAAGAAGAAAATATTGGGGAAGAATTAGAGATAAGAGAGGAAGAAAGCAAACCAAGGAAGACAGAAGAAGACAGCTCAAGGAGACAAACCCACTGAAAACAGGTTTGGGGCAATAAATATATCTCCCAAATCATTGTTCTAAGTATTACATCTGTAATTCAGACAGGCTATCATAGAACTATATCTGGCGAAAGCAGCATAAAACACACCACATCCACAATGATTCTTTTAAGAAACAGTTCTGATCGTCTTCTAAAGCTTCTTCTTTAATTCTTTTCACTGCAACCTCTCCCCCTCTCCAAGTGCCTCTCGAAACAACCCCAAAGGACCCTTCGCCAACACTAAGGATAAAGTCACTTATACTAATAAATTAGCAACTAAAAACGAGTCATTTTACTGATGCCTAAACATCAGTTCCGAGCCAAATATAAAATGGCAGGCATTCCGACAAAATTTCTATAGTCACCATACAAAACGAACAATACTTTGAACTGATTTGCCTACTTTTTCACGTTAAAGCTTCGTGTATAGCAACAGTGCGTAAACAAAAAAGAACTCTGTGAATTCTGGTATAACTTTAAGATGCTGACGGGCAACCAGACCTGGCTATGAAAGTCTCAATTTGTTACATGTTCGAGTAAAGAAGTTTCTTCTGCTCCAATATAACCTTCACTGAAACAAGGTTACTCTCTCTGGCTCTAAAATGATTTGATTGAAAAATCATACGGTCAAACTGTTGGGGTTTCCACCACAAAAGGGTTTCACCAAAGAAGTGTTTCACCACAGAAAGGTTTTATTAACTGTTTAATTGGATTATTAATTGTTCGATTAGCTTGCAAATTATTAAGATATGCAAATATTAGTTGTGTAGGTTTTACCCTTAGCTTTGCCAGTGTATGCCTTAGTGTTGGTGGCCTTTCGGTCTCCCGTGCTGTACCTACCAAAAGAAACTTGTACGGTGCAGCATGGACTAACACTCCACCTTACCTCAGCCAAAGGTAGTTAAAGACAAACAAACAGTTGACTTACATTCGCAGATTCTGAATTTCGTCAAATTTGATAAGCCTTTGTCGCAAAACAGGGTCTTCTACAAATGTACCGTATTCCGTATTCAAACTTCTCACTCTATTTTGTAGAAACAAAATAGGTTTGTCGGATAACCTTCCATACCATCGAACTGCGAGCAACAGCAGAGCTACCATTACAAGGAATCCAAAGGCCCCATAGATGAACACTGGTGTTTCGTTTTCTTTCTTCTCATCTCTTGACGGTTGGTGGGTAGGAAATGGTTTTATTGTCGGGGCTACAGACGAAAAGACTGACTTCAAAATACACGCATACTGTGCTTAAAATGCTGTGAACCCACTGTTAATACTCTTTATGATGTTAATAAGCAAATATGTTTATACACAACAGCACAAGCAGAAAAGAGCTTTTGATATTGCGTCCTTCAAAAAAATGACATGACAATTGTCTTTCCAAACTAGTTCTTGCTTGGTGCTCGTGGAAAAATGTTTCATTATTTATACAAGAGCTAGCTCAAAAGGTTCACCACATCGAACATTTCATGAAAGAAACATTGTTGAATAGAATATACCTACCCAATTTGCATTTATTTTTGCAACAGCATCTATCTGTTACGCTCACATACTGTAAGGCAAATAAAGTGCAGTGGGGATAAAATGTAAAATGAGTAGAATGAGTGCATACTAGATGAGTGCGCTATTATACTGATATTATATAAAAAGGCGTCCAATGTTTTAGGCGAGAAAATTACCTGATTACGCTTCAGAGACGTAGTTGATAAATGTACTAAAATAACTATTGTAATGCAAGAATTTATGGTGCAAGAACTGCAAAAAAACAGGAATCCCAAATAGTTAGAAAATATGTCAAGCTCGGTTACGACCGCATGCAATAAATCGTATATAAAGCAGAAATGTCAACTAATTAAACATTCCAAGTAGTTAATAAAAATGTTAATCAAACAGGTTTGGGGGTTGAATCACTCTTTGATAAAGATCCATTTGATCTAAATACGATTCCTCAAATACTTAAACTTTAAAGATGTAGGCGTTCCAATCTTTTATCACAAGAGTTGCAATGAAGGTTTGTTGGAACGACAGAGAGAGGTTCAGTTGTTATATAATTCTTGCGGCACACGAGAGTCTTGCGTTCTACAGGAGAACCCCAGTGAACTTCTGAAGACAAGTCTACGATAAACTTGCATATCATTACGATTACAAATTACGATTACCAATCGTTTCTACTCAGATTCTAAGCCACGTCAAAGACAGCATCTTCCCACAAGGACGTAGGAAGAACCTTAGTTGAGAAGGGGATGAGGGTCCCATATAGTAGAGGGGTAAATTTGCGAAAAGGTGGACCACATGCACCCCAGAGCCCAAATCATATGTCTATTTTTTCCTCGCTGAACTCTGTCCTTCAGTTCTAGAAATCTAGCGTCGCATAGACAGGAATGACCCTGTCAAATATGTGGCCACGTTTCTAAGCCATTTAGCCGTTTAGCCGTTTCCTTGACAAGGCCGTTTATCGCAGAAACACTGGCGCGTTCTGTACTTCTTTGTATTCAATAAAACCGCTACCTGCATTATTTCCTTTTGTTAGGTGGTTTTTTATTAACAATAGGTTAGTGTTTATGTAAAAGCAAGGCTGTAATAACTTCTTGATGTTTCCTTAGCTTTAACTGCGAGAGTTGAAGATTGTACCAGTAGAGAGAAGAATTGCAATATTGCCAGTTTTGAAAAGCCAAATAAAAAGAAGCTGCCTATCTAAAGCTCTTTCCCTTCAGAATTAATTCCTTCCTGCATCCTAGTACAAAATTGGTACAATGGTAGACAGTCAAATAAAAAAAGGAATACCTTCCAAGGATCTCCTTCCGTACGAGGAACATCATGGACTCCACGGATCTTTGAAAGACTGTTCCCACAAATCAGATCAAGGACCATTCCCCCTTTCTCGTATAGCCTTTAAGTGAATTTTTAACTTTAGAAGAACTTTAGAAGAAAATTTTGCTACACATTCAAACTACTTTGGTATCAAATCCGGAAAAGTAAAAAGGGGTACTTTGAATCAACTTTGCATCATTACATTCATCATCTTTCTTTTTTTCTAAACTATTTTTTCAGAATTCAACCATTTTTGCCTCACTTTTCTTGCTTATCTTCAAATTAATCATTCCAATAATTGCATTTAAACTTCTATAGTTCATTGCTTAGGTTTAAAACAAAGTGACATCAAGAGACAAATTCATAGTGACATTAAAAGTACAAAGTTCAAAGGCTATATCCTGTCTGACAATGTGTCCCTCAAAATATTAATAACATTTTATAATGAATGTCTTACAGTCATTCATGGACTAATTAATTGAGGTGAGGAACAGTGAGGAACAAGTTGCACAATGAGGCAATTCTGTCTCAGTTCCTCAAGGGTTTCCTAATCTATAAGTTAGCATGTGTATAATCTGAATAATACTTATGGTTGACATGCAGCTCCCTTCATTTTTGGTGAAATTTCAGAGAAGCCGCAGTCCAATGTCAATTAGGGTAGATTTCAAGAAATTAATACAACCTGGCTCAAACTTCATGTTGTCTCTGACAAGAACAGTGAAAATTTTTCATTTTTTCAATTTTTGATTAAAACTTGGAGACTACAGTATCAAACTTAGACTGTGTGACATTTATTTGCTGTTATGAAGTGTAAAGGTTTGTGATTGATAATTTATCTAAGAGAGTGACTTTTCAAAGACAGCTTCTAGAGTGCTTATCTTCAGTTGTCTGATAAAAACAGTCACATCATTGACCTAATATGGTGGCCTATCTATGGAAAAATCAAGTCCATTTGCAACAAAATGGAATTGTCAAGAAAACTTACGGCCCAACACCTTTGTACACCCATTGAACATTTCCTGTTGTGACATTTAGGAAGCATTTGATCTCATCGTTCTTAAATTTCTGTGAAGTTACCAACTTGTAATAATCTGTTTGGCTACCAAAACTTCTCTGGCAAAGCTGAAATTGACATATAAATTCATTTTCATAATGTTTTCTATCTACATCATGTTTTTATAACATGATAAAATATAGTAAAATATAATGTACTTTATTGAGTATTTTATACTATATAATACGAAATGTATATCACGATAGCAATTTAATATGATATAAAATCATAGTTGAACAAGTGCTTTGTGGTACAAAACTTCACAATTGCTAGAAAAAGCGGAACTATTTTTCGCATACTTAAAAGTACTTTTTTCGTCCGACACTCCTCAGAGTATGCAAACGTCGGAAGATAACCAAAAACTGACCGAATAAATAGCCAGATGCGGATCGAAAACACTAGAGGGTGATAAGCAGAGCGCGTGATTGGTTATAATTGACCAATCTGCGTTACTTAACACCTCACTTTAGAAGAGCCCAAGGGAAAAGACGAACTCTTTCTGTCTACAAAGAATGGGATTTTCCATTGAAATAATTGGTCTCATCAAAACTTTAGTTCACAGGGCGCTAATGATTTGCTCCAAAACTAAGCTCACTTCCGAACTTGATACAATAAAACGTATCCTTATTGAAAATGGCTACCCCGACGATATTATCTCGAAGTGTTTCAAACAAAAAATTGCCAGTTTCATCTCTGACAAGCATTTTGGACCTGAAAAGTGCCCTGTTTATCTCAAATTACCCTGGATTGGCGATGTTTCGCTAAAATTTGAAAATCAGATAAAAAAGGCCATCAATTTCTGCTATTCAGCTGTGAATCCTCGTGTGGTCTACAGTGCTAAGAACATGTTTCCCTCCACCCAAAAGGATTGCGTTCCTGCCCACAAAAAAAGTTTAGTCGTTTATGAATTTTGTTGCCGATGTGAAGCTCGGTATGTAGGACGCACTACTCAAAGATTGGAGGATAGAATAAAGCAGCATGTTCCCACGAGCATAAGGACCAAAACGTCTGCAGAAAGAGAGCAGCCGCGTCGAAATTGTAAAAGACGCAATGCCCAAATTAATTGCGATTCGGCTATAGGACAACATCTTTTAGAGAATCCAGATTGCGCCAAAACATACAGTGACGACAATTTTCGTATAATTGGGCAAGCTAGGTCGTCCTTTCACCTAGGTGTTTTGGAGTCTGTCTATATTTCAATGGAAAATCCCATTCTTTGTAGACAGAAAGAGTTCGTCTTTTCCCTTGGGCTCTTCTAAAGTGAGGTGTTAAGTAACGCAGATTGGTCAATTATAACCAATCACGCGCTCTGCTTATCACCCTCTAGTGTTTTCGATCCGCATCTGGCTATTTATTCGGTCAGTTTTTGGTTATCTTCCGACGTTTGCATACTCTGAGGAGTGTCGGACGAAAAAAGTACTTTTAAGTATGCGAAAAATAGTTCCGCTTTTTCTAGCAATTGTAAAATCATAGTTATATAATATATACAAAATAATATAATATAATGTATTATAGTATAATATAATGTAATATAATATAAAATAATATAATATTCAGCATTTCTATATTAAATTATTGGGAATTTTACTAATGTACTTTACTAGTGTTTATTTGTATTTGTACTTTGCACTTATTTCTCACTAGCATCTGACGGCAGTTTTTAGGACACTGAGAAGCTTTAAGTTAACAAGCAGTGTCCTGGTCTCTCTGCTTGATGTGACTACACCTTGTGATTCCTTATGCCTAGAAATATAGAGAGCTTGTGACTCTCCTCCCTCTGAGTAAAAAGGGACTTAAACCACAGACTTTTGGTCCATAGTCAGTGCCTCTGACAACTGAACCATCCTCGCTTTTAAACAAAATAAAAACCTTTTCCATGATGCCAAGCAGTTCCTATTTGCAACGATTATTAGCAATTAAATTAAATAAAGACTGGAATTTGTAAAATGAGTTTAAATGAATGAATCTTTAGGTATCTTGACTAACTTTAGGAGCAAGGAAACAAACATCAAAAGTAGATTTCAAAATGCAAAAATGATTTCAGCTCCCTGAACATTAACTGGGGTCTCATTAGAAATTAGGCCAAGTTCTTTCTACTGCATTGAGAACTGCAAATTTTACTTACTGAAGCTCCTAGACAATGAGGTTGGTATGTCTCTTTCATCTCACCCAGATCACCTTCCTTGTCATGGCCAAGCTTTGTTGATTTACGAGCAATTTGTGGAAATTTGAAGGGAAAGCATATATCAATTAGGTACGAATATATCGCAGCTGTTGCAGTAAATGTGATGGCCCTGCAAATAAAGAGACATTATCAAAAAAGTGGAGCCTAAAACCAAGACAGATTTCTATTGAGAATTTGCAAAAGGTAATAAAAAGGAAGTTCAATATGAAAATGAACTTCAAGGCATTACAGTAGCATCATACCAAGGACAAATGAGGAGTTCCAAGTACAACCAAAAATATCTAACTGTTTAAGTTAAACAATTTGATTGTACTATTTTTAAATGAAACTACAAAAGTAAATGAATACATGTGTTCTATCCATAAAGAAAATCATTTCAGAAACAAAGGCATACTTTTTCTAACTTTAAAAACATAGATTTATTTCAACAAACAGATGATGTAGACATTGATGAATACTTTTGTGTGGGACGTAGGAAGCATTTTGAACTTGAGGGAGGGGGCAGAGCATTTTGGGGGCATTCTTTTCACGGGAAGGTATTCCAATTTGCATCAGGTTCAAGATTGAATTAAGCTACAATCAGTGGAAATATTGCAAATCTTGATGGTTTATAGCTTTCACTTTGGAGCATAAGCAAATGAGAATAGAATGTTATTGAAGTACAAACAAGATCATGTAAGGTAAAAGGACTTTTGGCCATAAACTACCACCATTACATTGCAAAATATTGGAAGCCAAGCATCATATGAAATAACTTCATTAGTTTTTGATCTGGAAGGATGTCTACATAAATTAATTTCTCAATTCTATTTTAAGAAAAACAACTTATAATAAAAGGGGCATTTTATGGACAAAAGGGCACTTTTTATTGACTGTATATCTATGGAGAGGGGCACAACTATCATAAATTTACTACAAAATGTGGATTAGGGGCTTGTGCCAAGGTCATCCCAAACAAATATATGCAAATTTTTTTGGCCTAAAATTTAAGCAAATAAAATTACAGTCTCCCGACAATTTACTGTTATTCTAGGCTAGTTCTCGAAGTTATGAACCAAGACTAAGTTAAAGAGGCTTGGAGAAAGCCTGTGCTTATATGGCTTTAACTCTTTTTTGCTCTTTTGGGACCAAAATACGGCTAAAAAAGAAACAGTCTAAAAGCTCATTTTCACATCACCATTAAGCTATTCTAGTGAAGGACTTCAATAATTCAAGCTATTGAAATACACTCTTATTATCAAAGCATACCACATACTCAAAATAGAAGAAAGCATGGGTGACGAAAAATGAAAAACAATCAATAGAAAATGAAGAACTTTGTTTGCATAAGCAAAATCTTTGATAGATAACTGAGGCAAATGCTAGAATTTACAGCATTTAATATGCTAAATGTTCTAAAAAACAAACGCTGGAATTTGTCTTGAAGAATAAAAGACTCGATTACTCAGCAGCGATTTAGATTTTCTCGTGCGTTGTCACAATTGACTTTAGGTGCACCCTGCTTAAAATGCCGGTGTGTGTTTTATGGCTTTTTCTTTATGAATGTTTTCATTAATTTTCTGACATTCACATGTGCAATCATTTTCAGCAAACATCAAATGATAGCTAGCTTTGATACCAAAATATTCTGCTTCGGACATTGAAACTGACGACTATTCCACCATTCAACGAACCTTTATTGGTGTTTACGTGTACAGAATATTTTATCCATAAAATTTGACTTACACAGGGCCGTTTGGATTCCCTACTGAGGTGAGGTTGTATATATCTCCTTTGATTTCGCAGACACAACCATTGACCATTTTACCAGGTATGGTGGACTGATGACCTTTGCTCTCGTTCTCAGTCTGCCTTTGTTCTGAAAAGCTTTTTGGGATGATGATGGCGGCAATCAATATTAATGAATAAATCCTTAAAGACATAATGACGGTATACGCTTTTACACAAGAAATCGCGTAACGAAGTTTTTCAACGATCCTTACCACGGTCCATCATGTGACCTGCCTAGGAAGTCTTTTCACGTGACAAAAAGGAAGTCATAAAATAGTTCTCAGAACAGTAAGCCTCTTTCACAATCCTTCACCTTGAAAGCGAGGTGCTGCTTGGAAAGACCAGAGAAATCAAGTTTTAGGTATTTCTATTCACAGATTTGATAAAGCCAACGAAACTCCATAAAATTCACCTATACAAAGCAACCCATTTTGGAAGCTTAATGCGAAGAAACTATACTTTAGCCTGGCTGCATTTTCACTGCGAAAATCTAGTCACAACTTTTGTAACAATCTGGCGATGCTTGGCATAATTACTTCCACAATAATGGATCGGGCGAGATCAAGCATGACATCAAGTTAATGTGAAAAACGTTAAAGAGAGCGGCATTATTCTTTCAAAATAACAAAAACCCTTCTTGCATCAGACCTAACATCGTCATCCGCAAAGTTCTTGTGCCAAACGATTCTATGTAAAACATTAAGACCTTAAGTAAGTTTTGAAACTAATTTTTCATATTCTTCGGTGCCTAATAAGCGCCCCCCCCCCCTCGCTTCTCAATTTAAGTTTTTCTATTATTTTCCAACCTCTCCACTCTAATAAGGAACAATATCACCACTAATATTTCAATTTTTCTAATCTCTCCAGTTCTTATTGGGAGCCCCCTTCTTAACTGAGCTCGCCCTTCTTGCGATCCCCCGCTTCTTATGTTTTCCTCAGGTTTCCATCCCCCCACTTATTCCGACCACACCCCCTCGTTTATTATGCACCTACTAGTAGACGCCCGACCGCGATAACACAAACATACACCATTTTATGTACAGAGAGAGACAAGAAATGAGCCAAGGGTAGACAAACAGTAAAACAAATGTTGTCTAAAAAATTCTCAACTTTTCAAAGGCACTTTTCTGTCAAACGGAGTGCACGGTTGCTTCTTATTTATCAATAACACAAACAGTATCGTATCCAAGAATGTAACAATTCGTATCCAATAATTATTTGTCATATGTTCTACACTCTCTGCTGCATAAAGAAAAAACATTTGCCTCTACTGCATGCTTCCCGTGCTACTTTGAAGCATGGTGAGTATTGGAGGTTCTGAGTGGATTTTTAGATCGGTAACTTATGATTCGAAGTACAACAGATTAAGTGGGTTAAGGTTGTCTGATAACAGGTGAAATTGTTCAACGCTGTAGTCGCGCATTGCTTGCAAGGTACTGGCTAATCCTTTGCCACGAAAACGTTTGTTCAGAGCATTTTATTGCTGCTATGTGGTTTTGATTTCAATGCCTCGAGCTAGGAAGATATAGTAAAACGATTGAGAAGCATTTTCCTTAGGTGCAAGGAACAACAAATAAAAAGTGGTTGTGATGAATAAATAATGCATGAAATTCGATGAACTGTGTAAAATACCGTAACCAATTGTGAAGGCTTTTTTTGCCAGTGGTGAGCGATCGGACAGTAAAAGTATTGGTAAAGAACTGCATGACTCAAATGCAGGTGTCTTCGCGTTGGCTTGAAGGAAAAATTTGGCTTTGCTTAGAGTGTACTGAGCCACAATCGAGAAAACTGAAAACTGTCCAAGGAAACGACCATCGACGGTTTATAAACAACACAAAATAGCCAGTTATTTTGGTACATTTATGTTCTCCTCGGTGACTAGGTACTTCTCTCACATATTAGTGATGCCTGTTTTGTGGTTTTTTGCTATGGTGAAACAGATGCTATCCGTCGACGTGCCTGAACCTCGCAGTAGAAAAAACAGAAGGAAGTAATGAGCTGTTCAAATGACAGATTGAGTTATGCAAGGCAAATGTTTTGTTCATCAAGGCACCTCAGTGCACACATTGAAATTTGAGCTCGACAAGACGATTCTTCTGGATGGAGTCGAGCTCGCAATATCTAATGGGCCTATGGAATTGGTCCTTACTATAAGTGAATGTATGAAGTCTTATCAGAAGCCACTTCAGAGGCTGTTTAGAATTTTCAGGGCTGAAATAGGTGAAAGAGTGAGTAATAACATGGAGCGTAGAGCACATGTTAGCTTTAGCAAGTCAGTCATTATAGAAGAGAACAAGACCTACATGGTACATGCCCTCTTAAAAGGACGCGAATTCTCTGTATCGCACAAATCCTGCAGGAATCAACTGAGCTTCAATAAGCACTGCCTAGTTATACACAAAGACTATGCTGACGATGATTCACCTTCAAACAATGCAGTCTTCACTGCACTAACATTCAGAAGCATTGAGGAGTTTGTACGACGAAAAATTCCCATCATTTTATGGAACCAGCACGACAGCGGAACGCTTGGCCCGAGCTGGAAAGCTGTCAAAGGAATGGATAGCTGCTATTTGGAGGCTTAAAGAAACAACGTCACGTGTTGCCTCCAAAAGATCGATTTTCCAATTCATCTAAAAGACCATAAACATTTTTAATTTTCACGCCAGCAGCAATTGTATGATATACGAAGAGAGAATATTTCACTATTGGAGATTAAGCGTCATCCTGTTCCTCCTATTTGGTAATCCATTTTTCGTCTTGTGATTCACGGGCTAGTAAGTCAGTTTCAGACCTTCGTTCGTTTTCTTTGACACCAATCTTCCCCATTTCGACAGAAGCAGTACTTTAAACAAATTCCGCAGGACATTCTTGTGTTGACGTCGATGGAGCTGGTTTCAATTAAGTTTTCTGCATTCTTCTGGATATATTGAGTGAGAAAATGTTTCTATATTGATGTTTCTATATTGCAATGAGCAGCTTCAAGTTTCTGTTTTTTATGCTCTCTTGGAAGCTCCAGCATGGGTTATATTTTCGTTTTCAAGACACTTTAGCCAAACGCTTTATAAAAGATAGTGAAGTTTGAAACAGCCGTTATACACTTGTGAACCACTACTGGTCTTTGATTACTCGGTGTCTGCATTTAAGATTCTAACGGAACTCCCACTTCATCGAAAGGAAATCACCAGGACTTAGGATACAGAGGTAGTTTTTAACAAGTTAGAAGAAAAGAAGCACCGTGCAAGCTTTTATCGATGGGGAATACTGACTTTTTAAATCCCTTTAAACATCAAAAAGTGCAAAAAAGTCTGCCTATTGACAATCAACTGGCTCATGGCCCCTCTAGCTCTGCTGTTAAAAGTTCTGGTTGAATCCAGAATAAGAATGTTTGACACAGATAAAACACGTTTTCTTTGGCAGCACGCAGTAGAAAAGAATAAATGGCAAAGTACTTCATATAAGATTAAACATACAAAGCACTCCCAGTCGTTTACCAAAACAAAGATTTTGTAATAACGTCAGATAGCATCAACTGTTCTTCCTCAGGAATAGGAAAAAATGTTTTATTAGACACTGTTTACTCCACGAGTTGTGCGGAGTTCTTTAAATCTTTGACGCGAGAGTCCTCGGATCAGCAAGCATATCCGTTTTATTGCAATATTCTACTTTGATTAACTTCTTACAAGCAAGATCTCTCATGTAGTGATATCAAACGTCAATATGTTAAGCACAAGAGACATTATCAGGATTCTTGGACAGGGCAAATGCTCCTTGATTATCTTCATATATCAGATTGCTTGATCATATCCAAAGTATTCAAGAAATGATCTTAACCACATGAGTTCTTGTCCTGCGCACGAAAGAGCTATGTACCACGAAAAAGGTGGATGACAAAGCAACCAGCTAACTGTACCACCCCCAGTTTTATAAACATACCCAATCGTTGATTTTCTTTCATAGACACTCCCTCTCCAATCTGTAGCTGCGAAACCCATTGCATCAACTGTTGTTTGATTAGAACCATCAAATCCATGTCCCAAATCAAGTGTTCCTTCGAATGCATCGTAGCACACGCATTGCGGCTTTCCAGTGATCTTTGCATGGCTTCAGCATTAATTCACTTAGCAATCCCGCTGAAGCAGCTCAGCCAGGTCTTGAAATGGGCATTGCATTAGACATCCAAAAACAGCTTGATAATCCTGCACATTGAGAGGTAACACATAAACATTCTTCGTCTGTCAGCTCGATAAGATTTAGACTGGGTTCTATAGGAGTGGAAACTGGTTTACAGTCTTGCATATGAAAGCCTTTAGAAACATTTTCAAGTAAGGTTGCTTGTGATGCACCAAGAAAGTATGCACCTCTTCCTGTTTCTGGAAATTGTGATACCGAGAATATAGTGTACCTTTAATCTTATCTTTAATCTCAAACACTCTTTCTAAGTCCTTTTTCAACTGTCAACATCTGCTCGTTGTTGCATGCAAACAACGTGAATTACAATTGTAATCGTGCATTTCTTGCCATCCCTGTCTTTTTCTTTACATATACAAAAGGGCAGGCCTTATTCTGAACATACCAGAGCCTTTGAAATTTAACGTTTACTCAAAGCACAAGTTTCACAGTCTCTGTTAAAGCTAAAAGAGCCACCTTTCATGCCTTATCAGAATCTAACAATTATAGATTTCCTTTCTTGTGACCAATTGCAGTAATACCATCTTTGGTAGATATCTAACAATTTGCTCCTGAAAGCTTCACAGATCTTTCATTTTTTGTTATGGATGGAGCAAAAATCAAATTCCTCTTTAGATGTGGAACATGTAGTACTTCTCCAGATGTGAAATTTTGCACTTCTTCATTTAGTATATTCTATTTGGTATATTGAATATTTCATTGATATATTGATATATTTTATATATGGTATATTTCTTTATTTGATATTGGTATATACTATTTGGTATATTTGATACATCGATATTACAGTTCGTGATTCATCGTCATTTTCCTCTAACGCAGCTTTCTGTGCATCATTTGCCTCTTCTGGCAATTTGATTTATTCCAAATATTTTTGCGAATATGTCAAAAGCATTTAAATTGTTATTTTCTAATTGTCATATTTGGTCACATCCAGCAGAGTAATTCTCAAGCAAGAATTCTCGAATATGTCCATTTCCATTTCTTAAATCAAGCAACAAGCCGAAAGTATATCCATTTACTCGTCGTGAGCCCATAACCTGTCGAAAGTATTGGTTGAATCAGTGGCGAAACCAAAGTTCCTGCTTGTCCTGCTGGACAGGGCTAAAAGATTCTGAAAAAACCATTTTTCGAAATAATGGAGAACTATCAATCATTTTATACCTAATGCTATGATTTTTTTCGTGCCGTAATCTATGCTTTTCAAATTTTTCTTTTGCCTTCTGCTCGTTTCTCCCTTATCAGGACACAGGGTTTAATAATTTGACTGGTCAAGGTAAAATATATGGTCAAATGTATCCCTGTGGTAGGTCCTGCTCAGTATTCGTAGGCAGGTAAACCCTATGTTTCGTCCTGCCTCAGAATAGAAGATGACGATGGCACTCCTGCCCTTCAGAAGGACAGGTCCTGCTCATTTCTGAGGGTAGGACTGTAACTTCGTGAGCCCTATTTCAGGTATGCCTTTGCTATGCCTGGAGACCCCAACGAATTTCAACTGAGGTTTACATTTACGGAAAATAAATTATTTTTTGATCATGAATCAAACTTATAACAGGGAAGAGATTTATATTCAGCCTGGAGAGGTATTTTGCTGCTAGGAGTATCGGTGAGCAAAATATTATCGTTCAGCAAGAGAGGCCTAAACCACTAAAGCAGCCAATAGATTTGAAGACCCAGATGTTGATTTTTCCATGAAAAGGTGGTATTCAAGGCAGGATTGGCTCTGTAAAAATGCAGATATCAAAATTATTTTTTTGCTGGTCCGGTCTACTCTTCACTTTAATTCAAATCGTCTTACTACACCTTGCTGCTGGTTAGGAATACTATGAGGCGTTATATAAGAACTACCTGATTTGTGATTATAATTTGTTGCTGATAAAAAGTAATTTGTTTTACTAAAAATATGAAATATAAGGTTAGAGTAGAAATAAGGTTAAATAAGGTAATTAAGTCAAGTGACTATCCAAATACAATCAGATTACTTCCGCACTATCATTAATGATAATAAAGATATTATAAAATGCAAAGCACAGGGAGCAAATTGGCCCTAAGGGAAAATTTTTTATGTGAAATTCACTCTACGTTAAACTCACATCACAACCCATATTAAGGGATTGCCCATGCTTGAGGTAAGGAACTCTGATTATCTCAACTAATTTTTAAAGGTACATAATGCAAACAAAGTATTAGTAGCAGTATGTAACTGTACTCACTCAAGAATTTCCCTCAAAATATTCTCTAGACAATTAGCATAGATGAATCTCCCATCCTTAAATACTTCAGACAGTGTTTGACTTGATTGTAAGGCAGAACAGGGCCCATTTTTCTAGTTTAAAAAATGTCTTCATTTGCAAAGTAGATGTCTTGACTCTTCAAAAATTTTTAAGATTATTTGCATTATGATATCATAAAACTCTCTAGCACTTTCATAAAATGAATATCTAACAGAATTTCTGTTCATTTGTCTGTCATGAAGTGCTTTATTCTGTACAGGCAGAGCTGCACACACTATTTCCTGTAGATAACAGGATATTTTGTAACTGAATGCTTAGATGTGTTGACAAATGCTGCTTCCATTGATGAGCACCAATTTGTATACAGCAAGAATGATAAAAGTTATCTGTGAAACTAAACATATAATCATTTGTCTGCTACCAAGGATTTAAACTTCTCTTGCTGTTTCACAAAATGACATTATTCAATAATAGATCTGCTGTCAAGTATTATCTCCTTTGCTGAGCATAAAATAAACTAAGTATGAAAATTATAAAAGTTCTCTTTAAAATTTCATGTAATTTCATGTTTCCTGTCTAAATTCAGTCCCCCTGACTGCAATTTTTCAATAATAAAATCGTGCAATTTAGTTTCCTCAGCAAATTTCAAAAATCTTGTGGATCAAAATTCTACACCAAGACCCAATTCCTGACCAACTTTAAATTGAAGATATGACTTCAATCTCTTCAGACTCTCAAGAAAATGATCTTTCCCCAGTAGAACTTGAAATTCCAACTGTCGCATTAAGCTTTAACAATTCAGCAATTTCTGGAATGATTGCTTGGATATGATCTCCATTGGCCTTCCTTTCTTGAAGACTGGATGTCTGGCCTTTTTGGGAATTATGCAGTCAGAGAAAACCATGATGCCTGTTACTTAACATTAATTTAAAAATGAGAGTATCTTGAGGGCTTTCGTCAAACCATGTTAAGGGTCATAACGTAAAATGAGGCTTATGTAAATGGCCATTAAAACAGCCTTCGTTTTCCATTATACTGTATTCAGTAAAATTCTGTGCGATTTGGATTCCAATTTTCTTGCCAACCTTTCCTATGGGCGTTTCCCAATTCTCCTAGAGTGTATTATTAGGGCCTGGCAACCCAGAAGCTTTCTTGGGGACTTCGCTCTAAACTGGTTAAATCCGGACAGAATAAGAATGCTCGGCATAGCTAAAACATGCCATTTCAACTGCCCGCAGTGAAGAAGAATATAAGGCAATGTACCTCGTGTAAGGTTCAACGTAAAATACCAAGGCCGTCGCTGTAAACAGCCTTGCCACTAAACTATTTTTACCGCAAATTTTTCCGATCTAAGCTATAATGTAAATCCTTTGGCCGCTTAAATTGGGTGTAGCCGATGAGGCAAAAATACCGTTTCAGCCATCTGGCAGCCCTGGCCGTAATCTTTGTTGAGCGTTTGTATCCGCGGCGTACAATTCATTCCCAGATTCAGCCCCAGATTCATCCCCAGGCTCGTGGTCATAGGGATACCAAACGACCATTGTAACCTCGTGCGTCCGTTTGGCTTCCGTAAACAGACTTGGTGATTGGTGATTGGCTTAACTGTCCTGCTGACGCCACCAAACGAAATTTGTTTAGGGTTTTGACACCTTGTGTGCCACTTGTTCGCAGAAACCAATTTTGCATCTGAGAAGCGTACTCCGATCTGAATAATTTCAAACTACGTTCAGAGCAAAATAGCGTGGAAGGAGCAGCTCTTTTGGTAGGCATACAAAAACTTTTATTTTAATTCTTATACGTTCTTTACGAATTTAGTTTGATGAATAATGTAATGGACGGCTTATTTGAAAGTCGATACATATGGCATCTAGTACTCGTTGTTTTGGTGTCTGTTGGACAGTAAGATTTACGTCAAATAACTGTATAAATACAGTTCTAGCTTTCGAGTTTTAGAATCCTTCCTTCAGTTTTCTAATGCAGTAATGTATCGAATTCTGCAAAAGACTTGTTTATGAACTACGGTTCAATTATGTAACGAACGAGTTTCCGTCTCACAGTGAAATCAAAGTTTTAGGGACTTTGTTGGATCGCACGGTAAAAATCAATGTCCCAATTGATCTAAATGTTCAATTTCCTCGAGCTTACGCCAAAACTTCGACCTAGAAATCGAATTTACCCCCATTCAGGATTTTTCTAGAAACCTTGCAAACGCTTTATAAGGCTTTCAGCAGACTTTCCTCGCGATTATTTCCACAGCATTGTCAAGCTATTTTTTCTATATTTGATTAGACGTGTGGCTTCAGTGCTTTTTCAGTTATTTTAAGGCAGCAGCTTCGAGGATTTGAAAAAGTGCCAAGAATCTGAGCAACGGAACTAAGAGTTCACAATTCGATGATGGTAAATGTCTGCGACGTTTTCGCATAAAATATACAAAACGAGGAATCAACCATTATTTATAATCACCGAGTAACATTTCTTGAGAATAACAAATTTTGCATAGAAGTTTGTATAGTTTAGCCCGATCATTTCAGAAATGACTTTTATTGTTCACTTAAGATGTTTGTAAACTTACATACCCTTCATTTGTTGAGGCCAATCTGCGTGGGCGTTAGTACCCTCAGTCACCCTATATAGTACATTAATTTTCACCGTTAATTTTCATAGAACGGGAAAGAGGACAATTTCCATCAGGAGTTTAAGTCAGAAATTGTTAACTAAAGCGCACACTTGTTACAAATTTGTCTGTCTTACAACTAACAAATCTGAAAATCTTTCGGCGTCCCTGTTATCAACTGCCCATCCCCCCTAGAAATTTTCTCTGGGTCTGCCCCTGAGTTTGGTAATCTGTACTGTTAGTTGTAGTTTGAGTTTAGTTATATGTAGTATTAGTTGTAGTTCTATGAAATGTTGCGAAAAAGCGTGGATGACTTGCATTAAATAAAAATTCCCTGACTCATTCCCTATTCATTCATGTCAAAATCAAGTATGAAGCTCTCATCTATTAAAAATAAACGTAAGGGATGCCGAATGACATCCCTTTAAGCCACTCACCACAAAGAATTACTTTTTTCCAGTGGCCACATTTTCGTTTCAGAGCAGTCCCTGGTTATCAGAATGACGTCAACAATTGATGAAGATGCTTCGATTAACTTCACGGCCAGAGACTACCAGATCGAAATCTTTGAAGAGGCTTGTCGCAAAAATGTCGTTGTCTGTTTGGGTACAGGTACTGGGAAGACATTCATCAGCGTGTTGCTAATCAAAGAATTGGCTGATCAGATCAAAGGAACATTGCGTGGTGGTGGCAAAAGGACATTCTTTCTTGTTACTACTGGTAAGTTAGCAAGAGAAAAAGTGCACAATCTTTCGACGAGTTACTTTTGGAGTTAGTCGTGCTCGGAAATACCCAATGAAAGTTGAAGAGAATTGAGGCATATTAAAATGGCTCCAAGCCAACAAGCTCGAACTGTCGATCAAATAATAAGAACCAATAAGAAGTATCCATCTACCATTTCACGTGGTCACTCCCACTGTCGATTGCACGTGATATGCCTTTGAATCTACTTCACGTGCACAGTTACAATGTGACTACACTGCGCAGGCTCTGTACTGTCTATTATTATAAAGTGCTTGATCTATGCTTCTATTCCCTTTAATTAAAGAGCCCGATTGATTAACAATAGGCAAGCATATTTGAAGGGAGAGACGAAGGAAAAACATCTCAATCTGCTAGATAAAACCCAAATAATGTTAGTGTGTTTTTATGTCGTTGATCAGATTCCCATTAAGATACCTCCTTGTGCGAACGGTCATCCCAGTTGTGAAAATTGGCTGTGAGAAAATCAACAGTTTAGAAAATGGAGAAACTGGGTATGAGTTAATGGATTGGCAATTGTGCTCCAAAAAGTTCTTCGTTGTGGTTGCCGTTTAAATAAGAGCCCAACAAGTTTAACAGAAAATTTTTTAAGTGTTCAAGTGAATACTAAAATCTGGAATCTTCTTTTAACGAAAATGTTTCTAGCACTTGGTGTAAGGGGTGTTGCTCATATGTTAATATGCTTGTTTAGAAAAATTTGGTGCTTGTTAGGATATTGTGGTTCCAATAATTTCCTTAAACCATAGCATATTTGCGCTCGCAAAGTGGTTCAACACAGCAAATTTTTCAACATAGACACATATAGATAAAGGCACAAGGAGAAAGCTCATTTATCTTGCAGGAAGTTTTGCGCCAGATACTTAGGTCCCCAGAAGGAACAGAATGCTTTCCAATTGTAAAAGAGACTTCGTGGTCATGGGCTTGGGGAGGTAGAAGAGGGAAAGCACATGTAACGTTCAATGAATGGTTGGTCGGGTTCTTCTTATGATGGTGAAGAGACAGTTCGACGCGATGGGGCTATTCCACTGGGCCTAAGCCCCGAATAAGTAGAACACGAGAGAGACTCTATTCTGATGTTGCCTTTATTCGTTCAACAGCAAGACTAACGCTAAAGTGAACAGCGCACACACATAACATGAACGGAAGGTAATTAAGAGAACAATACGAACGTCACAATACATGTTGACAGACAAACACACTGCCATTAGAAAGGCGTTTACTAACACAACAGGACTCAACAGCACATGTGACTATAACACGCAACTGAGATATTACGAAACATATCACACACTAAAGCCAACCGTTACACACAATAACAATCTAATAGGAAAAGAAATTTTGCCCAATTGGCAGTATGTTAAATGCCTTAGAAAGCTTAGTTTTATCAATAGAAGGACGCAGAATACTTATGCTTACTAGTCAACGTTCACGTATGAGTGAAGTCGACTTTAAATTCAGGCGATTTTGGTAGTTGAACCGTATTAGCTGGCAATCTTGTTTTAATTAACATGCAGCTCTCAGGAGGACAGAAAGTATGACTAGCCACGGGCTGGAACGAGGAGAGTTTCAAAACAATCATGTGAACAAAAGTCTATTATTGAACCTGTACGAGCACTGTGAAACACTTTTAAAGGGCGAAACGTGTCAGAGCTACGTTGCCCTCGCTGGTATATGACTCGTCTTTTTTAAGAGAGAAGATAACAGTCCTTTTTTGCAGTCCCTTTGGTTCATCAGCAAAGCAAGGCAATAGAGAACCGGACATTCCTAAAAGTTGGGAAGTACACAGGAGACATGGGCGTCGACTTCTGGGACAAGGATGACTGGAGGAAGGAGTTTGACAATCACGATGTTCTGGTGATGACACATCAGATATTGTTGAATATGCTTCTGCATAATTATTTGCTACCATCAAATATAAATTTGTTGGTACTTGACGAGTGCCATCATACAGGTAAGAATCATCCTTATGCTCAGATAATGAAGCGAATCGAAAACTTCAGCACAAAGCCACGGGTCATGGGTCTAACGGCTTCTATCATAAACGAGAAGGTGACGAAGAGAGGCGTCTTTCTTCGACAGCACCTCGAGGAGAGGATGAGAGAGATGGAGATCCGTCTAAGAGCAGTTTGCTTCACATGTGCCGACCAATCTACCACTCTTCAGTATGCAGCCAAGCCGAAAGAAGACGTTATAGGGTATCAAGATGCCAAAATAAACAGTGCTGATTTCGCTAAGATGCACGAGGAAATTTCAAACAATCTTCAGTTTAAAGGAGGTCAGTTCGCACAAATATTGTGTTGTGTCATCTCGTCGCGATATGTGGCGCTTTGTACTACTACCTCTGCTGCAGCTCGCCTTCTCGTCCTACTTTTGGTTGCTCTTTTTCTTCAGTTCAGTTAATAGACATTTACATAGAGACATCAGTTGTCACTAGCTGGTATATTTTCTCTTTCTATAGAGAAACCACAAGACAAGAGAGAGGGGGATGCCTATAAAAAATGTGAAAATGCCCTCAGAGACCTTCTCGATATTCTAAACCATCTAGGAAGTTGGTGCACATACAAGGCTGCATTCGTGATCAAGAGAAATTTAGGTATGTATTGCGGCCGTACCTTGTCTTAGAGGCAATCTTGGAAAAGTAGTGTGTGTAAAAAGAACTTGAAAGCAATTTAGCTTGGAGCATTAATTTCCCATGTAGCTCAAACACTTAGAGAAGTAAATACCCCCGCATGCTGCTATATTGACAAATTTACATATTACTTGATTAGTGTGATAATACTTAGATAATATCCACTGGGAAATGTGGCCAGGTAAGATCAATGGTGGCCACCTGTCCGGCGTTTATGGGTTGAAAAGTGATTGGGCCTTATTCAGTTCCAGCAGAAGCGGAGAGGGGATATCAGTAAGCTCCGGTACCTGTCAAGTTGATTGTTTTGGGGACGTTTCTTTTGCACAACTACTTGTTATTTGTTACGCAGTAGAATTAACCAATGTCAAATCCGCTACTAACACTTGTTTTTTGAAAAAGAAGTTATTTCTAGATGGTCGGGTGATTAATATTGACCTTCTAAGCGCAAATCTATTATACCTTCTAGAACAAGAAATCGGTGACTCTTGTGCTTCTAGACTAGGATGGCTTGAGCATGCAGCCGAGGTTGCTCGGATTGTAATTAGAATATTCGAGGAGTTTGCCGTATCCCAGTTTGGTAGGATTGAAGACATTTTACTCATGGAGCCATTGGTATCTCCCAAAGCCTTGAAATTAATGGAACTTCTGGCTAAACAAAAGAAAGGTAGGTGCAGGAAGCTACCAGCCAACATCAACATGCTATATAACGTGAGACTAGAGATATTAAGACTGAAATGCCAGTCGATTTTTGTCGTCAGTTACTCTGCATCGTCAATAACGTAATTTTCCTGCTGGTTCAAACAATGAGCGATATAAATTGAAAAATTTGTAGTGGAATAATGTCGTCTTCTATTCATCTTAACACATTAGTCATTCTGCACTGCGAATTTTCTAGATCTCTGTGCCATCGTGTTTGTGCAAAAGAGGATCACGGCTCACGTGCTGAGTGAGCTCATCAAAGAATTGGCGGCCTGCTACCCACACTATGATGGTATCAATAGCGACTTCGTGTACGGGCACAACTTTCTGGGGCTGCTTGGCCAAAGGGAACTATGCTCGATGACCTCTAAAAACCAGGAAAAAATCTTGAGTAGATTTCGAAGCTTGGAGTTCAATGTGCTTGTTACTACAAGTGTTGTGGAGGAGGGGCTGGATGTTCGCAAGTGTAATCTTGTGGTTAGATTTGATGGCCTTTCGAATTATAGAGAATATGTGCAATCAAAAGGCAGGGCAAGGGCACGCGAATCGAAGTTTGTCGTCATGTCGAGGGAAGAGGATATCAGCATCACTGAAAATGAGCTCGAGGTGATATTACCAAAGCGACCCATTTTTACATTTTGCTACCAAAATTTAGCCGATTGATTCAAGTCATAGAGAACCATAGTAATCATCAAATGCTCCCTCTTCCTATTTCATTTGCCTTTGCAGAATGGCAAACAGAAGCCTTGTATTAAATCACTTTGAATCAAATGTACCGAGTCCTTACTAATGGCTAAAAGACAGTCGAAAATATGGTGTTGCAGTCAGATTATCAACAAAATCTTAGCTTTGTGAAATAAGCAACTCCTTGGTGCATTCTTGGAGCAGTCGCCCCCTCCTTAAAAATTTTCAAAGTAGGGTTTCTGAGAAGGACGTCTGAAGTCAAGATAATAGTCACAGAAAACTCTACACATCTGCCCTCCCTATTAAAAATGTCATGATTACAACCTTAGTATTGTCTTTGAGCTCATTGACAATCTTTCCAAATGAGTAAATTTCAGCATTTCTTCTGAACCTTTCTTTTATTTTTAATTTGCAGGGAATGAGAGAAATTGAGCAAATTTTGATCGAGAAAAGTCGAGGTCGGGAGATACCCACTGAAGACGAAATCGAAGAACATAAAGAAGCAGAGATGCTAATCGAGCCTTTCCGAGTAAGCGAGGCGGAGGGTGCAGCAGAAATAAACATGAACAATGCGATGGGTTTGTTGCATATGTGAGTAATGAAATCATCGTACTCATTGCAAAAGCAACTTCTCTCGTCAGTCTTACATTTGGAAGTTATGCATTGGCTTGGCATTGATTAGAAAAGTCCATTTTGCAAATTCACAACTATAGGACGAGAACAGCTACTACATTTTGCAGTTACATTCCTCTGCAAGATGCAACATCATCTCTTTGGGCCTAGATAGCTTCCACAACATTATTTTATTGTTAAATCGATTTTCTTTGGCTCGATAGCAGGATTTAGTGCTTGCTTAGCACACTTGAAACGAAGCAAGACTTATTTTGCTCTTGTGGTCGATCTTGCAGAAATCTTCGACAATTTACCCAAGTTGATGATTCCTTTATTTCCTTGCTTGCTTGCAAGCCCAAAGTCCTTTAATGCTAAAGGCTGCTCGATATTCTCGTTTTGCCACTGCCTGGGGACTGGTTGCATGTTGCACATGGAGATGGATAGGAGCCTTTGAATCACAGGTGCTCCTCATCACGAGTGTCAAAATGCCTTTGATGTCTATAGTGACATTCACGAGTGTCTATCACACAATTCCGGCATTTTGCTCCCATTTTACGTCTAGATGTCCTCAATATAGGTCTTTTTCCAGGTATTGTTCAAAGCTTCCAGCAGGACAATACACATCTCTGATGCCTATTTTCAAACTGAAAAAGCACCCAAAATATGGCGAAACCATGGCGATTGTGAGTTTGCCAATAAACTGCCCTGTGAAGGTGCAAATCGAGGTAAACACAGCTGCTGCATTTTAGTTGGGTTTGATAACAAAACATAATCGATGCATAAAACTTGGCTAGATGCCCATTTTAAGTGCTATGGAGTCTTCTTACTACAATGTATTTCAATTTAATAAATGCATTTCGCTGTGCAAAAATTTCGTGGTACAAAATTATTTTTCTACTTATTCTTGAATATTGTGAAATATTTTTTGTTATTTACCAGGCTTTTGCAAGAGCAGACATTGTTAATAATTGGTATTTACGCATTAATATGTCCTTTTCGAATGATGATTGTATAATAATTCAATGAAGGTAAAAGAAAAACTTGTTTAAATGATGCAAAGCTATCAAATTACCACGTCATCACGTTATAAAGTTATTAATTTACCTGATGACGTCATAAAAATATACATTTACAGCTCAACGTCGTGATGTGAGTGAACACTGCAAATTAGCACTAATTGAAAACAGCAAGTTGAGATATAATTACAATGAGAATTGCACTTTTATGATGTTACAATTCAAATATCATGTAATCCCTCTCTCTGGCTTACACACGATTGCAATGATAATCGATTATAAGCGTTTTTGGTAGGGAGACTGGCTTCCATCAAAGAAGCTAGCAAAGATCTCTGCAGCCAAAGAAGCCTGCGTTCGCCTTTGGAAAGAAAAAGAGCTAGACGATCATTTTGTCCCAGTGAAACGATGTTACGATTCGGATGACACTGATGACGAAGATGACAAAAGCGGTTGTCCTGGGGATGTACAACAGAAGTTTCCATTCAATTATGCCAGAAAGGTTTACTTGTCTTTACCTGAAATTTTTTGCCTGTAGTTAAAAAGCTTGCTAATAGGTTCTCTTGAAAACCTAATGCAACCATAGTGTTTCTGCGCGTGTTCTAACTTGAAGGCTTCGAAATTTGTCCCATCGTTCAGAAGGAAAGGAAAGACCTCCAATGCATCTTAGGCAATCGAAATAAAAATTGTAATAGAGAGGGTAGACAACTGTGGACCCCATTGCCAATGCCACCTTTCTGTTTGCCATCAGGCGAAAGGTCGGTTTTTTCGATGTAATCAAAAGCCTTAGACGTTCAGAAATTTATCCCATATGAGCTAAAGCCCTGAGACGACAGTTTAAGAAGCAAACAATTTCCAGTTAAAGGGTTTTCGATTTTTTATAATGAAAAGCCTGCAACCAGAAAAGCAAAGTTTGAGTGTTTAAAGCAGAAGGCATTGAGAATACAATGGCATCACAACACTTGGTTACACGAATTCGAAATTCAGAAATTGGTAATCAATAAAGAAAAATGTTTATTCATGGAAAATGTTTTCTTTTAGATTCCAGATTGTCTTGCTTTTGAAGGAGCGTTTCCCGCGTCTGGCTTGCATCTCTATGCCCTGGAGATGATTCTTGAGAAACCGAAAGCGGGCAAAGAGGACTTGCGGAAGATCTGGTTCCATGAAAATCGACGCACTTTTGGTTTACTCACTGCTAAGCCCTTGCCAAAGGTTTTGAACCTTTCCTCTTATTCATCTTCAACAGATGCAATTGAAAATTTTATGATTTGCGAATACTGATATTAACATGGAAAAGTGCCATATTATTCCTAGCAAGAGTGCATACCGTAAATCCTCGAATTGGCCCCCCTCTCGAAAAAGCCCCCCCTCGAATAAGCCCCCACCCTAGAACAACAAATTTTCAATAAGCCCCCCCCCCTCGACTAAGCCCCTCCCCTCGGTTTGTTGATTTTTGACTCCTGAGGTTGCCTTTGGCACTTTAGTGAATTAACACAAAAATTTATATTTTTGTTTATATTTTATCTTTTTATGTGGCATGTTTCAAGAAATTTTATAAGCTCCCCCCTCGAATAAGCCCCCCCTCGAATAAGCCCCCATCCAAAAATATCAAAAATTAATAAGCCCCCAGGGGGCTAATTCGACGATATACGGTAATGTGAAATTTAGTTTAAACGGGGTATAAATGTCTATGAAAGTGTCATTGTCGTTCTAAGTTTTAGGGGGTGCCTTTGTGGAAAGAATTGGGTGACTGTGCGATGAGATTAGAATGCATACATTTGATAGTCATGTACAAACATACATACATGCAAAAAAATTGGCACTGCATAATGCCTTGTTAGCACTCAACGCCTCAACGAAAGCTGCAAAATTCTACTGTTTAGCATAGCTCCTAATAATTCGTCCAGGAAATTCAAGAATACGCCCTGCAATTCCATCTTAACAGGTATCAACTTGGGGATCGGCTGCGTGTTGAAAAATATGCTTCTTGAGAGCTTGTTGATGAGCGGTAAAATTGCAAAGTTCTAGAAAAACATTCCAATTTTATATAGACAGATAGAAGACAAGAAGCACCTAGATTGTAGTGGCTGGTACTACGTTTAGGTCTAATCTTACTTCTTATCTTCAAATCTTTAGGTGCCTTGCTTTCCGCTGTTTACAAATGCAGGACAGATAAGAGTGCGTGTGGTACCACGGCATGCAAATGTCAGTTTGAGTTTCGATGAGTTTGAATCAGCCAAGAACTTTCATGGGTCGATAATAAGGCAGTATGCCGGTGATTTCGCAAGTGGAAGAAGCTTTTCTATGGAGAATTCCAAGTCAAAAGCGTTGCTTATTGTTCTTCATTGCAATGGCCATTCTGAAGTTAAAAAGACGAAGCAATTGGTTGAATGGAAGTTCATGACCATGGTATCAGACAACAAATTTTATTCAGCCAAAGAGGGGGACCTGAGTGACGCTGTGATCCGCAAGACATATCTTGAAGGCAGGAAGGGTCTTTTTTATGTATCGGAAGTAAGACATGATAAATCAGTTACGGACCAGATTGGAGTTGGCAAGGAATCATTTGAAGAGTATTATAGGGTTAAGTACGGGAGAGTAATTCGCAAGCAGCAACCACTATTACAGTCTATTCGTGCAAGTCAAAGAATCAATTACACAACTCCCAGACACACAGGTAAAGGTCTGCAGCAAGAACCAGCCAGTAGATCTGTGGAGTTCCTCATACCGGAGTTGTGCGAACGTTTGAGGACTCCTGCTAGCTTCCATTGCCAATCAGTATGCCTGCCTTCACTTCTATTCAGGCTTGAAACAATCCTTTCAGCCGACGAACTACGGGAACAAATGACTCGAGACATATTTCCATCGCATTTGAATTGCAGCTACGTTGCTGCCAAAATGGAGAATTCCTTTGATGATATCATGAGAAAGCAAGGAACAGAAGGTGATGGGGCTCACAACAATGTGGTCTCTTTAAGGCTTGATAATGCGCACGAAAATATCAAGAAGTTATTAAAGGGAAGAAATCACAACAGCAACAAATGCATCAAATTGGAAGTCATTCTCCAGTCACTGACAACAGCGAAAGCAAATTCTGGCTTTGACTTGGAAAGACTGGAAACTCTCGGTGATTCTTTCCTTAAAGTTGCAACATCAATCTTTCTGTTCTACAAATACCCTATGAAGCACGAAGGACGGCTGACAGAGAAACGCATTCGCCTCGTCAGCAACAAGAAGCTTTTGAAAGTTGCACAGAGCAAAGGTTTACAGAACATCATCTGCAACACTTCGTTTGGCAATAAGCTAACCAATAAAGATGAGGACATCGTACGTGACCAAGCTAAGAATCTTTGGCTGCCCCCAATGTTTGAGCAGGTGCAGTTTAGTTTTTGCTTGTAGTTTTTCTTGAATGTTATTTTTGAAGCTTAGCAATCTCTGCCTGCATTCAGCCATTGTAGAAAAAATTATCTTAGAAGGCACATGGACAGCTGGAGGAGTTCGAAACAAAGTAAGGACAGCTGGAACTTTAAAATTGACCTGCTTGAAGTGGGAACACTGAGTTCTTTTAAAAGCTATCTATGGAAGAAAATTCTCGATTCTGCTCTATATATTTATCTGTTACAAAATCTAAATAAGGTTACTCTTGTGCAACTCATTTATTTGCCAGATGTCTGTAAAACGAAATAATCTTGCTCACGACCTGCGATTCGAACAATTTTTTTGTTACAGGATGTGAGCCAATCTGGACAGGAAGAACAATTTCCCGAAGCTCCAAGTCACGTTGTTAGGGACAAGTCACTAGCAGACTCGGTTGAAGCTCTAATTGGGGCATTTTTGGAGCACGATGGAGTTTTTGGTGCCTTAAGAGTGATGCGGTGGTTTGGCATTGACTGTTTTTGCCAGTCCTTGGAAGCAATACCTCGCAATACGGAAGCAATACCTCTGTCGCAGAGAAGTGCCTATGCTGATTTCGACCTGCCAAAACCGGCGCTTTACGAAGACAATAAGGAGAACCGGGACTTTGTGCTGCAACAATACAGGGCAAAGAGACTCTATGTTGTAGAAAAGACCATCGATTATGAGTTCAAAGACAAGTCGTTCTTGGTCCAAGCCTTTACGCACATGTCCTATCACCTGAACCAGGTGACAGGCTGCTATCAAAGGCTGGAATTCCTTGGTGATGCTGTACTAGACTTTGCCGTTATCATGCACCTATGCTCGACCAACGATGATCTAGATCCAAGCAGTTTAACAAACATCAAGTCGGCGTTGGTGAATAACAACACTTTGGCTCTGCTCACCCTCAAACGGCGTCTTCACAAAGGCCTGATGGTGTTCGAATCGAAGCTGGATACAGTATTGGCCAGGTTCTGTGAACTCGCTGACGATGAAATAGACGGGAAGTTCAAGGTGCCTGACTTTTTCGTTTCATATTCATTTGAGCCTTCTTCGTGCTCACTTGCAAGTGAAATTATTTCTGCTTTAGTTCGCACGCTATGCACTTCAAGAATTCGCCATTAAGGAAAAGATTAGTTGGGTCTATATCGGGGTTGTATCCTTGAAACTGGACATTCATTGAAGGGGAAACTGTTAAAGGATTATAGGTATAGGCAATTGGGCAAATTCGCCAATTGACCTTATTACAATTAATAGTCTTTTTCAGTTAGATTGTTGTGATAAGATGACAATGTAAGCCTTACTTGTATCAACAATAAACAATAAATTTTGATACTGCATTAAGAGTCATTTTTGTAACACCAAAGGAGGTGAAATCACATTAGCGAATGAAGGATGAAATTTTGTGTATTTTCTGGTCCCTATCAATCAATGCCACATAAACATGACAACTTCACGTTTACATCAAACGAGATACTACTGTGGTCAAAGAATATCCCTTTGTCATTCGCCATGAGCCTATGTGCCAGCCATTGTCCTTTCTTCAATCGACAGCTATGTTCTAACCGGAACCCGAATCCCTTTGAGCCAATTTACAAAAGAAAAGGTGTTACTCACTACAGATGCGTGACCTCACAGCATCTAGAATCACGTTGTGCTCCAAGTGAAATTCCCTAGCAAAGTGGTCTTCCTTAATCTCTGCTTCTTTTTGAATTACTTCTTTCAACTTCCAATCAATTTAGATGTTTTCATTGGCAATAATTCACTATGATGTTTTTCTTCAACAAGAACCCGTTCAACAAGAATCCAGATGAGGGGTACCTAGCGCCCAAAGTTCTCGGAGACATCTTTGAATCTTTGGCGGGAGCAGTATTCCTTGACTGTGGCCTTGACTTCCTGCAATTTTGGAGCGTTTTTTACCGGATCCTGAAGCCACTGATCGGTGAGTCTACTTGACTGTCCAGCATTTTTGCAACATTTCGATTTAGCTTTTGATAGGATATGAAGGTGCAGATATTTGCTACTGAAGACTGATGATGTCACGGAAACGAAAGGGCCTAGTTGACAGTCTAATGTGGATTTTCTACTATGGTCACTGTTTTGCGTTGATTAAATCTAATGCTTGTCTACCTATTCCCAGGGGGGCTCAAGTTTCGAAGTATGCGCCTATGCCTGATAATATAATATACGTACTTCTGTTAGGATACAAATTAAGGAGCAAATATATATACGATTATTTTCTTACTTTGTATCACGATTATCATTGATCGTGGTAGGTTTTCATTGTCTGTTTGTTTTCTTCTAGATGAATATGTTGCAAATGTTCCTTTGAATCCTGTAAGAATGATTATGGAGAAGTACCCAAAAGCAACGTGCCGGTTTGTACATCTTAATGAACTGGTTACTTTAAATGATTCTCCAGATCCCGTGGGCGGATTTTCCTTCAATGGCACCTGGCGGTGTTTTCTTCAGAGCTTGGTTAAAAGTGTAGCAAGAAATTCCAAAATTTTACAAGAAAGAGAAATTTTTTCTCCTTCAAAAATTTCTTATTCAAGGCACTGAACAACTTTGTTTGGGACTACAAGGAAAGAACAACATAGGATGCAAGCTAACGACCCATTAAACCCCGGTGGTTAGGAAAGAGAAGGTTTTTGGCGAGGACTCGCTTTGATTCAACAACGTCCAATCCTTTTAAAATTCTCGCATTTCCGTCCATGTAGTCTTTTTTTAACTTCACAGTTCTTCTGTCGATTTGAAAGAGCCTCAACGCTGTCGCCACTGTATTGCTTGATAAATCACTAGCCACCTCAATGATATCCTGAACTTTCAAATGTCGCTATTACATTTCATCTTCAATCTAATCTATTACAGAGATATTTTCATATACATTATACTGCACTTAATTTGTCTTAATTCTTATTCATTTCACAGTTTTGAAACTATTGAGAAAGGCAAATGCAAGTGTTTTTGGAAAGTAGATGGCAAAGAGTTTTCTGGAGTCGGATACAATAAGAAGATGGCCAAGGCAGCAGCGGCTCAGAAAGCCATTTTGGGGAACTGACATTCCCATTCAAGCTGCAATTTTTGTAATTTTGGAATATTTTGATTCTTAGGATCATTTGCGTGCACAGTGGTATCCAACCATACCGGATTATATTTAGCACAAGAGCTATCCCTGTAAAAATCCTAAGGAATGTGTCATAATGTAAAATTCTTGGCTTTGCCACTATCAACTTGGTGAAGTTCTACTGTTGTTAGATGCTCGCAGATTAAACATTAGAGACCTTTCTGTAGATTACGCAGTAAACAGAACACTCGAACCTAACACAATCCCTCTTTTAGGCAAGCCGAAGCTCCCTAGAAAACTACCAACAATTTTTACAATTGCAGAGACAGAAAAAATATTGATTTTTTTTCTGAGAAATTTTACTTTTGATTCTATTAAAAATCCTTCTTTAAAGAATTATTCCCAGGATTGTTCTCTGGGAAGATGGTTGACTTTCTCATGTCTAAAGATATGAATTACAAAAAGTAAACAATAGTCTAAACCCGTTTTCCCAAAGTCTTTTGACAGGCATTGTTTAAGAGTGATTGTCTGAATGTTACAAACATTCTATGGATTCGAAATCCAGATTTGTATTATGTAATCCTTTACCTATTCTATTCAAAACGGTTTAGATTTTTATCGTAGATTCAAATCTTATCGGTTTGCAATTAATGTTAGAATCATTTTGCATGAGACTATTAAAGTTTCAGAAACTTTTTGGTAGTCTCTTTGATTGGAACAATGCACGTTTAAGTAAGTTGTAAAAATATCCTTGAGTAGTACTTGAATTTTCGGATAGAAAAAATGAAGTTTCGGGTAATCCAGATGTTTAAGCATTGATTTTTCCTCAGTCTTGTCCACTAGCAGTATGGTGAATTTCGGCAATTAATATCTCACCAAAATATCTTCCAGCAAGTTTGTAATATGACTATGAACGGTGAGGGTCAAACTTGGTCAAAGTTACGCATATGTGAAACACAAATCGATGAAGGTAGCAAGAATAGCAATTTATAATTGGATAAATGTAGTAAACACCAAATGTGAATGGCAGTAAAAGTGGATTAAAAATGTCTCGAAATATCGACGCTCAGGTGCTCACAGCTACGTGTCGACGTTTGCTCTTTCCGTCCCTTCCCTCGCCGTACTTCACTCCTCGATCACCCTACAACAGAACCCAACTCTAAAGCTACTGCGCAGCGTCCAACAAGGCAGAGTTTAAGATCAGCTGCAAGTGACTGTTTGTTCAAGAACATCAGTACATTAACGATACCATTTAATAATTTTTGTGAGAAATATTTCCCTAGTACTTGGTTTTCAGAAAAACAATCTTACTACCTGCTTTGCTGGTTTTAATAAGAAAGTGGCCACTTAAAGCCTATCCCACGCGGCAGATTTTTATCAGCGATAGATGCGACTTTTTGTCGTTTGGAGACAATCTTTCATTTCCGCACACAGCACGATTTTTATCGAAAATCATTCGAAAAATGAATCATTCTTTGCCACAAAAGGGTTGTTTTGCAGAACATGTGACTTTTTTGATCGCCGATTGGTATTTACATAATATCTCAAAGATTCTTATCATCAAGTACCGCATGTCAAATGGCAAAAAAAAATTGATTTGGAAAATTTTTTGCTAACGACCAAAAATCTTTGGTTTTGGCTGCCGCACGTTGCACGACTTTGGTCTCGAAAACAAAAAATTGCGTGTATTGTGTGCTATGTGTGCGGAATCAACTAATAATGCCATAATCAAATCTTAGGCCCAATCGAGCCGATCTGTTCCTCTTGTTTGGTGCATTCAGATTTTATGAGGGGGAGAAAATAGGATGATGCATTAGCTGACTGGTGATTGGCTTACTTAGTGGAGACGGACATGATTACTTATAGCACTGCAAGTTAATAAGTCAAGAATTTGTCTAGTGTCGCTCTAGGGGATATTCAAAAACGACGTCCAACGCATAAAAACCCACATTTTGATATAAAAGGTACTATATACAATCAACACGTGACTGTCGGAAATGTGAAGGATTGGTTTCTGCAAGCCCTTCCCGGTGGATTTCCTTGCTACTACAGATCCTTATATTTTCGTTTACGTGCAAACAGGAAGCTGAGATTGCGCTTGCGCAAAGGCTGAATCTAATGCAAGATGGCGGTCGGTATTTATTAGGTGTAAGCTACGTTGCTGCATGATCTATAATTACCTTGGTTCAGGAGAGCACAGTTTTGGAAATTTTTAGCGATATAGAATTGGCCAATAGTGAATATGTCAGCAGCATATTTTGTGCAAGGGTTGATAAATTCACCGTTGCCGAAGTCGTGATGTTTCACAGTAGAAAAGGAAGCCACGATGTGAAGAGGGCGAACTCGAGATTCATAGACCCGCGGAGGGATACTCACACTAGATTTAGAGCCCTCAGAACGTTGCTTGGTGAGTCAATTACATACTTCAATATACGAGAACCTGGCATTTGAAAACTCTTCATATATGTAGGTGATATGTAGCCTCGGAGCTACCCTGCACGAAGTAGAATCTACACCATGAACAAACGTATTCCTACTTATAGTCACCTTTTGCTGAATAGAAAGCTCTTCGCTGTCTACAACGCATTAATTCAAGGTGATATCTTTTCTCTCAAAAACAATACACACTAAATAACAAAACTGAGATTTTACTGACTATTGCTTTCACTGGTTTCATAATTAACATTGTTTAATGTTTTTACTCAATCATCTAATTTTACTCTTAATTTCCACAATCATCTAAAAATGTATATATTGTATAAAATATATTGTATAAAAGTCGAAAGTTCGCTCAAGGCTACCGATTTGTTGTATGGTGTGCATCCTTTCTTGATCTTAAAGAAATGTACTTCTTTATTCTACATGCTGTAGATCTCATTTTATGCACCTTGTTATTGTAGACTACTTTACCATGACATTAGAATATTTTCAATAGCTTTGAGGAGATTTCATAACAGCAAATAAACAAATTTCATGGTTATCACCAAGTAAGCTTTTAGGCTCACCATAAAAAGTCATTTGGGTACATTTGGCACATTTTTTAGGATAATAAGCTATGCTTTTTTCAAGAGCTGTTAGGCTACTTCTACTTCTAGTTTCCTTATTTTCTCTGTGTAATTATTTCTCAGTTAATATTTCAGTGATTGATTTGACAGATCAACAACCTCTAGATGAGATCAAGAAGTTATTTCAAAGACACTATGTAGATATTTACTATATTTTTTACGAGGAATTAAATGCCCTGGTTGCTGCATTCAAGTCAAAAGGTAATTTTTGTTTTTTTGTTGGCCATATTTTAGCAATCTTGTCAAGACCCTCATTTAGGGTCCTAATGAATCTTGGGCAATGTTATTGCCTCTCCCACTTCTAACAGATTGAGAGTAATAATAATTGTTGAAAGATATGTGATAAACTATTTGATTTGAAGTAAATACATTTGGCTCTTTCAATCATGCATTTACTTGCCGTCTTAGTCAAGCTACCATGGCTGCTTCAAGTATAGCCAGTTGTTAACTTGTTTTTGGAAAATGAAGTTTGATTCAAAGCTTGAAAGTCAATTTGGCTTAAGAATCATCTTAGCTAGACTCATTATTGATGACCCTTAAGTCAAGCAAGTGAAGTGGGCTGCTTCCAAGTGATACCTTCTCAGAGCAGGAAAACTGGCTTTAGGTATAGTTAAAGTTTGTGAGAAAATTAACTCACATGAGTCCCTGTCAGAAGAACTTTTTATTGAAAGATAGGGTAAATCTATATTGCTAGGCATGTCTTTACAAATTTGTTATGTATATGAAATATAATAAAATGCTTGACAGGTTTGAGACCCCAATTGTATGTTTTAGGCTACAAGTCTTACAAGGAGGAGTTAGATGGATTACTACTGATCCTAGAGGTAATTTTTCAATGCCACTTTTTTCGAGACTCTGCATTTCATCTGCTTGGGAAAACTCATAAAACTGCAAAGTAAACAGAATGATTTAAGTACTAGTCTGACCAGTCTTGCGATTATATACTAGCAATAAATGTTGATATTTTATTAATCTTGTAGAAGCTACTGCTGTTTGTTCCAGAAAGAATATATGAAAGATGGCAGTTCAACAGCATTGGTGAGGATATTTCAAATATCTGATGCATTTAGTGAGATGTGAATGCTACTTGTATATCTTGAGAATGAAGATATGCTTGTGAACATGGTAGCTTTAAAATCAGATGCTAATGATGAAAATATTTAGCATCGTTTTCAGTTACCTATATTAGAAAGGCCAGCCAAAGGACTTATATAAAGTTTGATGAGTTCCTGACCGAGATCCTTAACATTTTTTATTATACAGATGTGTCTTCATAAGTTGCCACATGTTTTATAACTTCTGGACTTTATTGTTCTTAAAATTGCCACCTTTAATGCTTGATTAAAGTATCTTTGTTTGCATAGCTTTCCTGCCTCTCTCTTTATTGAATGTTCCTTTGCTAGCATAGTTACATGTTTAACTTTTTATACTCTGTGACTCACTCTGTGACTTTTGTTTAAGATAACTTACCTAAAGACTATATAATGACTCTCCAGTTCATTCTATTGGACTCCAATTCATATTGAAATAACAAGCAAGGTTGAAGCCAAGGTTAAACCCTTCTCAATGATAAATATGGCTGAACTTGGGCAATTTTCCCCCTTATCTTTAAATGTGATATGGGGAAATGATCTTTATTCAATGGTTGTTATGTCTTTAACAGGGCTGATTCTACGAAGACTTCTTCACCATGGGAATATGATAGGGGTAATGACCTGTTTGTGAACATTTGTGAAGCTTTAATTTGATAAGAAGCTGTGTTGAATGTTGCTGCTGATGAAGCTGTTGTTGTTGTGTTTTGTATTTTGAATAGTAGTTTGAACAAACTGGCTTAGTCTTGATGCTATGAAAGACCTTATATTCTGCCATATGAGAAGTAATACTTTTTCACATTGTCTTCAAAGTCTCGAATTAGCTTATTCAATTTTACAGACATTTATGGGCCAGCTTCTTTGTAAATCTTGCTTTGACTTGTTCCAGGTGCGAGAAATCGGCGTGAAATTATATCTCTTGTGGCTTCAAGATTTGCAAGAAAATATTGATGAGCTTGGATTGCTGGTCTATGGCTGCATCATCCCAGGTTTTCCTAACCCACTGAGCAAAGTTAACACGTCACAAATTTACCGGCCCCAGAGGTTCATCGAATCTGTTTACTCCTGTATTAGTGGGACGGGGTATACAACAGTGACTTCATCACAGTACTTATCGTACCTTGAGATTGATTCAGGTAGACCATCAAAGTTGTGATATTTGATAAGGTTTAATTTGCCTTGGACAAAAAGTAGTTTGGTCCATGAATATGGTTTTAGTTAATTTTACCAATTTTTAAGTAGTCAGGGTAATGTTGCTTGATTAGATAAAACGGTGAAGAGTTATATTTAGTGTCTCTTAATTTGTAAAGCTAGCTTTCATAGCTGTTAGGGTGATGGCTTTGTTCCAGATACCCAGTAGCTGACCGTCAGGGTAAGCTTTCTTCACAACTATAGCACCTTTGAAGGTTAGATTTGAATTTCGCTGTGGCATTTTTGTTACTCAAAGGAACTAGGGAATATAGTTTGATAGTTATCGTATGTTATTTATTGGTTCATTGTTGATTTAATTGTTTAAGCAAGGTAGATTGCATTTTGGCTTCATTTTAATCTCTTCAATAAAGGGAAGTTATTCCAGTTAATTTGATGTTAAAATTGAGTTTCAATAGTTTGCATTCCTAAACATAAAATTATTGGTTGTTTTTAAGCTCTCATATCTGTTTTACAGACTGGTGCAATACTGAAGCTATAACGCCACTGCTGCCACCACCCCAGGGGGAAAAGAACCCTTCCCCCGAAAGCCTTACAACGAGGTTTTTAGACAGGCTTCTTGACTATATGACCAAAAAGGTAAGCAATTCCTGTTGTGACTGACACGACATTTACTATTATCATGTTTTGATTTCAAGGGTCATTGATTGGCACTTTGGTTAGGCCTCGCTAAGTCATACTAAGAACACGCTTTACTACTATTACGCTGAATATGTAATGTGGCCTAATATTTTATCCTGATCGTACAAGTTGTTTTGTTATGTTCGTTCAACCGTAGTTTATCTTTCAAGATACTTTCCGTGGCGTTCTAATAGTGACAAGAGACAAAAATAGCTGGGAACTAGCCTCAGAGTATTTTCTGGATCTCTGAGTTGTTTTTTCTGTTAGGAGGATGGTTCTTTATAGACTTGGTCTATTAAACGAAGGATGTTTTAACACTTTCAGTAACCTTTTTGAGAAGCATCGATTCCGTTGAACAGTAGGGGTAGTGATAGATTATACTGAAGTGAAAGATGAAAGCGCAAGAATAAGTTGCTTTTACAATGATTTATGCGAATAATTCTTCCGCATGTTCATTGTAATTGCAGTAAAACAGCGCTTGGCCAGATGTTGCTAACGTTTTGCTTAATACCTTTTCCAAATACAACATTGTATATCTGCTGAACGAAGTTGACTGAGCCAAATATAAGATTTTTTTCGACGTCAAGTATAATCTTATTGAATATTTTATATAATTATTTTATTAAATATAATGAGTATTTGTGCATTGAAATGAAATTAAGGAAAGTGAGCTCAACGCACTCATTCACTCCTTTGGATCCGTAGATGATGGATGTTAGCTGGAAGGACCTGAAGATGAGAGATAGTGGCTTCTACTATTTATTCCAGCACTTCAAGAGGTTCTACCTTCCCTTGATTTTTCCACTTTGGGACCCTGTGGATACGTTATATGTAAAGCATGAAGGTATAATCCAGTATTTTTCTTCAGATTTCCATATGCAATTCCCTATATTGTAGGAGACCATGTTTCATAGCAAGATTAACAGTTGTGAAATGCTTAGTAAATGCATGTATCTCCGTATTGAGAAACTGAGATAGTCAGCTTTTGAGAATTAGAGATCTACATCTTTTACGCCTGAATTGAAATCTGTGAGTGGAGGCAGTAGAGAGAGCTGTTGCGGTAAAACGGTTGCACCCCTTGCTTCTTTGCCTCGTATTCAGCAACAAGCTATAGCTGCAGATTTACCAGACAGTTACCAGACATCTTTATAAAGCCGTGGATCATAACGCCCTGTCGGTAGGTGATCAAGAGCAGAGCACCGATGCTCCTTCTATGAAGATCTTTTTTTCCAGTTTGTTTAAAGCATGTCAGTTTTCTCCTGGTCACGTCATTGATGCCTTCAACGTTGTAGATATTCTGCAAACGCAAGTCGTGAATACGAAATCAATGGATGAGTCGGAGACCCTGGCGAGTTGTCGGTGGAGGGTTCTGTGCTGGTTCGTCGCGTTCACTATTCGCTTCAAAAAGCCGGGAAGACGAATCGAAGAAGACCGCTTCTCTGAGTCATCGAACACCGATGACTCGGTGAACAACGATGCGTACTCGCCAGCGGCGACGACAGACGAGAAAAGCTTCGTACAATACGAAACTTTATACGACACCGCCGAGATAGTCCGATCCGCTCTCTACGCAACTAAAGACAATGTCGTCTGCTTAAATGAAGTTTTTCGCCAGGTACTACTTCGCTCTAATTTTCCAGTGTTTCAAAGTTTCCAAGTTTTTGGCTTGTCAAGGGTATTAATCTGAAGCGTCGTTACCTAGGGATTTTACGTATTGGTTTACGCTCTTACGGGAAAGCCCTGCTTGTTTTTTGCTCTTGAAAAGGTTTTTCACATTTGCTGCATTGCCTTTGGTGTTGGGTTTGACCAGATGAAACTCAGCCTGAACTCAAGCGAAGTTATTTACATATTTTTTGGACCAATTCTCTTCCCAGGGATTTCTGATGCCAATTTCTATGACTGACATCATATGCAGAGTAATGACTGTCTATCATGAATGGTTCAAAGTGAGTTTTGCCAGTGCATTGTAACATTATTAAGGCTGTCATTTCCTCAAGTTTTGTTAGTTTTACGTCATCGAAATGAAAACTGGTTTTTGAATGAATGTGCCGGTTTTTTAAAGTGAAAACTGCACTCTTTATTGTTTAGAACCAAACGCATAGTATTTTTCAATTTGTTACTGTCTAATCTCTGATTCAAAAGCAGACACCGCGCAGATACTCAGCTAGCATACTGTTTATGGTACGCCTCTCTCTTAGCCTCCTTAAGTGAAAGCACTTGTACCTGTTAGAAAGTTCACTCTATAACTGCCCTGTTTGCCTCTCCTTCAATTTACCGTCGAAATTGGACGGCCTTTGAAGTATCTTATGCTTAGGAGCACCATTTACTAATATTTCCCTCAGCAATTGACCTTTGAATTGAATAACTCTCCGTGAATTTACTTTTTCGAGATGTGCCTAGTTTCTCACTGTGAAGTTTGAAAAAACATGCAATAGGCACTAACGCTTTTTGCTACAATGTCGTAACTTTCAAGTATGAATATTTCCAAAACTATTTAGTACTGTTGAAGTTTACCTAGGGAAGGCTTTACCTTTGGCAACATTTTGTTGGGATCGCATTTGACATCCTTCATGTCAACTTCGATCAATCAAATCACATCCTTTCATATCCTGTGAAATGACTGTCGCATTGACTTTCTAATTTGACATGTAGTGGCTCTTAGCCTCCTTGAGTGAAAGCACTTGTACCTGTTAGAAAATTTACCTTTATCATGCACTTTTAAGCACAGTTTTGATGAATGTTTTTCTAGCTGTTGACTCGGCCATCTTAATGGGGAAGTTACCTCAACCTTCTCTTTATTGCCCTCGACTGATTGATTGGGTGATAATTGACATTGATTTCTTAAACACGCTTTTAAGTTGGCGGATCTTATGTATGTTATTTTGACCGCGTGCCTATGCTATGAATTTCACGTTTGTTGTCAACCTCCAGCCTACCGAAAGACCAATATTCATGCAAGAAAACCTGCTGCCAGAGGGAGCTGAGACACTTGTCATTGAAAGTACCACAACACTGGTTCCTGATGACAGGTCACCGCTTCTGCGAACATCGTCCTATAAGGAGGCTGTCGTCAATTGTGATCGAGGCTTTTTCCCGCGGATACCAATGGAATACGTCAGAGCTGGGCTGCAACCAAACATTCGTCTATTTGTCGCCAACTCAAGTCAAGTGTTCTTTGCACAGACTGGCCAAGATGTACTTCAGAAACAGGTGCCAAGATTGATTCATTTTCAAGTCAGATGTTTATTATGCTTTGGTCTCATGTGTTTTGTTATTCGTTAAACTGACAGTCCCATTTGCTCAATGAAGTCAACTACATGTTCGTCGTACAAGTTTCATTTGGCCGTTTTTTCACAGGCGGAAGTTTGTCGCAAGGTGATCAAAATGTATCGGAACATTGTACTTGAGCAGGCCTTGGACGCGCAAACATGGTTTGTTTGATACATCAACAGCAACGTTTTCTGTTTGTGGCGTGTGTACGAACGCATGTGCCACAGTCAAATCTTCAGTAACGCTGGCTTATTTTCATCTAAGTGGCCATATGAGAAACAGCCTTTTAACATAATGATGTTTCGCTTGTAGACTGAAAAAAAAAGTAAAAGTTTTAATAAGACTTGATGTGGTAAAGATTGTGCTACTGTATGACTATACTTCTTAAGGTCAGACTACTTCTTTTGGCTAGGATAACCATAAGAAAGTGTTCTACCACGAAGCACCTAATGTCTCTCCTCGTATTTTTTTCGATTGCATCATTAATCAATTCCTCTGCAGTAATTTGTTTTCTGTTTCCAGGAACCAGCTGCTTGTGATTCTTTTGAAGATTACTGGGTATACACTAAAGGGGAGGCCGCCAGTCCCACGTGAGAAGACACTTGGGGGGCAACTCTCGACTTACATTTTCCAGGTGCCCCCTTTTGTTTTAGTTCTTTTCAGTTTAATATTGTGTATAATTAAAACCTTATAAGTAAAAGTGTTGTCTCATTTCTCATTATATCATTGGCATCACAGCATTTCATTATTGCCATATACACTGCACAGCTTGATGAATATCCAATCTTAGGCATAGCTAAGTGGGCGCATCATATAGCTGTTCTCCTCAACACCCACTTATCTTCAGTGATTTCTAATAAGACTTGAGTCTTTTTTGCCCCCTGCAAGGTGCCTCTCTCACAGCTAAAGTCAACCACAAGCACATTGGCTTTGTCCCCCCCCCCACTTTTTTCCCCCTTTTAATCTGCCTCCTTTTGACTTCTGTTGGTGTTTATCATCTGGGTGTGATTATTCTTTGGCATGTTGTTGTTTGTTATCGTTTTCTTTCTTATCAACTTCCATTATGCTGAAAAGGCAGTAAGTTATTTTTCCTCAAAAATATCGTTTCAAAATATCGAGTTTTATTTTTATCAGAAACTAATTTTGCAATCTATGTAGACACTGAGGCAACTCGAGCCCTCTCTCCTTATCTACTCCACGTCTACTAGCTAATGAAATGTTATTACTCTTATAATTACTAATATTACTTCTATATTACTTCTATATTACTTCTATATTACTTCTATATTACTTCTATATTACTTCTATATTACTTCTATATTGCTCTTATATACAGTACTTTCATATTACGACAAGTTTTTCAGCGCACATTAATAGTTTTTCAGTAACCTTGCGAAAGGTGACGCTTTCTTCACCAAACTGTAGCATCTTTTTTATTTTAGACGTTGTTTGTGACTTGGATCAGGGCGAGTCTACAAGTCAACGTGCCATTGGAGCTGTGGAATGAGCTGTTGAGGGTGATATCATCGTTAACCTGGTGGAATGAAATGATTTCTGAATGGGCGGTATGTTTCTTAATAATCCAATAGTAATGTAACAACATCATCACACGAAATTCAGTGACCCATAGGAAGAAGTTTTCTTTATCCGTTTATTTTAGACTGCGAGATTTTGTGTCAGGGACGTAAATTTGCGGCTGAAATTGTACTTTAACATTTGATTTTTACTAATTGTGAGCCATTTGAAAAGTAGTTCGATTTGGTAGTCTGAAGATGATATGCACGTGTGAAAATGTATAAAAACCGAGGGTACGACCGCAATAGTTGTGGATTGAGAAAAGGACGCGGTATTGATTGCTATCCGGCCTTCTATTCACATCATCGTTTCAGTAGCATTGCCTCCAAGATCGAAAATTTTTCAATTAATTAATCACGTGGCACTTGATATTCTTGAGGGTCTGTCTATACCAAGGAAGTTGCTGGTTGCAAACACTGCAACGATGTCAATATGTAGGTAATCTATATGCAGGTGGTCATAATGAGCTAAGATGAAGCTCTTCGATTTGCAGGGGACAATTGAAACGCTGACGAGGGTGCTAGCGCGAACAGTCTACGGGATTGACCTGGCTGATTTGCCGCTAGAGCGATTGACAGAACAGAAGCGGAAAAAGCAACGGGGCAGAGTGTCGGCCATTTCAGAGCACCAGGGTGGAGGAGCTGCGAAGAAATCGTTTGCTCGGGGCTGGAGTCGGTATTATAAGAGTGACGTAGAAGGGGAGGCGAAGTCAGAGTCGTCAGATGCAGAGAGCAGTGCGTCGAATGTGAGGGACTTTGTAGCCTTGTTGCCAAGAACGACCTCGGTTTCGTTTCAGACCGGGAGGGATGCTTCCAAAAAGCCGTCGATGCGAGTTACTCAAAGCGAAAGTGCACTGGATCAGGCGGCAGCACCCGTCTTACCTGACGTTGTTTACGGAGATAAAGGTATTTGCGTTAATTTGATTGTCCTCTTTTACTTGCACAGATCTAGAGGAGGACAGTATTGGTCGACCAGGATATCTACTTCAAATTATCTACGTTAATAGTAGATTCAGATATGCAATACACACGAGATGGAATAAGAATAGCCAAGGTTGAATTAGGCCTGTGCCATCTCTCGCAGTCTCTCGCAGACGCTGATGCACAATCAAACTTCCCCCACCCTGCGTAAACTTAACTTGAAAGCGTAAGCAGTAGACGACAGCTGGAGTTAACGTCTTTAAAGTTTTGAAATAAAATTATTATCAACGAAATTACAGGTTTCGAACTCACCGAAAGGAAAAGAACATTACTGGAAGTTGCTGACGAGGAACAAGGCAACGAGCCTGCTCCTGAGGGAGCCACTGGGGGCGTTTCTTTGTCACCTGTCCCATCTGCCGAAGCTAATTTGAATGTTGGTCTTCTACAAGATGCTCCTTCGCAGGATGCCCCTCTTGCGATACAAGAAACATCCAGCAGCGACTCATCGGCTGAGTTCGATCGACCGCATTCTATCAATGTTGACAATGAGGAGGAGCAGTCTGAAGAGACGGAGGGACTTCTAAACGAAGTATTAGAGTCTGCTAACAGAATTTACAATCGACATGTGCATGGTATGGTATTTTCGTTGGGACCGAGGGGTCCTGGGTTTCCTTTAGCGGAATTTGAAATCTTTTCGCTGCTTTTATCAACTTTTTTAGTTAGGGCCACTTTTCTTTCTGTTCACCTGAAATATTTTAGGGGAGAAAGTCAATTGTAAGCTAGAAAAGTACTCTTTGTAACCTCTTCCGTTCTCAAGACTAGTACAAATAATACTGTTAACATAACACAAAATTAATATTAATAGCTTCTTTGTTAAGTGTTTCTATGGAAGTTACGTATAGCTGGCTCTATATATTTCAGCTTTTGATGACCAGGCTTGCATTCATTGTATCTTAATTTTGAATGACACAGAATACGGTGCTTTCATTACGTGTTCATTTTTGCATATAAGAAAGACATACGTTGAAATCGATTGCTTATGATGCGAATCGTCTATGAAACTTTAATTTTTAAGTTTCTTTATGAGTGAGTAAAATTCAAACCAACTACTCTTCGTGGGTCATTTTTATAGTATTTTCATATTTAGGGCAAAAGTCGAAAAGCAACAGCATTTCAAGTGAAGATAGCTTTGCAAGTTGTGCGAGTTTCCCCTACTCAGAAGTGCTGCTAAACAATGATGGATCGAGAAGTCTCACACCCAGTGTCGCATCCGATCGGCAAAGCAGAGATGACTTGGACCAATTTTACTCACAACCAGAGTCTCATAGATCTACCAACAGTCTACTTGACGCACAAATGTCTTCGGGTGGCATTCAGACCGTATGTGCATGGTTTTGTGTAATTTATGCCTGAAAGGGGTAGTGTAAATGCAAGCTCTTTAGTTGTTGTCAGCTGTTCGCTAATATTCTTTTAAAACTGGCCTAGGAAAGAGTCCCAAAAAAGGGAAAGCAAAAGCCATAACCTGCCCTTGTGGCGTATGAAAGGTAAGTTCTATAGTGCTGTGATTGCAATGAAATGATCCATTTCTGGATGAAAGTTAACTTGAAAATTCTTTTTGCAATCATTTCCAGGATGAAAATAACAGTGACACTTATTTTTGCCATCTTTTTCCAGAATGAAAATAGCCGTAAAACATTTATTGTAATCATGTTCCAAGTTGAAAACAATGTTGAAAATCTTCATTGTATTATGTTCCAGAATGAAAATAACCATGAAAGCTCTTTGGATACACGGCCTCCAGACATCATAAGTGATCACTCGAGCACAACTGATCCAGATTTGATTAGCTTTGATTCAGATGTTCAGTTGTCCTCCAAGGCGACAGGAAGTGACTCTCAAAGTTTGGATAGCGCCGCTTTTACTCTGTACGAGGGAGACACCGTTGGCAGCTTTAAAGTGCCCAAAGGAAAGATCGTAGAATCAAATGTGCTTTTGAACTCAAGGGGCGGAAGTTTCACCTCCAGCTGCTCAACTTTGGTCGGTGATCATTCGGAAATACGCCAGCATGTTCGATTTGCTGAAGGTTTGTTCAACGTGTTTGATTTGCTCATCAGTTTTTGGTAGCCTTTCTAATATAATCCGCCATATTCCTTTTTAAAGCCCAATCTCCACTAGGCGGAAAATATGGAGGCGGAAAAATTTCCTGCGATCTAATTGGCCAATTGAAATTGTCGCGGCGGAAAATGCCGACTAGCGAAAAGTAGAAAGTCATCCAACTTTTCGCGGCACGACAATTTTCCGCCTAGTGGAGATTGGGCTTTGCATTGGTTCTTGAGAGTAATTTATCATTCTTCATTCACCAGACCAGAGAGATGACTCCAATGCATGCTTAGGAAGTGCTTCATCATCGGAGAGGTCAGATCTTCGAGAAAGGCAAGACACCCTGACTGAAGATCCTGAAGACACAGATGCTGCAGAAGAGCTTAGTGTGATTGCAGGGGGTAAAGCTGAGGGCTGGACCCCAGTCTCTGCGACAGTTCTATGGCGTAGGATGGTTGGAGTGCTTGGGAATATAAATAAAATCAAAGATCAACAAGTTCATGCTAAAGTACTGGAACATTTAATAGAAACTTGGAATATGCTTTACACGGTGAGCAAATGCGTTTGTTGTCTCCTCTAATTACCGCTCTAACATTTTCGCAGATTTGTTTTGCTGGGCTTAATAGCCATATGACCCCATTTGTTGGGTAAAGCTTAAGTACAAGACAACCGACTGAGAATGTGTTTTGAGGATAATTCAAGCAGAGAATCGCTTTTAACCAACAACATTAAACCAGCTGAGTGATTTTAAAAGCATTTTTGTATTGTTTTCATGAAATTTTAATATTTAATGGCAAGTGTGTTATTTCGTTTTTCGTTACATTATTAATTTGAACCATTTGTCTGGATTCGAGAGTGACTGCTTTACTCTGAGTATGTTTGCAGAAGATGAAAACGCTCAACGTCTCAATTTTGAGTCGTGCACGTTTTTATGAATTATGAAAAGTACAACACCAGTTGCTCAAGCGTTGTCACACACATTATGCAAGATCATTTACAGTTGAACTGCGTGCAAAATTCGCTACATTGGAGACCCAGCTGTTTCCTGGAAACAAGCCACTGATCAAACCATTTTCTTACAGGTACGACAAAACCAGGGCATATCGTTAGACAATAGGTCTACTCCTCCACAACCACGACTGATTCCACCGCTTCTTTTTTGCTCCTCTTGGTGCTTCGAGGTAAGTGTGTAAGCGAGGTATTTGGTAATTAAAATCCGATGCTTTGGCTCGTGTTTACGGGTATAGGTTTCTCTTCCCTGTTGTGTATGTTTCAAATTTAGAAATGTTTTTTCTGCTTTCTGCAAAACAATCCTTAATTTGTAGCCTTGATCACCAAATTTTTTGCTATGGACAAATTTGTTTTATCTCAATTGATTTTTTCTTTCTATTTCTTCTAGTTCCGAGTAGTTACAGTTCAAAAAGCTTAGTATCTATGATTTTATCGGATGCAAGATTGAGCTATAGTTTTCTCATTGTAGGCAATGTCCCTTAGTCGCGCTACGGATCACAAAACAGGCCGCATGTTGGCTTACAAGTTGATGTGCATGATGACCCTGCGTCGCCATGACGCCGAACTGTCACGTGAACACCTCACCCACTTCTATCGTCTCCTGCACACAGGGCTCACAGGCACCGACCAGGTTCGTTTTCGCTCAAGGCCTGAAAACCTGCACTGTTCTCATTTTATCTTAAATTGTTTGTTTCACCTATAATCAAACTGAAAACGCATCGTGCGTGATGCCAGGGTGGCATTTTTAACAGTTATATAAAGATATTCTAACTTTTAAACCAGGTTAAATACGAACTTCGTTCTCCTTGCAAGTGTCAACCTTTTCAATCAGTTTCGACCACACCCGTGTGCTATTATGTTTAATCTTCTTTCGTAACAGGACGTCATCAACGCAATTATCTACCAAAGTGTGGAATTCTACAGCTTCGTTTTCCCGGGGTCTTCTTCTCTTATAATGGATTTCATTTTTGCTGCAAATGCAATCATCACAACGCAAAGTTTGAAGGTTGGTTTCTTTACTGCGTTGCACGGTAGCCTGCTGTGCTTCTGTAGCTGACGAATCAGAAGGCGTTGCATTATCTAGACTTGATCATTTGTTTCATCGGCTTGGATTATTGTGTTTTTTGATCAGTAAATATAATACAATGAAAATTGAAAGACAACTCTAAGAACCGGAAAAATAAACAAAGCTAGCAGAGAAGTCTGTCATGTTTTGCACAAGTCACATAATGTGGTCCCGTTTTTTTCTTTCTATTTTCTTTAATCTTTGAGATTTCTTTTCCACTTTGATTTTGTTATTATTAATATATGAAAATATACAGACACATATGTAGACAAATAAATAACTTGAAGCTTGAAAACACAGAATGATACTATTTGGTAAATATTTAAACCAAGAATAGTTACGAGTATCTATTTATGACATTTTACAAGTGTCCTCGTTCCAACGAGAAAGCTTTTCAAAGGAAGAAGAAGGCTTAGACAGATTCAAACTATTTTTTTTACTGCTGTAGCACTTTGCCCCATCTTCATCCCCATCAGTAGAAAGATGATTGAAAATTATTATTTGGTCTCATCTATTACGTAACCCGTGATGATTAATGAAAAATTACACAAAATTAAAAAGCAGGATGGTTTTGTGTCCAGCGATTGTCATAACACAACTGAAAATGGTGGCTTCGTTTCTCAGTGAGGTGTTTAAGAAAAAGTTGGTGTTTGCATTCTCGCCGGAGTTCATCAATACAATAATTGGAAAATTAAGAAATTAGTTCACTTTCCATTGATACCTCATAAAATCTTTGAACTGAATAAGTAAGGAATGCCTGGCTTAGTGGAGGCTTCACTCTGTCTGGGAACAAAGCCAGCAAGAATAATAGAAACACAGGTACCATCGATGGTTAAGCGTAGCTATGTGGCGATGAGATTACACTGTAAAGGGGTCTAGTAGGTAGATGATCTTAAAATGTGTTGTTGTATGGTTGGTGCTATTACGCGGACCAACACTTGGAACGGTATTGCTTGAATTTATAGCATTGAATTACTTCATCGTAGCATCCAAGGAAAGAGGCAGTCGCATTGTTAGGGTCTTTGTTGTGCCTGCCTCATTTGTACGGTGACATGAAGATTTACCAACCAGGCAAAAAAGTCGGCGATGCGGAGGCGGCTATCTGTGGCAAGGATTTAAGGGTGAGGACTTGTTTATGAGCATTGTTTCCCTGTTGGCCTCATTGTCGTGTCTCTTTTTTGCCGGGTGTGTTGAGCCTATTTCAAGACCAGTTAATAAGCCTGGGATCTTTGTTGGGGGACGTGCAAGTATTATGAGCAGTTACGATGGGATGTTTCTTCGTAAACATTGTTTGGATACGAACTGAAGTTTGCACTGTTTATATATGTTAAAACCCCATTTTATTTCGAGTCATTCATTGATCAAGATCTAAAGTGGCCGAGATCTAAACTAGATGCCCTTTTCGATTTATTAAAATATTATAACTATTTTATAAACTGAAAATCTTTGCTAGCTGAAAGTCATAGTCCTTGGTATTTGCAATGTTTTAAACTGTTGGGTTTGCATTGAACTGTTTTCAAAAAATTTTGAATTTAAGATTCCCATTAAACTATTGGTGTTATGTTGTAGGAACATATCATCGCTCCCCTGCTGAAAGCTGCAAAAACAGACCCTTCCTGTCTGGCAAGGTATTCGAGAATGAAACTTTTTATTTTAACTGAATTGATCAAGAAGTCAAGATCTCTTACGGCTGATTGAATGCGATTGTTTTTAAAAAAAATAGAGGACATGATACACGATTATTTTTCCTGTTAATGAAATCTTCAGTCGCAAACTTTACACAGGCTTGGATCTAGTGGCATTTTGTGCATCACATTCTTCCCTTTTCATTTCATGACGTAATCTGTTTTGTCTTATTCTATTCATTCTATAAATGTTCATTTCGTAGATGTGTGTCACTGAACTGTTTAGGAGTGTTTGTCATGGAAAGTATTATGAATTCGGAGGGGCATCCTAAAGTGACAGAGTGCTTGTGTGTCATCTTAACTTCGCTCTGTGTAAGTTTCTACTAATAGTATTTTGAATTCAATCAAGACATTTCCGTATGATTTTTTTTATAATGAAGCCACTGCTAGGTTTTACGAAATTTCGTAAGAAATCTTTAAGGGAGCACTGTTTTTCCAGGGGTGGACCGAGCACTTTTTAGGGGGTGTAGAGAGTGGCATTGCTATTTGCCAACTATTGTACAATTGAATTACCGAGCCAAGATACCAATTTACCGAATTGGATGGTGATTTATTAAATAGAGATAGGATCTGTCGCACCCCGAGTTTCAGATTGGATGATGGTGCTAGGGCAATTCAAGCTGATTGCTGTTCATTTTCATACGTTATTTCACAATTTTCGTTGCTCACGGGATAAAATTCTGGTTTGCCCTGTTATTTTGGCACAAGCTGAACGCGTCAAAGCCAAGCCTGTACTCAAGAAAAGTCTTAGGCCCTCTCATCGTATATTGCATTGTCGTTAATTCTGAAGTGATGCTTTTAGTTTCACAACAAAGCCGTGTCGAATGTGGCTCTCGACGTAGTCTGGTCTTTGAAGTTTGTCAAAGAAGAACTCAGTAAATATGATTCAGTTTTGCCGTTGAAATTGTTGGAGGTAAGTTCATGCCTTTAGCAGCCTTTTCCTCATTATCTGTTTTGATAAAATATTCGTAAAATTTATTGCTATTATATGTCCTCTTATATGATAATATAATTATGTGTATAATAGATTGTAACAGTAACATGCGATATATAACAGACTGTAACAGTAATATTCTGTATAAAACAGAGTTTCAAAATGTGGTTGACTGTGAAGGGAGGCAATTTATTCAATAAAACTAACATTGGTTTGAACGGCCTCGCTTTCAAAAAGAATCTTCCCTTTTTTTAATGCGCATGGATAACGTAATTGCTCAAACCAAGTCGACGGACAACCGAATGATGTTAAATTGCACCCTGTAACATGAACTATAGTTTATTCTTCAAAGCGGGTATCAAACTATGGATTGATATTGAAATTTTGCTGCATTGAGATTATCTTCTAGAAGATGCTTTGATTTTGTCTTCTCTGGAGATATAGCTTCGTAGGTATTCGACACATTGCTAATGTAATGCAACCTCATTGACTTTTTCCAGGCATTGTGTTTGACCACGCTTCAACTTTTGCTCGACAATAAGTCTGGCAATGGCGATGCTAGCAATGACATGGCCCCTGAGGTTTGCTGCAGTTTTTCACGACCCTTCTCCTCTTCCTCAATCATCTCCTCCAGGACTATGACTTTGAATAAATGTATCTATGCATTCACCAGCGCCATTCTAGCGTGAATGTTTTGCTAGTGAAGCTCCTTACTGGTCATCATTTTCGCTTCATTGCAATCTACGATGATTTCGCCAAAATTTCAAGCTTCGAAGAAAAACTCAGTACCCCTTTCATGGTGTTCATGTTTTTACTTTTTTAAACATTTAGTTTTTGCTCAAATTAGTTGGCTTCCTCTTTGTAAAAGAATAAAGTCCGTATCTTTGAGAAGCTTAGCTCTTTCCTCGAATTTCTAAACGCGTGTCAATCTTTGATTAAGTTATTTTTGCACTTCTGTTTCATTTGCTGGTCGCTTCTGTTTTTAATTTCCGGTCCACCATGCCGGCCAATTGCAAAATACGCCGTCCATTTCTAATGCCGCCATTTCATAGCCCCATTCTCTCTCTCTAGTTTATATCTAAGATGGTGCTGTGTGTACTGGACTGGGCTATGGTCATCCCAACGTCACAGCTTCTGACAAAACGCAAGGATTCAGTGGAGTGTGCCACGTACCTTGCACTTACCTTCAAGGTATGCCTCCTTATTTCATGATATACTACCTACATTGCTTTCCCATCATATTTATATTTTTTCTTTTGTCCAACTGTATTTGTAGTTTTTTTTGTCCAACTTTATTTGTAATTTTTTCTTTTGTCCAACTGTGTGTGTAATTTTTTTTTCTCTGTCTAATTCTGTTTGTGATTTTTCTTTTTTGCAGTTCGATTTTCCTTTTTCCTTTGTTCAATTGTATTTTTACCTTTAGTACAAATCTTTGTCCAATTTTCTTCATCTCTCAACCATCCTTATATAATTCCAATTTTTTTCGCCTCTCATCAACTTCATTTTGCAACTTTTTCCCCTTTATTTTCTACTCAACATTTTTCGTTTATCACCGTTTATTTCGTTTTTTCACCAATTTACCTTTCCTGATAACAGGTCATATCTGTAGTCTTTCGTGTTGATCATCTTGAGCCGTTATACTTTTTCTGCATTATATTTTCTTATTGAGTTCTATAATTTTGAATTCATAACTAGAAAAACCTTTGAAGGAGTTTCGTGTATCGGAATAACATTGCATTGCAGACTTTCAAGCGTGCGCACGATGGATATTCTCCTGCCAAATATGCGGAAAAGCGTCGCTCATTGAATATAAACCAGGTTATGATTGGCGACAGCCGGCCGATTCGTCTGTCAAGCGTTCAAGATGATGCTTCAGATTACCCTGATGGGTACGATGGGCAGGAAGGAAGGGAAATTTTACACAGTATGTGACAACCTTGAAAGAAAGGAGTTTCCATATGGTGCTGAATCTAAAATTGCTTTCAAGAAGCAAGCGTTCTTTTATAACTATTAAACTTTTATATTTGATACACAATAGCTTCTACAAAATGCATTCAAAAGTTTGCTTTTGCGAAGCAACCTCAAATTCTGTACTGCAATGTGAGCAGGCTTTCAGTTATCACACTGTAATGAACTTTGTTATTTTCAAACAGATTTACCACATGAAGCTGTACTTGAAAAGAGAAAACAACTCATTAAGACCACTTCGAAATACGTAAGTAATCAATTCGTCTGTAGAATTATTCGACTTCATTCGTGTATGCAGCATCTCAAAGTGCAGGAATGTTACTTGTCCGCTGAGTGGGACAGATTTTCTGAAATTGTTGACATCGACAAGGACGCCTGATTGTTGAGCTGCATCTTTGGCTGGTTGTTTGCTGGGGTGTGGGTTTGGATGAATGCGAAAGCCACGTGCTACCCGCCGAGCTGATAGTAAGAAGATACACGCAATGGTAGCAGGCTCAGCAATCCCTTCTCCCCACTCCCTAATCAGAAGATTAACGGCTCTTTCCTTGAAACGTGTCTGGTTCTTCGTTAGGCAATCACTCAGCTGGTCAATCATCTTGGTCATTTCCCCTTCAACACTGGGGCCGTTCGGCCTCAGAGTCAGGTTTTAGAGAACGAAGACGATTCTGCCAACGAAGAAGACCTGACCCCGTCGATATTCGACCAGGACAATGTCCAGGTGATTATACATGTGCCTCAGTGTTCCAAATCTTTCAATATCTGGATTCTGTGATTGTGCTACGACATCTGCTAGTACAATCGAGCTGCTTGTAGTTTGTAGCTTAAAGGTTATCCCAAGACTATAAAGGAGATAGGATTTGAAGATTAAGGTGACTGCAATGTAGTCATTTCATGTCATATCTGTCAAGAAGGCTCCATGGAGTCTGGGTTCATCAATCATTAAGGGTAATATTTGCAGCTTCACTGTCAAGAATGAATTGGAAATTTCTTAGGGTATTAGTTGTGGCTTCAAAATTTTATTTCCATTTTTCAATAATACTGGTATCAATCCTTTGTACATTAAGAATGAATAATTATTTTATCTATTTTACTGTAAAAACGAATAATTGTTCATAATTTACTGACAATAATTCTGAATTCACTTCTACGTTTTATTTCTAGTTTTTTCTATTGAACACGACAACGTTACTCTCTGCTGTTGAAATCAAATCAAAGGTATTCTCCGTTCATCTTCTAATTTCAGCTTGACTTCAATACTTTTTCAAAATGTGAATCTCTTTCCTTAGCCATGCCGGTATCTTGTGTCTTTGGCCGAAATTTGTCTATGAATTTTGAAGGGTTTAAGCAAGAATACATACTAGCAAGAGCAAGCCAGAAGAATCCACCCTACTAAGTCAAACTTTGCACTGTTCTGTTCTTTTTTCCCTTTGACTTTAATGCTGTGACACATTCGTTCCCTGATTGTGTCACTTACATTTTCTGTTGTTACCAGACTATTTTCATTGCAGAATGAAGATAGGGTGGACAGCCCACTCCAGACATATGACAAGTATTGCCGATTTATTTTACGTGACATGACGGGAAAGTATTGCTGGGATCAGTCAGTTTTGTTTCCAGAGAAAAATTCCATAGATGAGCCCGGTATTGTTCTATTCATGTTATCAAATGCACTTTTTTCATTAGATGGCTGCTAAGGGTGGGCAAGAAAACCAACAGTACAAATTTGTCATGTCCATCCGTGTGTAAATAAAGCAGGGTCTAGCATTTCCTTTCATCGCTTCGCTATATAGCTTGTTGATATTGATTCCTCTTCAAACTGATTCTTCTTTAAGAATATTTAGGTGACCAAAATCATATTTTCGCAGCCAAAGGTCCAGATACGATCTGCAAAGTTTAAGTATTTCTCAAACCAGATTTCAGAATTGCGCATCTTGACAGCCACAGAAAGACATTTTTAGCTCATCTTGATTCTTGACAGGAATCATGTTTCCAACGTTCTACCAAAGCTGCCTCTATTGTTTTTTCCAGCTTAGTATTTTCCTGTCACTTAACTGGAGACAAAACTTTCAGCAAGTAACTTGAGATTTTCTTCAACTTTTAAGACATGGGCTCCTCGATTTACAACTGGTTTCGCAATCTACGAGGAAAGAAATTAGCCACCACGAGTTGGAATAAGAGCTTTGAGTCCGGAAGCCCGAGGCTATTACCCTGGGACGAAAGTTCACATGTTGATAGAATAGATCAGGTACGTATTTGTTTACCTTTAAGAAAGTTCAACAAGAGATCAACCATAAAGAAACGTAATTTAAGAAGTGATCTGTGAAACGTGGAGTATATTATCAACAACTCGTGTTTTTGATGAACGCGTTTCGGTCCTTTTAAATTCTCTTTGCACTGAACCAAATTCTATAGCGAGAACAAACTTCGAGGAGAAAAGTTCAGAATCCAGAGACAACTTACCTTATGAACATGATTAAACAAAGGGACCTTGGCACCAACAAAGTTTTTACCGCCTATTAAGCAATCTTCTTTTCTCGATTATCCCTAGATGTTGTGTTATGTTGGAAATACCAGTCCAGAATGCCTGATATTCCGGGACCAAGCCTTGAATGCACCGGCACCGGTCCCAGAGCAGATTACTACCGACATCCAATCCTTGGTTGTCACGTCTGTTTTAAAACAGCACAATAAGGAGCAAAACTATGTTCACGAGATAAAAGATGACGACAGGTAAGATACCATTTTTTTATAATCCGCTTGGCTGCCCAATTGACCGTAGTGGAAATAGAGTATAGGACTGAAATATAGGCTCGACAATATGTTAGTAATTGCTTCATCCAAATCTGCGATACTTTGCAGGCTACCCTAGCTAGCTATTGCATACAAATTCATTGAATATTTTATGTTTTAGAGAAGAGTTCCCACTTAGAAACTAGGCTCTTACTGTAGTGGTCGGTTTATGACACGCAGATTTAAAAAAATCTCGCAATGAAACGTGGATGAGAACAAAAGTTCAGGATAAGTATCAAGAAACACAAAGCTTCTTGAGCGCCTCTTGAGAACCACGAAAACTTTAGGCTAGTGATTACTTGTTGGTAAGATCGTGAAATGGCCTGCACGCTCACGCAGCTTCAATTAGACCGGCAGGGACTAAAGCAACTACCCATTTACATTCACATCCTGTTATAGGTCTTTGAGTCCTCTTTATAATATTTTCTATAACTGCCTTTCAGTGCTTCTGATTTAAAATATATTTACCGAGTGTACACATTTTTCTCGTTACAAGTTCTAAATCTATAGCACAGCTTAATTGCCTTGATTAAACATTTGTTTTTTCATATCATCCATTACTCCATTTTTTTGGATTACCGAGTGGACTTCTGGAATGGCAATACTTATATTCTTCTTTCAAAATATTGTCAACTGCTCCTCACCAGCGGCCCCTTTGTGAGGCTACACTTGCTTGCCGTCTGCTGAAATTGCAACTTTTTACTTCTTAGGATAAACGCTGCCAGGATAAAGGCACCAGATGTGATAGAATCAACCGCTCCATTTTACCTGTCTCGATATTTCATTCATCAGTTTGGATTTCTATCTTGGGAAAAGCGGTAAGGCTGAGCTTTTACTGTTTTTTTGTAAGGCGCAGAGTATCTGAGCATACCCAGGCTTCGTTTATGTGTGCATTTATTAGAACGTATACATTTTATTGTCATTCTGGGGCTAGGTCATAAGACATGACCCTGCTTTGGCTCGGTAGACTTGTAGGTTGTGGTATCTTCTCAACTTTTTTGTTATACGTACTTTTAGAGATTTTTAAAGCTCGTTGTTATTTGTGCTTTCCACACACTCAAATGAAAGCTTTAATTTCTAGACAAGAAATTGATCTTTTGAAGAAGTCAGCAGGATTAATTAGAGAGTTAAAGAACCTTGACAACCGGCCCTGGTAAGTTTTCGTTCACAAACGTTGATTCGTTGTTACAAGCATATATTTTGGTCATTTTTTTCATTTGCATCAAAAGATTGTATGTAACTTGATGAATAGAGTATGTTGCACATACTTCTTGCAAGGGTCTTCTTCTTTGCGTAAATTGTTTTTGTTTTTCAAATTCCTCAAGTCGAGAGACACACAAAATTGCTGTCTTCTACGTTGGTCCTGGTCAAGAGGATAAAATGTCGATTTTGTCAAACACTGCGGGAAGCAAGCTGTTTGAAGAGTTTGTGTCGGGGATGGCCTGGGAAGTAAGTCTGTGAAAATCATTGAAACAATTTTCTTTCCTAACTCGCAAACTCAGCTTTTTTAGTTGAGACATACTATAAATGCGTTACTGAGACATACTTTTCATAGGATATGGCATTTACTGCTGGAACGATTACCAACGTAACGTCAGACAATTTATCGTCGTTGACCTTTCTTAACATCTTTTGCTTGAATTTGATGCTTTTGACCTAAAGTTAGTTTCTGTCATTTCAAGCACATTGAAATTTCAGCTTTTGTGCCAACGTATATAATATCAGGCTCGTTTGCAAAAGCGTTTGCTATCTGGTAGCCTATGCGATGTTATAGTTACGACTTGCTTCAAAGTTCCCATTTGTGAGAGCATCATCCGAGTATAATGACCTCGTGTCTTCTGCAGGTCGACCTCGCAACTCATAGTGGATTCATTGGTGGGCTGGAAAGAAACCTCTCGACTGGGAATTCTGCCCCTTACTTTGCGACCCATGATTTGGAGGTGATATTTCACGTTTCATCAAGAATGCCTCTTTCTGAAGGCGAGTCTGGCATCATAACCAAGGTATGGACTAATAATCCTAATGTAAGGATATCCTGGTTTTCACATGATCACAACAGGCGTGCAATATGTTGCTGCTGCATTAGGCATTGTTAGAATGCCACACGCCAAGTCTGTGGATATAAGGGTAGATGTTTGTAGTTGAACTTTGCAGGCACTGACTTGACAGAGGTGCGGTCTTCACATTTTACATGGTTGAAACGTAAATTGCTCAAAACTATTGGCCAATTTTCAATTACGAACATGGAAAAACAGAAAATGAAAGTCAGGCTTGATTACAATTCAAATGCTAATCATATCTGCAAGTTACTGAATCTCACATAAGTTAGTTCGTCTTGATACTTACAATTCTTCTTTGTTTTATCTTTTGTCATCACATGAAGTAACTCTTTTGAGCATTGGCCTAGCTTTTTCTGGAGAAGACATTGCCTGTTTGACCAGACAGACTGCACCAGGTCTTAGACAAGAACGGATCTCGTTTAAAACAATCCCGTTTGTCTGCCTTTCGGCTTGTGTGTTGAAAATAGCGAAAATTTGAGTGATATTTGAAGGGCTGCTGAAAGACAAGGATGATGAAAGTACATTTGTCGTATTTTCATGTGAGTGGAAGAAATCAAACTTTGAGAAGTACTGAATTGGTGTGATGTCACTAGTTGTCGCTCGTAGTTTTAATTGGCCTAGATTTAACCTTGAGGCACGAGACAATCCAACATTATCTTGTTTTGCAGCTTCGTCACCTTGGCAACGACGAAGTACACATAGTCTGGTCAGAGCATGGAAGAGACTTTAGACGCGGAATAATAAACATGGAATTCGGAGATGTGATTATTGTCATTTACCCCCTGAGTAATAACCTATTTCGAATCAAGATTGACAGAAAGCCGGGCGTGAGTATCTCGTTTTGATCGCTTCTTGGGTGAAAATCTTTATGGGAAAATAGTTTTTTTAGTTCTTGATATTGATTTTTTTCTTTCATCTGAGCACAAGTCTATTGTAAGTGTAAATAGTACGTCTGGACATATTCTGACGTATTCCAGTCCCCTTCAAGATCAAAGTCTTACTTGTTCTTACCACCTTAGTCTAATTTTACTTGCTTGGCCGTGAATAGTAGGCTTGCAACACCTTGTGTCCTGCCATTTATGTTCTTCCAGCCACAATCTGACATTTCGCGTTTGCAGGTGCCTCCTTTTGGCCCGCTGTTCGATGGTGCTATCGTTAACGGTAATATACTCCCTTCACTTGTGCGATCAACGGCAATTAATGGAGGTAGGGCCAAGAGGTCAACGATGCCCCTCTTTGAAAGACAGTATCCTTTTTGACATTCTTTAATCAATTTATCCAGAAATTCGTTACGTTATTTGTTATTTTATCAGCCCTGCTCCAATTATTTGAAGTGATTCTCTCTAATATATCTTTCTTCAGCTACGCAGTTCTCTTGAATTTTCGGGCCTTCCTTTTGAATGAATCAGAGGTATTTTGTATCCCCCGCTAGGAAGGAGATATTGCAGACATTTACAGAACCTTCAACGTTTATTGGCAAAAACTTTATCCTAAAACGACATGCAGACCCAATTTCATCATGACATCAACTGGGCCTCCAATTCATGATCGAACACCCAGAATCATGATAACCACACATGGAGGCGCAAGCACCACTTTATCATTAGGAGCCCTGTGTAGGCGAACGTTTACACAACTCACGGTTCTTCTTTTTCCAAAGTCATATAGTTGCTTTATTCGGTAGATACTTTTTTCAATGCATATCATCTGGGTATCAGTTCTTAACACTGGCACAGTTTTGAAGAGAGGGGACGCTATATTAACCAAATATCGGAAAAACACACCGAAGAAACATCATTTGAGATTTTTGCGAAGAGTATCGTCAACCCTAGTCGAGCTTACAAAAGCAAGACAAGCAAAATGCTTGATGTAGAAGACGGCCTTGCCCAGCGGACCTTCAGCTTGCCAAACCGACCCGCTGCGACGTCAGACCCAGTTGCAATGTTGAAGTTGCTTGAGGCACAGGGGGACAAGAGTCACCGAAGCAGGGCCAGCAGCAGTGTTGATAAGTCTAGAGAGAGTAAGTAGTGTGTATTTTGGGGCAATATTGTTCTGGTCGTTGTGAATCATCGCTTTGTACAAGCCAAAAGAACTTGGAACGCTGCAGTATTTACTCTCAATTCTGCGTTTTTCATTTATTTGACTATAACAACTAAACCCTAATAATTTGTTGATAAATGACTATAATTTGTTTCGATTCCTCTGGTACTTTAACAGCGCATTGTACTTTAAGTTCTTGTTTTGATTTTCGTGCTCTGTTTTTCACCCAATCAATACATCTTTTATAGAAAGCGTGATATCTCCAGTGTCATCAACTGACGAGTCAAGTCAAGACATGGACATCGAAAAACCGAGAGAACGAAAGCGCTCTCTTTCGAAAAGATTCAAATCAGGCACTCGGACTTTCTCCCCCGCAGAGCAGGATGATTCGGGTGCCACGTGACGACCGTCTTGCTGGCTGAATAAATTCGTATTGCGTAATAAATTGAGTCACGGCTCCTGATGGGCAGGGAGCTTGTCTCCATCCATTTCGGCACATATTGACATCTCTTACTACGCTGTATCGATAAGATCACCAAATCTACACGAAAGCCGCCGGTGCGAATCTGCTTATAGTTTTCGCACTTACAATCGTGGGCTCTTCTGTATAGCCTTCAAGTTTTGGCTCCTTCAAACGATGAAGTCTATTTTACTGAAGGAAAGTCGATAACTATTAGCAAATGCTGATCTAGCCTGAGAAATAAAGAACAAACGCAGCTTTCTAAGAAATTTCATTAGTTTCTAAGAAATTTCTAAGAAATCTAAAAGCTCAATAAAATTTTATTGGATTTTGGTTTCTTATATGTAGAGGTGTCGATAGTTCCCCTACATATTCGCCGGCCGCCAATTAATATTTAGAATAATTTCTTGGCCAAGTATTCCCCTTGACAATCAGTCAACGTGCTAAGAATCCCTTCTTTGCACGTGGTGCTCTATGCTTTGTTTCCCTGTGCTTCCGGGTCCCTCGCAAGGGCAACAGGCCTGCGTATGCAACAACAAAATCTGCATTCATTGTGGAAAGCTCTTCAAACAACCGTCTCGTGCCTGGTTCATCTCGAAATCGATCGTATTTGTCGGTACCGGAACCACAATCTACCCTTAAACATCTCCTCTTTTACCCCAGCTGATTTTCAAAGCAATTTCACGGGGGCTATTTGAACATTAAAGAGCAAGTTTTTAACGGGAAAAATAATCTTTCCTTTTGCCAAACTTTCCTTTCCTTGGACGAATTAAAACTTTATTTTCGTTATTACCCCAGTGGGAGCACATTTTGTTACAGTCTTTAGGTAACTGATGCGGCCTGGTTTTTATCTTCTTCAATTCGTTCACATTATCAGCTATTTGTTCACATTCATCTCTTAATTTTTTTCTTTGCCCAATTTTGCTAGTTTTGTTGCCACGTGCCAAATTCCATATCGCTATTCAATGCTGAAAAGATTAATCTTGTTGTGTATTCTAAGCTGCTTTTCTAACCCACTCCAACCGCTCAAAACTCACCATAAAAACTGTGTCATCAAAAGTCTGCCCCCCGTATTTGCCCAATATCAAAAGTCTGCCCCCAGTATTTGCCCAATATCAAAAGTCTGCCCCCAGTATTTGCCCAATATCAAAAGTCTGCCCCCAGTATTTGCCCAATATCAAAAGTCTGCCCCAAGTATTTGCCCAATATCAAAAGTCTGCCCCAAGTATTTGCCCAATATCAAAAGTCTGCCCCAAGTATTTGCCCAATATCAAAAGTCTGCCCCAAGTATTTGCCCAATATCAAAAGTCTGCCCCCAGTATTTGCCCAATATCAAAAGTCTGCCCCCAGTATTTGCCCAATATCAAAAGTCTGCCCAAGTATTTGCCCAATATCAAAAGTCTGCCCAAGTATTTGCCCAATATCAAAAGTCTGCCCAAGTATTTGCCCAATATCAAAAGTCTGCCCCCAGTATTTGCCCAATATCAAAAGTCTGCCCCAAGTATTTGCCCAATATCAAAAGTCTGCCCCAGTATTTGCCCAATATCAAAAGTCTGCCCCCAGTATTTGCCCAATATCAAAAGTCTGCCCCAAGTATTTGCCCAATATCAAAAGTCTGCCCCCAGTATTTGCCCAATATCAAAAGTCTGCCCCAAGTATTTGCCCAATATCAAAAGTCTGCCCCCAGTATTTGCCCAATATCAAAAGTCTGCCCCCAGTATTTGCCCAATATCAAAAGTCTGCCCAAGTATTTGCCCAATATCAAAAGTCTGCCCCCAGTATTTGCCCAATATCAAAAGTCTGCCCCAAGTATTTGCCCAATATCAAAAGTCTGCCCCCAGTATTTGCCCAATATCAAAAGTCTGCCCCAGTATTTGCCCAATATCAAAAGTCTGCCCCCAGTATTTGCCCAATATCAAAAGTCTGCCCCAGTATTTGCCCAATATCAAAAGTCTGCCCCAAGTATTTGCCCAATATCAAAAGTCTGCCCCAGTATTTGCCCAATATCAAAAGTCTGCCCCCAGTATTTGCCCAATATCAAAAGTCTGCCCCAAGTATTTGCCCAATATCAAAAGTCTGCCCCAGTATTTGCCCAATATCAAAAGTCTGCCCAAGTATTTGCCCAATATCAAAAGTCTGCCCCCAGTATTTGCCCAATATCAAAAGTCTGCCCCAAGTATTTGCCCAATATCAAAAGTCTGCCCCAAGTATTTGCCCAATATCAAAAGTCTGCCCCCAGTATTTGCCCAATATCAAAAGTCTGCCCCCAGTATTTGCCCAATATCAAAAGTCTGCCCCCAGTATTTGCCCAATATCAAAAGTCTGCCCCCAGTATTTGCCCAATATCAAAAGTCTGCCCCCAGTATTTGCCCAATATCAAAAGTCTGCCCCCAGTATTTGCCCAATATCAAAAGTCTGCCCCCAGTATTTGCCCAATATCAAAAGTCTGCCCCAAGTATTTGCCCAATATCAAAAGTCTGCCCAAGTATTTGCCCAATATCAAAAGTCTGCCCCCAGTATTTGCCCAATATCAAAAGTCTGCCCCAAGTATTTGCCCAATATCAAAAGTCTGCCCCCAGTATTTGCCCAATATCAAAAGTCTGCCCCCAGTATTTGCCCAATATCAAAAGTCTGCCCCCAGTATTTGCCCAATATCAAAAGTCTGCCCCAGTATTTGCCCAATATCAAAAGTCTGCCCCCAGTATTTGCCCAATATCAAAAGTCTGCCCCCAGTATTTGCCCAATATCAAAAGTCTGCCCAAGTATTTGCCCAATATCAAAAGTCTGCCCCCAGTATTTGCCCAATATCAAAAGTCTGCCCCCAGTATTTGCCCAATATCAAAAGTATCTGTATTTGTATATGTAGCAGATTTCTATAAATTTATTTTGTAAAAATGTTTTATTTCCCTAAGTGTAGTCGCATTTCTATTGGCTGCATCAAAGTTTTAATGATACGAGATTAATAATTTACATGCTTCGAGAAATAATGATTGTACCATGATCCATCTTATAGAATAATTTTGCATTGACGGGAAAATCCATTTTGTTGTAGTATATATTCTAGAAAGGTGTCGTAAGTAAAAGTTCGTTTCACTGATTTCTTTCCTGCCGGGTTTTTAGCTCTTATGGTCGTGAAAGTATGTTGTTTCATTCTTTCCTCTAATCTTTGCGTAGTGCTTTCTACATATCTAGCTATTTTTTTAAAAGGGTTACTGTACCTAATTTTTTTCATAAGCTTCCTTCATGTACTTTACAAACGCGAAACATAAATTTTCTACGTAATTTGTCATTTTGAATAACGTGAAATACGGATGAATTATTGAGAACCCCAAAGATATTTCCTTAGTCTGGGATACAGTAGTGTCCTGCATATAAGAAACAACTTTACTTATTTAGGTCTGACGTTTTTTAAGAATGAGATCATTTAAAAGCAGGGTATTGTTTCTGGTACAAAAATCACATGCTACAAGTCATCAACTTAGACACAAGCTCAATGACTGTGGTGTTTGTCATCTTTCACTTTCAGGAAATGCTTAAAATATTCCAGAAAAGTGCTTTTTGCTTAGTTTGCATTTGAAATTCTATTTCATTTGACCAAATTATAATGATTAAGATTTTGCTATGTTTTACAAAGGATTAAGTTTCATGGAAATGTTTGAATAAGAAACGAGATTTTTTCAGATCTTCACCAGTTTCTTATCAAAAGGGTTATTTTCTAAATGATTTGGTCTGTGTTTATTAAAATTGTGTTACTTATGTGCGAGACACTACTCTACTTTAACCTAGTCTTTAATCAAATCCTGTCCCTAAATAGAAAGACACGCAAGTTGTTTTGACTTTTTGCAACTGGTTACTTTCAGTTGAAGCTGCATAGCCCCAAACAGCGCAGCAATACCGAAAGTTGGGCTCAACAATACCAGTGCAAATAGTTTTCAAATTTGGCATGCTTCAGAAAACCAACTTCCCTGGAAACTTGGTAGAAATATATTTGATTTTCTCAATCCAGTCTAAGGAGGAATCAATTTATACACAAAGGTATTTAGTTTTTGAGCAACTGTCAAATACTAACTTGCCCGATGGATCAATTTTGAGTGAATTTTGTCCGTATGACTGCAAAGCACAATGAGAGAGCTCAAAATGCAGAGCAGTTTTACGGTGGCTTTGATAATGTATCATGTGTACTTCAGACGTATATAATTCAATTTTTAGTGAAACTTCCTTGGTCCAACAGCAGCCCACAATCAAAGAGCTTGGAAAACCGAGCAGCTTCATGGAGGTTTAGATAATACATAATTGGTATTTCACGCTTTCAAATATTCAAAAATTTCACTTTCAATATCTTAGTGAATATCTCTTCTTTACAGCACAATTTGTTTTTTGTACTGTATCTCTTGTCCTTTTTCGAAATTGGTTCACTAAAGATCTCCAGATTTAAATTCGTAAGACTCAATTTTCAATGTAAAAATGTGGGGGTGACCCAAGCCCCCCTAAGAAGCGTGATCACCCCTGTCCCTAGTTTTCTATGTACTGTAGACTCGATTCTGTGCCTTCGTCTTCGGAATCTTCGATAGCAACAACAACATAATTTCATCTGATGGATGTTCAAGATGGTGGACGCGGAAACCCTTTTTGAGTTGCTCCACAACGAGATTGTAAAGCAAATGTTTAGCTCAAACTTGAAAAATGCACAGGTTTGAATAATTTTGATGGAATTTTTCTGTATAGTTGAACAATGCTATCTTGATATCTGAAATATATATCATATGTTGGAATCTGTTGGAATAATTTTTTCCTTACTGGCAGTTTAGCCTGCTTCATCCATATTTCACAGCTCCGAAACTTTCAAGCAAGATTACAAGAACAATTTAAAAAATGGAAAAGGAATATATGCAGTAATAGAAATATTTTTATATTTATTGAAGCATAGATATTTCATTTTAACAAGATTGCAGAGTAGGCGACAGGATTTTTAAGATCTGAAATTGAAGTCAATCGAAGTCAAAATAAGATCTTGCGATCTTCATTGTCATTCCATCAATCTTTGACAGTATTTTTTGTTTGCCTCATACAGAAATTCACATATTCTTAAGTTGTTTCAATACAATATTTATAGGTTGAAGCATATACAAAACTTGAAAAAATGGGATATCGAGTTGGACAAAGTTTGATTGAAAGGTATTTTGTTTCTGCAGCATTGAACATAAGTGAGAAATAGCTTTGTTATATCTAGCATTTCTTTTTTCCTATACAATAAACAAAATAGACAATTAGAGAAAAGTGGCATATCCCAAGGCTTTGCTAATCATTTGTTAGCATGCTTCTTTAATTCATACAAATATTATGGAGTTTGTCAATTCTAAAAAAGACTTGCATTGTTATAAATACTAGTTTTTAGACTGTGATGCTCTGTTAATAGAGCAACTGAAAAATTCAACTTTGATTGAGTATTTTCTCATAGCCTAGTTGTCAGTTTCAAGCTGATCATATTACATTGAGAATGTTGCCATCTGTTGGTCTGTGTTTCATACTTGTTTTCCCCTCACTAGCACGATTAAACATCTTTTGAACATAGAGTACATAATATCATACATTAGATGTTTAAAGTTTTTTTGCACATTAACAATTTGTTCTTATTTTACACAATTGTAATGATTTTCAGGTTTACTAGAGACTCACCCAGGTTCAAAGATGAACTAGAAATGTTGCGGTTCATTTGCAAAGAGTTTTGGATGAAAATTTATAAAAAGCAAGTTGACAGCTTAAAAACAAACCATCAGGTTAGTTGTTAAACTATATTTTGAAATTATCCCTTACTTTTTACATGCTACTGTATTTAGAAGAATGTAACAAGGATGTATGTTCAGTTTTAACTCTTTAGGCTAAGTTAAATACATTGATAGTTTTTTGGCTTGAAATTTATCTGCCATCTCGGTTTGCCTTAATGCCCTAATATTAAAGGGGTGTCTATACTGTCTGCTTCAATTCATTAAACAATTTCTCATTTGATTTTCAGGGTGTCTATGTACTGCAGGATGAAAATTTCAAGCTCCTTAGTAAAATGTCACAAGAAAGAGACTTTACAGAAGAAGCAAGAAAGGTGAATTTTGTCAAGCGAGCTAAGGGTACAGATATCTCCCTGGAATAATTTGTCAGTATTTATTTTTACTATCCTAATCCTGAAATTATATATTTCAAATAAAAATAGGTTTTAAGTGAAATAAAAGAAAGATAAATAAAAGGTTTTAAGTGAAATAAGTTTTGTCCTTTTTGATGAAAATCAATTTTGTGCCTAAAACAAATCTCTTTAGGGAGATGTATATAAAAACCTGTGAATTAGCTGCCAGAATATTGCTCCAAATATCTAAACTGAATCTCATCATTTACAAACTCTGATAGAAAATTTTAAGTGCATAGCATTCTGATATGATGGCCATGTTGAGGTCTGGCTTGATGCCAGAGGTTTTGTTCTTCATTATTGTTGTAACTGCTTCTTATTTTCTTTTTTCTTTTTAGCTCCTAGCATTTCCTTGTGGCATTATATGTGGATGCCTTTCTGGGCTTGGACTTTCAGCAACAGTATCTGTTGATGTTTCAAATATGCCTGCTTGTAAGTTCACATGCATGTTATAAAATTTCTGAGTTTCACCTTTCAAGCAGGAATCTACCTTAGTAAAATATGTTTTAGAATGTTTTAAAAGCAGCCTTGATGTGATCCATCAATGCGTAACTGTGTTGTGGTGAAATGTTACATGTGAACTCATACACTGTGTGGTCATCATGTTTCCCATATACTGCACTTTGTTTCCCAGTTTGGTGATTATATAACTTTTCAATGAGTCCATATTGAGTTTTCAATTAATTGAAGCTAACCACCCTTCTTTCACAATGTCCAGGTAAATTCACTGTACAGATTCGAAAGTGAGTTGAACAAGGGATTCAAAAGTTTTGTTACTGCTGGTTTGAAAAAGACTATGCCGTCACACCATCAGAGGCCTCTGTGACAAATCTCTTTGAAATCACCCAGTCCATGGTATCAGAGCATCTTCTTTCTCTTTAGACCTTCAATAGAACTATTAATTTATCCACAAGTACATTGGTAACTAATCCTAAAGCTGATTTTGAGGTGGAAATTTCAGCCTTAGACCATTAGATTTTATATAATGTAAACAAAGCCTCTTTTACCAGGATGGAAGATTGGGTGATGTGGCTTTATATTTTGGCACTAATCATCAAGAATGCCACTTATTTTCAAAAACAAAAGAGATTTAAATGCCATAAGTATATAAAATGTGACACTTGTCTCCCCTTGAAAAAACACTAGCAAATGGTTTTATGATGTTATGTTATCTATAGCAACCAGATAATTTTCAATCAGTGTATTTGCTTTAAATATTGTATTTGCATCAAAAGATGGAAAATAAATTAATGTCCATCTTAGGAGAAACATTGTTCCCATAAAATAATTGGCTTTCTGCCTCCAATGTAGTTGTATGGAGTAGCACAATCTGCATGTATTCAAGAATAACAAAATATTAGATTGTGGTTTATATAAAGTTGGAATCTTAATTTCTTAGCAGAAAATCTTTGAAGAGAATGCCATTTACAACCTTTAGTCTCCATTTTTGGAAACATTGACCTTCCATATCTATTTAGCTAAGCAGTAATTTTTATTTTTTTTTTACAATCAGGACAAAATCCCATTTAACTTCTTCATTGGCACCAATTTTGAAATATTAGCTAGATGTGGGTTGAAAAGTAACGATTCCTTCAAAGGGTCAACTCATCTTCAGCAAAGAAAGTTGATGCAATGAAAAGCTCTTGCCTGATTTATAATGTTGAGATATGACTAAGAAGTAACCATAAGGTGTTTATTCATAAGTACATTGTATAACATAAGGCAAAAAACTCATTTAATAAATTTAATTTGTCTCATAATTGACCCCCATAATTAAATCTGACTCTCTCATAATTGATTTTTCATTTAACATTGTGTCTTTATTGTTGGAATTAAAGTCTCAAAGTTCAATTTGCCAGAAACTTAAAAAGCAAAATACAAAAAAATTCCTTTCACCAGAACTTTTAAAATTTAAGCAAAAACAGTTCTTTTCAATATCTGCTGTAAAGGTTGTTAAAAATTGCTAGATAGGCAAGGCAACGTTCAATATTAGTGAAATGTCTGCATATGAAATTAAGATCATGCAAGCAAACCATTAGAATTGTTTTGCGACTAAGATTGCGTTGCTGTACATTGACATAAACTTTGGCAAATTTTAAGCTTCTAAAGTGAGTGGAATATTGCGTGGCTTTTCAGATTGGCAATCTTATTTAAGATACCAGCATTAAACTACAAATTTGTGCATATCTGACTCTAGTCATTAAACTGGTTTTAATACGACTCTATTTACATTATCAAATTTTCTTCACATAAATCTTTCTGATTATGAATGTTCTTTTTCAATCAGCAGCTATGCTACTGTACTTTTTGTGCCTGGTTAGTCCCTAAATCGTCCGAAAAATTTAAAGCCATTATCTAAAACCAACAGGGTAGCTTGGGTTTTCCCTCAGCAGTATCCAGCCCCATCTCTCGCTAGCAAATCAACCTGGAATTCCCATGAAACGGCCAATTAACAGAACAACATTGAGACCAGAAATTTTCCTGACGCAGTAATGATCCAGTATCTTTTGTTTGTAAACGACGTGGGGTTGAGTTTCTTGTAGTATGTTTTTCTGCCATCTTTATGGTAGCACAAATAGAAATGCTGGTCGATGAAATCCGTCCCCGTTGCCTTGGATTCGCTGTACGTCTCTTTGAAAGTGTCCACACCGTGGTACGTAGCTGGGATCTGATCAATGTCCAAGTCACTGATCTGTCGGTTCGTGTGACTGCTTGTCCAACCGTTAGTCGATTCTAACTTTGAAGCCAATTGGAGGATGGTCAAATACGTCAGCAAGGTTATTGATATGCCTCCTGCGTGAGACGAGCAGAAAATTAGACTATATGGTTGAATATCGGGTTGAATCTCATTGCAGTTTAATATTGATCAATATTTTGCCATTGATTACTTAATCTGATCACGTCTGTTGGCAGGCTGCCCAATTATTCAGCCTTTTTATTTTATTTTCATATGCTGTTAAACATCGTTCCTGTGTATCAAAAACATGTCACTATCTTACTTTTAGCGAGTCATTGTAGTGTGAATCTGAAACAGTTTTCGCTAAATTAGGAAAAGACTTTAAAGTTAACCAGATCCGTAAAAAGGAAACTGATATCACCACAATTTATCATCGAAAATCACTGACTTTTAAAGCAGTCACAACACAATATATAGATTGCAGCCACAATTCAAAGTATTTTGAAGCAAATTGTAGATTTGGTGCAGCATCAATAACATTGAAAACACTTGAAAATTATAGCGAAGTTCCAATAATCATCATATATTATCGGATGCCGCTTCTTCGCCAGTTCTATGTCGGTTGCACAGCACGCTGTGAATAGGATCTGGCAATTTCAAGATTGTTAGATTTTTAGACAATCTCAAGGCTTTAAGCTCAAGAAATTGGGTAGAAATGCCATGACATAAGCCAGAAAAGCAGTAAATTTCCACAACCTGTTGCTATTTCTTACCCATGTTTGTATTTCGTGTCAGCTTATCCAAATATCCTCTTCTTCTTTTGACCAATTTACCGAAGAATGCTACAATGAAAGAGTTCCAATCTCTTCTGCCAGATTTGATAGGACGCCGCTTGGTTGGTTTGACGAAGAACTTTTTATCAAAGATAGTGGCTAGGCCTTTGCATTTATGAGAGCCATTAACATGTTGAAAATCAAACACCTGTTCCGGAACTATTTATATTATCTATTCAGTGGAATTCATCCTATAAGAAAAAGACTTAAATTATTAATTACCACCCAGAATACTTGCGGCATGCTGAATTGAAGCTCGCAGTAATGATAGGCGTACCTGTCACCTACTTCGTCATCGCTTCTTGTCGAATAAGCAAGACTAACTTCAGTGAATAAAGTGCACAGGATTTCGGCACCATCTGAAAACCTCAGTGCATTCAGGCAAAAGTCTAGGAATGCTAAAATGTCGTTTGTACAGGTAGAATAGATCTATCTTTATTTACATGAATAAGGGCAAAGTAAAATCAAATGACCGTGCCAATAAGCAATAAATAGTGGTCACATGATAACTTTTCAGCCTTACAAAAGTAGCAAGCTCCAGACTACGCATACAATCCTATTCAACTACATCCAATTCAACATCCACATACTCTCTCTGTCAGCAAAGACCTCTTTGGTAGTAGAGTACTTGTTAGGGTACTTGACAAAATCTTCAAGACACATTACCGAGCAATTTCGCAGTTTTGGTCGTCTTGCTATCTAGGAATCTTTTTGGATGTTGAAATATTAATGCAAAACCCCGTTCTATGTAGACAGAGAGAGTTCTACTCCTCATTTGGACTATTCTAAAGATAGATAGGACTGACGCTGATTGGCCATACCACAGCCAATCATGCGATCTTTCTCACGTGGTCATCAATTCGCAGCTGGCTTTTGCAAGCTTTTGTTCATTTCCCGACGTTTGTATACACCGAGGGCTGTCAAATGAAAACGCTTTGCATATTTTAAGTATTCAAAAATATGTTTTCGCTGTTCTAACTTGATTTGAAGATTCACCCAATTGTTAAGAAAGTCGTAAGCCTCGCAAACAGGAACAATTTTTGATACAATTTTTGTCTTCCTTATTGCGCCTTAATTCGTTAAAAAGATATAACCATGTGTCCTGTGGCGAATGTGCTATTCAGTTTCATTCTATCAAGACTTTGAGGAAGGAGTGTCGGATTTCGATAAAGCTTGGCGGAGGTGCAGATACGAGCGAGTACAATCATGCCAGCTCCACCCTTTGACATTTAATGGATGTTAGTCGTGGTCGCCCTTCGCTTCTCTTACTTATAGTCTTTCTACGGCACCGGCTTGATCGCAAACCATTATATTGCTTTTTAGATAACAAAGAATATTTTCGACCCCATGCGAGACTACATAGCCTATATTACTGTGCATTCGGTCTTACCAGTGCTCAAAGAAAGGCTACCGTAAATCCTTGAATTGGCCCCCCTTCGAAAAAGCCCCCCTTGAATAAGCCCCCACCCTAGAACGACAAATTTTTAATAAGCCCCCTCCTTGAATAAACCCCCTCGATTTTTTGATTTTCGAGTTAGTAATTTAATCAAATGTTAGTTTATATTTAGATTATTTTTTATATTATGAAAAGAAATAAATTTAAAAAATTATCTTTTTATGTGGCATGTTTCAGGTAATTTTAAAAGCCCCCATCCAAAATATCAAAAATAAATAAGCCCCCAGGGGGCTAATTCGAGGATTTACGGTAACACTGCTTTCTAGATGGTGTCACAATGATGAGAATTCTTTACAGACATATTGGGAGTCTGTAAAGGCAATTAGGTCACCATCGCAGCGCAATTCGTTGCTATTATTTACACATACCCTAATGTTTATTAATCATCTATGTTGCAAGGGATTTTTAACTGTAGGCGTTAACGTAAAGGTCAAGAGGCAGCCTGCAGACGTATCTGAATGCTATTTGGGTGGGCTTGTATTCACGCTAATTGACTGTGTGATGCCCCAGTTCTAAAAGACGGCAAAGGCCTTCAATTTCTGCATTGAAGATATCCCAGTATGTAGTGCACTACAAGTGCCTATTGTTGTGGGTGCCAGATTTCAACTGGTCAATTTAATCAGGTGATGCAATGCTGGCCACATTTTACTTCTTGCACGCAATGGTCCATTCGTTCCTCGACCCTGAAGATACTCACCCACCCAATCAACGAGATTCACAAGCAACGAGCCTACGAGAACAGTCAAGAGGCCTGGCCAGTGTGACATTCCGCCAATGCCTCAATTTGATTCGCCCAAGACACGAGCTTTGAATTCCTAATGCTTGCGTGACTCGAATGTGGGGTCAACTAAGGTAAGAGAGAGGATAAAAGAATCGACACTGATTCATGTAAACAGCCCACTCGCATCGCAGAGCGCGTCACGAAATCACGCAACGCTTTCCAATGCTATAAAGAATCTGCTTCATCAGTAGAGAGAAGACGATCCCTTCATTAGAGCTTCATTGCCGCTACACTTCGTACCATTTGTTGCTGTGGGTGGAAGGTATGAGAGACAGTGTTTTTGACGGATACTGAGACATGATTTAATCTCACGTTTTATGACTATGCATTATAAACTGATGTATACCTTTCTATACACGAAAACTGTGTGGCCATCCCAACGGTTGCTGGCAAAACTTAAATGAACAGTAACTTAGAAGAATTAAAGACCTGCCAAAGCTCAGGCACTGCAAAGCTTGATTTTCCGTAAATTGTGTCGATGAATATGCAATGTGTCTAAAACTGAATTACTGATTCTTCGAAACAGGTGAATCTTAAGCAATGTGTTTCAACTCAAAATGTATTCTCTTTCCTTCCTGCAATTGAGCGTTTTTCCATGTCAAGTTGAAAATTAGCGAATTCTAGTTTGGATTTTTTTATATCTTCAAAATAGACGACAACTTTATCATAATTCAAGGGTAGAGATTTGAGTCTAGGTATAGCCAATCATATCACTCCGATTCGTCTAAACATGAAACTTCGTTAAGCATGGACATTGGAGAACAGAGATTTTTTACGGCACAGGTAGAAATTGGCACTACATAACCCTAACCCAAATCATGGAGCTCTTATATGTGGCAAGATTGTATACTAGTGCCTTCCTTGCTGTAGTTCCCTAACCAAAAAGATGGATGGTGTGCTAAAGAAATTGTGGAATCATTCAGTTACGATTCGCAACAATTAAGGGAACAGTTGAAGGGGCCTGTTAGGAGCTCTTTTAAAAAAGATGGCGGAGAATTTGCTTAAGAATTACCTATTCTTACAGCTCTGTCTTAATGGATTGCAGACAAAACTATGATTATCACTACAATTATCCGAGCTTAAATATAATGCAATCTTCTCTCTCAAGGCACTTGTTAGGTCCTTATCAAAGTAAATTGGTATACAACATTAAAATGAGCGAATGGGTACACATGTTTCTTCCAACTGTTTGTAAGTGGCCTTGGAAGCTAATTATGTTACACAAAATAGCAAATGTGAAATTAATCCTTTGGTAGCATCGCTTGTAGACATCTATTTAACAGCAAAGGACACAAGAAACTATTCAGTAAAGCAAAATTAAAATCGATTTTTGTGAAGCATCAATTATTTTTCTTTGCTAGTAAAGTCAGATAGGTTAGAAAGGCTGTGAAAGCATTGTCTTTTTTGCTGCAATTTGATAGTATAACTGGTTTAAAATGACAAATTTCCCTACATCGTACAGATAATGCTATTTGCATTGCACAATCACTGTATCATATGATGAACAATCATTCTATCATTCGTTACACAATCACTGTATCATTTCTTACTAAATCACTGTATCAATTTGCACATAATCATTTCGTGCAGCGCCATGTTTTCAAGGACACCCTGCAATTTCATTCACCACAGCTTCAACATTGGAGAACCAACCAATCACTATTCATACTGAACTGAAGCTGCATTGATGGACCTTATTCATGTACTTCATACTTTGTGAAGACATAAAGTTGATAAAAATACACATTGTTCACCACTTGGCTTTTATTGAAACATCTCAATTTTGGAACAATAAATCCCATTTAAAAGAACGTATTATAAAGAAACCAATCACTTCTGGAACGCAGAACATGTTTGTCTGACACTTAATATGGTCAGTGCTGCATTTTAGATAAGGGTCTCTGAGTGAATAGGGATCCACCGGGAAAAGGATGCTCCCAGATTAATCTCCTTAGTGATCGCTTGCTATACCATTCCATGCACCTCCTTAATGACTGATATTTCATAACATCAAAGCAACACGGCCCAATTCCTGTCTTTTCGTGTAATTTCTCTTGAAATTGTCACTGCTGCCTTGCCTCCAATGACGATTCAGCGAATATATTGGCTACGCAGCTTCTCCTGAAAATTCCCTCTCCTCTTTCAGCATAATCTCTTAATGTGACACTAGTCGATCCAAATTGCTTTATTGCATGCGTAGGATTGTTGAGAAGTTTACCGTTCTTAGATGTGGCTAAGCAAAAATTGCAAAATATTCAAATTACTTGCAAACTGAAGCAAATACATAACAGTCCACTATTCACTGACAAAATTTCAAATTCTAGATTAAGCATTAAAAAACTATTCTCCTGAATAGAACTAAACCTTTGCAGATAATGGGTATGGGTAGCTGAAGCAAGAAGCCAAACATGATAAAAATACTCTAAGGAAAATTTTCCGTAAGAGGCGAAATGTCTGAAATCCGTTCGCTGTACCCAGATTTCATTGATGGGCAAGGAGTGGACTGACATGACCAAGAGCCCGTGGAGACAAGCACGACGGTAAGGGCGGCAGCGCTTGAGTCAGACGCTAATTACGTCACGTTCTTCCGCAGGCCTCAACTCAGGTTAACCCCTCGGTAACCTTGGCGCAGTTTTCAATGCGAAATATTTGCGAACGACACGTAGCATGTTCGTCGAACGACTTGCAGCAGATCAACCAGCATGCGAAGGCCGAGCATGCGAGGAGAAATCACCGCGCAACTTGCTCACGCGAAGCCGACCTCACGCGAACAACGCACGACCGACGAAGCGGTGACCTCGACAGACTGAGACGCCCAGGCTCAGCTAGGCCTTGCGTGCCCGATCGACTTTTCTGCAAGTTTATTAGATTTCGATAAACCTTTTTCAATAGGTTTCAGTATCTGATTTGCATCTTATTAAATTATGATGGCCATCACACCTTAATACAGCAAACTGACTTTGTAAAAGTATCATTTTGCTGTAGTTTACACCACTTTTTGTATTGGTAGAAGTCTTTCACAGAGAATTCGTGGGTCATCTAACACGCTTGTTTACAGATGTTTTGAATTTATGATTATGATGTTTTGCTTCGCATAGAAATAACAGCAATCCGTCGCAAAATGAGATCACGATTTCTTCGACAGATGCTGTGTCCACATTCACCCAAACTATTGTTGTCCCCTCAGATGCTCTGCACAAGACCAAGCCAAGCGATAGAGTCATGTATTAAGTTTACTTAAAAATGGAGCAGATCAAGTGCATATTTAAGAAGGACACGCGAATATCCTAATACGAAACGAAGGCAAATGCTGAATGCTCCAGCTTCTGAAAGCTTCTACCAATTTTAGTACAAATTTTCTCTTAGGATTTTTGCACAACCATTAGTTTTACCTACTATTGGATTGCATTTAAACATGAAAGAGGATAGTTGCAGAACAAACAGTAGGATCGCTCGCTCGGTTCTCAAAACATCATAGCTCTTCATACACTTAGCTACATACTTTTAAGAGAGGAAATTGTTTGCATTTCTGATCTATAATAAGGCGATAGTTTAGACCTATTTACACTGCTTATTTACATAAAGTTTCTTGTCCGACACGAGTTGATTAATCATGCAACTTTTCACTTAAAAAGACACCCATTCAATTTGCATTTTCACGGACACCTTTTACCTAGAGTCTATGCACAGCAGAGAACTCCATGGTTACATACTAGGCCGATACAGACGGCGTGAGTTCAGCTACACCAATGATGTTCAACCCAATCCTCGGTTCGATTCGAGCATCCCGAATCCCGCTACCCGACAAGGCGCGAAGCTTTCTCCCATCCGGCGCATCGCTTTTGACGGGGTTAACGGGAGTCACGACACGCACACACAAAATATTTCGTGACTGCATGTTGGAAAAGCTTAGCGATAACGTGCGTCTGAAACGATGATCTTTGCTCGCCGCCCTCTCCAAGGCTAACAAAGGAACTATTTCTTTCAGATGCAACTATTTCTCTTTCAATATTTGTTCAACTGGTTGCCGGTGGAGAGACCGTGCGAAGAGTACCTCGATCAATCACAGGCTTGTTCAATGGCCCGACGGCGGTCCCCTTAGCAAGATGACATGGCCTAAAACATCCATCATCACGAATTTCCTTTGAGAGGAAACCTCTGAATATACAGTATCATGGCATCCAGAGCTGCAAAGAAGTGCATCAAGTGCAAGGCTTATTTGCAAGCCCGTTCAAGCAAGAGTCAAGACGATCATCAGATGTAACAGCCCCCACGCGTTCGGCCCGTCGCTACACCGTTTACTTCTAGCACTTTACGATGATAGAAGTACACGTGGTAGGGACGGCCAACTGCAAATGGGGTGCATAGAAGGATCCAAGCCGAACCACGAGGGTAGAACGGACTTGTCAATGCATTGGTAAGCGTCTGCCATCGTTTGAACTTGCGGTAACTTCTGTTTTGTAGAAATGTTCATTAGGGTCTATCAAAGTGATAGCTCCACTTCTAAATGGCTATTTGCCCAATACTCTTCCTCAAGTGATTCAAGCTTCTAATCACCAATCAATTTTGAATTGCTAACCAAAGCCATGATGAGAAGATTATTCACGACTTCAATTCAAACGGTTTGATATAGCCAACTATTTCATTACCTCGTGAAACTGGATTCAGTGAATAGCTCTCTAATAAAGTTTATGGAGGAATCTGTTTGCCTTCTCTACCACTCCATTTAAAAGTCCACTTTACTGTTGAATAATCTCAATTTAAAAATGTTGCGACTCGTTATAAGAATAAAATTGTAATTAAATTACAATAAACTAACTGAATCACTGTATAACATATCACATAACAGTGTATTGCCCTTTTCTTTTCCGTATAGTGAATTGTCCCAGTCAACTAAAGAGATGACCATTCTTTCAAAGTGCATTTGGAATATAGTTTTACCTACAACCCTTTCTGATGAAAAAGCATTTAGGAATAATGCATACATTGTCATTATCCCCTATGCAGAATTTCAGGGTAAGATTTTACTAAAGTAGTGAGAATACAATTTCAAGTTGGCTGTCACAGCTATTCTTCTTGGTGATTCGTTTGATTTCAGTGATCGAAGTTTGAACAGCAAAGCGACATGGCAAAAAGTGGCCAGTGAAGTAACAGAAGCACAAATAAAAGACGTCAAAGTGTTTCACTTGAAGGAAAATCAAAGCAGCAAATTTTCATTAAATAACTTATTGAGAATATAATTTGCCAGACATACAGTAAGAAATGGTTAGAAATCTTACCTTTAAAAAAGATCTCAATCTCAACATATTCAAAATCTTAAACAATCTTGCTACAACTAAGCTTGGGTTCTTCTGATAAGCAACAACAGACCTAGAATAACCGCCAAGCCTGTTATCAAATAAAGGTCCCAGTCTTTGCCTAGAAGTTCCTTGATGTTGAATTTCTCCCAAAACTTGTAGTTCTGAATAAAGACAGAGAAAATGTTATACTTGAATTTTGAAATGCTTCAGGTCTATAATAAAATTTCCGTATAGATAAGTGGAACGGGGCTAAATCTATATGATGCGTGTCAAAAGATATACGATAGGCTGTTGGTTTTTCCCGTGAACAGTATAAACATAGCCAGAAGACAGGCAGATCGCCTTTAAGTCTACATACAACAATGGCCTCTCAAGATCCATTTTCTTTATAATAAATTGAACAATGACACACGAAGCAACAACGCATTCTAGCAACTTATTTTTAAAAAGTAGATGTTATCAAGCTCTTTTTTGTCACGTTTGACAACGATCATGTACAAACAATTTTAGTACGACTTAGCGAGGTTGAATCCTTTACCCCGCATCTGAATGTTAAATCGTAGCTAAATATCCATGTGTGACTAGTAATGTAGATTTATTGTGTGTTTTTAATTTGCTTTTTCTTTCTGTCTGCTTGCATTTTAAGTATCAAACGGAGTAATGGTGACAATGAAACTTTATGAAAATGAGCCTGGACTTCTTTCTCAAACTAATGTACATCCTTTGCCTAGTACCGTGAAGTAACGAGTACTCTTGAATGGCAAGAATTAATGCTCTTAACAGGTTTCACTTTCACATACCTAAGAAGGAACTTTATGCGAGAGGAAGAAAAATTTAGGACATACAAGGCACGCGTTCAAAGTTTTCATCTCTACTCGAATACTCAGTTCCTACAAATTGCCAGCAAAAGAATACCTGTTTTGCCCAGTCAAGTGTGAAGTAGGCACCAAGTTTCACCATGGCTAGCAAAACTGGAACCTGAGCGTCTGGGTTCGATTCAGCGGCCATGTCGTAGAATCTTTTTGCTAGATGAATGTCCTGGAGCAAAAACGGACACAAGTAAAGATAACAACTTAAGGAAACGCGTGCAAACTGAGATTTACTGCTAGATACTAATTGTAATTTTAGCATTTGCTATGTTTGGCGGGGTGAGCGAGCTACAAAAAATGTTAGAGAATGGAGGAGGGTTGATGTAAACTAACGGAAAGAACTCCATTTGCAATCGAAATCTAGGATAGTTGCAATCGCGTGCCAGAAGTCTAGAGCTCTCCGTTTGAACTGCGACTGTGCCTTGTATAACGAAAGGACATTGAGGGTTAACGTATGCTAAGATGCAGGCTCTGGTGAGAATACATGGACGGGTCATCTTTTTGAATTGCCCTCAATTCCCTGATGCTCTGGTTTCAAGCAGCGATCCCCGCCCAACGAGCGGCTGTCTGCGATTTGTCGACCAGCTGCTTCTGCCCCAACTCAATTGACAAATGAACCGCAAAGCGAACGAGACACGCGACATTATTCAGGTCGAACGAAGAGAGCATTGGACATTCAAGTAGCTATGCTACGTCATTAATTGAACACCCATGACACTTACTTCAACAAAGAGAAGCAAAGCAAAAATAAAAATCTTGTTAAAGATTAAAAAAAGAAATAAAAGCTGAAAGAAGATTATTTGTAATTAATTGAAATGTGAAAAGATCAAGGCCAAAATTGGCTCCTCTCCATTCTTTTTCTTTGTACAAATAATTACGAAAAATGCCAATAAAGAAATACGTTTTTTTCTTGCATTTTAGCAAGGATGCTATAAAAAACTAACAATAGGAATCAGCATCTTAGGGCACAGATCAAAACTGAAAATCAAAGTGACCGATCTTACTTTTCTCAGACCAAGACCCTGTTCGTGCATGTAACCGAGGTTGAACATAGCCTGGGCATTGTTCTGCTGTTCTGAAGCAACTCTATAGTGAAGGGCAGCAACCTCGTAATCAACCTCCGTTCCGAGTCCGTAGAAGTGATAGTCTCCAACTTTAACACGTGCAACCGTGTATCCTGCAACACAACAACGGCATCTGTGTTAGACGCTAGCAGGGTTTAAGGATAGTCATACTACTGACTGTCCACAAAGGTCAAACAGAGCTCTATTCTACAATTCTAAAAAAATTCAACGCACTGTGAAATTGTTCGAGTGGCAAGTGGAAACAAATACGTGTAAATATCAGAATTATGCAGAATAGATGATGAATTTTCAAGACAACATTCAATCAAAGTGAAGTTAAAGCAATGTAATGAGAACTGCAGCAAATTTGCTTCCTCTGTAGAATACCTTGCGATGCAGCTCTGTTCCACTGCAATAAAGCTCTGGCATATGTTTCATTTATTGCGTACAAGGTTGACTCTCCTGCAAGAAAACGGACAGAATATAACAAACTATTGTTGAATCAATTATAAAGCAAGCTATGATGCTAGCAGGCTAAATGCGGACCTCCTCAATCGACCTAGGTCAAGACACCAATGCACTAGTGGGAGACCCTTTTGATTGATATAGGTACTATCAACCCAAAGACACTGTACTCAAACGACTCAAGTCGAAGAAAGTTACAGGGTGTCGTCATAGGTTTTAGTTAAATTCAGTTGATTTAATACAGAAAAATTCCCAACAGAAATTGCTTTAATTTAAGATACTAATAAATTATAAAGCAGCATCTATAACAAAAGGAACTAGATAATAGCAAACTTTAATCTGACTGAGCAAAAACACAAGTCATATGACCAGCAAAGGAGACCAAGCCCTTGTCAAAGCTTCACGTCCGATTACGAAAGGGAAAGTGGTTCGAACCTTTGTCGAAGATGTAGGCGACGTTACTCTGGGCTGCTTCGTAGCCCAGTTCGGCCAGCATGTAGTACTTGATCAAGGCGGTGTCGATATCCCCTGCCTTGTACGCGGCATATGCTTCGGTGAACCAGCCGGACCACCTCCCTCTCTCTGCCACGCTTTTGAAGAGCTGCAGGAGAAGAAGGAAAATTGGACAACTATTCTGGGCAGCATGGTACAATGCGACAATTACGTTTATCGCCAGATATAAAAAAGTTCACCTTGGCAGCACTGTGCTTTGCCATTCAAGAAAACTCATAAATTTAATGCTTGAAATGGAACTATGCTCAGACGGTTGGGCCTAAAAACTGTGACTCTGGCAGTACTGCAGATTTTCAGAAGGCAGAGATCTGACAGGAAAATTCACCTTGTGCAAACACATGGCACTTAAATCACTCAAAATGTGCTGATAAGCTATGCCGAAAACTGCCACAAATGATAGCAAATTATTACGTTGTGATTAACGTTGTGATTGCATTGTGATTGCATTGTGATCAACGTTGTGATATCATTGCGATTAACGCTATGCTTAACGTTGTGATTGCATTGTGATCAACGTTGTGATATAATTGCGAATGACGCTATGCTTAACGTTGTGATTGCATTGTGATCAACGTTGTGATATCAATGCGATTAACGCTATGTTTAACGTTGTGATTGCATTGTGATTGCATTGTGATTGCATAGTGATTACGTTGGAAAGTGTTGTTTACCTCTGTTGCCGTGTGGCATGAGCGAAGAACACCATTGCCAGTTGCATGCATCGTAGCAAGGTTATAGACCGCCAAAACGTTACCTACAAAAAAGGCATCTGCGATTATGTTTACTGTTCATACAATAGCATCACCAATCGACGAGCAAAGCAAATTGAATTTCCAATTTCTGAATGTCCATCGATTTCGTCCAAAGTATATTGAGCCAAATGATACCCGAGATATAGATTAATTATTGAACAAGGGGACCAAATGTTAGCTACATACCAGACTGGGATGCAAGTGTGAAATATTTCACAGCCTTTTGGTAATCTCTGTTCACCCCATGGCCATCTGTTGAGACATAAGACGTGTGGGGACAGTCAGCATTGACCATGTTAAAAATTGACTATATTCTAATTTTTATAAGTTCAAATTACAAAAAACTACCAACTGATGTAATGTCGATCATTGCGGATGCTGCATGTTAGAACAAACTATTCTAGATTATGTTACTTTATCTGTTCTAAAAATTTGATTCACAGTTTCAGCAAATATACCATTTGCCAAAAGCAGAGTAACATTAAGCCTAAAAATAACAAATAATTTATAGAGGGTTCTTTGAATACATTCAAAGTTTTGGACTTCAGTTCACTCCGGTTTCAATAATTCTTCTTTATGTACGCCCTGGCCTATGGTGTCCGTCATCATGTGTTTCAGACCCTTGGTATTTGCTTACCAAGACCTTAGGGTGAAGTAAGTGACAAACGTGGTACTACATACATACTGTACACAGGATATGTATACATCTATTCAACATCAATTCACATCTAGCATCATATAATAAGATGCCAAAATATGTCGTGCGTACGGTAGTAAATGTTTCCCAGCTGCAGTTGGGCCTCAGGCCATCCCTGTTCCGCTGCGAGGTTGAAATGGGTCACTGCTTTTGCATAATCCTGAAAAATGAAATATCAATTCAATTACTATACTTAGCATAAAAGTACCGTACTAAGCCGTCAAATTAACACCTAAGAAGCAGGTAAACGGGAATCTGGTTGCAGAAATGATTATTTCATGACCCAATTGGTATTTGCTGTTATTATGAACTATGGTTTAAATCACGGCATTATGGCCCTGAAGCTCAAAAGAGTGGATATGGCAAAATGTAGTAAAACAAATCAAAGCTTTGCAAAAAATACACGATGATTGACAAAGTCGAAAGGACAAAGGGATGTACATGACTACATGACGTAAAATAAATCAGAGCTGTTAGGATTAGAAAAGCTACAGTATTGTCAATGATTGTATTTCTGAAGTAAATTTGAGTTCTTACCTTCACAACGCCTTTGCCATGTAAGTAAAGAAGCCCAAGTCCACTGTGACCAATGGGGTTTCCCTAACAGCGATAAATTGACAATATTAAACTTAAAACTTCAAAACCATGCCACGCTCAACTGCCATTATATCTACTGAAAACGAATGCCATACTGCATTGGGTGATTGAAATTGAGACGGGACAGATCTGGGACAGGGGATTAAATCTGGACCCTAGAGTGAAGAGCTTGGATGGTGAAAGATTTGACGAGCAAAGTAAGAGAACGCGGGTACATGTCCTACTAAGCTTGTTCTCCCTTGATCTTATGTTGCTTATTAGCTCATGTGCAATGACAATGTTAGGCGCCACTCTGATCGATGCTCAAAACAACGAAAACAATCGAATAATGACCTGGATATGATATCTAAACGAGGCACAGAAACAATTATTTGGATCAATTTTATCAATTGATCCAAAATTTTCTTCAATGCAAAATACCCTTCGAGGTTACCTGCTCAACAGCCTTTGAGAAATATTCAAAAGCGGTTTCGTTATTTTGTGGAACAACTGCGTTACCTTCCAAATACATCTGCAGAAAAGAAAATACAAGGCGTTATTTTGTCTTTGTTTGACAAGAAAGGAAAAAACTGAGGGAATCGTCTGTGTTTTACTCAGACACATCACGTTATATCAGAAAGAATAAGGTGGACTGAAATGTGTAGGATAGAACGAGTGAGGTGCTGGCCTTTAGGAGGCGAAAACTGAACTTAAACAGTGCATTTGCACATTACATCGATTGGATTATTTTACCTGAAAATAAATAGGTCAAAAGGGACAGTTTAAAGTCACTCTGAAAGAAAAGGCTGGACAATTTGATGCTTCAATCCCAACGTCTTATAAAGATCAACCTGTTTAGACATTAGGAAAAAAATTTTATCTTGAAAACAAATAAGTAAAGTGTTTACATAGCACAGGAATACGAAATGGACGGTAACACAGGAATATATTTGGAGCATGGAGTCTAACCTTTCCAAGATATGCTTGTGCGTTGGCATTCCCTGCGTCAGCTGCTTGTTTGAAGTACTGGAATGCTTTCTAATTGTAAAAAGATGATTGATTGATTGATTAATTGATTGATTGATTGGTTGATTGGCCTGCGTCTCAAAACAGTTGTTTGCAATTATCAAAGAGAGTCTACAAACAAAGCAGTCAATTTAAGAAAACCACCGGCTGTTGATACTCCAACTCAGTGCATGGAGAATGTATTATAAACGACTGGCTTTTCAGTTATCATAAAAAATGAAATTTTCCCAATGGTTCCGTGCAGCTATTTCACTTGAAATCATCAAAGTTATGTAAGGGGTATGCGAGATATGTACGTTCTAATCTGTTTCATCTAAGCGTAAACCAGCTTGTCTCACACAAAATTGCTGGTCTACAAAACAAAAAATGGAGTAATATCTGACCTGGTGATCTACATTGACGCCTCTTGCACCCTGGAAGTAGAGCTGGCCTAATCCAACCTAAAAGATTACTAAATACTTTAACAATTTAATCAAAATATTCAGCATAAATACTGTACAATATATGCTCCAAAAGTATATCAAAACATTTACAAATAAAATGCTTCTACAAAAAACGTATGTTTCAAAGAGGTAATCAAATCAACTTCTCCAGATGTTTTCTTTACTGTTAATAGAGTTGTACTCGTACCCCTACAATTAATTTTTCATTATTTAATACCACATCAACGATAAGGCGGGGAATTTATTTCAACGTTCTACGTACTTGCGCTTGAACATCTCCTTTGTCAGCAAGAAATTGATAATATTGTAAAAGATCGTCATCCAAGTTGCCTCCAGTACTCCCCTAAAGTAAAATAACATTGAGTGCGGTGCTGGTAATATATGCAAAAATATAATCATCAAAAAAGAATTTATAGCCACTACAACTCAAACGACAAGAAAAAGAGAATGCAATCAGAAAGGGATTCAAATAATACAGAAATAACGTGCTATTGATGCGCAAAATCGTAATTTCAGATGCATCAAATCTGCATCAGAAATCTAAGGTAGCGATATTTTATGTTTTATGTTTGAATGTGGAATAAAAGAATACGGTTGAACCTTTTTTACATAAGCATGACTCAAAGTGTGTCTACCTTGTCCCACTCTACCCGCCATATATATATATATAATCACAAGGCAAATGCTGACAGAAGGAAAATTCGACCCAATGAAATGAGCGATGAATCTCCGAAGCCAACACTGGAGATTTCACCGCAGCCAAGGCAGTTTTTGTGTCTTTTGTTTCGGCTTAAAGCCTTCATCAGAGCCATTTAAACCATAGATATATGATCATATATATATATAAACATATAAATGGTCAACAAGTCATATAATGGTGATAATAATGTTGAAGTACCTGCTCCAGCTCATCATACAAGCGAATGCGATGCACCGCAGGGCTTCCCATTGGCTGCACGTCCTGCGCAACTGCGTAAAGAGAAATTCGTCAACTGATTTTGGTCGGCTTACAGCATCGAATAGTTTCCACATGGCCTAACATCGTTAGTTTTGATGGCCCATGATGGCAAGCAAGGTTTAAATGGAGAGTCAAATACAGCTTTAACAATACAAACATATTAAGCCTTTACGTTAGGGCACTGCTTGAGCAACTATTTAAAAAAATAAACGTTGAAGTTAGTATTATCAATAAGTATTTGATACCAAAAAGCTTTAGAAATAAGTCAGGATTATTACACTACCTTAAACTTTCAAACCAATAGAACTCGAAGCCAAGCAATATTAATTTCTTTTAAATCTTATAAAGATAACCATTTCTGAAGTGTTGGGGAATCAGGATAAGTCAAGTATAAAAGCAATAGCTGTGGACTTTAGTAGAGTTAATAGTTTTATCTTTGGATTGAAAATTTTTGGTCGAAATCAAAGCCAATCACTTGCAACACTCCCCTCGATAAACATCGGAATATCAAATTTGCCAAACATAAGGCAATTATTCAACTATTATTCTTTAAAGAGAGATTCGCAGCAAGCATGAAGCCTAATTTGGTTTCCTTTAGTACTTCAAAAGATCAGTAGATCTAAAAATCTAGCGATATGTTAAATATTGCTGGAATAAACAAGAAAACAGTAAGACGTCCTACCTTTTTGGGAGACCTTCTTATAGTGAGTTAATGCTGATTCACAGCTTTGAATGACGCCAATGCCACCCCAGTACCGGTAGCCCTAATTCAATTAAAACAGAGTTTACTTGATAGAGATATAACAGCCAAATCTGTTTGCAATTGGATTGTGGTTGTCCAAACTATTCCATGGCTATGAACATGCAAACTCAGGAAACATCCCCTCGCAATCAAAGTTTAATTTGAAAAAACTAGCGATAACGAACTTAAAGATTTGAGAAAGTTTAATTTATAATGCCAAAGAACTGTAAAAAAAAGAAAAAATGGTATCAGTAGTTACAAGATACCTTACCAACATCATTTCAGCAATAACACTACCACCCAGAGTTGCAAATGTTGTGTAAATCAAAGCCTGGCAGAAATTGGAAAATATATCAAACTTCAACTAAATAATGTTATAAAAAAGTAAATAAACATAATTAAAAATCAACCACAAGACCCTGACAGGGAAACTACAGGATCCTGAAGATAAATCAACATTTAGGTGATATGTAGGGCCATGCTAATGTTGAGAGCAATAAAAAAAGAGTTTTAGTATTATCTGTGAACAAAAAGCAAACTTCAAGCAAAAAAGGAGCTTCAAGAAAATAAGCATTATAAGCACCTTTGCTTGACTTGAATTGACACCAGTACCAGTACCATACATGAATGCCAGGCCCTTTTGAAAAGGAAATCCAAAACTCACCGTCAATAACTTAGCAAGCCTCTCTTCCTTTAGTAAATACACCTTCCTGGTCTAATCTTATCGTAAATCACTAATCTTTCTGAATTATGCAAAATGAATAAAAGAATCTATGATAACTATGAAAATACTAAATAAGATCATTTTTCTAAATTTAGGCATTTTAAATATGTCTGTATTTAGCTGTTAGTTACTATACACACCTACTTATACCTACAAACACTAAAAGCTCAAATTGTATGAAATGAAGTCTATTTCTTCTTCCCATCTTTGGGTTTATCATAATCTGTAGCTTCTGCATTTAAGCTCACCTGTTGACCAAATGGAGAGCCATGGTCGCTAAGCTTCTGGAATATTTCATTGGCTTTGGTTAGGTTTCTTGGCAAATGATCTCCTAGCTAGAATAATTTGAAAATATACAATCAGGCTTCTGTTAAAAAACCAAAAATAAAACTGTCACTAATTTCTTTGCAACTGATAAGTTTGTTTTCTGCAGCATATCATATTCAGTGGTACAGAAACAAGTTCAATGAGACACCAATGTTGATGAAAATAATGAGAAAAATCAGAAAAAAATGAAAGAAGTCAGAAAAATTACTAGAAGCTTGAACATACCAGGTACTCAATCCCAATCTTTTCCATTGCAACAGTATTTCCTAAGTCTGCAGCCTGAGCAAATAACTTGTAAGCTCTGTTAAAACAAAAGAATAACAGCAGATGATAAATCAGTCACATTATGGTCAGCCACTTTTCAGCATCTATAAATATTTAACCTCTGAAAAAGATTTTTTTACAAAAATTGCTTTTTGATTTTATTTCAATCTAATCTGCAAAACATTCAAGCATTGTTGAAAGCAAGATTACAGTCAGTAATCATCTACAAAAAGAAGCAATCATTGGGGTCAATATTGTGAAAATTAAATAGAATAAAGGAATCACTATAAATTAAAGATGCTTTCATGTAAAATGACTGATGCAGGTGTTTAAAATGTAAAGAATAAACTAAAAAGTAAATTGAAATCATCTTTCAAGAAAAGCAAAATATTGTTAATTGCTTATAGTTGCAAGTACAATATTCACAATTACCTTTTACTGTTTTTTCTTGTTTGGTTTAACAGCTGTCCTGCTTCTTGGACCAAATTTGATCCAGGTTCAACTGATTAAATCAAAAACAAAAATTATAAGGCTTTCATAGAAAACATCCTTGGTGAAACAGACACTAAACAAAAAATAACATTACAAACAGTTTTAAATCAAAGAACAACCTTTTTCATCTCCAGTTTCTTCTGTTTTCTTTATCTCCTCCTTCTTTTCAACATCAGTCTTTGCAGCAACAACATTTGGGTTACCATCTTTATTCAAAGGGTTCTCGTCAAACTGTGTTTCTTTGCCTTCCAATTCAGAGGGTTTTTCACCTGATATTACATTACTGCTATCAGTAACTTCTGCATCTATTTCTTTTTCAACCTCACTTATCACTGGCTTTTCTATTGCCTCAGTATCACTACCAGTTTCTGATGCTCCATCACTAACACCAGTGTTTTTGTCTGGTGATGTTTCTGTAGACATCTCTGCATTAACATTCTTTGTATCAATGGTTGAATCGTGAGAGCTGCCAATGTTATCTTCAAGTTGCCCCTTCACCTCTGGATCAGTAGGAAGATCACTTCCACTTGTTTCATGTTGGACCAACTGGTCCAGATTAGTGCTTGGTTCCTCTGGACTCTTGATGTCTTTACCAAAATCAACTGTTTCTTTTACTTCATCCTAAAGTTCAAAATAGCATTCGAGTACAGTACAAAAGGAGAATTGAAATTAAGAAATTAATCCAAGAATCAATGGAAATATACTACTAATACCTGGATTTAGAATAACACAAAGTTTCACTTTGAGAGACAAAAAGCATACTGCCCTCTTCTAATCTTATACATAATATAACAAGCTGGTAGATGAAGAGAAGTAACTAGCCACTAAAATGAATATGTTATCTGATATGGAGAATAAAAGCCATTACTTCAGTGACAAGCTCCCAGTTAGAAAAGAGATATAAAAGGGACCCAAAATTAGGTATAACTACAAGGCAGTCATGTGTGTATAACAAAAAGTAGAAATCTGTGTCATTATATAGCAATAAAAAGCTAGCAAACATCATATAAGTAGCATTAAAAGAAACTGCAAAGACTTACATTAGTGGCTGAATTGTAATTTACATCTTGCAGTCCTTCATTATCGTTCACATTAGTTGCAGAACTTTCAGTCATAGCCATATCCCCTTCAAAAGAGATATTTTCTTCAACCATGACTTTATCTTCAGGGTTATTGTTTTGATGTTTCTCATCAGAACTGCTGTCTAGGGAAGGACCACTAGCATTCAGATTGTTGTCCCTATTATCGCTTTCTTTGTGAGGATCTTTCTCTGCAGCAGCTTGCTCATTATTATCCAAGGTTTCTTGGTGCTCATGTGCATTTGTTACAGGATTGGAGGCATCATTCTCCACCTGAACTCCTTCTTGATTAAAATCAATTTTGTTGCTATTCTCTGTAGCCTCTTCATGCTCCATGTTGCTGCCAGAAAGAGGTGCATCATTCAAAGCCCTTTCACCACCACTTTCCAAAGGCACATCTTTTTCTCTAAAAACATTTTGTCCCTCAATCTCTGCATCCTGATCTCCATCAGAACTACTTTTAGAATGTGCAATACCATCATTTATGTCACTTTCCACATTAAAATCTTCTTGAGGAGTATGCTGGTTGTTATTATCTCCAACAATGTTGCTATCAATGATATCTTTAATTACATTTTCATTAACAATATTATTGCCTACTTCATCCACATCTTTAATTGCCTTTGCTTTCTCCTCGATGACATTTTCATTTGATACATCTATACCTTTTGAATTATCCTTAGTATCATCTCCAGTTACATCTGCAAAATACAATAAACAATTATGTTCATAGTTGTTACCAAGTAAGTTGTAGAACAGAGTGCATTATCATTGCAAATATTGACAAAATACTTGATTAAGTCAAGAATTTGCCAAGAGTATAAATATGGCTACAAATTAATTAGCTTGAGTTCAATGACTAAAACAATACCAGCTTGCTCATGAAACCTCATTTATTCTGTTCTGTTCGTTTCATCCAGACCCATCCAGCTACTTTCTAAATAGTAGCTTAAAACAATCAAGGAAAGTCTGTTTAAGCTTTGTTTTTCTGCATTATTCCACATCGCGCGAAGACATCAGACTCCTGGATAGCTTCCTCTCCTGTTGATGAAATCTAGCAGTCAGTTTTCATCCTCTTTGTCATCCTCATAATGTTGTCACATTACATTTGGAACAAACTTCAGGGTGTGGTACTTTACACTGTGGCAATCCCTTCATACTATTAAGCCGTTCATGTCTATGTTTCTGATGTCATCCTTAAAGTGTAACATGATGCTTGCAATGAAATTCCAGCCAATTTCCAAATAGTTTCGGGGAATAGAGCAAAGCAAATCGATCTCATTGTCGATCAAAATGAATTTCAAAAATTTCATCAGAACGTTCTATTTTGTATGACTAACAAATATACTATTTTTGAAGTACTTCCGGCTGCCATTGGATATGAAGATAAAGAAATACGCATATAGTAGTAATATAAAAACATCGAAAAAAATGGCTGAAACACAATTTCCTGTTTTAACTCCTGACATGTTTTTAACAGTAATAGTATGATGCTTGGATTTCAACTCACCGTTTGCTGATGCCGTTTGAATGAATACCAAAATTGCTATCAAAATTGTCAGTGCCATATGACCAGACTCTGCAAACAGTTTTTTTGCTTTAATACTCTGTTTTCGCCTCTTCTGGGGACCTTTCAACGAGCTGGTCCAAACGCTGTCGATTTGGCTAGATCCACAACAATGGCAACTCGTCCAGAAACAGGTTTTATCAGTAGACCTATTCATACTCATTCAAGATACACTATACTCCAGCATTTACAGGGATGACCATTTAAACTCGTGCTTTGGAAATGTTGTCTCGAACTGCCATCTTGGATGAAGAAGGTTTACAAACAACTTCTACAACAGATACCTTATACGACCATCAACAAAAGGAACAGTGTTGTTGTTGCTAACAAAGCAACTATTGACACGTAAAGCGTGCGCAGAGGACACCGCATTGAAAACTTGGACACGAGTATGCTAAAAGGGGGCCCGGTGTACCTCGCAAAGGCGGAGGTGTTTAAGGTGATACACCACTACGTGTATTTGTATACAATTTAATTTTCGTGTGAGCTGTTTCAAAATACCTTTACATAGTATGAGTATCCCTTTAAAGGTAAATAATATGCGCTTCCAGACTTTTTTTACAATCTGATTAACTCATAGACTTCCTGACGGAATATACACGAAAAACAGCAAGTGTTTGTGTTATAGAGTCCTCTACAGTTGTCTACGCACTTGTATCCATTTCCTACTGTTATTTCAGGGCTGTTCACGTGTGACCTGTACGAAAGTGTCAAAAGGTTTCGGGCTGAAAAAAGATGCACCCCCATAATAAGGCCTCTGGGACACTGCAATTCACAACAGAAAGTAGGGGTTAGCTATTTGTACACGTGGAAATAATAATCCAAAATTTTGTGCAAGACAAACTTCAAGATTCTCAAAAAGAAGGTGAGAAGAAGAGGAGTATTGCTTTCCTTGTAAGTCTGAATGCTGATAACTTACTCGTGCATGTAGTACCTTATGAAAGTATTTACGTGAAACTGGTTTGGATTTTGTTACTGGAACGGGAAAACGTAAATCGGTACATTTCATGGCGTGATTTTGTGGATCGTGAACGCGAATGCTCACTCTTCATGTACGAGAATTCTTGAATCCATAATTTCCATGCGGAATACGTGAGAGCTGTATCCAAGGTGGCACTTGAACAAATTTTAACTTTTATATTGCTTGTGTCTTTTTGGGCTTGAAATTTACGGGAAATATCATATTTTCGGCTTCTCTAAATTGGCATTATTTGCTTGGGTTTATTGAAAGTTCATTGAAGTGTTACTGAGAAACCAATTTAGAATTGTTTGCATATTAGGGCTTTCAAATGTTTGTATTAAGATAATTCCAAAAGGCTTGGGTTCCAAGCATAACTTTGCCAGGAGAAAAACTTACTTTCAAAATTGAGGAACTGTATGATAAGATTTAAACAAAGTATCTCTTCATCCCTCTGATTACCTAACGGCCTGTAATTTTGGCATCAGATAATTTTTTTGGGGGGGGGCTAAATTTAGAGGGGGGCTAAATTGAGAGGGGGGCTTAATTAGGAGGGTAAGCTTAAAAAAGAATTTACGGTAACCAGGTATTTGCCGTTTTTAGGTGAATTTTGTAAACTAATTACCACCCGTTTCTGGAGGGGAGACCCACTTGAGGTGCTACCATCGCAAGTTCCCATGGTTTTGCCCCTCGGAAGCCTCTGCGGTGGGGAAGTGCATCTGAAAAGAACTGGGACGAGCGATCCATTTTGATTGACAGCTGTTTGCTGATATTTCTGCTTGCAATTTGCCCGCCATTTCACTCGCGGGAACATTCAAACTTAGGGCAAAGTTCATGTTGGCTACAAGTTGAAGCTTGATTCATAAGCCCGAGAAAGCGTCGAATCTACCAAATTGAGACAAGAACGGAATTGAAGTTGAAGAATCGAAAAAGTAGGAAAGATGGCAAGCAAGTACTTTTAAATTGTGAGTACAACTTTTTTATAGATGGGCCTATAACACCGAAGCTTTCTACGGAGGGGCATATACTCAAGTGCAATTCTTCTTGAACAGGGCACGTGATCACTTACTCACGCGACTTAAAAATTTAAAAGGTGAAAAGATTTTCAAAATGAATTAGCAAGATGGAAATTTCTAAGAAAAATTATTTTCCTAACTCCTCTGTATTTCTTGTACCAATGGCTGCAAAACATTACAAGGAATTATAGGCGGTGAAAATATGGTTGAAACTTTAAGTTGAAAAAGTATTGTAGATAAAATGATGCGTGCAACCAATCTTGTAGCTTTTAAAATTTTCAATATCCAATTGATAATACTCTTTCTGTAAGTGTGAGTAAGCAAGCAGAAGGGAGCAATGTTTTCTTTCTCAGATCACTTATTTAAGCAAAGTTCTCTGCCCAATCCTGTCATATTTAAAAGGCTGCTATCAATAATATTTTGACAGTGGCTTTCCAACACTTATCTAACATTTTCGAGCACATATATTGAAAGAACGTTTTGAATGTAAGGCCTAGGATAGAATCAGCTGGCAACTATAGCTTTAAGCTTAGCTAAATCATGTTTTAATAGATTTAGTTTCTACCACGTGGATTTACTCGGATAATTTTTTTACGTGCAACAGTACATTCAAACTCCTTCTACTGCAATCTTTTTTGAAACTGTAGTTACCTTTCTGTCATTATGGTGTTAAACCTATGGGTCTTTTCAGTTGAATGAGACGTCTGCTTTGTGCTATTTTTTGGGAATCACTGAAACTCAAGCTTCTGAAATTATTTTTTGTCCTGTATGTAATTTATTTGTGCATTGATGTAAGTCACTGACATTTTTTGTCTTCGCAAAATTCAAGCTGACCTGGCGCCCTTTTTTGAAATTTCATCCCCCCCCCCCCCTTAGAAAAACTCACAAGAGAAATGAAGCCTGTATTGGCCTCCCCACTAAGTAGTTAAACCTTTGTTTCACTGTTGCTTGCCCAAGAAGAGTCGATGGACCTGCAGAGATAAAACACCGACTTTAACTGTCATTAATGCGTTATTTATTTTTGTCATTTTGATCACATCAGTAATTATAATTATCATACATTCTCACGCTCTTTAAACAAACGAAACTGTTAGCCAAGTTTAGCCCAGCCTCGTGGGTGTTCAAGTAAAGCGATTCCGAAGTTCTTGGCCATAGGTCGGAGAATGATGGTTTCATACACATGTGAATAATGCTTAAGCACGTGGATTTTTCACTATTCACCAAACTGCGAAATACAAAATTTAGAGCTGAAGTTTTAATTAAGTTTTCGAACGCTATGCCAAGACAAATCGAAGATTAGTTTTCAGCTAACAAATTTCCTAATTAAAAAAGAAACTTCAAATCAGTCACGGTGATGGTGGGGGCTGACGCCTCCCTCTTGTTAAGAGATCAAAATTCTATTGTTCTTTTCTTTGTTTTCTAAAAAAAATTATGAAAGATAATTATCAACTGCCCCTTCTTCAAATTTTTTCTGGATTCGTCCCTGCCTTTTATTATTGGTTTACCACAGCAATTATGTTACCAAAATAACTCGATGTATCTGTTTGCGGACGAGATTTTAAAGGGTACATCAGCTATATCAATCATCAATATTGCATTATAAATCTTGTTATGACTTGCTTAACGTCTCGATTTTGAATGATATACTCTTGTAAGTCTATAATGTTTTAAGGGACTTTTCAGTAAGAGACTTTCAGATTTACTGTTGAGGAACAATCTTAAACGCAGTAACAATGAGCAAACAATGCTCTTTCACACGAAATGTGAATTCGTTTTGTTGGCCATTGAATAGTTGATTTCATAACAAGGACTTGTTTACGTCTTGTTTCTACGTATGTTCATATGTCGGAGTAGTCGATTTGATCGTTGAGTTAAAAACATGAAACGGCGAATCAAATATACAAAACAGAACTCTTTGTGAAACATCTTCGGTGAAAATAAGCTCAGGGCATCACTTCTTAACATTTACGATAATGAATTTCCTGTTTGTACAAGCTACCTGGTATTTTGCACTTATATTTTTTAGAAATTAACAGGCTATGGAATCGAATACTATCAAGCCTGTTTCTGTTTGTCCTTTCAGTGTGTTCTGCAATATTTCATTCAAATTGTGTTTGATGGCTCTTAGTTTTGCATGGGCAGTATGGGAACTGTGCCAGTTGTATACTCAAATTTCTATTTTCTGTATTTGAATCTTTTCTGCAGTAAATGTATCAATAACTCGTTATTTCAGTAGTTTTTTTGGCATTTCTAAAATCCATTCTTCTACTAACAAATCAGATTCACAGGCTAGAAGAGAGCTTAGAAAAGGAATTTACTTTTTTTTTGAATCTCCTTTAATATACCAAGAAACTTTTGCGGCTGATTCGAATATATTGCATTGGCAAAGAGTTTTGATAAACTCAACTTGCACAAAACCCTGTCTACTACCATGTTTAAATCCATAAGCCAACATTTTGCTCCCTTCTAATAATCTTCTAGTCAACAGTATCAGCCTTTTACCAGCTAGATTTGATTTGTTTCAACATGTTATTATCTTAAACATTTGCATGGCAACATATGCTCCTTCAGTTTCAAGAGTCAAACTTGCACCTTAGCTAAAACAATCCCCCGAGGAATTATATAATTTGAATTTGTTATTATGTGCTATTTAGAAAACGTGTTACAGCTTTTTTGTAGAAATCCTTTTTAATAAATTTGCCAAGAAGGAAAAGAAGCATTTCACAATTTTGCAGTTGTAACGTGTTAGATAGAAGAAAAACAAATTTGTTAAATCTAAAAGCTGACAATAATGGGTTGCCAGGGGCTTCGATGAGAGCAAGGCTATTTAGTTGAAAATAAGCTAGTATCTTTGTGTCTGCTGAACTATATCTCTACCCATTTTATAAATGGCTGATTCATATAATTACCTTGCCTTTAATTTTTTGGTTATTCATAAATTTTCATCTGCATAAATTGCATCAAAAAGAAACTTCTTAACAGCAATGTGACTGAGTAACTTGTAGATCATGCAAGGCCTCCAGCAACCCACTACCTAGGAAAAAAACACAAAATAAAACAAGGGCAAATGCACGCATGCAGATTCTTTCTCTATTTTTTAAATCAAGGAAGAAGCTCGTTAAAAGAGCCTAGTCTGTAGTTACTTGAAAGTAGATCAAAAGTGGCTTTCAAGAACAGCTGCAAAGGAGCTTGTTTAAGGCAAGTAGAAGATAGCAGTTTTAGAACACTATTAGAACCTGCCTTGAAAAAAGACTAGCTGTTTGAGGGCACATAAAAAGTAGTTGTTCAAGGGTATAAAGGAAATACATACTTGAAGGGTAGATTGAACGAAGGCACTTCACAAAAGTATAATAGGTAGGGTACTCAAGAGTAGAAAGACAGCAATTGGTCTAGGGCACATATGGAGAAGTCTCACAAGAGTAGATGCTAGAACGCTACGTAAGAACAAATAAGAGTAGCTGTTGAAGGGTAGATAATTAGTAGCTACTGAAGTACGCATAGAATTGGCTACTTAATAGTAGATAGAAAGTTGCTACCTAAGGTTATATAGAAATAGCTACTTAAAGGTATATTCAAAGTAACTACATAAGGGTAGATACAAACCAGGTACTTAAGTGTAGATAACTAGTAGCTACTTAAAGACATATACTAATGGCGACTTAAAGGTAGATGAGAAATAGCTAATTAACAATAGATATAAAGTAGCTAGTTAAGAGCAGATAACTAGTAGCTACTTAAGTACACATATTAAGTAGCTGAATAAGGGTAGGTATCAGGTAGCTACTTAAGGACGTATACTATGGTCTACTTAAAGGTAGATGCAAAGTAGCTACTTAACGTTAGACATGAGGTAGCTACTTAAGTACACATATAAAGTAGCTACTTAAGATTAGGTAACTGGTAGCTACTAAAGTAAACATATAAAGTAGCTAGTTAAGAGCAGATAACTAGTAGCTACTTAAGTACACATATTAAGTAGCTGAATAAGGGTAGGTATCAGGTAGCTACTTAAGGACGTATACTATGGTCTACTTAAAGGTAGATGCAAAGTAGCTACTTAACGTTAGACATAAAGTAGCTACTTAAGTACACATAAAGTAGCTACTTAAGATTAGGTAACTGGTAGCTACTAAAGTAAACATATAAAGTAGCTAGTTAAGAGCAGATAACTAGTAGCTACTTAAGTACACATATTAAGTAGCTGAATAAGGGTAGGTATCAGGTAGCTACTTAAGGACGTATACTATGGTCTACTTAAAGGTAGATGCAAAGTAGCTACTTAACGTTAGACATGAGGTAGCTACTTAAGTACACATATAAAGTAGCTACTTAAGATAAGGTAACTGGTAGCTACTAAAGTAAACATATAAAGTAGCTAGTTAAGAGCAGATAACTAGTATCTACTTAAGTACACATATTAAGTAGCTGATTAAGGGTAGGTATCAGATAGCTACTTAAGGACGTATACTATGGTCTACTCAAAGGTAGATGCAAAGTAGCTACTTAACGTTAGACATAAAGTAGCTACTTAAAGGTAGTTAAAAGGTAGCTACTTAAGGACGTATACCAATGGCTTCTTAAAGGTAGATAGAAAGCAGCTACATACGAGTAGATAACTAGTAGCTACTTAAGTACATATATAAAGTAGCTACTTAAGAGTCTACTTGAATACATATATAAAGTAGCTACTTAAGGGTACATATTAAATAGCTACTTAAGAGTACATATAAAGTAGCTACTTAAGGGTAGACATTAAGTAGCTCTAAAAGGGTACATCTAAAGTAGCTACTTATGGGTATATATAAGGTAGCTACATAAGGACGTATACTATTGGCTACTTAAAGATAGATGCAAAGTAGTTACTTAAGATTAGGTAACTAGTAGCTACTTAGTACCTGTACCTTAAGCAGCTACTTAGTACCTGTACCTTAAGCAGCTACTTCGTACCTGTACCTTAAGCAGCTACTTAGTACCTGTACCTTAAGCAGCTACTTAGTACCTGTACCTTAAGCAGCTACTTAGTACCTGTACCTTAAGCAGCTACTTAGTACCTGTACCTTAAGCAGCTACTTAGTACCTGTACCTTAAGCAGCTACTTCGTACCTGCACCTAAGCAGTTAAGTACAGGTACGAAGTAGCTGCTTAAGATACAGGTACGAAGTAGCTGCTTAAGGTACAGGTACGAAGTAGCTGCTTAAGGTACAGGTACTAAGTTGCTACTAGTTACCTAATCTTAAGTAACTACTTTGCATCTATCTTTAAGTAGCCAATAGTATACGTCCTTAAGTAGCTACCTTATATATACCCATAAGTAGCTACTTTAGATGTACCCTTTTAGAGCTACTTAATGTCTACCCTTAAGTAGCTACTTTATATGTACTCTTAAGTAGCTATTTAATATGTACCCTTAAGTAGCTACTTTATATATGTATTCAAGTAGACTCTTAAGTAGCTACTTTATATATGTACTTAAGTAGCTACTAGTTATCTACTCGTATGTAGCTGCTTTCTATCTACCTTTAAGAAGCCATTGGTATACGTCCTTAAGTAGCTACCTTTTAACTACCTTTAAGTAGCTACTTTATGTCTAACGTTAAGTAGCTACTTTGCATCTACCTTTGAGTAGACCATAGTATACGTCCTTAAGTAGCTATCTGATACCTACCCTTAATCAGCTACTTAATATGTGTACTTAAGTAGCTACTAGTTATCTGCTCTTAACTAGCTACTTTATATGTTTACTTTAGTAGCTACCAGTTACCTAATCTTAAATAGCTACTTTATATGTGTACTTAAGTAGCTACTTTATGTCTAACGTTAAGTAGCTACTTTGCATCTACCTTTAAGTAGACCATAGTATACGTCCTTAAGTAGCTACCTGATACCTACCCTTATTCAGCTACTTAATATGTGTACTTAAGTAGCTACTAGTTATCTGCTCTTAACTAGCTACTTTATATGTTTACTTTAGTAGCTACCAGTTACCTAATCTTAAGTAGCTACTTTATATGTGTACTTAGGTAGCTTTTATGTCTAACGTTAAGTAGCTACTTTGCATCTACCTTTAAGTAGACCATAGTATACGTCCTTAAGTAGCTACCTGATACCTACCCTTATTCAGCTACTTAATATGTGTACTTAAGTAGCTACTAGTTATCTGCTCTTAACTAGCTACTTTATATGTTTACTTTAGTAGCTACCAGTTACCTAATCTTAAGTAGCTACTTTATATGTGTACTTAAGTAGCTACTTTATGTCTAACGTTAAGTAGCTACTTTGCATCTACCTTTAAGTAGACCATAGTATACGTCCTTAAGTAGCTACCTGATACCTACCCTTATTCAGCTACTTAATATGTGTACTTAAGTAGCTACTAGTTATCTGCTCTTAACTAGCTACTTTATATGTTTACTTTAGTAGCTACCAGTTACCTAATCTTAAGTAGCTACTTTATATGTGTACTTAGGTAGCTACTTTATGTCTAACGTTAAGTAGCTACTTTGCATCTACCTTTAAGTAGACCATAGTATACGTCCTTAAGTAGCTACCTGATACCTACCCTTATTCAGCTACTTAATATGTGTACTTAAGTAGCTACTAGTTATCTGCTCTTAACTAGCTACTTTATATGTTTACTTTAGTAGCTACCAGTTACCTAATCTTAAGTAGCTACTTTATATGTGTACTTAGGTAGCTACTTTATGTCTAACGTTAAGTAGCTACTTTGCATCTACCTTTAAGTAGACCATAGTATACGTCCTTAAGTAGCTACCTGATACCTACCCTTATTCAGCTACTTAATATGTGTACTTAAGTAGCTACTAGTTATCTGCTCTTAACTAGCTACTTTATATGTTTACTTTAGTAGCTACCAGTTACCTAATCTTAAGTAGCTACTTTATATGTGTACTTAGGTAGCTTTTTTATGTCTAACGTTAAGTAGCTACTTTGCATTTACCTTTAAGTAGTCATTAGTTTACGCCCTTAAGTAGCTACCTCTTATCCACCCTTAAGTAGCTACTTTGTATTTACACTTAAGTAGCTACTTAAGTACTTAAGTAGCTAGTAGTTATCTTATCTTAAGTAGCTACCTTGCATTTACCTTTAAGTAGCCATTAGTGTACGTCTTTAAGTAGCTACTTTATACCTACCCTTAAGTAGCTACTTTAGCTTGGCTGTCTCCTTTCTTACAAGATTACTGATAATTTGCCAGCCAAGGTTCTGAATTACCGGATCATCAGACGCATCGTATTGGCTGCTAGTCACATTTCTGGCAGCTCTATTTTGGATTTTTTGAGGGCGTCTAGCTTTGATTCACTACAGCAGCCCATAACAGTAGCTCAAATGGGGCTGGACAATTCCTCTATACATTTTGTTGAGTATGTCAGATGGGAGATATTTCTTAGAATACTTAATGAGTCCAAGGCCTCAATTAGCCTTGGTCTTCATAGTATCGATATGCTTGTCCCAGATGAGTTTCCTGCCTATCTGAACACCGAAATATCTTGTGTTGGTAATCATTTCAATGTCCTGATCACCTATTTAAGAAAGATGGTGGAGCATCAGGCTGTCTACCGATCTTACGGATGTTTGGAACAGAGACTGTAAGAAGTGATTGCGTCTTCACAACGTTCAGGGAATACTTATTTGCATGCAACCAATCCTGTAGCTTCAAAAGATCCAGGTTTAGGTCATTTTGCAGGTCATCAATACTTTTTGAAGAGAGGGAAATGGCCGTGTCATCAGCATACATTCTGACATTAGATGTCTGTAAGGAAAAAGGCAAGCCATTGATGTAAATCAGGAGCGAGAGTGGATCAAGACAAGAGCCTTGAGGAACTCCACAATTTATTCCCCTCACATCAAAGGAGGTGCCATATACCCTGCAGAATTGTTAAAGGTTATCTAAGTATGATGTGAGCCAGTCATGTTTCAGGCCGGTCACATTTTCACATTTCACATTTTAGTGGAATTTATGATCAACCGTGTCGAAAGTCTTCTTCAAGTCAATTAAGATTAGACCAGTGTATTTTCCTACATGTTTATTCAGGTACCAATCATTGGTGCTAGCCAAAAGGGCTGTGGTTACCGAGTGTAAGAGACGATGCTCGTATAGTGATTTATTTGCATCCAGGTATTCATAAAACTAATTGAAAATTAATTTCTCAAATAGCCTAGATATGAAAGGAAGAACTGATATTAAAGTTCGACCTGGCACCCTTTGCACCACTCTTGAAAATGGGTTCAATACGCGCTATTTTCAAGTCCTCCAAAAATTTTCTTGCAAACAATGATTCATTGAAAAGATCATACAAGGACCCACCAACAATTGGCAAAGCATTCTTCAAATAAAAGCTCGCAGTGCCATCGTGACCTGGACCATGCGATGTCTTCATCTTATTCAAGGTTGATGATAATTTATCTGTCATGATGGCAGATAAAGACAAACTTAATGGAGGAGTTTAAGACAGATTTTTCCAGACAAGAGTGGGTTGGGTTTATTTGGAATTTTCTCACTAAGTTTATTCCCAATGCTGCTGAAGTACTCATTCATTGATGATGCAATTGCTTTGTTACCCCTAATTGTTTGCCCGTGTTCGACTTTTTGTTAATGACTTGGTTGATGGTTTTCCACGTTTTCTTGAGGTCACCTTGAAACTGCGTAATTTTTTCAGAGAAATACTCACGTTTAAGTTGTGTACTCAAGTTATTAAGCCTGTTACGAATTTGCCTGTGGGATTCCATCAACAAATTTGAGTTGCTTTTTACAGCTCGAGTTTTCGACGTATCTCTCATTTCAGCCAATTTGAAATAATTAGCAATCAGCCAAGGCGTATATCTATCAGACACACGTCTTATTTAAGTAGGCGCATGTTTTTCTAGAATAAGCAATAATATTTGGGTCCACTTGCGTACTGCATCATCAATGTCTTGAGCATTAGCTACGAGTGCCTCCCAATCAACCTCAGGGAGATCTGAGAGGAAAGCCTCTTGATCAAAATTCTTCAACTGACGAGATGTAATATATTTGTGCTGGTATTTAACACCTCCACGCAGCTATCTAACACAATGTAAAATGGTCACTAAGATTAATCTTAAGCACTCCACTCTCTGTAATATTATTACAGTTTTTGGTAGCTATATGATCAATCAAAGTTAGACCCAAAATTACAACGCCACGCTACAATGCCTGCCAATAAAATATGGAATATCTTGGTTTTTCTCTCACTTTTTCCCTTTTTTCCAATTCTCGAAGCGCCCCGAGCTGTTAATTCCCCTCAACCTCCCAAAACAATGTTGGTAACAAATTAGAACTCCATGGTTAATCTTGGGAAAGAGGGTGGATGCAAAAATGGCACATCCTTTGGCAGCAGGACAACATTGTTCGTAGGGGGAAGGAGGGCTAATGACCGTGAGTTAAAGAATTGTTGTTAGTGTGCTAACAATCTTGGCAGGCATTGCAGCCTAATCTCAATCAAATAATTAATTTTAACTGCAGCAAAACAATAATGCATTTGCTTAAGAAACAATTCTGGCAGTTTGAAATGGATGAGAAGCAAGCCCATATTAAGGGGGATAAAAAGACGCCTGACCACACATCCCCCTCATTCTAAAAAACTCTAAATGTTTTGATAAGGAAATTTATGCAGGAATGTTTTTCTGAGAACTTTGTAACTCGCATTGGCTACCGGGTGCTTCCTTTTCATTGCCATCAGATTCCCAAAAGCTGTCTACGTCATCGGATCAAAAATTTATTGCATTGGGACAATAGTTTTGAGTGCAAAAGCATGTCTCGGCTGTGCTTGCGATCTGTTTAGACAGAAGTTAGGCCGGAAAATAGAAACTTATCTAAGCCCCGGCTGAAGGTGCTCCGAATTCTCAGTAAATGCATTTGAAAAATTGGCCTTTGGGATGAAAGTTGAAGTACATGTGGCCGAACAGATTACTCAACACCTTTGCTTGAAGCATTTGAAATAAGCCGCGCGATTAAAATATAATTTCAGCGGCAATACATAGCAGTTATGAGATTTTACTTTCCGTAAAAATGCTTTTAAAATAACCCAAGAGATGTTTACTTACAAAAAAGATTTGCGGCTGTTTAGTGACTTAAATGGTTGGTTGATGTGAGAGCTAGACCTGGCACTGCAATTGAAGTTCACAGGTCATGCGGTGGTAGGTAGGCTGCAGATCATGAAAGAAACAGAAATGGCTTTATCAAACATTTAATCACGGTATGTTGGGGAATTAAATGAGAAGTGATTTGCGACAAAGACAGCTAGAGACTGCTACAAAAGGCCTTCGGCTACCCGGTTTGTTGAATTACAATAGGGGACGTGCGCAACCCTGTGAAGGCTTTTAGGAGAGGGATAAGACGGCACTAGTGTCATCTTAATGCTGTCTTGAGAATCGGTAGGGTCTCGTTGTAGGATAGAGAAGGCATTGATTTGGAAGAGAAGCTGCAAATGACAAGTGTGATGTACTAGAACGGACAAGTTAGGATGATTGACATTTGACGTGATGATCGCCTGGGAAAGAGTGATCGAACGTCCGAAAAAGAACCGTTTTGAGCCATTAAGGATCTACGATAAAACTGCTTCCCGCATTGAGCAATATGAAAAACTTCTGGCCCTCGAGGGAGACAAAATCGAGAGATCCAGGCGCCTGTTTCTGCAGCGTCATGTTTCGGAATTGCGGGTTGTGAAGAAAGAGTTGCATTATCTTAGACAGGCGCAACGGGACATTGCAAAGCAGCGAAGATCTGCCTTTGTTTCTTGCAAGTCGAACCACGACTCGAGTTTATCGTGTGGATCTATAGAAAGAAGAAGCAAGGAGGACTTCGGAAAGACAGTTGACGCCAAACTACCATTTCTACTTCTAAAAGCAAGAGATTTTGGGCAACAAATCGGGACCTATCAACGAGCTACTGAAAGGGCATCGAGCTTAGCGACTTACAAGTCTACAAATCCCATCTTTGACATATCTGGGAGGTTACGAAGAATGAGGCATAGTTCATCTCTACCAGAGATTGGTGTTCATTGCCAACATTATAGTCACAGAAACGTCTGCTTGAAAAATGTTATAAGTTCATGATGGCCTAGAAATCAACGGCTCGCCCCTGAAACTCACGTGTCCAACACTCCAGATAGGAGAGATCTTTCGTACTATTAGCGAACGATAAATCAATAGACAGTAATTGAGTGAGTATTGAGTAAAGGGGAGATATTGAAGTATGTATATCACGTGAACGTCATTAATGTTTGTAGCAGCTTTCTAACTCTATGTTTATAAACCAGCAATCCTTGCTACTGGGAACTTCACTTTGTGTTGAAATTGTCATATTCTTAACACGGATTTGCATCAAGAACGAGCTAGTACAAAACGACATAACAAACAGAGTTGTGTAACTCTAAAGGCTGACAAAATTAAAGGTAAGAAACGCTCCAAACGATAGATGTTCTAGCAACGAAGAAACTGAAGTGACATGTGGGCTAATCAGTGACGAGAAATACAAATATTGAGACCTGAAAGGAAGAATTATATGTTAGGCTTAAATTTTCTAGGTTTTCTGAACCTTCAAGTAGTGATTCATATCTGTAGTGCAAAGTAAGTAAATTAATGATGCAAATTCCTTTCAATGGTATATGAAGCTTTCTGGTCCTATTCTCATGATAACCATTGACATTTTACAAGAGCTGGTGTTGCCAATTTTGTCTTTTTTAGTATCTTATTTACCTACTTAGCAGTCGTTGTAATACGAAAATAGGCCACGTGCGGCATATCTTTGCCTTGATTACTTTGCGCGTGCGATGCGAACCGCTTTTTATCGGTTGTTTCTCATACCTGTTGTCAAGAACTGGGTGCTGCTTTAAAGGAGACCTGATTTGGCGACTTTGAGTTACCGCTACTTTGAAAATCTTACACACATAAGCAATTTTAAAAATTTTTGTTGTAAATTCTTTGTTTTGCCCGTGCGGTGATTAGCACGTCTTGATTACTCACACGCCTCATATTCCAAAGACTGACTTAGTAGTAATGCAAGTGAAAGAAAAACTTCTTAAGAGTTGAAATAAGGAGCTAGTCGCTACCATGGAACTAAATCTCAATGAAAAATGTATAGCCCACATTTCTGTAACCATTCACAAGTGCTTGCCACAAACAGAAAATCTGGAAAACATTCTTTCAAACTTGATTTATTATAATTGATGATGAATACACAATCTTTATCATACACAAAATAAGTCACGCAAGTCTCATGATAAAGCGTGTGACATATCAAATAATTGTTCTTCTGTTCTTCATCTTTCAAATTGATGATTACTCACTGGTCGGACTTCTTTGGACAGCAGCTTAAAGCTGACATTTCAAATATTGAATCCTCAAAAAATTTTCATCATTCCTTTTCACCACCCCTCGAGTCAGTTTTATTTGATACATCTGACAACAAAACAGCAATCTAGAGTAAAAAAGAATGCACTGAAGATTAATTTCTTTGCTTAATACTGCTCTGACTGAAAAAACAAGGAGTGCAGTAATTACCAAAATATAATTGCAACCAGACATAGAAACTCACTTAAATAAAATCGAAAGTATTAGTATTAGAAATGCCTAAAAATAAGGCCTTATATGACATCGATGCTACAAAACAACTTAATATAAATATTTTATGACAAAGTTTAATTACAAATTAGTTTAACTTTTAGCTCAATAATAACTAGTTTGACTTTTTGTGTTGGGCTTTTGTGACAAACATGTAATTACACATACCACGGATTTATAGCAAGGTTTGCAAAAGTGCAAACATTAAGTTTTCAAAGTAAACAATATTTTTTCAATTACTTCAAAAAACAATTAACATTCGATATCGTTTTGCATGTGATGATATCAGTTATGATTTCATGCAATTGTATCTACAAAACATGACATCCGAAGGAATCAATTGGGAATAACTGCAGATAAAAAAGATGTTAAAAAGTTGCCTAGCTCATGGAATCTCCAAAGAAAATAACTTTAAATTTAAGGAAGTTTAGCAAATAATTTTTGCTACTAATTTGATGCCTGGCTTATATTTATTTACTTCTCTATTGCAGCACCTTCCCATCAATCCAAGGTGCAAAAAGGGATGCTCATAAATATAGGTAAGCACTATGACAGAATTAGATTAGGTAGCACAATTCATTTCTAATACATAGCATTGGCACAGTTCAAGCTTCTTTAAAGTAAATGAAGACAAATAATAGTCTTGTTATTTTCTGTTTTATAGCAAGAAATGTAAGGAGCAATATTTCATTTCTACTTATTATTAGATTCTACTGTTGTTTCCAAGTGTAGCTGTACTTGGTGCTGTAATATTCATCTTGGATGCCATTATCCTGAGAAATCATCTCACTCCCATGTATACATTTGCTTTGCAAAACATTCTATGCATGTAAATGGATTGATATTGATTTATATGGTAGTGTCATAGCACAAACAGCAGACTTTTAAGACTACATATTTAGGAATTTGATGATCAGAAAGAGATCAGAAATTAGTAAGATGTCAGAAAGAGCCAGCTTTTGAATAAAAAAACTTGAACAATATACAAAACAGAACAAAGGATTTAAAAATTTAAAAACCAAACTTTTGCATCAAAAGGAGGTATTTTTGCAAGGTATTCTGTTATTCATGTCATGGCAAAGAACATGATGCTAACAGGCCAACAAAAGTATGAAAACATGCATTTATTGAAAAAATGGACCTATTCAACAAAATCTACCTCTTTTCCTTCAACAATGTGTGGACCAGAATTTAGTGCTTTTTCCGCAGATTCTAACTCTTTGTACACAACAAAGCCAAACTTTTTTGACCGGCCAGTTTTTGAATCCTATCCAATAAACAACATTGCATATGTTAAAAATGTTATATATACCTAAGCTAAGTCTTATAATTAGCTTTTTCGTCCTCATTACTGATGATGCTTATTAAAATATAGTTCTCCCTAACATGATACCAACATTCAAATTGCTTAAAATCAAATAAGGCATCTATTGTGCAGAAAAAGGTCATCTATACTTATGCAATGTTAGAGAAAGCCACAAACTGTCACATTTAGTCTATAGATATATATATATATATACTGAATATAGATATATATATATGTCTATAGAAATAGATATATATATATACTGAAGAGTGAGTTACTCACAAAACAGGCTTGTAGAGATAAACCATGTAGTTTTACTTTCTTCAATCTATGATATATCACGCTCTATGTGCTAACGTATTGAGCACTGTGCTACGGAAGTATCAAAAGACAAATTTCTATATATATATATATATATTCATAAAAAAGAGAGATCATTAAAAATACCTACAAATATAACTCTTGTATCTTTGAGATTACCAAACTGCTTGAAATGGTTCCATAATGAATCTAGGACGAGAAGCTTTCTAAATAAACTTTACTTATCAGTATCAATATGAAGTTACAGCTTCAGAGGTAAGTGACACAAAATTGTGTAAAAACTTATATATGTATATAATATATTATATTGAGATGTATTTTATTCTTAACAGTAGATTATTTTACACAAGATATTATGGGTGCTAATGCTTTAGTACAATAGTGGTTATCTGGCATGAATAACGTAATCTGTCCTATCCCACTCATCCAAGGGGTTCAAAAAGTATTACCTTGCCTTTCAAATAAATAATACTTTTGCTAAAATAGAGATCAAAATTCATTCTTAATAAATGCTTGAAAGTTTTGCCAATTTTAATAAACTACTTGAACTGCTCCCCCTAGGAAAACCCTTAGTTTTGTGGTGGGTTTCTCTTTAAAAATTAATCAAATATATACTTGATTTAGTACATTTAAAAGTAACAATCTTTTTGTTAATCAAACAAGCAGTCTCCAGTAGTATCAAAGCATTGATTGCATTGAAAATGTAATAAGTCTGTTCAGTCCTGGTCTCATTTTAAACTTCACAATATACAACTTACATATAACACATATGGGACAGCCCTGATGGTAACCCGTTCATGGTTGAACCATGGTTTAGACCTTGGCCTAAAGCCATTTTGGGAATTTAGGTTAAATAGGGATTCAACCAAAAAAACATTTCAATTTTTGAAAATAAAAACATCCTTTTAACACGAAATTATTTGCTTGCAAATTTAAATTGAGCCATGGTTCAACCATGTTACAAGACCATGATGAAACCATTGTTCAACCATGTCACCCAACCATGATCAAACTATGGCTCAACCATTGCTTTCATCTACCCTTCGCTCTGACTAGACAAATTATGATTATAACCGCTTATTTGAGAAGGCCTCTTCGAGGTCACAAAAGTAGGCTCTAGAGGAGCTTGTATAGCAAATTATCACACATGAAAAAGGAAACAACCAAATAAATGAAAAAGGAAACAACCAACTAAATGAAAATGTCTTAGTTGAATAATAATAATTCTGAACATACCGCGACATGCAACCCAAGGTAATCTTGCAACAAAAAGTTTCACGCCTTGCGTAGTGGCCGCCATTTTCAGATATTGACAAATGCACGCAGGTACTTCACGTAAAAGTACTCTTGATTGACATTTACAAGCATGGCACCCACGACATGTGGAACACTTCCAGCTCCCCACTACAGCACCCCCTCCCAACATTTCTAAAATGGATTATTCATTAAAATCAGAAATGATCTGTTAGAAGAATGATGACCATGAAATCCGAATATTGACAATTTAGCATGTCTTTAAGCTAATTTAAACCTTCAAATCAAGAATCATTGTTTGGCATGGTTATGTAGATGGTAATAATATGATCAAGAAATTTTTGTCTTTATGATGATCTTTTAATCACTTAGAATTGTTGTTGATCTGGACTTTCACAAGTCTATTCAAGCAATGTTTGGTGTATCAAACGCAGCAGATGTCATTATACGAAGTCCTGAAGGGAACGAGTTAAACTAGAAAAAAAGAGAAGTGGGCTAAAGTAAACTTCAAGTTTTTGTTTCATTTGCACTTTAAATGGAGAAACTTTCCACGCATGCATGTTTGAAATATGAGAATTGCCTACTAAAGATGCCATGGCGATCACACTATGGTTGTCAATTTAGTTGTTGTTATCGCTTCGCATCAAACAGGCAATGTGAGTAAACAGTAGCTGGCAACCTTCCCTCTAATGCTCAGAAGGTTACTCTGAGAAATATGCAAAATCTGTAATAAAATTTGTACCTCAGGGGTGTAGGAGTGCGACAAAAATAGATAAGAACAACAAGGCTTTATATGCCAAAAAGTGGTAACAAACTATGTCCGTAGAATCAGATGTTCTAAAACATCTAGATCCTTTGTTGTGATGTTTGATTTATCAAACTTTGACATGTGTAAATGACATAGCTCATTATAAGCTTTTTTAAAAAGAGCCGTTTCCAGTATCTAAAAGGTGTGGCCTTGGATCTTGACTACCTGGCCTGCCCTCCAATAGTTATCAAGGATTCGAAGCGCATTGGTGACCTTGCCGTAAGATTCAGTGTGCTTCATACTTATCAATGAATTAAAGTTTATAATTTGACTCAATATTCCTCATGCAGACTTTAATGCAGAGACTATAATAAAAGGCGCTAGTTTAGATACTTTCTAACGGCATACTAAATAAATTTGATATAATATTACTTTTTCTCTAGCAGTTTTTAGCAACAATAAACTGGTTCAATATCAAATCAATACAATCTGACTTGCAATGCAAATAACTGCGTGTGAAACGAATAAACGTTTTGTATAAATTATGAAGGTGCAGTTAAGTTTAATTATAAAACGCAAGTAATAGAGCTAATCACTACTTTTACAAGCGCAAACTCAAACCGGCAGCAATAAATTTATAGCCTTATAGGTTATTAAAGAAAAGATTGAAAGCTAGAGAGCTATCTATGACAAACAAAAACATTTCCTACAACACGTTGCCGGGCTACTCTCGTCATATCGGTTTTCTGCAATACTCTAACTAAATTTTTAACCATGCATTCATTTGTGTAGAATTCGGTCAAACAGTTAGTTAAAGTGTGTTGAGTATTGGCAATCAAACGAGGGCAACAATGTTTATGCAGTGATGGGATTGGTCAGTATCTGTTACTCAGCATTATTGACCAGTAAACTATATTTGAAAAAATGAATATAAAAGGAAATAGTATTTTAGAGTAAGAATCGATTCTTGAGCCTGCAGCTCTGTCATTGACTACACTTGTTTGCTGCCCGTTTCCAGCGACTCCATTCGAAATCTCTTCTTCGACTCCATTAGCCGCAGGAACATTTTCAACGATAGTGCTTCCATTCAGTCTATGTACATCTCTAGTCTGGAGGTCAAGACTTGCCTTTCTGAACAAACGCAGCATCTTTGGCGTCGATCCTTCAGAGCCGTTTACATTGTAAAACGCAAAAACAGTTTCAGCCACTGTTGCAAAGACCAACAGGAAGGATCCGATCAAATAGCCATCAATGGCTTTGATGTAACTGACTTTTGGTAAATGATTGTTGATTGACTCCATCAAAAGCACGATTGTGAGGACCGTAGTGATCCCAACGGCAAGACGATCACCTGAAATCGTGATTGTTTTGAAAATGTTTTGGCTTTGCAGACATAGGTAGCATCTAGTCAGTGTTTTACCACCCAATAGATATGAAAGACATCTAAGAGATCAACCTCCCCTCTCCTCCCTCCCCCAAATCCTCAATGATATACAACGGATTGGTCCATCTATAGCGACATTTCAGCTTTACTCAAGGAACCAAAAGTAAAAGATTTGAAGCACCTCCAACAGCGCCTAGAATACTTTCATAACACATTGTTTCGATTTATTTTCGTAAAGGACTATTTACCCATTGGACGGTAGATGATATGGTTGCAAAAGAATAAAAATCAAGACCAGCTCTTGATTGGAAAGCGCTTTGAATATGTCCTTAATGATGTGCTTGTGTACATTGTTGCTTGCTTGGACATTAATTGATAAGACACACTACTGATAAAGAATCTTACCAATATTATCAGCGTCCATCCAGAAAGTGAGGAATGACAGCATGACAATAAAATTGCATGGTATAAACACATGAAAAACGTAGTGGCCAATTCGTCTTTTCAAATAAATTTTTATGTGCGCATTCGTGAAGGTTCCTAAAAGTGGTAAGACGCAAATATTACTAATTCTGGTCAGCTAATCCTGACAAGCAGTTTCTAAAATGCATGCGTATGCGTGAAGTTCATTGTTTTTTGCAGCAAAAGAGTTCTAAGCTATGCCATACAAGGTTCACTTAACTAGTTCCACAATATTTTTAATATTATGAAAGTTTTGTCCCTATTTTCGATGAAGATTGGTTCGCGAAAATGAGGCGCGTTCTTTTCTGACCAATAGCCATTCGAAAATCGAAAATTATTTAACTGCCTTGTCATAAGTTATTCAAGACCACGAGGTTCCCTATTGAAAAGCTGTAGGTCCCCTGCTATGCCCTATGTCTAGAAAGAATATTGCTTTTCTATTGCCCCCCATTCAACCGTAAGAAAGTTGCAGAAAAAAGGACGGAGTTTGAAGGTATGACAAAGGCTCTACCTGTAATGTAAACTTTGTCTTGTGTGTGCATGGTTGCCTTGGTAACAACAAATTGGACCATCTCGTTGTCTAGCAACATAATGCTTGAATTGTTCATCCACTTAAGAATCATCTCTTCGGTCGTGTAACTATCTGGAATTGAAAAGGTAGTGTAAGAATTATATAATAGTATAAGTATAATATAATATAGTATAATATAATATAATATAATATAATATAATATAATATAATATAATATAATATAATATAATATAATATAATATAATATAATATAATATAATATAATATAATATAATATAATATAATATAAAATAACATAGTTTAATATAATTTAATATAACATAGTTTAATATAATTTAATATAGTATGACATAATTTAATAAAATATAATGAAATATAATATAATATTTGGGCATTTGCTATCAAAATGCCCATTGATAGTTAGGTGCAATTTCTAATGAAGGCAATAAAAGGCTGTGAATGATATAAAGCTCTGGAATAAATGAAACTAATCTATTATAGCATTGATCTAATCTTTCTTCGCTATCAAACCATTAGAAACTATTCACTTTTCCTGGAGATGCGATAGAACAGCACGATGGGTCAGCATCTTCCGATGTGGTTGTGTACCAATTGCATTCAACCAATTGCTTTGAAAAGCATGTGCGCTAAAGCAATATTTCTTAGTAACCTAGGTTAAGCGTGGACGAATAGGTGACAATTTCTATAAACAAAAACAAATTTGAATTTATCATAAACAGCAGAAGTTTGTTTATCTGTTGGTCATTTTTCGGTTTCTTTCATTCTTGAACCATTTAAGCTTGGCGGGTTTCTCCGAATTCAGCACAAGAAGTGCGTAGTAGTGAGCTTCGAATATCTATATCTCAGAATGGATAAAAGTCTCTCGTACTAACAATATGCATAAATGTTGCATTGGATGAAATTACTCTAAAGATTGAGGGGTCCGTTTCTCTTACAACTTTCCAAGGACAGCTGACACTTCTGCACATCAAATGGATACTTTGTCAAGTCTTGCGGGCAGCTCACTTCAACGGTAACCCTGCAAATATATTAGATCCTATTTTCTGAGGATTCCCATTTGAAGTCCCATAGAAACAAAAGTGCATGCATCAATCGGCTATTCAGGAAATACTTTTCTTGAAAAATACCATTTGCAATCATAAATCTATACCAATAGACTCTGAAGGTCTGTCATTTTACTTTTATGTTATACTTTTATTTGGTAGGGTGAGACTACAAAGTGTCTTTTAACAGCGCAGTGAAAAAAGTTCATCTTTACGAGTAAAATCTTCAAATAGGTGCGAGAGTACGCATGTGATTTTGCTTCAACACTGGTTTTTATTTTGTCAGCCTTTGGTCATTTTCCGACTTATCATTATGCACAAATACCAAAACCCCTTCAAAAATGTAATCGTCTAAAAGTCATTGATCATCTTTTCCAAGCAATCTTCAAAACTGAATGCTGGCTGAAAATGGGAATGTCAACTGACCTTGTACTAGACAAGACATCTCCATTAGGCCATATCCGGAAATATTCGTTTGGCTTCAGAAGATCATGCTTCGACGACTTCATACCATTCTCGAAAAAGATGTCAGGGTGCCAAAAACTTTCTTGCTGTCCAACATAGGTGATAAACTTTGTCGCATTGTGATGCAAACGAGGGTCATTCCAGGCATTGCGTATATAGATATCCAACGTAAGTTTCTAAAATATAATCAACAACAGAATCAGAGTGGAAACGTGGTCCTCTTCTTTTGCAGAAAACTAGCTGCACGTGCTAGTAATCTTCAAGTTGATTGTTTAATAAGAGGCTTTTGATCTTTTGTTATGTGGGCTGATGCAGTGATCGAGCTAAAAGTTGTCTAAATACCCTCAGATAACCGTTGCTATAGGGCAAATGTAGTAGTAGAACTGCTTGGTCTTCTGTCCAGCTGTCAGTGAGGAAATCACCAAAAAGGACTGTAAAGTTTTCAAGGGAAGAAATGTTGCCCTTCTTTCAAGTTCAACCAAGTAGCCATCAAGCAGGGAGTCAAATTCATTTTGAATTTCATGCTTGATCTGTCCTTCATGTTTGATTTGGAATTAAATTCGTTGATTTAAAAAATTTTCAGTATAACAGAATTTATGTTAAATAGGTACATCACTCACTCCCTCATACTGTAGCGGATGGACTTTGGCAAAATCTACTTGACATGTCACGATGACTGGTCGCTCTAAGGAGAAAGCACATGGAACTAATTTTTCATTTATTAATATCTCAGCGTGACGTTTTCTTAAAGTTTTACATAGCATGCAAAGTTGTTTTTTCGCTGTTTTAAATGTTCTTTGAATTACTGAATAAAGAAGCGACAATATGCAACAACTTCTTAACTCAGTTTTCAATTCAAAATGCGACAAAAATTCTTTCCTTCACTTACCATCACTGTAGGGTCTTACTCTCTTGTCGTATGTTTTAAGTGCGTTGTCCAAATGGTTTAAGGTCTGAGCTAACGATGTGCTATTTCTAAAAGAATCAATGTATGTTTTACTTAAAATGGCCTTTAGACATCATTTGCAAACCGGTTTTACTAACAGGTTTTTAACCTAACTCGATCGAAGTTTTATTCAGCTGTAAGAAGAAGCAACAACAGCGGCATACAAAAGCCTGCGAATCAACAACAAACGGTTTACGACCACAAGATTGACATCCCATGAAACTTGAACGTACCCTTGCAATAAAACAATAGATAAATGTGACGTGTATGCACAATCATATCAATTCAAAACAGTGTCTTTTCTTGAAGAATAAGATTGAAAAGCATGATCAGAAGTTATAAACATAAGTCCAACGCATATCTTGAATATTATTTTAACTTGAATTTCACTTCAAAGAAGAGTTGTTATTCTTTTAATGTTGTGGATCTCTTAATCGTCCTTATGGTACCCCAAGCGTGACACAATCAGTATGAGCGAAACAGTAACGCCAATCACTGTAGGGACCAAATGATTTCAGAGAGGAGAAAATACTTTTACCTGTAAACAACTTCTGCGTCTAACTTCCTACCAATGCAAAGAAGCGTCAGAAATTGGCATGTAGTTGCCAGTTGATGCGCTTTCGAAAGCATCCTTTGAAGTCCTTACTTGTCCACAATTGGTCGAAGCCTCAATGTCTGTCCTCCTTTGCAAAGATAATGTCGGATTTTCTCAGACGTTGTTCCAGTGTCAAAGTAAAGTGAAGTCTATCATAATAAGTAGCTATAGCAAACAGCACCAATTGTCATCTTAATGAAAGAATATCAACCTGCCACAATTATTAACAAAAACCAGCTTTGAATTGAGAGCATGCAGATCAAAGGAGTACCTACACTGCTAAATGAATATCCTAGCTGGTATCAATCTACAATGAAACTTTGTTGAATTATCTGCCCTGGAAATGGAACAATTCATCAGACTCATTGAATGATCACAAGAGAGTCGGCCACAAAACATGGAAAGATAGAAGTTCTCGGAGAGTAGCACTTGAGATATTGCTTCATGGAAACTCAGCTCCGACAACGGATTTGGTGAATTTTAAAAAGCTCTGAGCCATCCATGCCCCACCCAACTAGCTAGATGCACTTTGCAATGCTAAGGAAGAACATACCTGCTCTGAGATGTATTTATAAGAAATCCAAAGTCTTCACGTGTTCACTGCTTTCTTTGTTTTCTACAGTAAGTATGGTCCGTCATTTACTCTCTGAATGTCATCATATTTCACGTTCGGTACTTTTATTTTCAATCACATTTCTCGTGGTTAAAGTCGTCAGCTATATGCAATACCTTCATCTTTTCACTGTTTTCCAATTGAATGTTTTGCAAAACTACCCTTTTATCGATGATTCTATTCTCTAGAAATCTTTGATTTCAGGCAAAACTAAGTAAAGAATCAGATGTAGGCAAGGAAAATCAATTACACTTATGCTATAGAAACTTTCCGTAGAGAGAAATTAATGACATAAATCTTTTATACATTCACAGTACTCGTTGAATTGACAGATAATTTAACTTTTCCAAACACCAGCCTTTCTTTTTTTCCAACTAATACTCAAGGCAGAAGAATCTTTCACAGTTGCCTAGAAGATAAATTGAATGATTTCTTTACACCTTCTCCTGAATACATGATCATACATGTTAATGTTTTCAAATGCCACACCTGTTATCAATTTTAAGCAGTTATTACATCTTTGCAATGCAGTTTTCTTTGGCATAGTTGCATTGCCTAAAAAACCATATACAGCCATCATATCAGCAAAAGGAATCCTACAAGTAGAAGCTTTGAAAAACTCATATCATTAAAAAGTATTCGTTGTTAAACTCGCTTTTTTCAGATGACTGGGATTTCAGATAAATATATATATATATACATATATATATATATATCCCAAAGGCCTCTACTCACTATCTCATTAAAACGTTTTAGCTTTCAACAATGGCAGCAGGTTTCATCTTATTTTATTTGACTGATTTTAGTACAGAGTTTACTAAAAATGAAGGTTAGGTCAATAAAATAATCTATTGTATCCAGTTTCTCTATATAGGCTTCTATAGAATTTGTCCATTCCTGTTTCAGCTTGGACCAAGGATCTTATTATTACCTTATTATTGTGACTATATTACAGCATTAAGTATTCTTCCTGTTGATGCTTGGGACAAAGCAAGTTTTGAGTATGCAAGGGGAAATGCACAAAATTTCTGTATATGCTCGTTTTTAAGTATAAGCTGAATTGACGTTGACATCCTCTTTAATTTCGTCAATGAATGTCACATTTTTATAAATGCCTTGAGAATTGTTTTTGTTCTCCCTGATCAAAGATAACTATGCCTTATTTGAGCTATAAGCTGCTTCATATCTTCTTCTACATTAATACGAACAGGCAATTATTGCATTCACAATTCCTATATTTTAGACTCCAGATGCTGAAAAACAGGTTATACTCTCCTGAAAGTTTCCCGAAGGACTGTTCCATCAGAATCTTGCAAAGCGCTTTTATATAATTTGCGCTACGCATACTTATAACGATTAATGACAGTCTTAATCATTCCCTTCTTAATTCAACAAGGTATGATCTTTAGCTTTCAATTTGCTATAAACTTTGAGCTGGCATCCAAAATCATAAGCTTTTGTCGAGAACAAATGGAATAAAATTTGCACTTGAATTTGCCAAAATTGGCACAGCATATTGATGTCTAGATGTACCTTCATATTTGATTATTACATTGTCTGTACGATCCTTTATGTTCAGAAAAGCCACCTACCAAGAAATTAAAGATGATTACAGAAGAAAGTACCCTCTCTGTTGAGTATAATTTTCAATTGAACTCTGATTGCAACAAGCTGCCATTTAACGCTACATGAAATAAACCCGCATCGCCTGAATCAAGAAGAGAAATCAATTATATAATATGTTTTGAATAGCTACTTCGGCATCCGATTCAGTGTTGACTGACAGGTGGCTGGATACTCCTGAATCGGGCGATTCTTCCTTGCAATGAATGGGACGCCTGGGTCTTTGCCATTTGTTTCAATGATGTTGGGCGAGAAAAATCTTGATTTAATCATCAGCCTCTCTTCATTGTACTTCACCCAAGCCTCGCTCCTGGCCTTCAAAGCATTAGACATGTAATGCCTAAATTTGATATAAGTAATGTTTAGCCGAGCAAATCAAACTTTTCTTGTCGTCGACAAAGTATGTCTCTAGAGTTACAAAGGGGCCCAAATGTCTTAACATATCATGTATTCTTTAATGATATCATTTAAATTTGTTTTGAAGGCCTCAAGACTCTTTAAATTTAGAAGCATGTTAAAAGAACAAGAAGAAAAGTGTATTGGCAAATTCTGTTTTAAAATAATCCTTTATTTTGAAATAATCAAGTCTACCTTTATTGACATTTAAAGTGAGATTTTGCTCAGTCTCAAATATTTCACTATAACTAGGACAGTGAAGCAGTAAATGGGTAACAAAAGTAGGGAGAGAGAGACTTATCTTGAGGGCACCTGCGGAACGATGCCCCGGACGGCATCCAAGTGGTCGTAACTGCGCTGGAGATCGGGTTTACTTTCAAGGCTTGGACCCGCCATCTTTACAAAACATAGCTAACAAATTTTGAACCCACTTTGAATAATAACTAATTAAAATTTTTAGATTATTCTTCATTTCCTATTTTCTTGAAGGGCTGCAAAAACTGAGTTGCTTGAAACATCCTGCGAGAATGTAGACGGGATTTTTGTTGAATGCTGCAACAGACGGGAAAAGCTTCCAAGTTCTTCAGTGAATGTTTTGCAAATTTAGAAGTGTTTTGAGTATTTCATTGAATGTTACCCAGTAAAATGAGCTTGCGAAAAATCAAATAAGTTTGACAGACTTTTAATTTCAGAAAAAAATTTCTTATATTTCTTAAAACCTTATAACAGACTTATATTTCTAGCTCTTTCCGTGCATTTTGGTATTACAACGAAACATGTAGAGCAAGAGGCCTGTGCGTCGAGCGAATATTTTCATGTGTTACGTTTCGAATTTGACTCAAAGCATTTGGTATTTACTTGGTTTTTAAAATGATTATTCCCCACTAAAACATCTACAGAGAAACACATTCTTTGCCTTGATTTTACAAAGATTTGATTGGGTTTTCCCAATGCATTATGTGAATTCTAAGATAACTGGTTGCAAAACAATGCTAAAAATGCCTAAAATAGCAGATATAGAATTGCAGCTTTATCGTAGCCTGTTGTAACTTGATTGGCTACACACAATGCATAATGCCACAATTCAATGTCCTAATTATCTTTCTTGAAGCTAGATAGTTCTTTAGTTTTGATCAATCAAGAACAAACAAGAGTAACGTCTTTTGCTTTAGGAGGATCTTTTCAAGGACGTATGCATAACAGAATGCAATGTCATAACTTACTTCAATGCGAATTGTCAATATACTTTTTCTGCAGATGCTTACACTACGAAGCAAATAACGCTTGCTTGGCACAAGGACTCGCCTTTCGTGACGAATCACAGGGATATGAAGAAGTTTTATGTGGACCAAGTAGCCAACCACCTCATCAACCATACCTATGCAACGGGCGAGTGAAGTCAAAATATATAACACTTAAGGGGGCTCTTCTTCGATTGCAGCAAAATGTTTGACTCTTAAGAGGGCTCTTTCTTCGATCCAAGAAAATATCTGTAATACGATCTTTTTAGTATCTGTGTAACATGAGACGAAATGAATGAGATTAATTGCATTGGTTATATTGTAATAGGTTGAATTGACGCGCATAAAACGATGGCTTGGGATGACCTCACTGAATAGATGCCTCGCTCTTGGTCATCCTCTTCTCATTTAAAAATCAAGTCGCAGCCAAATTAGCATTTTATCTTCGTAAGAATTCATCGATTAAAGTTAAAAATGTAGCCAGCTTTTGCTAACCATTGTCTTCTGAAAAATGCTTGTGCACGCTGCATAGACAAATATATTTCCCATATCGCAAAAGATTGATTGAAAGAAAAAAGAACAGTTTTTCAAACAGCAACAAACTCAATTATACAAATTACATAAATACATAATTACAACGGCTAGAGTAAAAACTACAGACAATATTGCCTGTAGCTAAAACTTTATCCTAATTTTGATGAAATCCTAAAATCATGAATCAAAAAATAAAACATGAAATATTAAACGTGTGTTATTGATTACGCAATAGGCAATGAATCTGACAGCAGTATTGCAAAATGTTTTGTCTCATAATCATCAATGAGAGACCAGATCGAAGAAGGCTCTGCTAAGCGTATGCTTAGATGACCGAAAAAGAGAGGTCCAGGAAGCACCCAGAGAAGATCTTAAAAGGATGAAGGCCTTCAATACGACTGAGTTGTGTTAGAAGTGTTATCGACTGTCAGCTTTAGAAGCAAATGATTGCTATTCAGTCTGCAAAGGCCACGTCTCTATGACTGGCTAGATTTAAGAAAACGAAATGTATCAAAGTATAAACATAACAATCAAACAAGCATGTATAGCTTTAGGTGAGACTCGGAGAGTTTTAATTACTAAAAGACTCTGGGCCGAAAAGAACGAGCTGACATTTTGTTGTGGTAATCAAAATCCCCTCCTTTGTATGGCATCTTTCGGAGCTAATATAAAGTCACACAAAGGACTTGTTGACAAATCTATATCAAATTAGACTTTATACGACGGGGTTTTGAAATGAAATACAACATTTCGCAAGTGCATGTAGATGGCCAAGAAGGAAATGGCTAATTTAGTCTTTGGCATCACCAATTCCATCTGCATTGATAGCAAACATAGCTTCCGCCTCAGGAAGGCACGGTGAGTCGTAGATTTTGCATATTCGTGTCTCCCCACGCCCTTTTCTGCAGTATAACCTAAAATGAAATTGTTAAAAACGTTAAAAGCTTCTAAGAAAACAGAAAAGTATACCTTAAAGACTTAATGATTAAATTTCAAGATGAAATGACATTAGTGAAAAATTAGATTTATTCATTACATTTCCAAACCTTCTCCCTTGAAGACAGATCGTATAACTCTTTCGGCATGATGAATAAAATTATAACACGGAACTACTTGAAATCAGGCAGTTGAGGTTCTTATTGCGGGTCTAAACGGGTTTCTTTTCGCTCAAGGTATTGTGTGATCGGTATAACTCAAAAACCCTCTTTAGCTGAATATTATTCGATTGACTTTGCCCAAACATTGTTGTCACTCTTACTATTTCGGTATAAAAAAAGAAATAGTTTCAAAGGGTTGCACTTGAATCAAAGTCCTAGTTATTTTATGTTTGGATTAGAACAAGGCAATGACAAGAGGTTTCAAAGTAGATAAGAGATCCATCTTGGGTTGCCATCATTTTCTTTCCATTCTAACGCTTCCCTTAAACCTTAGAAATGATTAACAATTCACTCAAAAAAATTTTCAGGCATACCTAGTTGTCGAGGCGTGTGCCATAATATTTCCGCCAATTGGCTTTTTGGGGTCAGCTTGAAACATCGATGCACCATCAACTTGGGCCACGACTTGATTTGATATAACAACAGCAACACCGAACTGCCGAAAAATAAGAATTTTATCAAAACTAGTTCAACTAAAGATACACAAAGCCAAAACTTCTTCATTCAAATTTGTCACAAGCTGTATTTTGGCTACATATCTTGGTACATAATTCTACAGTAACACATTGGGCTCTTTGCAGAATACATGTTTTAAACTTCAAGAAGTGTGTCAATTTTCACAATCATTGCAAAGCATGATACTATATGTCAGAAATAAAAATCAGGGAATTTATTTTTTAAGGTGACAATCAAATAAAATCACCAAAACACCAAAAGCAAGGAAATAAGCTGTTGTGTTATTAGCGATAAATCAATAATAACACCATAGAAATTCAATAGAGACATCTACTCTAGATAGAGAACTGGGTGTATGAGCAGAATTCAAACTTGGTGGATCAAATTAAGAAGACTATCAAAAGGATCCAGAAGACAGGGTGTGTCAGAAATAGGCTATTGCATACTGACCTCGTCAGCTAAACGGAGAAGATAGCGTAAGAATCTTGCCAAGTGCATTTGTCGGGCTGAAAGCTCACCACGGCCAGAGTAATCAGTACGATATAGTGCTGTTGCACTATCAACAATGATGAGTGCATACCTGAAATGGCAAACAGAGCAGCTAATGAGAAAGCAAGCATTTTTGTTAATACATTATATAGAACTTGTGAAGCCTTGCAATGTTTTTGCATGTCTTGCTCTTAGGAAACTCCTTAGAAACTCCAGGTGCTCTTTTCTGCACACCTAAAGAAAGTTTGCCTGAGTGTTAAAAGATGTCCCTGAACACTCACTGCCAGCAAAAGAAACTGTGAATATTATACATCAATAACAAGTGAAGTTATAGATAATTGTGAAAGTAAAAGCAGGTTAAATAAATATAAAAAATGAACTGAAAGTGAAGAAACAAAGCTACCTTGACTCTGCCATCATTGCTGATGCATGCACAAGGAGTTGGGTTTGGTGATCTGAAGTGTATGCTCTTGCATAGGCAACATTATCCAGTACTTCCTGGCCATTTAGCCCATACCTTAAAGCAATCATCAAAAGTATTTGCTATCATTTCTAGGTTGAATTCATAACGACAGAAAAAATAGCCCTTTTAACACAATACTGCTGATTTACAACAAAAATTTCAGATCTCCTTCCCATAGAATTTCCAGGGGAATTGATGAAAGAAATGATGCCAAAGTAAATCACAATCAACATATTAGAAGAAACAAAAAAGAGTGAAAGATAGCGAATTCATTCATGCTGTCAATTTATTTAACTACTCTTAGCAGCACTTGGAATGGCATGCAATTGCTCTTGCATGCCTTGATGAATGCCTTCCTTTCCCTAGAAGTGTGAGTTGTTGCATGCCTTATTCTGGCATTAGTGAAAAATTTTTGCGTGACATTCTGTGATTTATCAGAAAATTCTTAAAAACTCCCATCATTTTTCCTTGGGTAATAACTGATTATGTCATGCTTGCATCTATGCTGTGCCAATGGCAAATAAAAAAAACATCAATTTTTGGACCAGATCGAGAAAATATATAGCTGACCCATGTTGATTCTGGTTTTTTGATTGTTTTTAGAAAAATGGCATCATTTGCAAAGAAAAGAGGGGCAAGAAGGGAGATGTTCAAGTCTAAGCAGTACATGATAGAAATCTTATAGAAGATGGCAAATCCAATAGGTGTATCTTTATTGGTTTCCTATTTGAGGGAATTTCTTCTCTGTTAATATCTATGTGACTTTAACAGATTTTCAACTGAACACTGCATGCCTGAAATGCTCAAGGAGTGCAATTGAACACACACCTTTCAAATTTGTTCCCAGCAATGAGCCACTTAGAATGCATGTACTGAATGGATTAGAGTAAATTATAACAGAATAAAGTACAGCACATAACAGTACTGTACAGTATATCAAAGTACAGTTTAGTTTAGTACAGTATAGCACAGTACAGTTCTGTCTAATAATGCAGTATAGCAGCATAAACACATAACACAAAAAATCAGAAAGTGGAAATACCTTTCAGCAATTGCAAGAAGTCTTTCTGGTCTAAATGTTCCCTCAGTATCAATGTACATTGCTTTCCCTTCTGCTCCTCCACAATCTACAGGTAACTGAAATGTATGCACATTTCATTCAAATAATGTCATTCTAAACAACTACCTTTTTATCCAACAATAGTAATATGGCAGCAATATGGTTCTATAAAATCCTTAGAAGAAACTCTAGTAAATGCTCCAATTGGCTGAGATCTACCTTTTGTTACTTCCATCTGTCCCATTGTCCACATCTATCACTATAAACTTTATGTCAAAGATACATTAACTTCATTTGCATGTAAGGAAATCAGACTTTGATGCCTACATAGTTCAACTGACCTGACAAGTAACACAGAGCTGATGACAAAGCTGTGTCTTTCCAGTTCTAAATTCACCAAAAACCTCTGTAATAGAGCCTGTTTCAATTCCCCCTGAAGAAGGTTGAAAATAGAATTGCTTTACAATATGTCTTATGTAAACTTTGAAATACTTTACCAATGCTATATAATTTAAGCTCTTGTGTAAGGCTAAGATTTTGCCTTTGCATCAAGCAAGATGTAGAAAATAGAATAGCAGTGTCCCATGACAATGTATAATGAAGATAATTAGATATTCTTAATGTTATGAATTTGCAGACAAGCACATTTTGGCATAGCAGGGACAATGTTGTGAAAATTATAGGCCTTTTTGTGAGATATAGCCCATATGAGTGGCCAAGAAAGATGCAGACAATTTGACAAAAAATTGCATGAGCTTCAAAGATAAACAGAGTGACATGTCACAGAATTTACGATTGGTGGGTAGATGATTCAAAGTTTGTGTTACCAAGTTTTCATGGAATGCCAATATGGTTGTGAGCAACTGCTCACATCAAACAAAAGGGCCTGTTATAGCATCAACTGAGAAAATTTTACTGAGGCATCTCAAAATCGGCGCTTTACAAAACATTCTGGTTTTGAACCATTGGTTTATTGGGAGTTTCTTAAGACTATTGTTTTTAAACTCGTTTAAAGCCAAGACAATGATACCAAAAAAAACAAATTAAGATAACTATGCTTATTGTTACTTCAGGGATGAAGATATGTAATGCTAGGTCTAAACATTCCATAAAATGAAAAAGATATCACTTAATCAGATACTGCAAGTCAACAGGATTGAAATAAATGCAATATATTCAGAAAATTAAAGCAGCTTTTTTTAATTTTTGTGTCAGTGCTTAATGTATTATCCCCAAAAGTTAGTACAATTTTGCCCATAGGGTATGATAATAGCAGTTTGCAATTTAACATTCCCTTTGCTTTCCAGTCTTTTGCACAAGTTTAAGTTAAAGGTAGTTGAACAGTTTATACCTTGAAGAAGCTTATCCAGCTCCTTTGATCCAGTTGTAACTTGTATTATTTCTGATCTCTTCTGATGAAACTCTGTTGCAGTTGTAAATCCCATTGGAACCAGTTTTGTTACCTCAGCCAAAATCTTATCAGCTTTTGCCTCACTGATTCCTTTTACAGCAAGGAGTGCTTTCTTTGGTGTATATGCCACCCCTTCTACTGTGTAAAATCCGGCATCAACCAGCTTCTTGACATCATTGGCACTAATTCCATGTTGCTATACATATGACAAAAACATTTTAAAAACAGTTCCTTGTCGAACGATGATCTTTATAACATTACAACATGTCATGGGCTCCGACGCAGGTTGAAAAGTGGAGGGGCCAAGGGAGATTTTAACAATCATAACAAAATATATTTAGCTTTATTGTTTTACAAAAAAGTGCGGGGCCATGGCACCCCGGCACCCCCTTCGTCGGAGGCCCTGCATGTCAGGGAAAGATTTTTTCCAACTTTCTAAAGGACCAGAAAACGTCAAACAAGGCATTTATAAATAGCGCGGTTCCAGCAAAAGATCGGGGATCATCATGCAGCAGCCATGCCTGAAAGACTTTTTATGGAACAAAGCTTTGAAATCATACCTCCAATCTGGAGAGCGGCATTGGTCCATCCTCTGCCACAGCCATTTCATCTTCTCTTGCTTCCATTGCCATTTTGAAAGTAAATTAGTTTGATCTATTTCACTGAAAATGGCGATGGCGGGAGAGTCAAGCAACTGAAATGTACCGCGCAATTTTACTGTATCTCGGATTGAAAAAGAGGCTACACAAAGGCCTTGAAGAAAGCTGATTAATTTTGTTCAGTTAGAATTTTTCCGGTTTCTTGCTAACAGTTTTATTGCGGAAACGCTAATCAGCGGTATATAACAGTGGCATTATCTGGGAAATATTATTGAAGGAGCATGTGATATAAAGGGCCGGCGATTTGTATTCGAAAGTGGGAGGGGAAGGGGAGGGTTAATTCACCCGTTTACACAGAGGCGGATCAAGAATGAGTTCCTTGGTGCCCGGAACTCAGTAAGCTTTCCAGAGTCAATGTATAGAAAGATTGATATAACATAAATATATTTCAGCAAAAGAATCTAGCAAAATACCTGACAATGGACAGTCAGCTCCTTGAAAACACTGAATAGGGCTTTGATACTTGTTTCGCCTGAATCGTCCTTCTTGTCTTCTCTCCTATCCTATTCCAAGCCGCCCATCTTTGGAAGCGATTTCTCTGCTACTGCAGAGGGAACATATCTGTACCTAGACCACGGAAATAAAAGTTTCGGGCCTTGGAAGTGAGTTGCATAAAACAATGGAAATTTAATTTGGAACACGGATGGAACTCAGTCAGAACAGCATTTGGAACTCGGAAATGATACCATATAAGTAAGTAAACAACACAATAGTCCAGCCGTTTATTGGCTGCTTATTGTTTTTGATTGTATACCATCGGACCACGATGCTCTGGCAGCTTGTCAAATTTTGAATTCAGAATGGCGACTGCAGATGTAGATATAGAAATCGTATCAGACTTTTGCCACTTTGGCAGCAGTCTAGCAGATTGTTTAAAGATGAAGGCAAAACTAAGAAATATCTTAGATTTATCAAAAACTTGGAGCAGTGAACAAACAGTTCTGCTGCCACGAGATGCTGTTGCAGAGTCTTTTTTGACAGCGAAAATCGCAAACAGAGCAGCAGAATCATGCTCTTGGAACCTGTCTGCTTAATACCTGAACCTAAAATTATTGGAGCAAAGTATGTACTACTCATCTAAATTATTCGTTCTTCGATGTTGTATTTGTATTGAAACCAAAATTGCCAAGGTTGATATAATAATCCAGTCACAAATTTGGAGAATGTGTTTGCAATTATAAGCACAGAGCGGCTCTATTTCAAGTATGGTTCCAATAAACCTTGAAATTTTAAGAAATTGATTTCTTCAATTGCCCCATCCCTCCCCATCTTTGCTCTAGCCCTTCACTAATAACTGCTACGAATTATTTAAGCAATACTATTTCAAAACTTCTGCAATAAAAAATAATAGAAAATTAATAATTATTTATGTCAACAACTTTAGTTTACAGCTGTAAACGTTGTAAACAACAGGGCATATATCGAACGCTACATACTTTGGGTGCCAGAGTTTCCATAATTTTGTCACACAAATACAGTTCGAGGCTCTGGTACCCAGTGTATATGCCACAGAACCTTTACCAAGATAAAATAATACTCATGCAGCATTTCGGGTACAGGAAGTTATCATATAGTTTAATAATTCTGCCATATTGTTAAATTTGCATATTGTTAAATTTGCACTTTTACGAATCAGGCGTAACTAGAATTTTTGACCACACCCTTTCTGAACTCAGTCAGATTATTTTCTGGATCCGCCCCTGGTTTACACGCCCCTGCTCCAGTACAGCCTTGCTTACCGGTTCATCCTGAACATCATAGCTCAACCAGTATACATCAGGATGGTTGTAGAACGATTTTCGATGGGTACATGTTGCCACGAGATAAAATCTGACTTCTTAAAAAACCTGACTTATCAATTTTGGTATCCTGATGTTTCATGAAGTGGTTCATTCTACAGGACTGCATCTTATGTGTTTTCCTTTCAACTTCTTTTCAGTAGTGAAGGCATATATTTCCGGAAATAAGAGTGCAAAAATTCATTCATAAATTAAAATAAAATTGAGACAATGCAAGGTCTTCCCGGTATGGATACAGGTTTGACGAGTAGCCTAGCGGGCATTGTTTAGCATGCTAAAGGAAAAAGCTTGCATGGAAAGACACCACGAGTTCCAGGTTTTGAGTTTGACTCCAAAATATGTCCCAGGGTTTGACAAATCAAATCCATTTATAGGCATTTTTAGCCATATCAAATAAAATTTCTGGTCAAATATACCTGATAAAATTAAAATCTTGATAGTAATGGAACTAAATAAAGTAAGTAGGTTAAAAAAATTGAACGAAATAAAGTTTTTTAGATTTAAAAATATTAAGCAATTAAATTTATCACTACAGTCAAATGAATTAATGGAATCTGATATTGGATCATTGGCGTGCTGAGTACAAAGTTAATTGCTTTTTGATGTTTTGTTTGTTTATGGCCTATCGTAGTGGAGAAAGAAGGGGTGGCTTTATATCAAGCTGAGTTGGAAAGCTTATAGCTTTTCTGCACCACAAAATGCTTTGGGATAATGATCAACATGTGCACAAAGAATAAAGTAGCGTTCTGACTATGTATTACGTCATTTAAATATACATTTGTCATATTTGGTTACATCTTATGGTTAAAATTTGACGTATCTCAAAATATTGTATTCACTCGTGGACTTCCTCTGTCCCTGCAGTGTATTTCTTCCTTCTATATCCCGAAGACACTTTTTATCCCGATGCTTCTCTTAACGTGTCGTTTAGCAAAGCTTTTCATACGAAATTGAAAGTTCAACCATTTAAAATCGGCCTCGCTTAGCTTCTACTCTGCCTTCTCCTCACACTGCAGCAAGAGCCACCATGGGCCTAGCATGCAACCACGGCTACTGAACAAGTGGATCCAAAGCTTCCCTTTCATCATCAGCAGCGCAAATAGATTTGATGATGTTCGATTTCAAAATTCTTGAGATTTATTGAAAGCCATCAATATTATAATTGCACCAGCACATATTAAGAATGCTCAGTTCAACTGGTACTAATCCCAAGAAAGTGGCGCTGATAGCAAAGTCTAGCAAAGCTCCACTTGTCCAACAGTTTATATATGCCCCTTTTATTCTAATTTTACTAAGTGATTCGAAGCAACTCTACTTCTCTTAGTTCTTCGAACTTTGAACACTTCTCATTAAATCAAATTGGTTTCTTAGAAGTCGCCTGAAAGCTTTCAAAGGGGAAAGTGCAAATAGACACTAGGCTTTTGTCATGCCACAATGTCTTCATAGCAACATTCCCCGCTGTTGCCAAGGAGCAACCTTATCACAAAAGAGCTACCTTATCACAAAAGAGCTTCTAGTGGATCTTTGACTGAATTTATAACAACACAATTTATTTTGTATCTTGTTTCTAGCAAGGAGCTGGTTCTTACTTTTATCGAAATTTACTCGGTATGCACGCTTTTCAGTTGACCGCATCTTAAAAACATTCGTACAAAATAACTTGCTCAGTCTAGGGCAGCGAAGGAAGTGCATAATACAATTGTGTGACAAATCACATTGCCCCTAACTGGTGCGGCAAAATTTTGAAGAGGTAGAGATTCTTGATAATGGTAATTTAGAATAAATTAAAATCAATTTGTAGGAAAGTATTCTAAGAAGGGTTAAAGAGACCGTTTTCCCTCTAAGGTTTAGTAATTTCCTGCTTCACGACCAAAATGACGGAAACTGTTTTACTATTTTTATTATGGGTTGAGTTTCAATTTTCACTACATTTTCAGAGCCTTACAGGTTTTCCCATGCCGTACTTTTTGAAAAAGCCACCCGTTGGCAAGCAGAAACTAATAGTCAATGGTCAAAGGTCGTGTTATGTAAATGGTCAAAGGTCGTGCACTCAAGTGTGTTTTGATGAAAACTTAATTGTCATCTTTAATTGCTATTCTATAGCACAAAAATTAATGTTAGCTGCCCTCTCAATATTGACGATCTAAATGTAAATTATAAATTTAATTTGAAGCTGTCATTAAATAATAAAGTCTCGAAAATGATGGAAAATTGTCAGGTTGACCTTGAAAATTCGTGGAAAAAGGTCTGGGTCTTTCAAGTATTACCCGGCATTCACTGCGTGGCATTCTTAGAAACAGATCTGCGAAAACGAACGATATTCATGGAAATGTGTAAGCAGCACGTTCCTAGAAGACGAAGGCTCACGGAAAATCTTCCTCTGCGTTCTTGCAATGGAACAACAATTGGAATAGTTAGAGGGACTTAGAGTTTAGGATGTTTTGTAAATTGGAGCCTATTCATCATCCTAGTAAGTTGATACTCAAATAGAAAACTGATGATAATGGCCCGGCGCTTACTTTCCCGAAGGCCTAGCGATTTAAATGCCGCCCAAGGATTCGAGTGTGAAGTGTTCGTCATCGACAAACGGCCTATTGAGAAAAGATTGCTGAAATTCACATTTGGGAATAAGAGGGAAACTACTCTCAAGGTATTTTTCTATCACATTATGATTAAGTTTTTTGCTTGGTAAGACAATAATTTTTCATAATGATACTCATCACGACCCTGAACAAGAAGCTGGCCTTTGATCTTCTCAGAATCGCCGTGCTTGCGAAACAGCTGCTGCAGTTAAAATGCTGTGCATTTCAAAAGTCTTAAAAGCTCTGTTGCAAAAGATAACTGAAGATGTAGGAAAATGTCTTGATGTCGCAAATTCTTTCGTAACTTTTCTTACCGTTTCCTTATACCGTCTCCTTAGTCTCCGTTGCATTGCCCTTGGCATACTGCGAGATCCCACCAGTTACGACCATAGGGTTATACACATAGTTTCAGAAGGAGACCTCGCTGGGATACGCTATCGAAAAGAATTTTTAACTAACTTAAATACACATTTACTGATGTATATTTAACGAGAAAAACCTATACCATTTTTGTTATGTTTGTACATTCGATAGGAATTTTCAATGGATTTGAAAGAAAAACTTAAATGGAAAGATAATTTGGAAATTATTTAGAAGCTCAATGCTATAAGTATAGGCATCACACTCCTCATTGCCTGTAAACTCTTATTTGCTTTAAGAAAACCTGTGTGGGTTATGCTTGTACGTTCTTTTTTATAAGGAACCTACCCCAAGGCCTAGTTCCAAAAGTTCCTTATTCGTCGACCTCAAATCATCAGATTTTTATACCAATAGTTGCTTAAGTTCTCACTTACGGTGTTTTGACTACAATAAGCCTTATCACTTAATAGAGAGAGGGGCGATACAGTATATGCGGAAACTACTCAATGAAGCACTTGACACACGAATAACAAACAATCTATGCGCTCATTGGCTGCAAATGAATGGAACTGGCTTTTTATGCCTCCAGTTATAAAGATATTTCAAATCAAAAAGTTCCTTGAAAATTTCGTTTTTGTAATATAAGTTCTTTAAATATTTCGGTCTTCTACATGTAGGTTCCTTATAAAGTGGTTCCTTATAGAAAAAAACATGTAATTGTCTTATCCTTTCAAAAACTTAATTCAAATTACTGAGGGAAATATTACTTCCTACCATTTTCTGTCATATTATTACACCTTTATATATTAAATTGTACTTTCCTTTTATGTTTACTACAATATAGCAAATGTTTATTTTTACTGTTCAGTACTAATGCATCTATTTGTTTTCAACTTCCTGTTGTTGTTGCCTTCCTGCTTGCAATTTGCCTTCTGTTGAAATTAATGTTGCAACTTTCTTCCCAATTTTTGAATATTTGCTTGTTGATACTCATCCCATCAGTATTTTGGACAGTTTCAGTAAGTTCTATTTTTTCTCATTTAGGAGGTTGTCGAGAAGATCTGTGAGGAGCTCAATATACTTCCTGTTCACAGTGCGTTGTTTGGCTTGTCATATGATCAGTTTGGAGGCAAGCACTATCTGCCATATTCGACTGTGATTGACGAAGATGTGATCTCAAAGAAAAGGCCTATGTATTTCAGACTGCAATTCAAGATAGTTGATTGTGCAACTCTTAAGGATGATCCCAGTGCATTCAATTACTACATTCTGCAGGTAAGTCTGTCTCCTTTAGGTTACTCTACAATGCATGCAAGGACTTTTTAAATACCAGCAGTACTTCTTTACAACTACTGAAGAATCCCATCACCTGCTTAATGTAATGCTGTCTTTATTTTCTATGAAGAGAATTTATGTTTGGGTTTCTTGTTTGTATTTAAAAATTGGACCTCTAACATATTTCCTAATATTTTTTGGGGAAAGGGAGAGGAGTGAAGAGGATTGATATTTTTTTGTCTGTAGTAAGCCATAATTTCATTCTGCTGCCACTTTTCTAGAACTCTTGGGAATCATTATATATTTATATACATTAATGTCTATATCATTTTTTGCCAGCACAAAATTCTTTGTGATCTTTTTGCTAAGAGAAAAAATTTCATTTCTTCTAGTGTCGTCATGATTTTGTCCATGGTCAGTTCAAGGAAAACCTTTTCCAAATGCCAACCGAACCTAGAAAACAGGAGATGTTATTGCGAATGTTGATTCTTGAAATGCTTCTTGTGTCTAAAGATGAAAACATGTCAAAAAAGGATGGTACCAGCCATTTACATCAGATATTTAAGCGAAGGTACTTGCATTATGTAGCTGACTTCAGCAGTATCCCCCTCATATTAATTGAATATAGTAATCCCTTTTAATTATCACTTTGTTATAATCAATTTGACTGCAAAGCAAACAATTTTCTTCATTTGATTTTCTATAGTAGAGATAATTTATGAACTCTGGAGTTCATGAACTGCTCAAGGGCTTAAGTACCACATTAATTTGATGCATGCATTTGTTGGCTTCTTGCTAAAAGGGAAGTAACCAGTATAGATGACTTACATACTGGCCTAGCAAGCATTATTTTGCAACTGATGCAAAGGGAAAGGTTTAGCACCATGAAAAGCCTGAAACAAATCGCAATGAGAAAATTTACTTATACAAATGGTGTAGATAAAGAAATGATATCTCTTTTTGGCATATTCATAGAATGGCATGGTTTAGATGCTCAGTCTTATCAACAGGGCATTAAATGTAAATTTTTCCTTTAACATCACATCAAAGATTTTTGCCTTTAAAAATACATGTTGTCTTAGAAGAATATTACCTAATAGTTTGCAAAAATTGTATTGCTGCTGAGATTTCTTGAGTCTGTGTAAAAGTCATGTTTTTGGTTTAAGTAAAACAAGGGCTAATTATTGCTGAGGTTCTATTTATTGGATGGCAAAAGAGTTGTGTGCACAGGAAAAGATTTCACATTTCTTTCTTGCATGAAAACTTAAACATCTGTTTTGTTTATTTTTTGTACTTTTGATTTGATTGGAGGAACTTAATTGATAAATCTCAATGATTTCCAGAACTAACACCAACATCAGAATTCAATGTCAGAGAGCAGTTGTAAAAACAATTTTTTCAGCCAAGGGCTGTTGCTACCCTGCAAACAGGACCTGTTTTGAGATTGTTATATATCCGTTCATTCTTCAATGACATTAGCAGTCTTGCTTTGTAAGCTAACAGATAGTGGCAGTATTCCACAAAGATGACTTCTTTGCATGGTTTTTATCTAGATGTTTTCATTCTTAAAGAATGGCTATGGCTTTTTCTATCTTTATTTTTCTTGCATTTTAGACATCGTTTTAGCATTGAAGATGTGCTCACAAAGTATATTGACGACAGAAGCAAAAATAGGAGCGAAGAGGTGAAGAAGTGCAAAAAGATAATAGAAAAAAGTTTACAAATGTTTATTACTGTGGAAAAGCCAGAGATGGATTTTGTAAGGGAAGTTAATTTCCTCCCTGAATATTCGCGAGAAGTGTTTGAGAATCTTGTCAAGGTTTGTTTTCTTTGCTAGAATTGCTTTTGTGTCTTTTAATTTATCATCATACCTTTGTGTTGTATTTTGTCACACCTCTGTGCACAGGTGCATGTCTGTACCATTAGAAGCAAGTTATGTAACAAGTTAATGAACTAAATTAAATAAAAATGAGCCATTTTCTAACATCACTGGTTAATTGGTATACCTTCAAAAGTTTAAAGTAGCTACAGTAACAATTGCTCAAGGCAGATCAAGTATTAGTTTGCAAAAAATATTTTTTCATGTTGTTGTTCCAACCTAAGCCTAATACAGAAAAGCGATGAGGTAATATTCAGGCCATTTCGTTTTATGCCAGCAATCATCCTTGCCATCGCAATTGTCCTTGCCAAATTATTGATTCAGACAATTGACAACCCTTGGAAAAGAAGTATCACTTGCAAGAGAAATGAAGATCATGCAGCTATTTTTGTTGTCTTCATTATTCAATTCACATCCCCAATTCACATTATTCAAAACTTTCAAAGAGCAAACTTTGACTGATATCAAGCCTTTTTTCTGTTTTACTTAGCTGGTCAAACATATTTTCTCTTTGCATGTGCCTAAAATTAACAGTATTTCTATATGAACGGCCAATAAAGGTTCAGAAATGATAACCTTATTTCCCCTAAGGTCCTAAAGGACTTGCTTTTAACAATTATTATTGGGCAGGCAATTCCCCTGGAAAGCATGCATGCAGTTCTGGTATATTGACTCTAGGTGAAAGTTGCAGACGATGCTGGTTTGTGAGATAACAGAATGAAAAGTTGTTTTATTTGATTGCTTGATTAATGTATTTAATGGATATATTGGTTGATTTACTGATTTGATTGATTGAATGATTGATTGACAAATTCATTGATTGATAGATTGACAACTGAATTGTGTTATTTGATTGAATGATTGCTAATAGCAATTGCCTGTTGAATAGCGATGGAACTTTAATATATCATTTATCACCTCTTAATTAATTTTTGTTATTTTAAGGTTTATGGGGTAAAGGAGGCTACAGTGCTTGATAATGTTTGGATATCAGTTCATCCTGCCGAGGGCATTGCAAGAATAAGGTCAATGGATGGTCAATTTCAGGTACTTTTACTTCGCCATCCAAGGGGCTTTTGCACAAGGCTTGAAATGTTTTGCAAGAGTATTTAAGCGATCCTTATTCAAGCATTTTTCAATTTTGATTAATTTTTAAAAACTTTTGTACTTTAAGAAAAGCTTGCATTCTCACTGGGGCTTGTTTTAAGTGCTGAAAGTTTGTGAACAAGCACTTGTCACCTGTTTTCTGATAATATTTGCCTTGAGTTGAGTTTTGCAAAGTTTATTGGATCTGCATTGTTTAATGTAATATGTATTTTTTCAGAGAGTTGAAGAAAAGACACCATTCAGCAAAGTAGCGTATCTTAGTATAAAAAAAAATAGCACTAATCCACATGCACCAAAGTATCAACTTTTTGTGGGGAAGAAGGATAATCAAGAACCAGAGGTACCCCTCCTTATGTTGACTCTCAATGTTTTGCACTTTCAAACCTACAAAGCAACTTTGAGTGTCCAAGAGTGTTCGACATAAGCGAATTTGTAATTGCTTCCTATATAATTGTACATATCTGCTTTATATTGCACCCATAATGAAAACTACAAAGTAACTTGAAATTAAATTTTTTTTCATACCTATTAAATTTAGGTACATCATTTGTAGCCACTAGTCTGATGCTTTTGTAGATTTTAAAGTTCTGGTCTTTTCTGTTTATCCCAATGAACAAGCTGAAGAGTTTTTCTTTTAAAGCAATCTGACCATGTTGTCCTCTGTTGTACTCCTGTATTTCTCTTATAAAGGTATTTCTATTTAGGTTTTTTCAACTGATTCTTTGGAGGATCTTCAATGCATTTGTTCTTGGGTTGATGGCTATTACAGACTATTTGTTGACCAATATACTTGTCTTTCAAGTAAGATAACTTAATTCTAATAATGAAGAATAGTTTGAAGGCTTTAGGGATAACAGAACATTTTCATTTTAAATCCTAATCTGTTTATTGCTTTGTTTCTTTGTATGGAGCATAAAAACGATGACATTTTAATGTCCAGGCATTGTTAAATTTACTTTTACACACATTTATGCAGGTTTATTTGTTTTATCATTTATTTTATTGGAAATTGCTAATGCTTGAATCTGATGATATTCGATCACAAAAAGTCTAATTTTTCACCTTTTAATAACATTAATGTCTTTTAGCTTTACTAGAGTAAGATGAAGCTCAAACATTTTGCTGCAAATTCGTGACATCATATGAATCTTTGGTTATTCATTTTTTGACATTTGATTTCAATGTATTATTTTGCAGAGGACTGTGAAATTCCTACCAAAGTGCACGGACCAATTGAGTAGGTGTTACTTAACAAATAGTGCATTATATGGTTGTTTTTACTGTAATCTACAATTCCTTGTAGCTGTATCTTGAATGTCGTCGTACGTTTTTATTAAATACTTCATTTGTGGCGTAGTCTCAAGCTGCTTCTTTTTCATCCTGTTTCCTTTTGCGCGCTCAGCATGTATGAATCCATTGTTTTTTAGATATTATCACTATGCTACTAGATAGTGCTTAGCCGTGTCCTCGTAATTGAATTCTCGGTTGTATTGCCTTTGCCTTTGTTTTCCAGCCGCAGTACTGCGGTTCAGCTTCTGGAGTCGATCAAATGCAGCGAAGGAGACTACCTCGTTCGCCAACACCGCCATAAACACAAAGCCCTTGTGATCACCGTGCGAGCCCAGGATAAATTTGAACATCACGAATGCGCTAAGCACGATGAGATAGCGTTAGAAAAATTTCTGAAATCATTGGTATGTTGCAAACATCTTCAACAGGCATAATTTACATTCATGGAGGGATAACTTCTATCACGTTTAATTTCAACGCTTTGGAACCGTTTCGATTTATTTTTCCGCTTCCACAGGACACAATTGTAGAACAAATATGGGACTGTCCCTTCTCTTTTATTAAATGTTTTTTTATCATTTTCCAACGTTTGCACACTTTGAGGGCTTTGAAAAAAAACTCTTAAAAAGTACTTAAAGTATGGCAGAGTGTCCTTTGCAAAAGCGATAGGAACAGTCTTTTTTATATCTGTGTCATCGAGTATTCATCACGCTACCTGCCATATCTTAGAAAACATGCCCAGAGCAATGTAGGAAAATAGCGTCTTCGATTCATGTATAGCTGTAATGTGATCTCCTTTTTAATAACGTCTTTGTCATTTGAAAGACGTCTTTGTTTTTGTCCTCAGCCACTTCCACCTGACTATTTAAAAAGGCGCATCAAACCATCCTTGACAGGTAATACTTTTGACTGGTATATGAAAAACATTTTAGAAGCAATCACGTTTCTATCTTTTCAAACCAATGCCGATCTTTTTGTGTATTAAAAGTGTTTGATGTTTATTTTCCAAAAATCATTTCAACGTCTAACACTGATGGACTTAAGAGATTCCAACGTGCTATGGTATGACTAGGCACTAAACGTCTTTAGAATACTGTACAGAGTAAAATATCACTAGCAAAAAAGAAGCAAGGAAAGGTGTAGTTGAAGCAGTACTTCTTTGCTTATTATTTGACAAGCAACCCATAATGTCTTTTAAGACCTGCTATCTCTAGTTGGGTCAACCTAAAACATTTTAATGTTGAAGTCACTGCCTTGTATGTACGATTCTCTTTAGAGACCTTTCTATTAATCGTTTTCAATGCGGGGTATTGGAGATTCAGCGAGGATTACTTTTTGTCTTCTGTCATAATGTGCTCGATGCCTTGAAGGCTCAGTCGGACGCCCGATGGTGTTATTGAATGTGGAACTCGTACCTTAGAACTACCCTTTTCTGTGTACTACAACTATAGCTCGAAGTTTAGTTTATTCAGTGTTAAACAAGCTCACTTACATCCAATTTTTCAAGGTCCCGTGCCCTTCATCAGCAAACTTTTGAAGGCTATGCCAACCCTGAAAAGAGCTGTATCGGCGCAGAAAGTGGAGGTCCAGCTTTTGCACCCTGACTCGGTCATCAAGCAAACGGAGTTGTCGAAGGTATGGTACAAAAGGCACGCATCCACGACCCTCACCGATGGCACTAAATATTGTTTAAAAGTGAACTTTTTTAAAATCTTCCAACAGTAATACGTACAATAACGACATAAAACTTCCAACTTGTTTTGGGCCTTTCAAGTTAAAGCTCTGAAAAATGAGCTTGGAACAACAATCTTGTCTGGGTATCAGGAAACTGACATGCTCGAATTAGATTTCTTTCGTTTATACTGTAAAGAGAGTTATTTGATGTACAAGTGTCCATTTGACTGCAAGTTTAGTGTGTCAGTTTTGGGGCTGTTCTTGAGATGTTATACAGTCATTAATGCCAATAAGTGTACCCCTAACCATTGATTAATCGATTGATACGATCGCGCACCTGATGTTCCATATGTTCACGTGATATAAACACCGAATTTCCAGGATCGATTACGCAGATTGATACATAAGCTCCAGTTGAAATTCACATAGTTGCATTACACTGGATTGACTATTTCGTAGATGAGTACATGCGCTTCCAAAAAGAGGTGTACTATGGAAGAGTAATTATTGCCCAATCCGCTATACATCGCCTTTTTCGAAGATAAAGTGAGGTTTTCTGTGTTGGTAAACCTTCTAAAACTGTTACCACCAATATTTTTAGTAGGAACTTTGCGTTTGGTTTTCACATCCTCTATGTTTGCTTTCACCTTGTCAAGGGACGTTTTGGCACAGTTTGGCTTTGTAAGCAACGCAAGGATTCTGGCTTGACTTCGGCTGCTATCCGGTACTTTGACGACAATGAAATATCGCAACAGGTGAGATTTCATTCATTAACGTACCGTCGTAGCTTGAAGTTATGGCGCGAATAACCAACTCGAAACACAGTTTAATGAATACCCTTCAGATTAGGGGCTCCAATTTTTATCAGTTTCTTTGAAGTTGTTGCTAGTGTGCGAGTTTAGTATTTCGACAATCGAACCAATTTTTGATGCGTTCAATTTTTTATGAGCTTTTCAAGTTGTTATTCTTTCCAGTAGTTTATTAAATACTTCGTCATTTTTGGCGTCTTTGAAAAGCAGAAGTAGATTTGATGCAATATCCCTGCGTTCCGCAGTTATTGGTGTGTTGAGTAGTGCCCAGTAGTTAGAGACCTTGTTTTGACGACAACATGGTCAAAGACATTTTCATGTGGCTGTTATACACCCGGTTTTAAAACGGATGTCAATAGATGAAAGATTTTAAAAGCCATTTTAGGCGTTCCCGTACATTTTATTTGTTGTGAATTTTGTTTTCATTGATCAACTCGAATTTTGCACTGATAACATCAGAAGTAGCAAAAATCTTTGAGCTGCTTTTGTTAATGGATGTGTAGAAATATGTAGTTAATGTGGAAATATGATGTTAGGATTTTAGTTTAATAGTTCAAACGTTTTTGAGGTGAAACATAAATTTGTCTCCTTAGAGGCATGTTTAACTTCCAAAGAGGAACTATGTACCATCACCCTTCCCAATCAGCTTTCTGTTTAAGATTCCACTATTCACGGATGTGTTCTCTTCATTTAGGCCTTCGAGAAGCTCTGCAGGTCGTATATGCAAATCTCAAGTCGTGTTATTGTCAGGATAACAGGGCGCTCGGAGCTCACAGACACGTCAAGGTTTCTGGCGTTTGAGTACATGAACGGAGGAACATTGAGCAATTATCTTTCGGATAATCGGTAAAACATGCTTGCTCGTCATCTTCCAGCGCGTTGCATTTTTCAAGCTCCCGTTAATAATTGTAGACACGTTAGGAATCGCGTTTTCGACCAGAGGCAGTTTTGATCTGAAGTTTAAGTTAGATCGATAGTTTTTTTTACTTTATGGAGACCTTTTGCTAATTTCTTTACCAGTTTCTACATCATGGAATGATAGATTATTCTCTTATTTCACTGTCTTGGTTATTCGATATGTGTCTCTCTGACTAATGCCACCTTCATCCTCAGGAACTCCATTCGCTACAGGAATCTGTTGAAGTACTTCAGTGATATTGCAGAAGGAATGATGTACCTTGAAGTAGACCTGGTTTGTAGCCAAAGTATTTACGTATTGTAGGCTATCCCGATGGATTTTCTTGGGTTCAATAGGAAAGGTCTTTTAAGATCCACCTTATCTTTGTTTGTGGAAGGTTGAATGGTAGAGGAAGTAAGATTAAGGAAATAAGAAATTTTTACATATTTTCACGGTTTTATAATCAGCGACTTTCAAGTATTGGCAAAACCTTCCAATAACTGCTTGCGTGTTTTCCTTATTCCACAGAACTTCGTGCATGGAAACCTGAACTGCCATAATATTCTGATGCTTGATAATGGTGATATCAAAATCTCAGACTGTTGCTTTGACGTAGTTCTTCAGCAAGAAGGCACTCATTCGAATGTAATTGATTCAAGGTAATCCAAATTACCAAAATTTTAGTTTTTTGTAAGTAAATATATCTCCCGAGCTCAGAAACAATTATAACCTACCTCCGGCTGCAATTTGTGTAATTCAAACCTTTCTCATCAACAACTCAAAATGATTTTTTGCAAAATAATCACTTTTATTGTTTACGATGAAAAGTTATTAATAAACCTTCTTCAAATTTGACAGTTACAAGCAGAACCTTCCTCCGGCTTCCAGCTATGGGCCGTAAATTTTTTCTGGACTCTGTGTATCTCTAGAGGTTTTAATACATTAACAGTTAAATTGCTTAGGTGTTCACTTGTCAAGGGTCCTTATTGGACCATCAACATATTCAGGGCCACAGAATTACTCAAAAGTACCTTTTTCTGAATGTCGATGTTTGTTTGAATGCTTTTATCTAACCTGGTTGGCTGAATCGAATTTGAAAAAATTGACGTTCTGCGACTGCCTTGTTTTATGCGGTACAAGATGATCCCACGAAGAATGACAAGTTTATTTGGCTGTGAGAAAGGTGCCTTTTGCCTAACCGTATTTCCATCTAGACAATAATATAATTTATCCGAACAAACCAACTTTCTACCTAGGCAGAATCCGCTTTTATTTTTCCATCCTGATCTGGCCTAAACAGCATACCCTTATCCCAACTAGTTGTAATTGGAGAGCTCCAGAAGTTTTGAACGGTGAGCCAATGACACACCAATCAGATGCCTGGTCGTTTGGAATGACAATGTGGCAAATGATGGCACTAGCTGTACCATTTGGACCAATTACAAGTGGCGAGGTATGGTACCCAAACTATGACTGTAAAAACTTCTTGTCACTCATTGACTATTCTCTGAAACCATACCAGTCCGCTGTTATCTTCACTGCACTGGGTCAAATGTGTTTGATTGTTGTTGCTAGTATAGAGCACTCGTTCACTCACCCAGCGAATACAAATTGGGACTACGTGAGTTTAAACTGGACAGTTGGTGCCAGAATTAGAGCCACAATGCCCAACGTGGCCGTTTCTGTCCAATATTTGTGCTGTTTTGCCACTCCGGTTTATGAGTATCATGTTATGAGTATCATTTTGTTAACTAGTGCCTGTTATTATGTACCGCAATACAAGGCTTTTTTCGACCACTTGATTGTTTTTAACAAAAACCCGTTCCAGTGCAGTCTTTGAAGATACCTGAAAAGAAATCGGTTTGGTATCCAACTCGATCACTCTTCATGTCTCGGCTGTCGATTTTTCGATGCCTGAGTATGTCTACTGACCCACCAATGCAGCCTTGACATTTCAATAGCAAGCCCTTCGAAGAATATAATGCTCAGTGATTAAACGATGCTTGCCCATTCAAGAGGTATATTTAGTATATAGTAGTACAAAGAGGTAGATAGAAGTTTTTAATTAAAGTTATACTTAGTAGAATGTTTTGATTATTGTATTCTTCATCATAAATTATTTCTAGCTTTTAGAAAATTTGAAAGGAGGTGCACGTCCGCCGCTGAAGATTTTGTAAGTCCTCTTTTTATCACTATTGTGGCTAGTAAGCTTCTCGCAGCTTCTTCCTTGATAAAAGCGTGGGCATAAACAATCTCTGCTAAAAGTCTTGGAACACTTGCTCTAATTTGCGCATCGCGTTAGTTGCCAAATCCCCTCGCCCCGCAAACAATGTTGGTAGCGCAAAAGTGAATAATCCTAAACACAAAAGTGAAGCATTCTCTTGTACCTATGTCCTTCCCCTAAAGATGCAACATTGTTTAAGGGGGCTGCATCTACCAAGAAGAGACGGAAATAGAACGGAGGTCGCAAAATCAAAAAAATCTCACGGTGTTCCGACTACTTTTGGCAGAGATTGTAGCTAGTAAGTTTATGTTCCGTGGGAATGAGAATTCCTTATCCTTTTGTGCTATGCAGTTCATTTATTACCTGGCTCTATACTCAGAAAAAGAGCTGTTTCCTGAGATACGTAGCTCCTGGTTAGAGCTCACGCGCCAGAAGGAATAAATGCGTGCAAAAGCAAAGAAACACCATTTTCAAGATTTTACAATTATGATAAGACTTTTTGAAATAGCATAATAAAATAGTCTTTTGTGCCATGAATAGGCTTTTCTCGTGATTTTCTTTACACGAGTCAAGTATCTTAACGTGAGTATTCATTGTTATTTTTTGTGAAGCCACTTTGAATGATTCTATTTGTTTTGAACTTGTTGTGTTTACTTTTGTGACTAGAACGTTTCTGCTATATCTAAGCTTTGTCACTGTGGCTACGTCATAGAAGTGCCATGAACAGAGACCTCTTAGTCAGTTTGTCTTGATTTGCTTGGAGAGGCCTAGATGCTGATCTAGCAGAACGTGTCTAGCGGGGTGCATCACGGGATATGTCATGTGATCTTACGAGCCAAACTATCAAGATCCTTGGGTAATGCCTAGCCGGGTATTTCAACCGCCATAAATGTACTCTCTCGACCAAAATGAATGATATGAGTAGGGAGACGAAGATAGTCTGATACGCAACTTTCTAAGGCCAAAGATTTCACCTAGGTACCGCAATTCAGCTAATTTCTCAATGTGGCCTTTCAAAGCTTGTTTCATATTAACAATGCATTAATCAAATTCGCCTTAGGCCATATTGTCATGAGGAAATAGAGAGCATCATGGTGTCCTCTTGGACCTTCAATCCTGCGGTAAGACTTGATGATTAGAACTTTGACTTGATATATCTTATTTAGAGCTTAAACAGTCGTCGAAAACAGCCTTTTAGACTAGACTTTTTCCTCAAATTTATCAGTTTTTCTTTTATTTCAACCATTGACAGACAAATGAATTGCAATGTTTTATATTTTTTTGTTTTTTAATCGACTCTTAAAATGTTATTGCGATGATTCAACGGAGTTTTGCAACAGGAGCGCAATAACTTCAAAACGATTTGTGATCGGCTGGACCGGTACAGAAGAGGTGGCGGTCAAAACCCCATGAATACACCCGGTAAGATGCGTCAAGATTTAAAATCATTCAAGAAATTATAGCTATCGCTTCTCTTGGGATTTTCTGTAGCTACCAGCCTGTTGTTTCCTGTTTTTATCTCTGTTAGTTATATCATCGTAGAGCCTCACTTATATTCAATCCACGTCATGATAATTCTTTCTGCACTTTAGTGCTGAAGTATTGAGGAAATCAGCTTTTCTAAATAAAAACGTAGCTTTTAGTAAAATACAATGTCCAGCGTTTATTAGCTCTTAGATGCTGACCTTAAAAACATGCCCAAACTGGTCATCATTGACCTTGCAATTAGAAAAAACCTTTTCAGTAGCAGGAATTCGGTTCTCCGTATAAGAGAGGAAGGTATGGAAATGATGGAGACCAAACATTTGGCAGTGTGTTAACAGAGAGTACACTTGCTACGCTTTGGTTTGAAACTGCGGAAGTTTTTGTAGAATTTTGAGCCACTTCGGTACGCGATGCGCTCGTTAAATAAAACGATTATTTGGGACCATCTTTTGCGTTGTGTAGCAACAGGATTTCTAAGTCCAGTTAATATTTGCTGCTGTTTCCATTGTAGAGCCTCTGCTTTATTTGTCGATTTTAAGCGAATTTCCTAAATTGTTATTTGCAGTCTCGACATACCTCATGAACCGTCATTACTACAACTGGAAGGAGGAAAAGACGAAAGAGAAAGCGGAGCAAATGCAATGCGACTTGGATGCACGCAGGCGATTTACACAATCTTTGACGCAGAGCGCGGAATCTCTCGAGTCCGTCAATGTTAGTATCTTTTTTGCCATGCACCCAACAGAGCTCACTTTTCTGATATCATAATTGTATCCCAGTGAAAGACCTTCTCGTTTTCACTGGCGAAACTGGTGAGGTGTTGATGCCACGGGCTTATTTGGAATACATCACAAATGCCAGTGAATGCCTTTAATGAGTCAAATCTGTTAGGGAGTGAATTAGAGTATTTGAATAAAGAAGATGCGTTCAGGTGGACCATGGATATTAACAGCTTAAAATGCTCTTTTTGGGTTGTGTTGGAAGCCACGCTCGTCATTAATGTTAAGAAATTAGTTGCATTGATCGTAAAGCATCTGAAATCAAGTGCTAGCATTGATCGTAAAGCATCTGAAATCAAGTGCTAGCATTGATCGTAAAGCATCTGAAATCAAGTGCTAGCATTGATCGTAAAGCATCTGAAATCAAGTGCTAGCATTGATCGTAAAGCATCTGAAATCAAGTGCTAGCATTGATCGTAAAGCATCTGAAATCAAGTGCTAGCATTGATCGTAAAGCATCTGAAATCAAGTGCTAGCATTGATCGTAAAGCATCTGAAATCAAGTGCTAGCATTGATCGTGAAGCATTTGAAATCAAGTGCTAGCATTGATCGTGAAGCATCTGAAATCAAGTGCTAGCATTGATCGTAAAGCATCTGAAATCAAGTGCTAGCATTGATCGTAAAGGAATCTGAAATCAAGTGCTAGCACTGATCGTAAAGCATCTGAAATCAAGTGCTAGCATTGATCGTAAAGCATCTGAAATCAAGTGCTAGCACTGATCGTAAAGCATCTGAAATCAAGTGCTAGCATTGATCGTAAAGCATCTGAAATCAAGTGCTAGCATTGATCGTAAAGCATCTGAAATCAAGTGCTAGCATTGATCGTAAAGGAATCTGAAATCAAGTGCTAGCACTGATCGTAAAGCATCTGAAATCAAGTGCTAGCATTGATCGTAAAGCATCTGAAATCAAGTGCTAGCATTGATTGAAGCAGCTGCTGAAACGTCAGTAGCTTTTGTATTCGTTTCTGTTACGAAGTCTCCACTTCCTAGTCTAATGCTTGCGTCTTTCTGATTGGCTTATTTCGATCCACAACTGGGTATATATTTTCCATCGTGTTTTTCGTAACCTTATTCTGACGTTTTATGCTCTGAGGAGTGTCAGACGAAAAAGCTTTTAGTATGACGTAAAATGTTTGCTTTTTTCAAAGCCATTTTCAAATTCTGTGTTTTGCTACACGTTACCGTTATTATTATTCTAGACTGGAAGTTCAAATTCAGGAAGCGGAGGCTTTCTCGTCAGGCAGACTTCAAGCTGTGGTCAGGAGTCTTTTTCATCAGCTGGCTCAGATGAGGCTGTCAGGTTGCTCAGTACGAGCCAAGAAGTTTCCGAGAACCAAATCCATTTCCCTTCAGCTCGCGAACAAGATGTGGAGATGCTTAACTTTTCGAATTCCGAAGCAGAAGGTCGTATTACGTCATCCAGCATAGAAACAAGCTTGGAAAGTCTTCAGACCAGCAGCCAGCGGCGAAGCAAGAAAAGGCTCATCGTGGAGGAAGATGACAAACTCAAGATGGATGTCAGTGAGTCTGAAGAAGCAGGTCTGTTATCTAAAAGTAAATCACGAAGAATATCGCTAGGCCAAAATGGAACATGTAACGACGTGAAAGTTACCAGTGATGAAGAATTCGATTCAGGAATATCAGAAGCATGGACTAAGGAGAAACATGACGCCGTTAGAGTGTCGATGCCTTGTTCGATGCCGGATCAGGGGGGGTCGGCCGTTGACCAGACGAAATCGGACAAAACTGATGAAGATAAAACCGTCCTCGAGGTAGCCACAGTGTTGGCGTCAATGGCGCAAAACCGCGATGCTTCGAAATTCGATAATTCCCAGACGAACACGATCAGTTCGCCTAGCGTGTTATTTCCGGGGGGCATCAAGCAGCAAGGGATACACTTCTTTCAAAATTCAAAAGGTACGAATTCGCATGTGGAGAAACCAGAAGGGGCATTTTTAAGACGGGAGCAGCTGGAGTCGGGATATGAAAGTGGCGGCCAAGGCACTATGGCCGGGGGGCGGGTCCCAGGGAATGCGAATCAAAAAGCTGTTTTGATAGAGCAAGATATTGCCGAAAGGAAGAAGAGGTCACGAACATTGTCAAAGGAGATAAGTAACATGCAAAAGAAGGCGGCGAAGCGTGCTTTAGATAGGCCCAATCCTTTCAACTTAGGTGCAACTATTCCTAAGAATTTCTTACTGACTCCTAAAGACCCGATCAAACTTCCTCCTAAAAGCCAGCAGCCAGGAGAAATGTCAAAGTTCTTTAGCGAGATTCCGCAAACGTTTTCGTCGATTTTGCAAGACAGCCGTGCCGGGCAGCAAGGACAACCGTTCGAAGAATCGATTTACAGGGCGACCTCTGACATACGAAACTTAGAAGAAAGACTCAGTTCAATGAAGACCTCCAGTCCAGCATCGTCCAGAAGCTCCTTGATGGATGACGGCCACGCCAAGTCCGCGCAGTCCCTCGCCTACGTCGTCTCTCCAAGCCAGCCAATGCCCAATCAATCGGCAGCAGACCAATCGGCGATTCAGGCAACGATCAACGCTTACTTAGCAAATTTAGGCCAGTCTCTCGTCGCCGGTAACTCGGTCCTTCTACCCCAGCTAACTCTCAATACATCTGCCAATCAAACAGCTGCTAATTCCACCCAGATTCTGCAGCTATTGCAGGCCCAGCAGAAAATGGGACAAATCACCCAGGTGACGTCCCAAGAAGAGCTACTTCAACAGAAGTCTCCCGTCGACTCGTCAGTCCACATGTCAACTGCAAATTGCCTGCAAACCCTCTTGGCAATCGTAGCTTCCAAGAGCATCATTGGTCATGCAACAGCTACTCCGCAGCAACATAAAGTCGTTCCCACATCACCTATGTTACAGCAACAACACCAAGCGGCTCGGATAATTACTGCAACATCGTCGCAAGTTATTTCTCCGGCTATGCACCCAACAGCCGTAAAAGTGCAAGATCAAACGAAGAAGGTGATAGACATCAAACCAAAGCCTTCGGTAATCGACTCAATTAAAAGTGACCCTGACGTCATTATGGTTCCAGTTTCAGTCAAAAGTTCTGTTGACCAGACATCTGTTCTTCCCACGGTGAGTTCGATTGGCATTCTAGATGGTAGGTCGTTGCCTGTGCAGCGCCCATTGTCTGTGGTGGGTGTACAAAATACACGACCTACTGTCGTAGACGCAAAGATGCCGATGACAAGACCTTTGCTCGTTAAGGCGAGCGCGGGTGCTCCGTCGGCTCGAACCCAGCACTTGATATTACCGAAAAACCTCCCTGAAAAGTTGGGAAAGATTGAGCACCCAAAGGAATTGAAACTGGCTCCAAAGCCAGTGCAAATGCCGATGAGAAACATTAAAGCTGAGCCGGTTTCGCCCCAGGAATTAAGACCTAAGCCGATGCCGGGCTATAAACCCCTGGAGACCGCGTCAACTCAGGGCATTAGAAGTATTCCCACTCTTCCGATGGATGTGGTTCGCAGTCTGTCCGACAAGGTGGCCAACCCGCACAGTAAGAAGAGGCCGAGTATCGAGGAACAGCAGAGGAAACTTATATCACAGCTCGGAGACTTGAAAATATTCCGGAAAGAAGACTTGACTTTTAAGAAGAAGTTGGGGGAGGTTTGTAGTTGAAGCCTTTTTTCGCCCTTGTCATATCACACATCCATGCAGCAACTGCGGCTTCTTTAGAGTATGGTTGAGCAGTCTTAATGCGCCTGGCAAATGCAATGGCCTAAATCCTTCTTTAGTTCTTGTGAATATCGTTATGACTTCATTGCTCATTTAAAGCAAGATATTTTGAAAGAGTAGTTTCAAGAACAGTGCATTTCTATTCCGCTTCTTATCATGACGTCATTTTTATATACCAGGGGCAATTCGGAGAAGTATGGCAGGCGATGCTTAAGTATCAAACAGCGAACCGCGGTGAAGTAAAAGAGGTAAATCTTCTCTCCATCTGTTGATTTTACTCCAAGGTTGATTTGTCTACTGATTTGGAATTATATATAGTTTTACAATAATGCTTGTTTCCCTCTCCAAAGCCAGATTCAAATTTTGTTGCAAGATGATCGTTCTATTTCTCTTCAAAAATGTAAAGTTTAGGCTTGTAATTGGCCTTAGCTTCTATATTCAGATAGCCCCATTGATTTTAATAGCCATTTGATTTTAGTTTTATTTTGAATTGTGCGTCATTTGTGCGCAGGGTCTTGTTGCAGTCAAAAAGCTAAAGGCTGACAAAGAAAGGCGTTGGCAAATGTTACAAGAATTCATGAACGAAGTGAAGCAGATGGCTTCCCTGGAGCACGAGTTTATTGTCAAGCTGATTGGAGTGTCAATTGATCCCACAGGTAAGAGAGGATTCACACTGAAACAATTGCGTCTATGTTTACCCAGAACTAGACAAAAAAGGGGAACTATTAGATTCACTTGGGCTTAGAAATACAGGGAATGGTGCAATTAAAACCTCTGTTCCTCTATGATGGTCTTGCTGCCCACTTTAGAACTACGGCCTTTGTACCTATTCATTTGGTTGGTTGGCTGTTAAATCTCGCATCCTCTAGGTCGTGATACAAGCATTGAATAAAGAGGGGCTGGATGATTGTTATATCAGTGCGTTAGTTGAATGATCGAATCATGTTTGCTGATTGAATCATTTCACACTTTACAAAAGCAATTGATTTGACCAATGCAGCATCTATCACAGCATTATTCGCAATTATTATTGATCGCTTGAAATATCATTGCATGAGCATAAAAATGCAGTATTTATTTGCCACTTTGCAAGTCAAAGCGAGTCCAATTCACATATTGAAAACTGCCAATGGAAACTAAAGCGACGTCTCTAGTGTTATTTATGCACACCTCCGTTGCTAATTCTAAATGCCACACACAAACCACCCCTCCTCTGCCCCTATCATGGATCATCTGGTCTATTGCAATTGTTGATTTGTTGTGAAGCTTTCCAACCAATCCTTTCAACCTTAACTACTTCTATTGTCTTAGGTGAGATCAATGACCCGTGGATTATCACAGAGTGGATGCCCCAAGGAAGCCTAGAGCATTTTATCGTTACCCAACGTGTAAGCTTTTACTATTAAGACTTGATTACACCCAGTTTCTCTTAACACAGTGTGCTATAAACGTTTCAGGTAGACCCTTTTTGTGTTGCAATGTCCAAAGCAGAGAGAAATAATTTTATCTTTCAGAATTTTCTGAGCAATACGTGTTTCATAATTCCCCATCAAGGAAGCATTGAATGAATTTCGTTTGCATCCTTTTTGTGAATCCTGGATATTCCAAGTAGAATAAAAACTAGGAAGCTAGGAAGGTGCTACGAAGGAGCTAGGGAGGTTCTAGAAAGGTGCTAGGAAGGAGCTAAGAAGGGGCGAGTGAGGAACGAAGAAGGAGTAAGGAATGTGCTAGGAAGGAGCTAAGAAAAAGCTAGAGAAAAAATCACGGACAAGCTGGGAAGAAGCTAGGGAGGAACTAATAAGGAGCTACGAAGAAGCTAGGGATGAGCTAGGATGAAACTAGGAATAGGCTAGGGCTAGGCTGGGAAGGAGCTATGTATGAGCTAGAGAAGAGCTACGTATATGCAGAGAAGGAGCAATGAAAGAGCTAGGAAGGAGCTAGGGAAGAACTAAGGAGGAGGTAGGGATGCGCTAGGGATGAGCTAGGGATGAGCACGGGACCTTTCGACAATAATAAATCGCCCTACTCAAATGACCTTTCCGATGCTACATTGATTGGTCTAGACGGCCTATTAACCCAATGAAGTGTCCGATTACTGCACCTGTCAGCATTTTGCTTTCAATTAGATTCCTAGTCGCTCGCATGACCCTTTCATAACACACGTATATGGATGTATGAGAGAAATATTTGGATGCGAAGCAGTATTCGGTCACTTTTGTTTATTGAAGGCATGCTTTTTCTGTTTTAGCAAACACTTGAGACACGGACACTTCTTACTTTTGGTGTGCAGATTGCAGAAGGCATGGAATTTCTCGTGAGTACCCTCGTGTCAATCCAGGCATGACTGTCGTTGATCAAATTCAGAAATGATGACGTAACGTTGAGCACCCGTGGCTCTGCGCTGCATACCAGTGTCCGTTTTTTGTTGGACTCACTGTCCACGTTGCTCTTGTTTATGTTGCCTTTGTAAGTGACTTTGTCACCTTTCACGGAAGATTGCAGCGGCTTTCTGTCTATCGTTTTCAGCAAACGCGTCGCATAGTTCACCGAGACTTGGCAACACGGAACGTCCTAGTCGAGAGCAGGGATCGCGTCAAGGTGTGCGATTTCGGGCTCAGTCGGATGTTTGGCGAGAAGGACTACTATCGATCGCGGAGCCAAGGCCCCATTCCCGTCAGATGGTATGTCCACTTTTGCAGTCTGCCTACTGTCTCACTAGAAGTGCCTTATTGAACAGGCTTGTGTGCATACTCGCACAAAATACCAGCCAATGCCTACATCCGATCACCGGCCCTTGTACTGTACCATCACCAATTTAATCATTATTTTTCATGCACTTAGATAGTGTTCTGCTTTTGTAGTTCTGCTTTTCTGCCTTAATAGGGAGTAGCGTTATAAGAAGTGCATGGTGCATGTGTTGGTGCAATTTTCGCTACGTTTCGAAGTAAACAGCTTACTCTGGCTGCTTGTCCTTTGCAGGTTTGCACCAGAAAGTATTTCGAAGCAGAAGTTCACCGCTGAAAGCGACGTTTGGAGCTTCGGCATCACCCTCTGGGAAATGTTCGAGCTTTGGAGTTCGGGTCGCGAGCACGCAGTACCATATCAAAATATAGATCATCGTCAGGTATCACTCTTTCTTGTGTCGCCTAACGAAGTTTTTATTAGCACGTCTAGCGTGTAGTGTTTGAATAATTGGAGAAGGAATTTTCAACCAGGGTCATGATAGGGTAAGATTCCATGAAGGGAGCCCAGTCTAAGCAGTTGCTTTCAAGGTAAAGGCTAATTTAAGAAAGTGGGGTTTTGGCACACTCTGAATAATAAAATGTCCCAAAATAATGATTAGTATCCTAGATTAGAGGTTCTTGGAGGATGTATTCTAGATTTGGTTATGAGTTTGAAGCCAACAAACTTCTGAGTCCATCATCGAGTGGTGCGTTTATCGGACCCCTCTGGATATATGGAGATATTTCTGGTCAATCACCACACTTCCAAGTACTGGCAGTGAATGTTTGATTGCTCTCTTTTAAAACTCTCTTGTGAAGCTTTATACAAAGTCTGATTTACAAACCTCATTGAAAACTCAGCCAATGCCAAAAACTTGTTCTTGATAAGGTTTGCAGAGGTTAATCGATAGAAATAAAGTTTATTTGTGACGAAATTTATCTTGTTTCTGTATTTGACGACCTTGCTGTTGGATAGCTACATTTTTCATTGAAATATTAGAGTATTATATGGATTTAAATGCATAGTTTTTATTCAGATTTTAGCGTTTCTGGAAAAGGCGGGCAGACTAGAGAAACCGTGGCGCTGCCAAGATGATCTGTGGAAGCTTATACGCGGATGCTGGGAATATAATCCAGATGAACGATATTCGTTTTACAGACTATCTTATGAAATACGCAATCTCATACCAACATACTCGTCAACCAAAGATGACATGTTAGGACGCTAATTATGATAACAGAATAACCTTGAGTAACCGAAAAGCATGCATCACAGCCCGCATTGGTGGCTCTCCGACCAATTCGCCAACGTGACAACAGAGCCCATTGGGGTGAAAGTTAAAGAAGATCTGTAGAAACTTCTACATTGTAGGACAAGACTTATTACGCACTGTACGTAATCTACGCTTTGAACAACTGCGCCTGGCTGGTAATCGGTGTACGATGTTAGCTTCTGTGGACTTGTATTGGTAGAACAGAGCCCAAGAAATTGTTTGCACCTTAACTCCCAGGTTTAAGGTTACTTTCAGAAAACGTGAAGCATTTAAAGAAGTTCGTTTATTTTCTGATTGGAATTGGCTTGTTTTGAATGCATACTCATACTAGTCATAAACAGAATGCGTGCGAAAGTTTTTTGGGCTTTTGAGTTTTTCGTTGTAATTTTTTTATCTTGTGGTTTCGTCTAGATAATTAATTGGTGGTGTGTTTTTGTGTAAACCTTCACTTTATGTACGGCTTTTTTAATAGATTGCTAGCTGAATTGATTCTAATCAGATTAAAGAATACGCGAACAAACGTTTAACATGGCATCGACAGAACCAATGTGTTATCTCTCCCAGTTTAAACTCGAGTTATTCGTTTCATAAGCTACATTGGATTTTGATACAGGCAGAACTCTGAGGATCATTTTGGCAGGATAAATGGCTTTACAACCTTGTCAGCTTGTTTTTTATGCTAGATTCCTCTTATCCCTGTATATTTACTTGTTTGACTACGTTCGAACCTACTGATTAAGTCTTCATTTTCCAAAGAAGTGAGATTAGACCAGATTCGTGTCAGCGGATTTCGAAGTTAAATTCAAATGTTTACGAAAAAGGGAACGAGAGCATTGATTTTAATAGTTGTCTCCAGCTTCTCTTAAAGAAGTGTACCAGATGATTTATACAAAGTTGTTTTAAATCAAAATCAATCAAATATACGAGAGAGAACATAATAGCCCCTTTGAGCGGTTGCTTGATTGTCGAAGCAGGCCAAAGTCCATTTCTCTCTGTTCCTTAACGTCCAAGGTGTATTGAGTGCACGGCATCATGTTTTTGAGTTTCTTCATAACGTTCTATCATGGCTTTCAACGATATCCTCGATAAAATAGACGTTATTATGAATAGGTGTTAGACTCCACATTGCGTTATGAAATAAGGGACTTGCATTTTATTACCAAAGCAATCGCCTTTCTATTTACAAATTCGCAGCGTGGGTTGTCCATGAATAAAGTCCGCTTCGCCAAGTCCCAATCTCAAGCAAAGTAACTGATTTCCTATTTCTAAATAGTACATAGAGAAATAGTACATTTGTTCAAGTGAAGATTATCGTCGTTTAGTTACTATGTAGCAGTCTTATTAAGCTTATTTTTGTACCAAAAACGAAAGTATAACTTACATTTAGCATTTAATATGAAATAACAGCTTTATTCAGGAACTAACATGTTACAATCCAGCCTTTGGTCTATCGTCTCTTTTCTTGGGCTAATCAGTCGAACTTTTTTTATAGCAAACGCCAGAGAACACTGGCGGCAAATCACGTTTCAATTTAGATGTACCATCTCGGTGTTAAGGCTGATGGCGTGGAACTTGGCATATGGTGCAAAAGAAAGCGGCATCAAAGAGGGAGAACACGAACATTAAACATTCGGAACATGGCATCTGAGACGATATTTCGAACATGGCGTATCTCAAAAATCGAATTCGCTGGCATTGGTGTCAAAATAATATTGGTGATTGTGCCGTTTGAACTTTCTTTATCTGTCACCAGAAGCTTGAAGGGAAGTAAATGTCCCTACTTTCTCTTACCGTAAGTCTTCAAATAAGTGCCCAGTCGAATAAGCGCCCGCCTTGAGACTCAAAAATTTAAACAAAACCCCGGGCGCTTATTCGAGGATTTAACGTATATGTTTGTTCTCTGTTTGTCCTTTTCGAAAGGTGAATGCTCACAGCTTAAGGGTGTTCCCAACATTTAACTTTGCTTTATTGTGGCTGGCGCAATGAATGATATTTTGCAAGAATTTGGTATCGAACAAGAAACGAACTTAAACCATAAAAAACAAGCTTAGCTTTTTAGAAAAAAGGAAGGATGAAATACCGCAACCTTTATGCGACGCGACTTTAAGACAACATATAAACAAGCCTTTTTGAATTGCTGCTTGTCTCCTTGCTTAAATAGTTTTTCATTTCTTCAGAAGTTTTAAGGTGGGCAATATTCATCCCCTTGGCTTCGTTTGTGTATGGTAATAGACAATAAATTTACCGGCCACTTTAGATAGGCTCCTTTGCAACTTCTTGTACACCCCTCCCTCATATACCCCTGGTTGTAAGCTATTACATTTGCTGTTATTTTTCCATAAACCCTCTTTCTCTTATTTTATTCATTTCATCATACTTCAAATTAAGTGGTCAAACTCAATACCTTGTATCCGTGTTGCTCCTTTTTGAACTTTGAACCTTAATTCTTCCATGAAAGACTAAAGAACGAGGATGGACCTGTTTCAAGCAAGTTCAAACTTCTATGCAGAACCTGAAATTTCTTGACGACAACACTCTAAGTGAAATTCCAAATGTAAGTTATTCTGCATAGGCTGATCTTTATTGCCTATCGTCAGGAAATATGCTCGGCAGATGCACAGGATTTCGGCCTGGTCGTCATGGCCTAAGCACGATAAATTTTCGAGTCAGGTATTTTCTTATAAACGTAAGCAGTCATCGTTCATTATTTATTTCAAGAAGGGAGATACACACGGCTCCACCACGAAGTCTGCGTCAGGGGGAGAGAGTTAATGGCGAACAGGATGTTACAAGCAGCTTATCAAGAAGCTCCATTGTCGTAAAAGTGAAGGACCTTGAAAAGTATTTGAGGATTAGAGGATACTCTACGATGAAATGGGGTATAGGAATTTTAGCAGTCTTGGGCTTTGGGATTTACATGTTCAGAGAGCCCATAAAAGAAAATCTATCTGATGAAGTAGCAGACGTTGCAACAAGGTCGCTAGGTAGGAATTTTCTGTAGTTTCTGTATTACAGTGTGCACATGGTGTATTAGAATCAAGCAGCAAGTAAACAAATAATTTTATTTGTTAACTCAGGCTGGGGAATCTGGTAGACAGAAGCTGGTGGGGGCCTAAATTGATACCCATTTACTGACTTGGTGAAAGAATGGACTGCTGGGTTGGGTGAATTGTTGTAACTGGAATTCAAACTAAATTTGTTTCGGCCAGATCACTGCACCTAATTACTTAACCACATGCTGTACATTACAATCAAAGACATACTTTTCAGGTTCAACTAGTCTGCACAGGTGCAGGGGTATACTATATGGAGTATGTTATTGACCATCATCATCATTTTTTCATCATCATTCCCATAAAATTTATAGCATTGCAATTTTTGGGTCCTATCTTTTAGTTTTTGATCATCCTACTTATCTCCGTGCCAAAAACACACCTCAATATTTGTAAAATTATCCCCAACCTGAACCATAAATTTTTTCTTGGGAAGGCAGGCATATCATCACCTTTCAATAGGACACAAAAAGAAAGTTTGGACATGGTGACATTTTTTTCAATTGTTTCAAGTAATTTCTTAATATAATATGTTGATTTTTAGTCAAATTTGCATCTAACTAACACCTCAATATCTTATTTGTAGGTGATCAAAATGTGGTGTTACGAGCAAATGAAATTTCAAAAGCAATAGTGAACCAGGTGTTAAATGATCAGGCCACAATTGAACTTGCCTCTAGGTTTCTGACAAAACTTCTTGAAGACAAAAACCTTGTTGACAAGTCAGTAGTGTTTGTGAGGGCAGTTATCAACGACAAAGAGACCCAGGAATCCATCAAAAAGTTGGCTGAAGCGTCACTGAGCAACCTTCTGGAGCAAGAAAATACTCGTAAACTTCTTCTTGATTACATTCGAGGAATCCTTCTTGATTCATATACAGTTGAGTCATGTAAAAAGCTACTGGATGACCTTGCTGCAGACAAGCAAACAAAGCAAATACTTGCTGACTTTTTTAAGAGTGTTCTGAAATCTGAAACAGTAACAAATGAAGCTGTTACGCTTGGCAAGAATGTCACAAAGCAGATTGTTACTGATACACAAATACAGGATCAAACAGGCACAGCACTGTGGATGGCAGTGAAGAGAAGCTTAACACCAACTTGGCTATACTCTACAGAGATCCAACCAAAGCCTCTGGAGCTTAAGCAAACAAAATTTGAATCTGGTCCTTTTTAACACTGAATGCATTGTATAGTCAGCCCTATTTTCATGTTTGTTATGGGCTTTAATAGGAAGATATTACAAATTTATGTTCAGTATGCACACAGTTTTTAATGTATTTTAGTTAGATAAACTTTAGGTATTAAGACAATCTTGATCAGTGGATTTGTTTGAACAGTATGTAAAGAGTTTGAAAAAAATCTTGCAGCTTATAATAAATGAAGTGATTGATGTTGATGCCTTGTTTTTGGCATTTGAACTGCAGCTCTTCGCAGACAGCTGTACTGCAGCTTTGTAGAAATTTAGCATTTTGTGGCTCTCGTACTGATTTATGCAGAAATGATATTGAAAATTTTGAAAACTACTCTGTAAGAGGCTACCAGGAGTGCATTGCTACCAGAAGGTACCAAATTTAGTGTGATTCAACGATAGAGCAGCATCTTTTGGAGAATCCAAATTGGGCTAAAACACACAGACAAAATTTTTTGTTTTATTGAACAAGCCTGGACATTTTTTTTCTCTCAACAGTTTTGGAGTATGTCTAATTCTCTAGGCAAATTCCATACTTGAACTCTTCTAAAAAAGGCGCAAATGTGCACCTATTGGTCATACAAAAGCCAATAATGCGCTGTTTCTTCCATCACTGTGTTTTATCTGCAACTGGCTGTTTATTTTGTCAGCTGATGGTCATTTTTTGACCTTTGCATACCCAGAGGAGTTTTAGGCCTACTTTATATATTTCCTCTGCTACAAGGAATTTTGTAATAAATTCATTGAATTTTATCTCCAGTTCTCTAACTTTGTGAAAAGTTATATTTCAATGTTTGGCGACTGTGGATTCAATTAGGGGTTTTGCAAATTCTATGCCCTTTTAGTACGACATTCACAGAACATTTTTCATGAGAAATAAGCTTCTTACGGCACCTAAATCAAAATGAATGTCAGACAAAGATTTTTTCGTTTTACAACCTGAAAATCCGCACTTTCATCTTATAATGGTAATTTAAGAAGCTGTCATTCACTTTTATGTATATTGCGCATTCATAGCACGTTTTTCAGCTTTTGCACTGTGTGAATTGAATCTTCTACCGGTTATCTATCCCGATAGCTAGGGCATTCCCTCATACCCTTATCTACACATTTGTCTCATAGGCCGCATGACATTAATTGAAGTTTGTTGAGGCTAAACAAACAATCATAGGCCGCATGACATTAATTGAAGTTAGTTGAGGCTAAACAATCATGGTGGTTTCATTTTCAATATATTAGAAAAAAGTTTCAGCATAAATTTTCTTTCTGGATTCCCTTTCAAACAAATGAATTCAGCTTCTCGTTGTTGAAGCTTATTGGCGTTTAAGGACGCAATTTTCTCGCTGCAGGTAACTGAAGAGATCTGCTCGGTTGACCTTGACTTTGAATGGCAGTTGAATTCACTCGTCGTATTATTTTCCATATTTTGTTTTCAAGCAACGTTGAATTTGCTGACAAACATTTTTCCTTCGGCGAATCCACAATTGCGTGCCTGAATTATTAATGAGATATTACAATTCATTTGTTTTTAGATGAAATGAGGTCTCTTCTAGGGTTTATTTCTCATTCGTTGCCATGCCAGCCTCTGACCATGCTCCTAAAAGTATGCCAATGCAAATTCTGTTAAAATGCGCTGATTGTGAGTTGGCTTGCTGACAAAGACTTCCTGAATGCTGACGGTCGTAGTACCCGAATCGTAGTGGTTTCTCTGGGGAATCAATTGCTTGCTCTGCGGAGGAGCTTCATTCTGCCAAGCAGTTGACAACAGAAGGAGTGGCCTAACTGTGGCTGCCTTTGAGGGGCTGAAGTCGGAGGATCACGAAGATGGTAGTGCCTACTGATCTGGGAGATCTAGTGGCAGAGAAGAAGTTTTGCCTCAATGGACAAGAGCTGAAGGAAGGAACGAAGTCCATTCTTAGTGAGAGCTACAATGTAAAACCTGCAACTTTGAGACCCAATGAAGCTGGAAAGCCAAAAATCAGAGAAACTTTTGAGGAGACCCCTCTCATTGTTGCTGTAATAACTTACATTGGATATGGAGTTTTGGTTGTTTTTGGCTATTTGAGGGATTTTCTTCGGTACCATGGCTTAGAAAAGACAAAGAGTGCTAAAGAAAAAGGCAACAAGGTAAAGCATTGTCGATCAGTAGAAGCCACTCCTATCAACTCGCCTCCTATTAAACGTCAATGAAACACACCCACTTGTCAGTTTAATGATTCCTAGTCATTCTTTTCTGCTAAGCACGTGCTAATGAAAATATGCAGGCTCTTTGGCTTCGACAAAAGCACTGTGCTATACTTTTGATACAAGCCTCAAATTGTTACATAAGTTAAGCCGTGATTTCAACCGAGGACTAAAAGTCTGGGATCAAATTCAAGGCGTGAAGCTTTCCTTAATCAACTATCAATGAAAAACACCGTCGGTAACTTACAACTTTTTTATTTTGAGCCTCTGATCTTGAAATTATAAGAAGACACTTCAATGAGAAATAAATGTCTGGATATCGAAGACGCAGTTAAACAATGCTTGAACTTTCTTGTACCAAGCAACTTGCTTTGTTTCGATCCGATTTTGCTAAAATGTAAGTCTTAAGCACAAACATTTTGGTGTAATGGTTTTGGCCTTTTGACTTTGAATAAGTCAGTCCCAGAATAATTTTAAGTTTTATATTAATTGATATACAAGTAAACTAAGTGGACTTTCTAAAGACGATGTTTATGAAGAGGCCCTTTTCCATTAGATCAAATTTCATTAGATAATCTTAAATCAAAGTCATTGAAAGAGCTGTTTTTAATAAGTTAGCTGGTGTAATTCATGGCATGTCGATCTGATCTTGCATCCTGAAGGGATCTACAGTCGCTGAGTTTCAAACAAAGTATGTATCATCTTTCCTGAAATTGGTTCCAAAAGTTGGAAATATGCCCAAAGGAAGCTAAAAGAAAAACACTTGTGCCACGTTTTATAAAAAAGGTCAATTTGGAATATAGACTGTACAATGTTGTATAAGTTAATTTGTACTATGTAAATGAGGCAAAGCAGCTGCATCCAAATTTGATGCAAGACAAGATAGAGCAACCATTTGTTCAAGGCTGGAGGCACCCAACCTAAATTATAGAGTCACTCTTGAACTTTTAATTTTAATAGTCTCAATAACCGATGACAGTTGCAGTAGCTGGATATATTTTTGCTTATTTTTTCAACTTATGGAAGCAGATGCATCACTTGCCCTAGTGATTGGAAAGTACCTGTGCTGAAATTAAGAACAGGGAGTTTTATAAGGCTAGCACTGAATGGATCTTAAAATAATGTTTTTCTGGCCTTTCCAAGTTTTTCTGAATGTTTAGATTACAAGACAAATATTTGAACATGTGCAATTTAAAAAAAAATTTGAAGGTGTGTGTTAAATCATACATATTTAGCATTTCTGGCATGCAATGGTGTGCCATTGAAATTATTTTGGAAGTGGGAAACTAATAGGGATGGATTTGTCATCTTCTAAGGATTTTTATTATGTTTCCTATTTTTACTTGAAGGTCTCGATAATATCTTCTTTGCTCCACTTTAGGAAAGTGCTTAGTTCCTTTATTGCTCCTTTATTATGCCAGTTTTTCTAAAAACCCCCATAGACAAGAATCACAACTCACAACCATTGTATAGGGTCAGCTATGCATATTTTCCTAACCTCATCAAAAAATTGATGTTTGCTTGATTTTCCATGATTTTAATAATTGATGCAACAGTTATCCTTGGTCTCGCAATTCCACCTATTTTAATCTTGATGTCTTGAAGAGAGTAAAACATGCTTCTTCCTTGTCGTTTTCCTTTATGTTTTCATCAGCCTTTTAATCATGACAGATGGCATCTGATGTCAGAAAAGACTAACTATGTAGCTTTGTCTGTGAAGGCTGTGTGATATGAATTAACCAAAGACTAACTAAAATCATATTTGCTATGTACTCTTCAAAAGACCATTCATAATAAGTTTTTGTGATTTGGTGCGGATAGATCTTGATATGCTACCTAAATATGCTAATAACTGCATGTTCTCGTTTCTTTATGTAATCATTGTTCTTACTTAGAGTTTATTTCATATTTAATACAACACTTAATTTACCTGTTAAGCTTCAAGGGAATTTATTTTCAGGGTTTTGTTCCACTTTACTCAGACTTTGAAAGTTTTTACACTCGAAACTTGTATATGAGAATAAGAGATTGTTGGAACAGACCAATTGCAAGTGTTCCAGGAGCAGAGATTGATTTACTAGACAGAACGAGTGATGATTACAACTGGACATTCAGGTAGCATGCAATTTCAGTTTAGATTGTCAACCTTTTGCTGCTGTCACTAACTTGGCTTCTTTTTCAATTCTCACAAAAAGCGCCTTTTTGTAAAGTATTGTTTTGTATAAGAAGTTGATTTTTGATGACATTGTCAAAGTTTTGCCTCAAGTGATGGACAAAGCAATTTTTAATATTGTGTTCTGTCAGCAATTCTAGGAAATAGCTCCAAGTACTGCATCTGAATTCAAAGTTTTTGGGTGTTCATGATGGGCATTGGGCTGGTCTTTAAAAATAATGTGTTCTGTGGTGCTAATGTCTAAAATGTTTTTATTTCCCCCTTGTAAAGTCACCCTTTTCCCTCGGGTAATTTGAATTTTAATAATTGTAATTCATGCGAACTTTAATAACATCAAGTATCCAGCTATACCCTATCTTCCAATAAACAATTTCTTCTTATTTTTAGGTACACTGGGACACAGACAAGAGCCATCAATGTAGGGTCATATAATTATTTAGGATTTGCAGAGTCTTCAGGAGTGTGTGTGGATAATGCTGAGAATGCAATACACAAAAATGGTGTAGCATTATGTAGCCCAAGACATGAATACGGTAGGTACATCTCACCCCCTTTCTTGCTACCTTTGAATCAATCACTGACTTTTCTGTATATGACCTAGTCTTTTTATACAGAAAGTTTCTTCAGTAGAAGGTTTTTTTTAGCATATTGAGTTAATATTTGTTAAAGATGAACTTCACTTAAAAAACAGCAGAAAGATTGCACCAAAAACATATATTGGGGACAATTTTCAAGTTTTTGTGTATGCTAGATTGTGAGTGTTTTCTGTATGTAAAATGATCTGGTATATGTTTTGGGATTTCCAGGTGTAACACAAATGCATAAAGAGTTAGAAAAGACTGTGGCGAAATTTTTACGAAAGCCAGATGCAATATGTTTTGGCATGGGCTTTGCAACCAACTCAACTTGTATACCAACTATCATTGGACCAGGCTGTGTAATTGTCAGCGATGAGTTGAATCACGCATCTTTGGTCCTTGGTGCACGACTTTCTGGTGCTAAAATACGAGTTTTCAAACACAATGGTAGGCATTCATTGTGGCTTGTTTATGTTTCTTTTATCTTGAGAGATTTTTTAACAGGAAGATTTCTCCTGACGCAGATAAAGGAACGCGGAAAAAGCTAAGCTTCATTTCCGCAAAACACAGACCTTCTCTTTCTATGAAAAAATCATTTAAAACCAGCTATATTGAATTCCTCCCTCCAAACCAGTAGATTTTTTCAAGAGAAATTGAACCTATTAAATGTTTTAATGGATGTTGAAGCCTCTGACTGTTTACAGTTTAGTATCAAAATGCTAGTCATGAAAAAAATTTTTAAGCTTTTATTTGTGATTAAAATGTCATATTTTAGATATGAAGCAGCTTGAGGCAGTGTTGCGTGATCTTATTATCCAAGGCCAACCTCGAACACATAGGCCCTGGAAGAAAATAATCATTATTGTTGAAGGGATATACAGCATGGAAGGGTCAATTGTCAAGCTGCCTGAAGTAGTTGCTTTGAAAAAGAAGTACAAGGTAATTAATTCTCATAGTATTTTTAGGATGATGTCATACCTAACTGTGTTTGAAATTTGTTTGGTCATTTAAATTTTGTCGCAAAAATGATTGGATGGTAATTATAGCACGGTTACTGTGTCAGCAAAAGGTTTACAGTATCAGTTTTGGATATTCACTAATGTTTCTTCGACCGTGTTGCATAGATAATGAGCATTAAACAAATGTATTGTATACTCCAATAGAAAAGCTATCGCTAGTAGGATCAATGGTAATACACCTATGTGTAATACCTCACTTGATCTGCTTAAATTCGTTAAAATCAATGCAAAGCAATCTGATGACGCCATTGATGACGCAAACTGAATCGATCTAGCGATATCACCAAATTTTACGGACTGAATTTGTCTAAAAAGGCCTGTAGCCTAATATTCTTTTTGAAACAGCTGCTTTATAAACAGGCGAATTATTTTAAAGGCATACCTGTATCTGGATGAGGCGCACAGTATTGGGGCTCTTGGATATGAAGGCAGAGGCGTAGCTGATTATTTTGGTGTTGACACGAGAGACATCGATTTGATGATGGGAACATTCACTAAAAGTTTTGGTGCAGCTGGTGGATATATTGCTGCAAACAGGGTGAGTGGAACACTAGTTGTTGCTTGAACTTCTACGAGGCTTTATTCGTGTCTGATGCATTGCTGGTACATTATCAGCTAGATGGCCCATAGTGTTCAAGTATGGTCTATTTGGTAATTTGATGTTAAGCTGTACTTCTCCATCGCAGGATATCATCAATCACATCAGAGCTACGTCACACAGTGCAGCCTATGCATCGACCATAGCTCCGCCAGTCATTGAACAAATTGTCACATCAATGAGGATTATCATGGGCGAAGATGGAACAAACGAAGGTAAGAAGTTCAGCCAGGCAAAATTGCAAAAAATAGTATTCGTTCTTTCTCAGTTTCATTTCAGTTTCACTGTCCATGTGATAGCTTTGTGGTAGTCCTCCGAAGGGCCAAGTAGCGACTAAATCATTAGTATAGTTAGCTCATTGCCTCCTTCATACACAGAAAACCGTCTCCAGAGCAAGTGTCCTTACTGACAACCATTTTGCTTGCTTGTTTTCGGGCTATCGTTCTGCCTTTCAGTCTATGGCTTTTGTCTTCAAAGTTTTTAGAATTTGTACCGCATACCAACTTTACCTTGTTCGGTGATGTAATGTTAAACTGCCAGGTAGCAAAGAAAGAAAATCTAATTTTTGCTGTAAACAGTCGGTTTGTCGAATGACAGCCTTAGTCTAATCCCCAACATTCTTGCTTAATTTCCCGACCCTTCTTTCTCTACATATTTATACCATTTCGCCATGTCATTCTCCATGCACCTTTAAATTTCTACAGCTATCTATTCTACAAAATTTAGTTGAAAAAAGAGAACCCAATTTATTGGACTGATTTACATGAATAAATTCAAAAATAAGCAAGAATATCTATGCCTTGGAAATATGTATATATAATTTTGGCTTTTAAAAGAGGTGTTGCTTTATGCCTGAATTGCATAAAGCACTTCATGGGTAAGGCGTAAGGAACTGTCCATACCACCATCAAGTAAGATGAGAAAGGAGAAGAATATTTTCTCGTTACTCCTGATAAGAATAATTCTCCTACGAAGGGGACTGGCTTGAAGGAAAAGCCCAAGGACTGGCTTGAAGGAAAAGCCCAACCGTTAGATAAGCTGGTTAAAATTGTTCATGAGTAACTGCCTTTCATGACTGTGGATAAGTTTAGTATGGTCATCTGCCTGTATTGCGTAGTCTCTACTACATATATTGCCTCACCACACCAAGCAGCTTTTGCATTGCCAGTTCCCCTTGCTAGGATCACTGGATTTCTCCTTTTAATAGCTCAAATGTCCTTGCTGTTATTTAACGCCCAACTTCTCTATTGATTCCTGATCAGCTGTAGCAATTTTGTTATGGGGGTTTTTACTTTTCCAACCATTATCACACCTTTTCAAATTTTGCTTTGTTTTTTCAGGACAGCGAAGATTGCAAAAGCTGCGAGTCAACTGCAGGTAGTTATGTTGTAATTATGACTAGGCCTGTGCTGGTTTACGATTTGCTTTGATGTTGCAATTTAACTAGATTCAATTTACTTTTCATTAAGGGCACTTGTTAAGTACACATTTGATCAACAGTAAGCTCTAATGGCGAGTTACTTTGCAGTCACTTTAATTGTGTATTATTCTAAATTAGTTTGTTATTTTGGTAGCAGATTGTTTTTGGGTATTGAAAATATCTGAAAATATTTTCGATTAAATAGTCAGTAACATGAAGATATGCAACACCTCTCTTGTATAATAACGTAGCCTAACCCCTTCATTTTTAGATTCCCTTACCTTTTTTTATTGAAATTATTGAAAATCTAGCCTAGGTCCAAATCATCGCTGGATAATTTTCGTTTTCCTATGCCGGCTTCTTGGTGTTACATACTCCAAGCTTATGCAAAATCATCTTCGGTCCTTTCACTCCTGAATGAATTTGTCGACAATTCATTGATGGCGCGTTGGCTATTTAATTGTAGGTATTTTCGCCAGAAGGTTCAGGAGATGGGATTTATCATTTATGGTCATGACGATTCGCCTGTTGTTCCGGTGCTTCTATACATGCCTGCGAAAATTGCGTGAGTAAAGTTATGATGTCTCCAATCACTACAATAGTCTTTTTACCTATACTAGACGATCTTGATGATCAAAATGTATAGAAAGTTGTTTTAGTTTGTTCAAAATTCAGGCAATTTTCACTTTTTTGATGTTAATCTTATTTTTGTCAACTGTTTTTGAAGGGTTTTAATCATGTTGGCGGCCCTATTTTATTAATCGTATTTTTGTCAACTGTTTTCGAAGATTTGTAATCATAATGGCGGTCCTTGTTTGTAGTGCATTCAGCCGAGAAATGCTGAAGAGGAACGTTGCTGTTGTTGTTGTTGGGTTCCCTGCCACACCCATTATCGAATCCCGCGCAAGATTTTGTCTTTCTGCTGGTCACACATCAGAAATGCTTGATAAGGTATGTATAAAAATATTTCTTCACAACTTCAAGTAGCACGTTTGTACGATATGCTATGACGTAGCACAGTCTGCATTCCAAAGCAAAACTATTCTAAGGAGTTTATCTGTGTCTTTTGTACGTGTAATAGTTAACAGTATAAAGGCCAATTTGGACACAAGAACTTTCAAGCATCTTTTCGCTTATCTTCTTTGCTAAGCACCTATTTCCTTACTTTTGATTCAGAACGATCCTCGGTATCTTGAGAATCATAAACAATTTTTTTGTCATTCTTGCTGTTCAATTCTAGCTGATGCTCTGTATCTTCTCTGCGTCTTTATTTTTGACAACAAAGTGGCATGTGAAGAATTTTCGTCAAATATCTGCTGGAATTAAATTGTATTACAGTCTAAATGAATTTTTAGGGTAGTTTTGATTTATTTTGGAATTGTTTCGTTACACTATTTTTCATCCCGGCTAAATCTTGTGTGTTTGTCAGTCATGGGTGCCCACGGTTTTTTACTCAACTGTGACAAATGATCTCCACATTTGCACCACCCAGGTCCTCTCTGCCCTTGACGAGGTTGGTGATGTTCTGCAGCTGAAGTACTCGGCTCTCAATCCTGCGCGGCCACTTTCGCTGGCAAATGGCATCGAAGACGAGAAGAAGAAAGAACGGTGACGGGTGGGGGATAGTGAGCAATGCGCTCAAAGGCTGTCACAAAGCCCCGATGTACCATTTCAATGACACTAAAGCAAATTTTTATTCGCTGTGAAGCCAGTTGTATACTAAGTAAAGCTTTGAGCGCCCTATAACCAACGATATTAGCTCATATCTCCCAAAGGGTATGGTTGCCAGCTGGAGAGACGTTTTGTCGAGACATTAAGCTGAAACCTGTTTGTTACTCACCCCTTTTCTCTTTAATACATTGATTTTAAGAGCTTCCTGCTCACAATCATATTGGGATTGCAATACCCCGGGCCCTGTGCAACAGTTCTTTAATCTTTGGGGTTTTGTACCTTCGATATCGTATGGTATCTTCCTTTTCGTTTTCCATCTGTTTTTCAGGATTATCGAATAACTATTCTAAGCATCGATTTAAGTTAAGAAATCCTCGCCAGATTCGCTGCTGTTTTGTTAGTGATATTGTGCTGAGTGCTACGAAAATATGACAACGGTTATGGTAACAAGAAAAGTAGTTTTGGCTTGTTTTTTATAATTTTTCATCTCAAGTGTTACGATTTTTCATAAGTTTATTACGGCCTTTCGCCAACTGGCCATGTTAAACGCGTCATCATCTGTTCTAGATATTTAAGTAATAAACGGTTCTCTGTGTGCCTTCAAAGAAAATTAACCTTTTCCAGGGTATTTAATTTAGTGTGTTAGCTAACAAGTAAGTATGAGTAGAGTTTATAATCCGTCTTATCAAATAGGTTCTATTTGCAAGTTTTGCATTTCCATTTACTTGATCATTATCTACATACCATACATTCAACTTTTATTTCCGGGAAACACGAATGCGGAATTCCGTTCCCAAAAAGCCTTGCGAGACGATTTTTATAACCAGTCATTGCCTCTTCGGAGTAGCGTTTGTATGTACCTCAAGCATTATTTGCGCGGGGGTTTCCCCATTGGTTTTTCAACTTATACTTATTTTGTATCGTCGTTAGAACAGGAATTTCATTTTGGAAAGGTAATATCGGAAATGTTTCATGAAAGAAAGTCGCTGAAAAATTAGTACCTGTACTGTTTTTTCTACCTTTTATAATATTAGTTTTTAATGTTTTATAACTCCCCCTTTGCAGTGTTTGGATTTAAGAAGAACAAGTTTTCCGCATTAAGACCATGGCACTGTAATTAGTCATGGTCATGTGACGTATATTGATTATTGGTATATTGGTATTGCAAAGCCCAAATACGAAACCAACATTAGGCTCATAAAGTTAAGCAATAGGTGATCCTACACTGAGGGTTTATAACTCATAAGTTTCGGGGGAAGTCTTCTAACCTCGCTTAATTGTTGCCCAGTTTTGGTTTTGCATTTGTCTTCCGTGCCGCTGACTAGCAATGGAAACAGGCTTCCGATGATATTTGCTTTGTAAATCGACAGCTATTGGAATGAATGATTTTCTGTGTGAAATTGACAACAGAGCGTCGCGAGAGGAAAAAACAGGTTAGCAAGTAACGTACCATGCAGGCTCGTGTGTTAGAACAGTGAAGAGAATAATGAAGGTATTGGACAGTGGGTGTTGGAAAGAAGGGGGTTGGGGAGGAGGGTGTTGCAAGTGAATTGGGAGGAGGAGCTGGAGAGAATTTGGAATGGATGACCTGTTGATCAGTCAATTCATCTAATCATCTCATTTATTTACAGAGATGAAACGTAACATATAGGCTAGGTTTTCTGTTAGGTATAATTGGATGGGGCTATTTGTACGTATAGATCATGAGGTGCCTTCTCATTTGCATCAGGTGAAATTTTCCCTCTCCCCCTTGCTATCTGCTGTTTTCGTTGAAGTCTCCATTTTTTCATTCCACTTGCATTTCAATATAAGCAACCAAATTCATCACTTCCAGGAAGCTCTTTCTGTTAGTTAGGAACTTTTCCTGTTTGCAAATTTGTGTCTCCATAATAAAATAAACAAACCAGCAGTCTATAGACATATGAATATTTGCCATCTACAATTGAGTAGGGCTGTTACCCCTCATGTGTTATCATTTTTCAAGCAACTGGCGCCTAAAGAGTACCCCTCTCTATCACATTCAATGTGTGGCATTCGATAGAATTTTCGTTTCTGCTCAATTTCACTAAAGCAGCTGCCTCTAATGGCGAGACGCGGTTCGTAAGAAGTTCGTGATAAATTTTTAATGGTTTTATTTCAGCTAATTGTGCAGGTCACGAAAATACTTAACGAAACTGCAGGAGGTGAACCTTCATAGGAAGTTATTGGTTAGGACACAAGAATGTACCCAGCAATTAAGTCGCATTTTTTCCCAAATTACCTCACTCAAGTATTCTTTGCCTGTATTCTGTGTGCATGTAGGAGGTTAATTCAAAAGATTTGCCCCATCTCTTAAAAGCTGCCACCCCAAGACCCCCGTCATAGCTACTGTAACCTTATACTTAGCACATGACCGCGATGAAATCGACACAACCTGCACACGAGGTGTGTTCGCATGCTGCTGTTGTTATGGTGACTCTAACGGCAGGTCAATAGTGATTGCTAAAAGTGAAGACCAAAGATCATTATTTTCGGAAAAACTAGAGGAGGGCATGACTTCTCACAAAGACGTTCGCAGCAGTTTCGTTTCGTAATAATGATCGTGCCTTCAAGACCTTCACGTGAAATAATTTTGTTCTATAAAGAGCTGAACAACGCACTCAGGTGACCGAATATTCATATTAAAGGCCGTTAAGCCAGTAATTTGTTTTTCCTACTAACTATAAAAAATCTTTTAAGAATCCCCGCTTGGCGAATTAATAAATACGCAAAGTGAAATCTAACTGCGAAATCTTGCCATTGATATATGTTATTCTTCACTACAATATGAGATCAACTGGGGATTGTCGCCACAACTATGCTTATTGTGTTGAATTGATTTGTATTACAAAGGAGAACATGGAATGGTCTGCCAACCAAATCACTTATTCTGTTCCCTCGAATAACTTGTTGTGAGGGGAAACCGCAGTGGCGAGCAAGGAAATCTGCCATGTCAACTTGTTTTTTATCGTAATCTGTCGAATACTTGTTTACTGTCAAGCTTCAAAACATGAGAAAAAAGGCAGAAAAATCTTCAGCCTGCTCGAGTAGGGAGGCCGCTTCGTGCGAGACAGCTCCGCAGACAGACACAAAACGCCGAAAAACTCGAGCAATGGCCGTGCTGGGCGAGTATATGAGATATTTTGGCGGAGTAAACAGTTTGTACAGGAATATAGTACAGAGACAAGGAGAGGTTTTGACTAAACACGGCAGAAACGGATGGAGGACGCTCTCGCAGAATGATCAAGATCGAGCATTCGATAATCATATTGTCAACAAATTTGTAGCACATGAGAACTGGAGTGCAGAAGATGTAAATGGAACGAATTCTAACGAAAGTAGTTCATGTGGGTCGAAGCCACGAGTAAGGCGAGACAGCCTGCATTCATTAACGGTGAGGCGTCTTAATTATTATGAACGTCATATTTCCATAAATCGTTTATTGCGAGAAATAGGCCATTTTTGCAAGACCGCATATTGAAGTTTCGTATTTGCTTACAAGGATTAAAGTTGGCTAAGAATAACTTGTCGGGAAACGACCGAAAATGTCATCCGATTTATTCGTTTGAATGCGAAGGCTTACTAGATTTAAAAAAGGCGGTGAAGCTTTTCACAAAACATTTCATGGCTCTTGGATAAGAAGCGAAAGGCTACAGTTTCATTTATTGCAATTGTTTTGAAAAGCTGTACCCAGGATAACCTGGGATAAAGTGATATTTACACTTAAAGCAGTCGTCATTCTCTGGGCGGAGGCGCGAAAAGTTCAGGGCATTTAGGCACGTGCATGATTTTGCGGAACAACCTTTATAATTTAAATGATTTTTCATAGTAATAGGTCTGAAAAGAAAATGCAAAGCCAATTTTCTTCCCTAAATTGTTTTGAAAGGAGCACTTTATCCGCCCGAAACAAAAGAAATAACGTTGGATAGAAAGCACGCTCGTTTTTGCTTCCAGCTGCAGGTTGTTTTATCAAAAGATTCCTTTACATCAAGAAAATATGTAATAGGATACTTCTTTGACCTATCCCCAGCCCCCAGGAAGTAAATAAGCTTTTATAAGCAAGCATCACGGGTGCGTCATAGTTAACGGTTTCCCTAGAGAGTAAAATGCTGACGCAATTTGCACCCGGTCTGATGTGTGTTTTAAGCCTCTTTTGCAAGGGTCCGGATGCTCTGAAATAACTTGAATTGCTACTTAGGCCATGTCAGCGTCACAGTTTCCCTTCTCCTCCACACTCGTCCGTGCACGAATCGAAGCTACCGATTCCAGAAGACGATTACGTTTTTCTTGGCTGAAGCACTGCATTTTGAGTATTAATTTCGCATACGATGTAATTATAATGATTCTTTATCTGAAAAAGTTCTCCCGGCGAAACAGAAAAAACAAACCTCCCTTAACTGAAACTTTAGAGATGAATGTACAGCCCACATTAACGAAAATCCGAAGAAGGTAAACAACATCCAATGTTTAAGTATAGTTATTTGCCTTGAAAATTTCCCTGGTAACATTGGTACAATAGCTTTGAGAAGAAATCCACCCACCTTTCAGTTTGTATTGCTGTTATCGTACACAGAAAGACCCTTCTTTTATTAGACCAAACTATTATTCAGCCTATGCCCCATACAATTCTTTAATAATTATTAGCAATACGGTAATAGTCTTTCTTCTAACAACACACACAGCACTGATGCTAGCCCTAGGGAGGCTGTTTGTTATTCTATGATTACTCCGTGAATCATCATCATACATAAATAGACCATAATGTCCATTCCTTCCCTTCCTGTAGCAGATCATGACCTTTCGTTTTGGCTGTTCCACTTCTTGTCACGTAAAAGTAGCTAGGTAACATTTTCGAAACGATTCGGTGCAGACGATAAGGCAGATTCAACGGACACAGAGCTACTTTCTAATTCTTTGTAATGTATTCCGAGAAGAAGTGGATATAGATAGTAAAATGGCGCTTGCATGATTACTATGTATTACCGCTGGACAGTGGCTTATTTGTCAAGAGAAGCGAAACAGACTGAAGATAATAGATTTGTTAAATGAATAGAGATTTATGTTACATTCTTGTCCTTTGTTTGCCAGAACAACTTTCAAAATCAGCGTAAATCGCCTTTCTATTTGGCGTACAAGCCAAAACGTGTTCCTAGATGCGGAAGAGAGTAGGAAAATTTGGCCCCTTGAAACTTTCAGGAACTGCACTAAAAACAAATTTCAAAGTATTTAAGGAAGATAATGCCCTGCATTCGAGGCTAACCAATCATGACTCGAGTATACCATTGATTTAATCAATCATTTAGTCATTTAGGATAATAGCTTCAAATAGGACGCAATAAAGAATGGCCTAATCATAACTCTGGTTTCAGCGAGCCATTGGTGCACAAAGGACCAACGAGCCCAGACACCGATGTGCTCAACGAAACATTTGTCATGCAACATTTTCCCCATCTTTCTGGTGATATTTTAGCAAAGTTTATGTCCGTAAAGAAACCACCATTTTATCTGAGTCATTTCTGCGATTAATTGAACTTCGGCTTTATAATGTCATAATGCTGTATTATGTTCTTTAATGTAATGCATGGAGCTATAAACGACAAACGTTCAGTGTCCAGTAATCAGTAGCTAAGACTGAACATTTGCATTCAGTGCATTCTTGTATCTTCCCTTTTCCAGGAATTCGAGTGCATAGATGGTTTCAGCGGGCCATTCTCATGGAGATCAAAGGTAATTTTACTGACGATGACCTTGTATCACTTTGCGTCTTTGAGTCTTTCTCACAGACAGTCGTTCAATTACTCGTTGTTCGGAGTTGCTTGTCAACATTGTTAACCGCCGAGGGTTTGTTCGCGCCTAAGGACTTGACTAGGGCTTTAGCTTCTTTCATCTGTCGTGTATCGGTTCCATTGCTTCAATTCGACTCCCTTTATGCATTCAGTCTTGCTAGGCCTCGTTTTGAGTTTTTGCCACACAGAATCAATTAAGCACGTGTACAGAAAAGACTTTTGAAGTTGACAAGCTACTGCAGTGAAGCTTTTTAATATAGAAAATTAGAAATTCGAAAATTTGAAAATAGGCTTAAGGCTAGTCCCAAATGGGCAAAAGTGCCTAACATTGAATGTTGAACGTTGATTGGTCAATTATAACCAATCACGCGTTCTTCTTATCACCCTCTAGTGTTTTCGATCCGCAAATGGCTGTTTATTGTGTCAGCTTTTGGTTAAATACCGACGTTTTCATTCTCCGAAGTGTCGGACGAAAAAGTACTTCAAGTATGCGAAAACTGGTTCCGCCATTTCTAGCTATTGTGAAGTTTTGTACCGCAAACGCAAAGCACTTGTTCTAATATTGAATAATAATGATAACGGGTAAATAATATCTAATGAAATGAAAAATATGATAAATGATATCTTGAAATGCAAAATGCTACATTTTCGATACATGAGATGACAAAGGATTTTGAAAACAGTAATTTCATTTATAGAAGAGTGGTTATGTTGAAACGTTTGCAGAAGAGGGTAACCAGAGATGATTTTTACTTTTGATTGATCAATATGTTCAAAGGCACTGATATTGAGCAAATTGTACTTTTTTAAACATCCAGGATACATTCATTAACAATTTTTGTTTGGTTGAAGATGATTAGCAACGTGGTTTTCATTATTATAGGCTGCGTTTTTAAGAATAATCTCCTGTTGCAAAATGCACACTTTTTATAAGAATACCTAATTATTCCGAGCCTCAATGTAAATTTGCCTTAAGATCATAGATTAAAACAAACATGTATTGTTTCATCATATATGTAATGTATATAGCGTCAAGGTGATAGTTGTTTTGCTTTGGGAGAAAACTCAGATTGACGAGAAATTTTGGTCTTGATGAAGGTTGAGCCTAGAACTATTCTTGAATTATTCTTAAATTTTAGAAACTTTAAAACTCAATATTCTTATAGACTGTATCCTTAGTGTACTACCTTACCACTAATACATTTCATTCTTGAAGTTTTATTTAAAAAAAACTAGTGTCTAAAATTATTTCTTTTTAAACTCGTCTGTAGCAAACTATTATTTTGTGTATGTTAGGAATTGCTTTTTCATGCTGGGTGTTGATGCATACTTTTTTCCATTGAATTTAATTTCATATTCATCGTTTAGGAGAAAAATGTAAATGCCACATTTTTACGTTGCATCCCACAGTGGTTGGCTGACCAAACAAGACAACTCATTGTCAGAACAGTTACACGTCTACATAGCCTCAGTTTCCTGAACAAAATGCAAATGAAAATTAAAAACAGCCTGCTTTCTCTCAGAATATTTTGCGCATCTTAGTTGTGGCTTTAACAATCATATATTCTGTCCGAAAATGTTTTAATTCCGTTAAGTTGCATTTTGATGCAACGCTTTCTTTGGTATCCAGGGGCAACTGAAATCACATCTGGGCAATGCGAATTCTGAAGATCGCTGGCTCTCCGCATCCCCAACACCCGTTTCTGTCACCATGCAATTAATCCGTAGGGTCCACGGACAAAAGGATAGGAAATCGTGGGAAATCCTGTGTGCCAACTTGCGAATACCTTTTGACTTTTTTATTAGTAATTTCCTTTTTGCGGTTTTAGGTCATTGTTTTTTACAACAGACTTTCTTCATTCATGGGAATTATCCAATATTATATATGGGATATTGAAAATGATTTGTTGACTACAACGACGGGGATACGAAGTCTTTGAGAAACATGTCGTTTACCCCCTTGAGTATGCTTGAAATTCAGGATCTCCCTCAATAGAAAGAAACTATTGCAGGGGGGTCAGAACATTTGAAAACTTAATGAGCTGCCGTTGCATTCTTGAGAGTTTTTCGGTCACAAATTTTGCACTCAAGGTGCTGTACTGAGTTTGTTTATGTTGCTGTTTGATTGATTGAAGATGTTTTTTCTTACCAAGTCGCTTCAGGACCTCAAAATTCCAGCAACACCAGACATGAACGAGCGAAGACACGAGGGAGAAATCAACGGCAGAACTAGCAAGGAACTCAGGGACTTGATACAACTGAATGGCTCTGAAGGATCAGAGGCCTCGGAGTCTGAAGAAGAGGTGATCCCATATGTGACACTGGAACAACTGAAAATGGAACTACGGAGAAACTACGAAGAACAGCAAGCAGCGAGGCTAAAAATGCGTCAAATGGAGGCTGAAAAGAACTCAGGGCCTCCAAAAATACCCGAGAAAATCACCAAGACAGCCGTGCTAGAGAGGGTAGGCTCCTTGGGGAACAGCTCATCTGCCAAGAAGCCTGAACTGAAAAGGATGACCATTTCGGCTGCCGATCTGAAGTCAGCAAGTGTCTTGAAGCCAGTAAACAGAGACAAGTTGAGGCCACAACTAGACAAGGCCATGGAGAATGGTAGGCCCTTTATTTGGATTGCTTTACACTCTACCTAAGTCTTGTTTCAGCAAGAGCAGTAGGCATCCTATAAACTTAAAGGCGATGTAGGAGAGTCTTAATCGTTCCTCTCCAGTCCATATTTACTGTTTTCAATAAATGATCTATTATAGCAATAATGTAATCTAACTTAACTATGGGCGAAAACTTTGTGAAATCCGAGTGTTCAGACTTAAAAAAATAAGAACTTCGGATATAAGCCGAGTTCAAAGCTCAAAACGCAATGGATTTTTGCAGTATAAGTCATTTGAAGCTGTTGCGATTAACGTCCATACTTCTAAGATCGTTTCAAAAAATGTTGATATAAGCCAATTGCAATCTGCATTTCAGAAGCAAATATGAAAAAACTTGAAAAAGCGTTAAATCACCCTTTGGGGTTTGAGTAGAAGAAGGACCATTGTGATAACCCCACGGTTTTTGCTTGCGAACACGATTTAGTTGTTTTGAAGCATCATTTCGACGGAAGAAAGTTAAAGGATAAAGAAATTCACAGCCGTTCAGAAAAGTTTTGAAATTCACTTTGACCTGTCAACATTTGTTTTTTTAGCTATAGGGAGTAGTCATCTGTCATAAAGAACAAATCTATTTCTATGTAAATGAAATATAAATTCTTCATGCATTCTTTTGTTTGGTGTCATTTGAAGAATGAGCAATCCATCGCATCCCAACGGGACCCTAACAATATTAAACTTAATCTAAAACACAAGCTACCATTGCAACAATGCTAAAAATGTGGAAAACTTATGAAAATCTTATTTAGGTGAGAATGGTGTTTCTCCAACACGGTCTGTGCCGGAAACGAAGCCGCGACCGAAGTCTCACCATCGGAATGAGCCGATGCCTCAAAAGCAAAGACCCCCGCCCCAGGACTTTGACGAGATTCTTCTGGCTGCGGAGGAATCTCACCGCAAGCGAACCCAAAGTAGCGGCAGTAAGATCGGCGTGTCGCCGCGTCACGATTCCATGGCGTCGACTGGGATGTCATCTCGATCAGGCTCCATCTCTATCAACAGTGGATCCCCAGATAAAAAGTCCGTCAAGGAGATTTCAGAAGACTGGAATCAATATTTCTCACAAAAGAGCAATGTTCAGGTAACTCTAACGCAAACTTTGCGCAATCCGTACCCCTTAACATTTCAACGTCCATTTTCGACCTGAGAAAAGTGGCTGAAATGCCAAATACCCCAACAACAGCATTCCAAGTAAGCTAGATAATCCAATTCGTTGGATAATGTGACAGAATTCTTCAAGGAATAGGAAAATAGATTTTCCTATCACACTTTTTCTTTCCTTTTACTATGGAACATATTTATAGGTGAAGTCGATCAAAAATTTCGAGTTTGAATTAACGAAATCCTTAAATCTCTTTCGAATCTCTAAAATTTCACAACTTTTTATATTCCAAGATGTGTTTTTCTTTGATGCTTGACAAATATGCTGATGAAAAGGCCGTTAGAAATGGAACGCTTACTAAGCTAAAAAGCATTGGAGTAAAATCCATCTATACAAAGGAGCAGTATCTTAATAACCTTGTTCAATATGTAATTTGAAAATGGTTTTTATGAAAATCAAACATGTTTAACCATATTGAGCCTTTCTAAGGCCTTTTTTAAACAAATCGATGCTAGACGGGGGTCCAAACCATGTCAAATCGATGCTTGACGGGGGTCTAAACCAGACTAAATTTCACGATCGCAATCAAGTTATTGCTTTTGCTCTTATTTACATTGTACTCAGGATGACTTTGGCGAGTTAATTTTCAATGGAATTTATAGTCTGAGCTTTAAGGCTATATGCAAAGGCATAAAGTATAAATTGATTTTAAAAACTTAGTGGCATGCCAACCAATAAAATGATCAATTCGGCTAATACGTCACAATAGGGCCTCTCCATTTTATTAGGCCTAGAAAAATTCTGAGACAGTTGATCAAACAAATGAAGAAATAACCAAGGAGCCTGTATTTCTACAGTAGCTTCGGGAAAATCTTGCTCTCGAAAGTGAACTTTTTCTTAACCATGCTCTTTTGGCGACAGTCGTAGTAAATTTGGTAATCCTAATAATCGAAAAAGTTGTGCCTTTTTAGTATGAGATGCGTATGTTTGATGACCTATTTCTCTTTTAGAGCCCAACAAATACTGGAGACGCTGATCTAATGGACCTATTCAAGGACTGGTAGCTTGAAATTTCTTATCAAATTGTTTTACGTGGTGAGAAGATTAATTTTCTTTTACATCCCAATTTCGATAGCCAGAATGCGTTAGAAAGTTTCGTTTTACCGCATCTAGATGGATTCGCATCTCATTTATGTTTTGAATGTTTTTAATGCATCAAATGCACTGTCTCTTTGTTTCTCAGTTGTAAATGTATAATTTGTAGTTCAGTACAGCAATAATGTCATCCGATTTCCTTAGCACCTCGTATTCATGGAGGTTGATTTACTTGCATGAATTTAGAATGAGTAATTGGACAATAATTTAAAGGCGACGGTTCTTTTGTTAAATGACCTTTGGTTGAGTGTGCCCTTTTCAAACACTGTTTCTTTTATAAGATATCTAGGTAGAATAGTAAACGCCCTGCAGATATAGGCGATTTAGTACCAACAAAGGACCAACAAGTTTGCAAGCTTTTCAGTTTCAAACTTAGTTTAGGTCTGTCATTCATTTCTACCACTGAACTTCATCCAAAACCCAATCAACAATTGGTAGGATGGTCCGACATTGATCCGTTACTTTATGACTGCATAAGTAAGATGTTGCCAGAACTATGTGTCTTAGTACGTAGGCCATGAATGGAGTCAAAGTAGTAAGTAGGCCATGAATGGAGTCACGATACATCGAGCATGTCTCGGAGAACCCGAAAAGGCTAAAAATCTAAATCTTTAACAAATCTGAAACTTTTGTGTTTAGATTATTATACTGATGATTCTGCTGATGTAGATGTGAGGAAATTTACTTTTTTGTAGAATAACACCAGCACATTGAGTATTTATTTTCTTTTTGCATGAGTTTCAATTTAAGCTTAGGTTTGGTATGGAATTGTAATTACGACGTAACATAGCTATTTTTTTGCTATTTTGTTTCTTTCTGTGAAAGAAATACCGTAGCCGTTAAGTGGCAGGACTTTGCAGACACTGAGATTTTCATTTGAGCCAGATTTTCATTTGAGCCAGATTTTCATTTGAGCCAGATTTTCATTTGAGCCAGATTTTCATTTGAGCCAGATTTTCATTTGAGCCATATTTTTCATTTGAGCCAGATGGCAGTGAATTAATTGGTAGGATAGCAACATTTGTAATATCGTGATTACGTTTTCAGTTCTTAGTCGATGGTTTTCCGTGTATTTCAGTTAAGATATGTAACGCATGTTTCAGGTAACTCAGAAGAGTTTCGAAATTATTTATGGCTGAGAAATGTCATTTCTGCCAGCCATAACCTAAACGTTTCATATTTAGCCTGCTACCTTCCCTATTTACGATGCGGTTTACTTAAGAATTAAGGCCTTTCCTTCTGAAATTTTTTAGCCCTTACCTACCCTAATTTCGAGGAATAATTTCGTAAATTCGTAAAATTTTGTAACAAAATTTTGCACATAGGGTTATGCTTTTTTACAAATATAGCTTAATTGAAATCGGTTTTATTAAAAATTGCCAAAAAGTGCATGCCATCTACGTATAGTTGCCAAAAAATTGTCAAAAAGTGCATGCCATTTTACGTATAGTTGCTTAAACATACCATTCACCTTATTTCATAAAAAAATTAACAAGTCCATGTTGATTTTGAAAATTCCTGACCTTTTAATAACTTCTTGATGACGTCTGTTGTGACCGCTTTGGACTACAACCGAGGCAAAATTTTTTGCCACTGTCGTTTATTCTATTTTATTAGAATTGCACAGAGGCTCAAAATTTTGACTTCATCAGCTTCGTCGTGCTCAGTCAGTTTCTGAGCAATCGTTAATAGTAGAGATTTGTAGCATAATGTTTTGTAAATTAATTGATTATGTACATATTAAGTAATCCACGTATTTGTTGTCACTGTCTGTCATCAAATATATGCTTTCATCAGAATTCCAGAAAGTACACTGCGTGGCTCTTTCTGTTCTGTATCAAATCTGTAGCAAACACAATCAGCCACTGAAACGTTATAGAACACGGGTAAAGCTAGCTAGCACCTCTCTAAAGACCTCTCCACTTGTATCAAGCAACAGGTCTATGAACGGAATGGCAACTGACACTTAAAGATAGAGAGGGCAGGGCACATAAGCCAGTGAATTTAACTGTTAGCAACAGACCCTTGTTGCTTAACTATACGGAGAATCGTCTATTCATGAATATGCCCGACATGTCATAGTCTAATCACTTCACACACAACTACTTTGAATGCTCTGCCCACTTTGATTTCTGAAAATCAAGACATTTTGCATTTTACATGATTTGAATGCAGCAGCGATTTTGTAGTCCCTTGACAATTTCATACCACAGGTGCAGCACTTCAGCTTTCAAATGGTAATTGTTAGCTAATACCAAATAGAAGAAACATAACAATACACAAGCATTTACGTGAAAATGCTAATATGACTGAATGTAAGGTAGCGAAGGCAACAAGCGATGATTGCAAAGAAGCAAGAAAGCAAAACGTGCTGGTAAACAAATTACTAAAAATTTCATGAGAAACACGGAAAGGATTGCAAGATGAGTCAATAAGGAAGAGAATTTGATCTCTCCATTTGAGCAAGAGAGAAGCCACAGAGCTTATGCCACTAGTAGGAACTTGAAATATATCATTCTCAACTATGGAGCCTCGACTCTCTCAGTGAAAGAAGTCCAGCTCAAAAAATTGCCACTGGCCTAAGAAAAGAGCAAAACACAGCTTATAACTTGAGAACTGTGCATTACCACAATGAATGGAATGACAAGGTAAGACAAAAATTATTTTATGTATTCCAATAGTGTGATGACATTTACAACGAATAATATCCATGAGCATCAAGTATCCACAATTTCTATCGCGATTGTAATCATCACTTCATTTTCATCCACACACCAACAAACAATTTTCTGGAATCAAAAGTATTGACTAGGCAGTACTGTTGATCAAGTTAGAGATCAAGTCGATAGCTAGAACATATGGAATTGTAACTTAACGAGTTGATGGGAAGGAATGGTAGCAAGTCAGTGTTTGTGCTCTGATAATATAAGGTGATCTTGATGAAAAATGTTTGCCCTGATACATATTGCAATAAGCATTCACCGTGCCTGAAATAAAATATGGAGGATGAGTTGCCAGAACACCAGCTCTGAGTATCAGGAGGCAGAGGAAGAACTAGACCCTTCTAAGGCCAGCAAAGGTTGCAACATAAAGTTCATGGTTCTCTTTCTCTCTGAAGTTCTCGTGGAACATCCCTCGAGGGGTTTGCATTGCTATGTTCTACAGTACTGACACAACAGAGCTGAATTTCATCATCAGTCTGAATTTCATAACTGGTTTGGTGAGTAGTGTCGGGATGTTCACTAGGGGCAAATCCTTTGTTGTTCAAACCTCAAGAGATATTACAGATATGAAAGCTTCACGGAAAGTCCAATTGTGAATCAGGGAATTAGAAGGTGAGGTCGCCAAGTAGTTTGCTCTGTAATCATGGATTTAATAATTACCGAACTGGAAGTTTTCCGTGAAGGTAAAAACCAAAATATAGAAAATTGAGTTTGATTTCCAAGAATTAAAAACAGCTGGCATAGTTATAAGGCATTTCATGGGCTTGCTCTTCTCATACAAAGTCGATGTTTCAGGAATTTTCTGATCCTTTAATCGGACCATACGTAATACCAGAACTGAACTTAGGATTCCACCTGCAAAGGCTCATATTGACAAAAGAGCTTTGTCTGTGAGCTGCTGTTTGGGGCCAGTGAAGCTATGAAATCAAAGTTAATCCTCAACTAGCTACTTAACTTAATTTAAGAACATCGTAAGTGTAGAGTCCAAGCACCAAAAGTAACGATTTGAAATAGTGTCCTTAAGCTGACTTTATTAATTTTTGGACGCATCAATTAAGACCAATCAATTTTATGTTGAAAATATTTGCTGCATTATTTCAAAAGAAATGTAAAAGAGTAGAAGCCACAGAGTGCCTTATGGTTTGTATGTCAGTTAATTTATTTGCTGGCCAATGCAATCTTATCTGGTTTCCATTTATTAAAGAGAGGCTACATTAAACATACTGGATAAGTGAGAGTTTATGAGAGAATCGTAGTAAAATTGTTCCCTTAGTAGAATTTTAGGGGGCGTGGAAATGACACCATGTTCATAAACGTATTCTGCACTAGAATAGCTTATTGGGTAAAGGAGAACAGTGAAGAGTAAAATGGTGACAGTACTTGCAGGAGAATCATAGCAGGGTGCTCCTCAAGGGTCAATTCTGTTGGCATTCATGTTTACAAAATACTTTTCCAGTTGAACAGAAGTAACTCAAGAAGCCTTCATTAGTATAGGTTTCAGCTTTGACTTCTACAGTCTCGTGTCATCAGAGGTTTGCGTAGATACACGCTGGAGATAATAACGATTGGTTAACTGGCGCTATGCTCGAAGCATTCGAGTCCTTCTATAATGAAAGTGTGGGAGGATATTTATAATCACAACTATGCAGATGACAATATAGTCTGGCTTGCACATGATAGTAAAAGTAATTTAATTAACGACTTGATCCAAATTTGACATTCAATGTTGATAAACACAAGCTTATTATCTTGGAATCAACTCAATCTTAATCAATGGCAAACTCCTATCACTGGTTGTACTACTATCCAAATTGAGGAGTAGGTGCTATTGACCCAGTTAGATATGGAATCCCATTTCAAATTGATATAATAATAATAATAAACAGTTCTTTATACAGGGGTAGCCTTTTCAGCAACGAAAGTGCTGTTATCAATAAGGGCCCTGCTAAAAACATAAAAGGTCTTAGAAAAAAAGAAAAAAACTTAATTAAACTTGAGTTAATTACAATCAAAATCTCTAAAGTTTTTAAAAAATTGTCCACTATCTTTACATTTTTTTCTTACGATGAAAAATGTTCTCTCAACTTGGATTTAAAAATTACAATTGATTCCAGGGAACGTATATCTCTTGGAAGTTCATCGAAGCAGTACGGCCCTTGAAAGTAAAGGGACCTTTTCGCAGTTTCTGTTTTAACTAAAGGCAGTCTAAGTAGCGATTTATTGCTTCTTGTTTCGTGTTTATGGTGATAGAAGTAGCTTCAACATTTTTTTAAGATTAGAAAGAGAAAATTTAGTACTTTGTATCTACATGTAAATGTTAAAGCACATTTAACATATTATGCTAGCTTTATGTACCTTTACGTACCTATTTTTAAATTGGCAAAAATTGGTATTGATATAGCTGTGAAATGTTCAAAATTTAGTAAAGGAAATTGCAATGTTGTGCTTATTATTCGTGCGAATTGTATGCCATGAATATAAAAACATATTTTGGGGAAAAGGGGGTCAGATGTTCTGGCACTTTTGCCGGGCATCGCCTTTGCATCGAGAGGTGGCTCGCAAGCTTTGTATCAATAGCATATTCTCTGTAAACAATATCTAGAAAGTCTTCTATTACAACAAATGCAACACACCCAGTCATTCTTTATATTGGGTGTGTGTGACGGAATTTGAATCTGCTGTGAGTAGTTTTCAAGACGAATCTCAGCAGTTGGGGCCCTCCCACTCTCGCTTGGCCACATTATTTCAATCTACAAGACCCAATTTCTTTGCAGACAAAAAATATCATCTAACACTCGTAGTTATTATAATGCTTGGTCCATCATTTAAAATATTTACTTGGTGCTATGACGTAGTTCGTTAGCTGTGGGTCAAGGCACCCGCATTCTCTAGCCAAAGTGTTCAACTTGAAGAGGGTTATCTTTGCTCCGAGCGTGTTTCAAATAAGACGGTCTAACAGAATAACAAAGCAATAGATTTGGAGATGTGAATAGATTATCGACACTAACAAATATCTTTCAGTTTCTGCTCATTTTCCCAAGAAAAGGAATTGGCTTCGGAGAGTCACTCCATTGTCACTTGTCAGCTCTATCATTACCCAACGAGTGGGAGATGAAATGACAGGTGTCACAAAGGCTCATTATTCATGAGTGTACTGGCGATATATACTATGTGCCTGGAAATCGTTCATTTAATCTTCTATTTCTGAACAATGTCAGATACAGTGAAATATTATCGTAAATTTATAACCTAACCTTATTGCTTGGATGTACAAGGGGGATTGTTCACAAGTTAACACTATCAAACTGTTGGAACATCGCAGACTGTATGATATCTTTCTAGCTTGTAAACAAACCTATAAGATGTGATGATTTATTGGGAAGAATAAACTATTTTTGTGTAGTTTAATTGAAGTTAACCGAAATCAGGTCAAAATGATTAATGAAATGCTGTTAAAGAATTATGGTCGTAGTAAAAAAGATTTAGTTGGACTCCCGAGGTCCTATCTTGTTTCAATATGCCAAAAAGGAAATCCGTATAAAAAGATATTCATTTAAAATTAAAACACTGTGACCAAAATTGATGTCTACGATTCTTATTGGTTATCAGCGTATTATCGCTTCTGAATCTGAAAGCATAACGTACCAAGATAAGTCTACTATTGAAAGACAATTCAGTTCTTAATAGGATTTTTGGGCTCAGTTCCAAACAATATTTTTAGCTGCAGATTAAGATACGTAATGAACTGATTGAAGCATTATGTTGCACATATAGGAATATAAGAAAGGGAAGATAGTATGAAATGCAATCGAAATAATGTGGAGAAACCACGTTTAGAAATAAGAATGCAATTTCGACGCTGTTGGATGAAACTAATATATAGAAATTTGAAACAGGATTTTGATGACAAGAGGCACTGTTTTTGCAGTAATTTTTTTCCACTTTAATTTTAATTACCTTTACTATTGTAGATGGCATTGCTCGAGTTTTAATGACCACCAACAATTGGTAGAGCTAGTTAAAAAAGGTAAACCATCTAACGAAGCATCTCCTTTTAAAGGCACATCCTTCTTCGCAATATATAGCATACCCCAGTAACAGTCAAAAGTACTACCCAGAACGCATTCCCATAAGAACTGCATTTATAATTGCTATTTATGTAAGTTGACTATAAATTAAATTCTGTCTTTGCAGATGAAGAATTTTCTTTTCATGAAATGTTTGCACAAACCTTCATCGTGATTGTCAAACCACTCTTCATAGCTGAAACTACTTTTCTGTATAAAAATTTGTGACTTGGCAAGATAATTTTTGAAACTTCGTTGAATTAGGTAAAATTGTGAGTAGAGCTGGCATTCCTTCAGATGTGAGAAAAATACAGCATACACAACGGTGTACCGATTTATCACAACATACAAAATCACCTTGCCTTGTTCAATTTTATTGTGATGTTACCAAGCTTCCAGTGCCAGCATGTCACAGAATTTGACGGCATATATAAGTACATAATTTTTCATTTCAAGTAAAGTACACTGTACGTCAAGATTGGGGTCTTTAAAATCCAAACCATCTCCAACAAATGTGTAGCTTAAACTGGAACGAAGGCTAGCAACTTCGAAAAGAGAAAAGCAACAACAAAAATGACTCGTAAATTTGAGCGAATCTTCCATACGCTGGACATTGGCTATCTTGTATATGAATGCTTCTTCTACTTCTGGATACTAGAAAGTGTTATAATGTGGTCTGGATCTTTGTTTGGTTCGAAGATCTTCATTCTGTGTCCGGGTTTTCATTTGCTCGGTAGTGTATTCATTTCATGTCCGCGTCTTCATTTGTCCCAAGGCATCTTCATTTGATGCCCGAGCCTTAATAGTCCGAAAGTATCTTCGGGTCAAAACTCCTTTCATTGTCATTTAGTTGCATGATTCATAAACTTCATTCAGCTAGCAGCTGGGCCATGCCTTGTTTTCCTTCCACCGAGGCAATAATTACTAACTCACATTGTAAAATGCATCTCTCTGTTCAATTGAAAATGTTCCGATGCTTAATGTAAAACCTTTAAGAAGATTACAACGATGTAAGAAACCCAAAAATCCTAGAAAATAACCAATAATTGGTTTCAAAGTCATCGCGTTAAGTCAAAGGTATAATGTTCTTGTATTTATTCTTGCAAAGCACAAATGCGATGTTCTTCAAATTTGAATTTAACTCGACATCGAGAGTACTGCGAATATCAAGAGCCGAGTTTCTTGGCGACTGTGGTATTTTGTGGCACGTCTGAATCGTACTTTAGGTAACCTAAGCAATCAATGAAATTATTATATTACGGTCACACCTAGTTTTATAACAAGCACTCTAGTAAGAATTTAACATTCATAATAACCTCCGAACTGCATTCTAGTCAGTGTATACTAACTATTTCAAGCAAACTATGAAAACAGCTCATGCTAGGGGAGACAGATTTGCCGTGGTCATATTGTGAAGAAATGCTCTAAAATTATGACATCAGGTCAAGACGCCTATTTAATTGCACGAGAGGCCAATGACGCTATTTGCATGTTTAAGAGATGATAAGATAAAAAAGACTATACGTTTGCTTAGTATTTTTACTGTTGAAGGTAACATTCTTTGTGACAAATGAAATGGCATGTTGTTACTCAAGCATTTTATCTCGATGACAGAAACCCCGGCAAAAGGATAACATTGGCCTTGATCTTGCAAAAAAGCAATGCCTAAATTAGGTTCGATTCAGCTATAAAACAGCACCATTTACAAATCATAGACAAATCATTTTCTGACGACACTTTTTCGCACCATTACGCATCTGTCGTCTTTTAATCTAAAGGTTCTGGGGCCTATGTTTCTATGCAGGATCCCATTCTGTGTATACAGAAAGTGTTCATCTTTTCACTTGCATTCTCCTAAAAGAAGGGTCTGATTGGTCATTAGGCAGCCAATGATGCGCTTCTCTTATAACCCTTAAGCTAGATTCACACTGGACGCGTCGCGGCGCGGCGCGTCACTGAGCGTCATCGAGCGTCGCGTCATGTACTTTTTCATGCTATTCACACACAAAGCGTCACGAAGCGTCGCGTCATGCGTTTGAGATAGATAAAATGGCTTCCTATCAGCAAGATGTGTATATTGCTCTCGCATTACAAAACCAAGCTATTGCTTTGTTGTTATTAAAAGGAAGAAAGAAACGGCGTTCGGTTTGGGTAAGAAAATTATGGAAGGAGCGTGAACGTCAGGGGCATTATGATAATCTTATTCAAGAAATGAGGCTACAAGACCATTCAATGTACTTCAATTATTTCCGAATGCTTCCTTCAACATTCGATGATTTGCTTGGACTTGTTGGCCCATCTTTGGTCAGAAAGACAACAAACTTACGGAAGCCGTTGCCTCCAGAGTTAAGAATGGCAGTAGCTTTACGATACCTAGCAACTGGAGAATCTCAAGCGTCACTTTCATTCAATTACAGAATTGGGAGGTCTACAGTTTGCCAAATACTTGACGAGGTGCCAGAAAAAATTTGGGAAGCACTGAGCCCTCTTTCTGTGGCGCAACCAAACACTCCGGAAAACTGGAAACGCCTGGCTGATGACTTTTGGAATTTGTGGGGGTTTCCTTTGTGTTTGGGGGCTATAGATGGCAAGCACTGCGTAATTAACTGCCCTCCCAATTCAGGCAGTGCTTTCTTCAACTATAAAGGAACATTCAGCATAGTATTGATGACAGTGGTTGATGCGAGCTACATGTTCACTTTTGTTGATGTTGGTGATTTTGGACGTCAATGTGACTCTAGCGTCTTCAATAATTCACCTTTTGGTGAGGCTTTGAATAGAGGACGTTTGAATATTCCTGTTGATGGTCACTTTCCAAACACTGCTACAGAAGCCAAGTATTGTTTTATAGGAGATGAAGCTTTTCCTCTCAAAAATAATTTACTGCGTCCTTACCCTGGAAGAAACCTTGAAGAAAAATTACGTATCTTCAACTACCGACTCTCTCGAGCTAGGAGAGTGGTTGAGAACGCTTTTGGGATTCTTTCAGCAAGGTGGCGATTCCTAAGATCACCAATACAGGCTCATCCAGAAAAAGCCATTAAAAATGTTTTGGCATCAGTTGCCCTTCACAACTGGCTAAAAAAACACGAAGATACGCAGCAAGTTTACGGTCGTCTGTACTGCCCAGTGGGTTATACTGACTACGAAGATTCACATGGAATTCTTCACAAGGGCACTTGGCGAAATGAAGTGTCAGAATCTGGAGCACTACAGAATATTGGCAAAATGGGAACAAATAACTACACAAAAGCTGCAGAATATTATAGATCTTTACTTGCAGATTATTTTGTTTCCCCTCAAGGTGAACTCCCATGGCAATATGATTATATTCGCAGAACTTCTTACGATCCAGTTTCTTAACAGTATATTATTTTGAATGCTTCTAACATTTCTGATATCATAGTCGAGTTTCTAAAAATTAATCGATATATCTGAAAGAAATTTTGCAACGATCAATGTTATGAGGGCCTTCTTATATTTAAAATGAAACTTTCTTGGATGAGCGACGTAAAATATAAAGAGAGGGGTTGAGGGGTCTACGGCATCTTCCAGATTAGGGACCCTTTGAATTGCGAACCAAAGTATGCTTCTTTAATCTTATCGGAAGGCAGATTGTATTCAAAATAGATGTGAACAACGTGAAGTCATGGCTCAATATTTAAGGATTTGTCAACAATGAGTGATACAAAGGAAATGCCGAATTACTATGGAAGTGCCACACCAAGCAACCGATTACCATGAGTCACGAGTCTATTCTTGAGTGCTCCACCGTACTTCATGAAGAACTTGTTGAATCCTCAACTTTGCCAAACTTTTTTGATAGGCCGACAGTTTTTTTAGTTCTTTCCCTATACTTTGACCATAAAGATCGTCTTCATCTGGCTCCTCTCTTTTGCTTGCTGACGAAATGAACTGATTGGTGTTTTCAATCACCTTCATCAAAAACTGGCTGTTGTCAGGGGTCTTTTCTTGTCTGGGGCGCTTGGGGTTTTTTGGTCGGGTACTTTCTCGTAGAGAATCCAACTGAGCCGCAGGAGATCCAGCTAAAACTCTCTCATTTTTAGGCACAGCACTTTCAAATGAAAGCGGAGTGGCTGGTAACTCTACAAAAGAATCTTCTGTGCAATCTTGGATAACGGTACTATCCGAAATTGAGAATGTTGCCTCGTTACCTTCTCTTGCTTCGCCAATCAAATCATGCAAACACTCTGTATCGATGGTAATTTTTGATGGTTGGTGGCCTTCTGGCTCTTGAAGAACGAAGTTTCCCCTTGTTTCTCTATGTTTCATAAAGGGGGCAAGGAACAGCAACTGCTTGAAGAATGGCCATGCTGGTTCTATTGGTTCCCCGCCAGCACTCCCAGAAGGCTTGTATTCCTTTCTCACTTTCATAAATCTGTCCCGTAAGTTTTTAAATGTTTTACGAGCAAGGTTCATATCTAAGAAAAAAATAGTGTGTCAATGTCGGATATTTTCAGTTTGAAATATTCTTTAGGAACCATCCTATTACATGACTGAAGCAGCACATTTTTTACTATGGCTCAAAATTGAAGATATTTTCAAACGAAATTTTACTTTCATTCGTTTGAGATTGAATATATTGTAAAGATGAGCATTGACTTTCCAAATCAATGAAATTGTTTGAGAAAAAACAGGTTTTCAAGTGATCAAAATTCTGTTGTGTGAAAAATTATTAACAAAATACAAACCTTCACCGAGTTCTTTTGCACTTTCATACCGTTCTTTAAAAATTTCTTGGCACACAGTCTTCCAGGCATTCTCTCGGACAATCTCATCCTTGTACTCTTTTTTGCCAGTATCGTACAGGCAAGGTAGTTTCCGAACAGCTTCGATCAGAAGTTCTTTGTTTATGTTTTTAGCTGCCATCTTTCTCGACTTAACTATTGTTCTGGAGCGTCACCGAGCGGCAAAGTTGAATTTATTTAACTTTGACGCATCGTGACGCTAGGCTGGAAAAACGCGATGCGTGCGCATAGCGTCAAATTAATCCAACCATATTTGGTCAGCGTCATGACGCGCCGCGCCGTGACGCGTCCAGTGTGAATTCAGCTTTAGGTGTTTTTAATCCGCAACTGGCTATTTTATTTTTTTTCTGGAAACTTCATACGTTTACACGTTGTCACATCGAAATTGCTTCCACTGCTTCTCTCAATTGTAAACTTTCATCATTGAAGCCCAGAGGTGATCCACAAGAACTTAAATTTCAACTGCTTCTACCTTTAGACTGTGTATGGTATTCTTAAGAAATTTTATTGGTGTAGATGTAGAAACATGCCATTGAAAACATGGTGAAAACATGCCATTGAAAAGAGCACACATTCTCAGTTCTCCGTCAAATGACAGTCAAACTGGATTACCTTTGAAAATTATTTTTATTCTTAATAACTCCCACATTCAGAGATAAGAATGTATTACTCATTTGTGCAGTGTTTCGACTAGAGACATCGACCCAGTCCCGTGTTTTTTGAATCCCGATGCTCATCTCAAGAGATTTCAGCAGTTGCTTCGCTGCAATCCGTTTACATTTCATCCTCTCTTGTGGGAATGCGCTCTGTGGTGGTAATTAAGAGACATCACAAAGGCATCGATAACAAAGGAAATTGCGAAGATGGCTCAGCGGCATTTGCAATGCAGATAGCATCTCTATCGGCACTGTAAGTATACGACTGACCTGCGTTCACCTCTCGTAAAGGCCCAAATTGGATAACATATTACAAGATCAAGGGGATAAACATAACATTCGCTGTTTGTACCACATGAAGTTGTAAATAGGACCAAATTCACTTCAGGAATTTCATTGCCTGGAGCTTTTCAAATTACAGATGCCGATGATGATTGCTCGACAAAAGTAGGGGGATGGGAGGGGTGAAGTTGTCTGTATGCGCTACATTCTGGTGGGGTGCCCCATCCAGTTCCAAATTTGACAATGCCAATCTGTAAAGTAAAGTGAGGCTAACTTTTCAACGAAATTTCTTTTTCTAAAATGATTTAGGAAGCGTTGAAGTCTCCACAAGGCGAGGCCATGCATCGGATGCGTCTATATGCACATTCACAAAAACCACAGTTCTGTTTCTTCTCCTAGCATTGTTTTGAATCAAGGCTGAGGCGAGAGGATTTAACGCGACTTTGCTCTGATCACGTTAGTGAAAGTGTCGAAACTTTGCGGATTGGTGCCTCGTTGTGGCTGTGAAACAAGAGGACGTGTTCAGGGAGCATCTAACAGGGCCTGTGCCTATCTGGAAACGTTGGTGATTGTGCAGCTTTTGAAGCCGATTTAGCCGGGTTTGCGGCTTTGAAGTGTGCATGGCTTCTGCTTGCTGCAGCGGTTTGTCTGTGGCAAGTTTGGCATTGCTTAACTGGGACACTGGCCTGCGATCCAGGGCTGTGGTTGTAATAGATGTTTGTTACAGGCTCTGCAATGTGAATCGATCCACGAGGTACATACATGAATCATGATGCATTCATGTGCTTTGGCTATTTGTCCGTGGTGCGTTCAGCGTACAACCAACAGTGAAGTAAAAAACACAAATGTTGTCTCGTACATTCCTGTCAAGGTTTTCTAGTTAGTAGTGCGATTGGTGGTTTGGTTTCAAGGATTAATCACTTTTAGTGGCCATTAATTACTTTTAAAGAGCGTTCCTAGACATTCATTTCAATCATTTTTAATGTCAGTTTCGGGGTTTTCTCTACTCTGCTAACGATTTCACTGGACCCAAAATCAATTTTCTGGAGGTTTCATTGAAAACTGTTCCTGGAACTTTTCCTTGCAATTGTCATCATAACATAAAAGCACAGGGAAACCATAAATAGAGAAATGCCATGTAGATTTACAAAGCTATTTTAGTCAGATATGGCTGTCTTTTTCTCGTTCGAAAGAAGATGAAACGTTTTACATTTTTCTCAATCTGATGAGGTTTCATTGCAAATGAGTCTATTTTTTATACAAAGACGGTTCAGACCAGCTTTGTAAGAAGATTGTCTGGTGAGGTAAGTATTCATCGAGTTAACGATTAAGCAGTTTACGGAGTAGCAAGATCTGAATATTTTGTAACAAGATAGCTTATGTATGCCTTTATTCCGCCATGCCATCCCTAATATAAGAGCGATACCTCTATCCCCAAATCGTTTCAATTCGACACACCATTTTCTCTTAATAGAACCAATCGTCGTAAGGCAAATTAATTCTCGGTTTCGCAAAGCCCTCCATTAAAACAGGCTCATAAAATGCAATGGCTAAAGAAGGCTTTAAAAATGATTTTATACAAATGTAAGTCGTCTGGGCATCCTCTTTGTAACCAAGGTCATAGTATCAGGCAACCATAGCAGTCCTATAATGGCGTCGCGCAAATGCTTTTAGAAGTGTAATTGGTATCTAATAATTTGATTTGAGTCCTGCTTCGCGTTTCTTCTACGAAGGTCGTTGGTGTCATGTGACTTCACGCTATTGTGACGCCTGTTGTGTTGGCTGTGTACCCCAGAAAAAACCTGGCTTTGGGCAAATGAAATTTGAGTGAGTAACACGTGCACCTATCCAGTAACTGTGTCCGATAACTGTCTTACACTTTGATACTTTTAGCAAAGTCAATAAATGGTGATGAAAACTCAATTTCAGATTAGGCCACTGGAACTAGCAAGGTCAGAACCAGAGAAAGATCAGAACCATTTACAGGATATAAAATGAAATTCAAACCCCCGTTTGTAATTGAATCTATACTTTTTCTATCAATTAAGCAGCGTATCTTTGCAACGAAAAAAACTTAAAGACTATTCAATATTGCTTCGAAATTCCCCACTCTTTCACACTTAGCAGCAGTAGCTTGATCAACTTGCTTGTTTGCTTATACAAACTGTTGGTAAGTCTGATTTGCAAAAGTTTAAAAGACTTCCTCTAGAAGTGTAGGACTATAGATCCAAAAGCGTACACCTCTGACTTCTTTTAAAACCAAAACTAACTACACGTAGCTTCTTCACTACATATTATGTCTTAGTTTTATGCACAGCCTTAACCGTCTCTACTTTAACGTTTTAATGAAGATTTACAACCAAATACAGAACGATGTATCTATTTGACCCAGACAATTTGCCAAACTCAATTAATCATTTGAAACTTTATCTGGAAGTTTGGTAAATCCAGGCAGTATTTCTTTGCAATTAGCAAAATGTGTCATATGGAAAATGTGTCTTGAAAATTACGTCCTAAGTAGCTATATGGACCAATGATTATCACCTAATTGGAATCACATGGGATCTTTAAAAATATAGTTGTAAAACTGACTGGAAACTGTTGAGTCAACAAATCTTAAAAAGATTTTCGTTGAGGCAAATATTACAAGGAATGATAGGGATCTAAAATTGAATTAGATTAACGCCAAGCTGTGGGCATTTATCTTTCTGAGGCTTGACGTAGAACTAAACAAGCCTAATATTGCTTGAAAATGATTACGTTTGCTTGTGGGCACGAAATCTGAGAATCCACAAAGTATTTTCTAGTTAGGCAGTATCGTCTCTTTTGACTGAACCAACCCATTTCCAACTGTATGGACTTTAGTAGGAGCCAAAAAGGTGAGCATTTGGCTCAAATCAGCAGCATGTTTCGATATCTCCAAGCAATTACTGGCCTTTGAATTGCAACCCAGACCTTTTCCCTGTAATTCAAACGGCTATTGGTAGCACTTTGAGGAGAGGTAGTGACGTATCAAAGCGTATTCACTATCAAGCCAGAATCAAAATCAACGTGTTTATATTGAGCAGTATTGTTATTAAGTGAGTTGCTTTCAACGCGTGTATCCATCGGCGCTGTCTTTTAAGATTGTCTCAGTCTTTTAGAAGTCGCTATCATTTCAGAGCTGTTCCCAAGACGTAGTAATAAATCAAGTCTTCTACTTTTGTCTGTCTTCTACCCCACGTTTCCACAATAGAGCATTGGACACGTGTCTCTCTCTCTTCTGCGTGACATTGGGAAATTATCGATTGCATTAAGGTCTGCCTTATGTTTGTGGCTCTGCATACAAGGGAGCAGATCCTAGTGGATCTTTACCTGAATTGGCTGTGAGAGACCTTGTGTTCACACATTCAGAAATAGGGTGTGTGCCTATCCCATTTCGCAAACTGGATTTTTCACCTTGCATCAACAAGTCAAACACTTGATCGCTAAATTAACTTATATGCGTTGTTTTTACATCTGACTTTTGCTGCAACTTTCCACAATGCATAACTAGTTTGCTTTGTCTTGCTACTTTCGTAAACTAATATTTTCATCGAAGCTTAATTCTAGCAGTGATTGATGAGCTAATGTGCTTCATAGCTCATTCAAGAGCATGCGAACAGGATTATTATCCCTTAATCGCATAAACCCAGCGATGAAATGTGATTATCTTTCTCTCAGTCACAAATTAGGTTCGTTATGCGTCAACGTTAGGATCAGGGTTCCAATGTGCAAAGAATCGCATGTAAGATGAAAGAAACGCCTTTCTGGAAAAGCCTAGTCACCTGCTTTTAGCAACGATGTCTCTTGACGGATAGTCCAAGGCATAAGACTAAAATAATGAGACCAGGAATTTTAAGTTGTTGGCTGACCGGGTAAGCTGCATGAATCAACAAAAGACAAAAATCAATGGTCTGTGCTTGTAGAATTAGTAGATGTTTTCGTAGGTGAATGCGGAAAGTGTATTATTTAGAATAACTCTCTGCTGGCTTTTTGTCTCTGCCGATGTACAAATGCTTCTATAGGTAAAAGTACTGTGTCCTGCTAAAGCACAGAGTAACAGGCTTATCACAATCGATATATCGCGCAGAACCAAAGGATACAGAACCTGCAACTTACCTATAGAAGAATTGAAGGGCAGAACTGAGACTCTCATTTCCAACTGACTCTTTAGAATAAAATAATCAGTTTACAAATTTCACGAATTTCAGGCTAACGTTATGACTAAAATTGCAATGAAATTACTAATGCTACTAAAAGCCTCAGAATTACGATTTTTGACCAATGTCTGGGTGTCTGAATTTCTACTTCATAGGAGACATAATGACCAAGTAACAAATAGAGAAAAGTTGTCTGATATCGTACAGGATTGAAAGGGGGATTGACGTCAACATTTGACCCAAGGCGTTTATGACAAGAACATTGTCTGCCGTATGGTTACAATATAATTTGCCACTCACTTGAAGCAAAGACATCTCATCACCATTAATGGAATAATGTCTTCCCGTTGTGACGTGAATTCGCCTTAGTGCAGATGATCCAGTGCACTCTAAATGCGAAGTGTCAGGGTGCAAAGGTGGGCATTACTCTCATAATCTTTTGCAATTAATCATCCCTGCGCCTCAAATTCTCAAATTTCAGCAGTTTGCGACTAATGTTTGGGGAAGTTGCCCAACTAAATATACACCTATTATCTACCCAAACATCCATTTTCATCTATAGAATTCAGCATTTAAAGTTTTCTGGACTTTGCTTTGTTGGTGGTGGAAAGGCACAAAGAACTCGATCGAGATCCTAAAGTAAAACACCTAAATGCAGACAACTATTCATATACGAGGTGTCTGCCAATTGTATAACGTTTTTATCTTTTAAGGTACTTCTATTCCGACTTTTTCCCATCATTGTCTAAATGCCATTGTAAACCTTACCATGTCTATTTCACGTTTGAGGATCAGTAACTTTATATGACTTGAATACTGCAAACGGCGTTGGCTATTGACTTTGTCGGCCCTTGGCCTTCCTCCAAAATTTGCATAAGCCCAGGACGAAAAACTACTTAAAGCATGGGAAATTATGGCTCCACTGTTACGTGCTATTTTGAAGGTGGTTATGTTTTGCTCCGGGCATAAGCTAAGCTCCCTAGTAAGGTTAACTGTTCCAAGAACGTTAGGGTCAGGGGGAAGGAAGCTGAAAGATGAATTGCCAGATTGCAAATATGATTAAGCATCCTTTGGTTAAGAGAAGAGGCGCCGTCTTTCTATACACAAGAAGTATTATGCAGCAGTCTATATCCTTTGCCACGTTTATGGAGCTTTTCCAAAAAAATTAATGTTGTAGCTCAAGAAAAATATCAAGTCTTCTAGTTTATAACAAGCTTCCTTCCTCTAGCTTTCAGTCGTGCACGTAGAGCACAATGGTGAATCCTGCACCTGCACAACAGAAAATCATGACAAAAATCAAAGAATGAGGAACTCTATGAGGAACTTTATGTGTGACAAAAATCAAAGAATGAGGAACTTTATGAGGCACTCTCTAAATTTTAATACATTTACATTACTTTATGAATAGTTTTTAAATCGTGACGTCTATGTCAAGGCAAAGTCTGGGTTATGACGTAATGTCACCATAAAGAGCTTGGAGTCAAACAGGGTCGTGCAATAGATCGATATCTATGGCTACTTAAAAACTGGTTATCAAAGACTATGAAATGATGAAAAAGACTATAAACGCGTAGAATCAGGTCAGAATTGTGCAGATGTTATATATCATATATTATATATTAGTTGCTATATATTGGTACTTTTCTCCTGCATTTAATTCCCAGCTTATAATCTATAATATCAACAAAAATACTTGCAGAAAAAGGGTATAGATATAAGAGGAAACAATACTGCTATCTTAAAATATTTTAAACTGGTAAAATAATTTCCCCTCCATCGATGTTGTATATCGTACGTTTGCTGCTGGTCCTCAGGGATCACACACCAGCCCATTCCTTCTTTGTCCCAAGGTCCCATTCAATTTTTCTTTTATCAAAAGCTTTCTCTCTAGTAACTAAGCAAAACGAAAAGAAGTTTGTTGCGTTTTTCACTAAAAGTAGGAAATGAATTACCAGGGAAACGTGATCTCATCAGATAATCCAAAAAACTTCACATCAAGTTAACTTGCGACGATTTACAAATCACTAACTCAGTGAATATTTTCAGACGGTAGTCTCCTATAAAAAGCACATAACAAGACGCCTTTATGAATTGAATTCCAGTATTTTCCAGGCCGAAGCCAAGGTTGCCCACAAGCCAGCAAGTCAGACACTGCAGTTTCGGTATCTAAATGACTCAGAGCAAGTCTAGACTGTGTCAACGCGCAAAAATATTCATGGCTGCAATGAGAAAGTGTCTGGCTGTTTATTTTTCCACATTGGCGGATACTTTACAAGAACCGCAATCACAGCAGTATTTAACCTCGAATTAGCCCAACTCACAGCCTTGCACAAAAATGGACTTCAATTTTACCCACGAATATTCGAACGTGGTCTCACTAAGCCAAGGCGTTATTTTTAAAGTAAGAAATGACCCAGTGAAAGGAGCCCGATTGCGCTCTTTGCACTTTCAAATGGTGAAATTTGAAATGAATCTCCGAAAACAATATAGAGATCAAGGGTGGGAGAGCAATAGTGCTTGTGTTTTGCGACGAAGACCCTTGCACAAGCCGCTCAAAATAACTAATGAAAGACTGCAAAACCATTTCGTATGAGTAGTCACAACTCAAGGCATGCCTCAGTAATGATACACAGTTAGTTTAGAGATACACAGTTTAAAGAAAGATACCTTTGCTATTGAGCTTCTGGAAGAGAGATTGTTAGCAATCTTCTTCGAAGGGGATGGGATTGCAAGTGAGCAGCCCCGATGAAGAAACACAGAGCGTTTTGTTCCGCCAACAAACCATTTCGAATAACAATGTGCAAACAGCTCTATTTATCAACCCTTGTGATTGGCTTGAATCTATTTATCATCTCAGTAATAATCCTTACTATGCAATCCTTGCCATCCATACCTACAAGTAAGGTTTCCTTCCTAATATCATGCTGATTTGATTATCACGACCAATGCACGATTTCATTCAATATGGTATATGCAATTATTAGAAATGAAGTATCAATATCATGCCATCTGTCCGTAACCAAGCTCTTGTCAATTTGAAGCGAAAAATAGTCATAAAGCGAAGAACTGTCAACCATTATTAAGCTCTATATTGATTTAGAAGGACTTAGAAATCGCTTCCTTTGCAGTAGAAAGATGACGAATGACAATCCCTCTTTAGATTAGGTTAGGTTATTAGTGATAAAGACGATAAGATAGGATTGGAAGAGTGTGACCTGGGTTTGTAGTTGGCTTTAGAACCTGACAATGACTTACAAAGAAATGGACAGCAGGGTCATTGAAAATGATGTAAAATGAAGACATAAACAGAATTAGTCAGTCTCTCTTTCTTATCCTCACACTAACGTCATTAGCAAAGCTACCACACTTTCTTCCAAGTATACCTGATTGCAATTTCCCACCAAAACTGTGGTACTTTACCTTCAAAAGGTAATTGAAAAAGACTAACAGTTGACTCTTTGTGTCGGCATGTGACAAAGCAAGAAAGTTCTCTGGCACAATCCGTGACAGCAGTATATTTCAAGTATATCTAATGCTTCAAAACACCAAAAGGCTTTAACAAGAGTTGTTGCTACCAAATCAAAACAGTCTAGTCAAAGTAAATAATTTTTGCGACCTTGTTTTGTAGCTTATTTAAAGTTTGCACAATAAACAATGAACAAAAAACAAAATATTTGTCTACTAGAACTCTGCATACATTACTTACACAGGCCTGGATGCCAGTTGCATTTCGTGCTGCCAATTTTGAGCAATGACAGCTTTTGCAAACGCTACCCTTTGTCTTTAAGTGCAATCGAACTCTATACAGTAGAATGTGCTCGAAATGGAAATCAAACGCAAAAGATACCTGATATTGAAGTTTTGGTTTGGATTAAGGACACCACAAAAGTAGTGGCTCCAATTTTTACGTAGTTTGTTGAAAAATGTATACGTTTAAATATTCGTTTAGAATTTTTGATAATGTAAGACTCACATAAATTGGAGACTGGAAAAGCAGTTTGGGGGCAATACTACCTTCAATATATACTTTTACGAAACAATGAACGAAGTTTTCATTCCATATCAACCAGCTTTTAAAATCTTCTTTCTTGTTGAAAATATGTTTATTTTTGCAATACATTATGCTTTACTTATGCAATAGTAAACTTACTGTTAAATTGGATCGGATTTGCTTTAAGATGCTGTATAGATTTTATCTTTCTGAAAATCTATTATTGAAACCACTAACTATCGAACTTTCATCCAGAGAACAAAGTACCATACAAGCTCTAGAGATGGTTACCAGGTAAGTCATATTCATGTAATTGATAGAACTCAATTTATTGGGTATCTTCAACGGAAAACGATAGCAAGGTGCAACGTTTCTCCTGAAAATGCAATTAGAAGACATGACATGACTTGGTTTAGCATTTATGTTTGAAGAACTTTTTTTGATGGGTTAGAACATCAGGAAACGTGACACTTAACCAACCCACCGATAAGTCGGTAATTCGATTAGAGGACCGTTAACATGTTGAAACATCACCCATAATGGTAGTAAGCATTACGGAATCGAAAGAGCTTTGTTCCAAACCACGATGGCAGCAATGGTGATTGCCGTCACAATAAAGTGGCTAGAGGCAAAGGCGTCTTTGGTGTATCGCTGTGCTCTTGATTTAATTAGGGAGACAATCAATTCCATTCTTCACGAAAGTAAACGTTTTATAGAAGAAAATTCGGCAAACAGTCAAGGCTACTAAGTCCGAGTGTGGCTGCTTATCAACAGACAAGTATAATGTCAAATCGATAAAACACAGCCAGAGTATCATGCAAAAAGAGAGTGTAGCGATAAAACTAACAACGTTAGAAGCTCGTTATTATGCATAACAAAATTACGGTATTCTTAAACAGATGACCTACACAAAGCTTAATGTATTGAAAGAAGGGCATCTGCTATCTCGAACGCATGATTTATAGTCTTTATTGGGCATTACATAACGAGTTCTAGATACACGTTCAGCGAAATATTCTCATCAAAACAGAGTGTGTAAGTTTGTTTTAAAATTCTGGAAAAAATTTGCAAGTGATGATCAAGGGAACTTATTTAAGTAATTGTTTGCTGCTGTCTTAACAATTGACTTGAAGCACCTTTAAAATGGGCTGCTTTGCAATGGCAAATCAAGATGTTCGGTTTTACACTGCAAATGCAAATCATTAGGGCATTTTGGTACCTTCATAATGTCAACACCTCCTTGGGATTAATTGCAGGCTTCTATTTAGTTTATGATAGCATGTGAGGTAAATAAAGGAGACTTTGTGGCAGGTACATTATTAATTTTTGATAGGCTTTTAGTGGTCAAATAGGAGAGCATTAAAATGACATTTTAATGGTGCCTATTTTCAGAATTACTTAATAAGAAAGGAACATGACGTGTATTCGTTATAGAAAAGCTCTTTTGAAGTTTTATAGTCACTCTTGAGAGAAAGAGTGGTCTTGAGATGATTTATTTGCCGTTTCTTAAGTAACTTACGTTAGATCAAAATCTGTGCTTTAATATCATAATCACAGACTTACTTTTTGTATCAACAGGCCGACATGCCTTCTAGAAGCGATCTTCTTTGACACTCCCCTGTTTACCAGGTACACCAGAGATGAAGACCTCAAAAAGCTTGAAGAAAGAATGTAAAAGGGAAATATATCCAATTTTTGGCAAACCTCGGATGTCATGTTGCAATTGAATAAAATTTTTGGAAGAAATTACCTAATTGAATATCCGCAGTCTATGTCGTAACGTAGCCTTCAAGGTTTTGATAGTGATGTTAGTGTCTTGGAAAAGTCTGATTCTTGAGTTTGAAGTTAATTTGAGGTCTGCATTCTAGACTAGAATAGGAAGGGAATCAAATAAAAAGGAGGGCCTTATTCAGGATAAACATGGTTTGGGGCTGAAAATTTTGTCAGACCCCAATGAACAAGCTAGTGACGAAGCTAGGAAAAAGACTGAGTTGCGACATAAAGTATTAACAGTTTGAGAAATAAATACCAGTATTTGAGATAAATCACCAAGAGCATTTTATCACAGAAGGAAGCATTTAGGAATTTTGCTGCAATAAGTTGTCTTCTCAAGTCAAATGGCAGTTAGGTTTTCCAGTGAAAATGTGGCTCCGACTAACCAAAACTCAAGGTTATAGAAGTGTTTGAAGCAGGTCTGGTTATCTCCCACGCAATGTGCAGGTTGATAAATAGTTTCCTGGAAACCGTTTTACGTCATTGAAGAAAAGTGGGTGCTTTAAGACGCACCACCCATTTTTAGCTACCGCTGCTTTCTCTACGTAAAACATTTGTGCTTCCTCTACTAATGGGTGTTACTAACGCCATTTCATCTCTTGCCAAGCCAACGTCTGGATAGATTGTCTCCTTCCTTAAACAATCTAGACAATTTTTTGTTAACTGTCCTTTTTCCCATGGAAAAGAAGCTTTAACTAAAAAAGCTACGATTATACAGCGTGGTCATTATCGGTGAGGAAGAGGAAGGAGAGTGGAGTGGAGGGCGATGGGTGTGTAAACGTACGAAAAGTGTTACATTTTATAAGAGCGTTGCGTTATAGTTATTACTGAGTGTGTGGTAGGTTTGGAAGAAGAGCCTCACAGAAAGCCGTACACCGTACCTTTCACTTAAACAACAAACTTTGCTGGTACAAAGCAGTGTCGGTGAAAGCTTGATTTTCATTTTCCTTTCAATCCTTTTACTGGCGGGCAGCAAGGACCAGTCGAGCTATTACTATTCTGTCGCGGTAGCTTGGCGAGAAATCGCATCCCATAAATTACGAACGGAAGTCTAAAAGCATAACTAAAGACAAGAAGCCTCATCCTGTGTATTATAGCAGAGAACAGTTAAATTACAGCCATAGAACCGCGTGATCTAATGTCAGTCCAATTTCATACGTCTATAAAGCTAAGTGTCTTATGGTCAGTTACTGAACGTTGAATAGAAAATAGACAATAATGCTACGGATTTCAATGCATGTTTACAAGCGAATACAGTTCTCTCTTTTATCGAGGCGTCCCAGTATGCAATTAGGCATTCTGACAGATCAAACCAACTCAATTAGCTCATCTCTGTGCTTTTCGATCACCAATAGAAGTCAAGACAAGAAAAAATGGGCAGTGTTTACGAAAAGTAGCATTTGGGACATAAAGGTTGCTTTCGTTTCATTCCCTGTGGAATTTGTTTTCAGCTTGAAACTGTTTACGCAAGGTATTTTGGAAGAGCCTGTATGTTTGAATAAGTGCCAGGTCAGTTTGGGACAAGTTAAATGAAGTGATTCGACCCGGCTTTGTCGGTTTTTTTGAGATCAAATTCGTCTAACAGTTTACACACATAGTAGGCATTTGTAAACGTAGCACAGTGAAGGGGTTTCGAGAGAAAACGAGGAAGGGATGGTAAAATTTCTTGGAATAATGTCACAAATTGTTTGTGTTGTAAAAAGCTTCAACAAGTTACATCGATGACTTGAATTTCATTTATTTTAGACTTTCCTAACTGCCTTAATGTTGCCCCAAACTTTGCTTTTTTGCTAACCGCGTGTTTTCTTTCTTGTCCTCATCAAGCACGGTGCGTTGCTCGATCCACCCACATTTTTTATACTTCAACTATAAATTCCCAACGTTAGCTCTCTGATCCCCTACCCCTTCAGCCTCTCTATGGGTAGAGAGCCCTCTTTATAAATGGCCCCGCTTCCCGCCATCAAATTTGGCATCACCCTAGTGCTCAAAGCAAATTGAGAGAAATAAAAACAAGCGTTTACTAGCAAGTGCAAATGCTATGGGGATAGCCAACTGGCTTTGAAAGGAAGAACATCCTTTGCGGAAGCTTCAAATTGTCAACACCAAAGTCAATCGCAATAACAGTCACAAGTATGTGTTGGCTTAACAACTAGAGCCTTGCTTTATGAAAAATATTGTTGGAATTAGCCAAATTAGTTTTCAAGCTACGGCTCTGTGCAAAACAGTACTTTACGGGGACTGGCGCTCTAAAAATTTCTTTCATAGCATTTATCTGGTTATTTTACTTATACTGAACACACTATCTTGCATCAAGGCGACTAAAAACATATTTGTGCCTTGTAACAAGATTGCGTACTCGTATACTTTGACCACTGCATTGGTTCAGCGAAGCTCACACTTTTCCACAGTCTGAAGACAACATTGCTGTGACCAATGTCAACGTTGTATTTTCTAATGCGGTCCCCAGAGCCCTCAAAAGCTGGAAGCCACAAAGGGATGGCAATAGCAATCAAGGTACATGATTACATGAGTACAGTGGCAATACGACTATGCAAGAAATGACTGTAATGAAATATCCAGCTTAGCAACACCGTACTCGGGTACTCAAGCGAATCTGGAAATGTCAGTCGATACACTTAAGCGGGTACAATTTGACAATAATCTTTATACGGAACTATTAGCAAAGGTTTAGGTGGTTCGAGCATGGTTAGCGCTTCTTATGGGAAAACGGACCGAAATGAATAGAGAATTACCGTAACTGTACACACACAGTGGAGGAATGGCGGATCTCACGACGCACAGCCACTGATTGTTTTCGCTCCTGCGCAACAAAGGCTCCTGTTGAAGCGAGCTCGGAGACTGTAATTTAATTAACAATGCGTTGACGCGGGGCAGAACGAGACCAAACAGAGCGAGGCCAGCGCAAATAAAAGAGGTGTTCACTGATACAGCCAGCAAACGCAACTGGCGACTTCGGAGCTCGGACTTGATAATCCCTGGTGTTATAAACTAGCTCAGACTGCTTTGCTGCACCCAGACGGAATCTGGGAGTCTTCTGCGAGTAGAAATGCAGGCATACAATGTTCCGAAAGCTGTTGCTATGCTGCATCTGTTGGTAATATTGGCAGTTGCAGCATCTCCAAGTGCCAAAGGGTCAGGGGAAATACGCCAACCGGTAAGTCGACTAAGATTTATAGTCTCGCATTCTAGTAACGTTTCCTAAAATTAGATTTCGATTAAAGTGATATATGACTAGAATCAGCTTTTGCTTAAGGCGTCAATATGAAACCGTTCTTCGATCCGATGGGTATTAGTTCATCGTTAGGCTTGCAAAGTGCATCAACAGACAAAATTGAAAGGCAGACAATCTTAGGCTGTAAAAGATGCGAAAAATGGGACTTCCCATGTCTTATTCTGTGGCTTTCTGTTGTCCTCAGTTGCCTTGGGACTTATCTAAAATTCATTCATGTCATCTGAGGTTTCACCGGGCTTTCTCCAAGCGCAATATCGTGTTGTTTATGAAATCAAGGTCTCGACGGAGTAGATCGGCGGTTTGGCTACTAGTTTAACTCTTCTCTAGGGATGAGTACGAAAGTGGCTTATGTATCATAAATAGGAGAACGTTCAAACGCATGTAGTTATGTGTAAGGAGCCAGTGACGCATTTGACGTTATGACCCCCGTTAAAAGATAACAGTGTACCATTTGTCAAAGAGCCTTGTTTAGTTACTATTCTATAGAATCTGCAGCACTTTGACTAACGCAGACTTAGACTTCGAGGTGGAGCTATGGAGCATGTGGGTGTGTATGGGTGTCATGCACGCCAACAGCAAGTAGCATGTTGTCACTATAGAAGTCAATCGCCTAGAATTCGGTCACTATGCCTACAAACTTAATAGCTATTTTCCTATTTGCAATCATCGCCATTAAACCACTGCCTGACTTTCTTGGCGTTCGTCACTCAATGCTTTGGCATATAACTTTACGGCCAGGCGACCCTCTCTGGTGTCCAGCAAACGAGCTAATGGCGTGTTTCATTTACCTATTAGACATTCTTTCATTGCCTAGACATACAATATAGAGCCGAGTTCGTGTTAAAACACAACTTTGTTTAGTGGGGTCATGCCATCATGAAATATTTTTCCTGCCTTTGATGTTCCGGTTTACTAATCGCAATGTGAAGATCGACACTTAGAATGGATATTACTACGACTCGAGCCAATTCAACATTCTTTATATTCAAGGTTTTTTCTGCTGAATCTCTCATCGATAACCTATTTTTATTTTTGATCTTCTTGTTGCATTGGCTTGCTCGCTCGCCTACCAATGGCAAAATTTTCTTTTAAAATGCTTCCCCTCGTTACTAAGGCTATTACATGCATTACCAACTCTTATTTCTTAAGCTTGCAGTAGAAGGAATAGGTCGAACATTTTATTATGAGTCTTCGTGGGGAATTGCCAATCTAAATGTCTATGTCGATTTATGTTTGCTTTGTTAATTTCTAAATGCTTATTGAACGAATTATATTTAGCATTGAGCAAATTTTTGCTACTATAAAGGTCTATTCGCAATTTGAGAAATGTACGGACGAGATGGTGCTTCTTAGAGCTTGCAAAGACAGACAGACAGAGAGACAGACACAGAAATGACGTAAAATGCGTACTTGGCATCTTTTTTGCTATTTGTGTTCCATCATGCTTAAAACTTCTTTCTGCGTGCGACTAGATGTGCAATGCTGCTTTTTTTATTTTATCGCTAAAGTAGCTTATCGGACTTTGTCGGAATCCATTTTGCATTACTCGAAGCAAAGGAGAAAACAAAGGGAATTTGTCCAATGTCAAAGAAACGTCCAGGACAGTATGATATTTAGTGATTTATGAATAAGTATTCAACTTAACTGCGGAATGCGGTCGGTAAGTGATGAAAAGTCCATAGATTAAACTGGCTAATTTGCTGTTGGGTAAAAACTGTAATAGAACATGACACAAAATAACCGAAATGAACTACCATGGGCCCTATAATCAAAAACACCGGTAATTAACCAAAAGATGTAGAAAATGGAGCAAAGAAGATTAGGAATCTCTGAGAATCGATTGGAAGGGCCGCACGGAATGTCTTTAAACTCCCTCGTTATCGTTGGTCCGGTAGAGTGCAGTTTCGCTGTGTGGTTAGACGTGTTAAAATAAAGACCCAACAGTATGAGATTTCATATACTGAAATGCTCTGGACACAAAGATGCGCATTCGCTTTTGAGAAGAAAACGAAGAGTCCCTGCATATTAATCTTTGTTTCACTGAAGCAACAGTGTGTGAACTTTGCTGGGGCCTGGGTGGGGCCGATCAACCGACTTTCCCACTGAAGCCAACTTTTCATCTTCTATTTCTAAGGGATTGAGTGACTAGTGGCAACGTGATATCGAATGAAAACAGAGTGGGAGGTAGTCTTTCACTGTAAACGTCAAATAATAGTTTTCATGGGAGTGTATACAGCACGAAATCTTCGGGATTTGAGTGTCGTCTAAAGCCACTTAGCTCGAGTTACAACCCATTGTATAAAACCAGAAACCAGATTGGGGAGAACAAAAAGCCCTTACATACTTCCATGCTATCAAGGATCCAAAAAGCGTTCCCTTGAATCTTTTGTCTGAGATTACAATGTCACTCTTCGTAAAAGACAGCCCCTTTCGCAAAGTGACAGCTGATTGGCAATGCTTATTCACACATGCAATGTTTCTGTAAGATAGAGAATTTGAATGGATCAATTTGTACATGCAATCTTTTGACGGTCATGTTAGAGCTGCGTCGGAGCTCCTTAGGAAGAGCCAGCAAAGTTCATCTCACGCATAAAGCACTTTGTTCTCTTCTATCTTGAGTTTTTATGGAAAAAGTCGCAAGAATCGCTCACATCCAAATGAATTGTCATTAGCGAAACAGGTAAATGCATCAATAAGTCCCCGTTGTAATCGGTAGAGAGTCCTTCTTCGTCGCTACTACTGCGTGTCTGTTCAATCTTACTCTTTAATGATCTGGACAAAACTAGATAGACATTAAATACATAACAAGCCAAACCAGAGCTTCTAGGCAAAACCCAGCACACATGAGCCCTGAAGGCAATTTATAAAGAGACCATGCTTTTGGGTGTGTATGAAATAGCACGTCTGAAGGACTGTTCGGTGACTGTGTGAGTAACCCACTATTCAACACTGCGAGATCATCCTTCTAAACGTGGGCATATTGAAAGACTTTTGATTACGAAGCTGGTGATAATGAAGAATCTCAAACGTCATAAGCAAGTAGAAACAGACGTGATCCGCTCAAAGTCGTCTGCTTGCAGGTTCGTGTGATTATGTTATTAACCAAGGGTTTGATGACCCTTTCCATCGGATCCCTGTAAAAGCTGTAAAATTGTGAATATTGCAGTTGGTTTTTTGCAGTCTGACAAAGTCCTTTAGTATTTTGCGAGAAAATTTGATAAGATTTTAGCAAAAAGGACCGTTAACTCAATGTTGGGAGCTATAAATACAACTAAGATTGCTAACGAAAGCTTGTGAAAGTCATTGTTAAGAATTCATGTAAAAAGCTATGTTTTTGTGCCCTTTGTAATTGCCTTCTCTATGCGTACTGTTCCAAAACAAATTGCACCTATTCAGCCTCGATAGCAATTTCTTTCCGAATTCTGCTAGACTAAAGTTTGGCTGCTTAAAATTAATCAACCTTACTTCAGCAAATGAATGTGAACTCAAATGAAACCGATTCCAAGCATCATTCTGATACATTTGTAAGGGAGAGGTTGGTCATTTAGTCAATGTAAGAGAGGTTGCTAGAGAGCCATTTCTTTTGCTGACTGTGGTTTGGAGCAACTGAAGAAATTGGAACGTTTTATCTTCAAATGACATTATTTGACAATATACCTTAGGGCATTTTCAACAAGTATGCATGGATAATGACGACTTTCGCATAAGCATGGCACGTGGACTTGAACTTGTACTGTTCTCAGAAGGTACATTCGACAACTTTTAAAACTATCGACCTCTTGAAAGCTTTAACAAAATAGAACAAGGTCTCTAACACTTACTTATAAACGAAGTTCCATAATTTTTTAGTAGACTTAAACGTTAACCAGTAAACTTATAAGCAATTTCAACAGTGGGCAAATTTATTGATAGTACACAAGTGTGTTTAGGGTCCATATAGGCAAGCTAGTTTTGGGACGATGTTAAGACAAAATAATAAAGCATTCAGGTTAAATTTTAGGAACAAATTCCACCTTGCCATCAAAATTCAGTTTCAGGACAAGAAAAATTGCCACTGGGATTTTTCAAGGAGAGAGATACCCAAGGCTTTTTAATTTAGAATCCAATTTGAATCCTAGCCACAGACGCCACAACGAAGTATTTAGAGGTATTTGCAATTGCCGACTCTTAAGCGTGCTCATGATTAATGAGAACTGGCAACTTTCTGCGTGCAAATGGGAGTGGCTGGCAACACTTTTGGGTACACTCAAGTGCTTGGGTGTACCAGTAACATGAGGATTATCACGTGTATACGCCCCTGCACTTTGGTATTGCTAAACATAGCAAGCAGACAATACTGCAGCTGTTCAATATGTATCTCCTACAAAGCAAACATAATGCATGTTAAGTTCCTGTTCGTGAAATATGATTGCTCGTCTTGATTCGTCTTCTTGTCTCTTGCGTTGTTGCTACTACCTGTAGGGCACAGTAGGGGAATAAAGGAAGCAGGGGATTAGCAAAGCATTTACCAAGTCTTTGCGATACTATCAGGGAAAATCGTTCCGCACCCGCTTTGCCAGTGAAGGAAAATGCCACAAATGAGCTGCCAGCATTGGATGGCTTATCCTTCTGCAGACCAATTTAAGAGGAGATAATGTCTCTTGTTCGGTTAAAGGCAAATAACAGGCAAAAAAGTATCCACTCGTAATCGATGCTTTCTAAAGATCATCGACTTTAACTACGGGAGTGTTGCAAAATCTTTATTGCAGCAAAATGGCACCGCGTACGTGCATGCATAGTGTGTTTATTCATACCATTTCTGCAGTATAGTAAGACTGTAAGCATGGTTATAGCACGATGGACGTAACACTGGTGTCCAAGTCTGCAGTCACTCACAAATCGCGACCAAGGTCGAAAATCTCCGTTGATTGATCAGCGGCTCAAGTCAACTGAAGTGAATCAAGCGGTTGATCTCGAGTTTAATCCATTGCGCGAGGCTTTGGTATCGAGTGTGTCAATGCGACCAAATGCTCTATTCAGTAGCTTAAACGGGCAACTTTACTGCATGCATTGTTTAAAACAGTGGCTTTCTTCTCATCTTTGTTTCTTTGTCTCTTCTTTCACAGTCTTGCACCTTTGACCACTTCGTGCATCCAATACAGGTTTTCTCATACCAGTATTTCAAACAAGGAATAATTCATCCAGGCCAGAATAGCTTACTGCATAGACGTAGATGATGCGTTAATATGAATTCGAATGAACGTGCGAGGAAGTATCCACTCTAATGAGTTAGATTAGAGCTATATTACTCGTCAAAAGATTCCCAAGGGCATGGAGATGAGAAGATCGGTGTTCTGGAAATATCTGGTTTATGAATAATTGAACAGATGACTGAATAAATAGGAAAGTACGAAACCTAATGTAGCACCATTTGACAGCGAAAATTTGGGCAAAGTTACTTTCTGTATTCCACTAATTGATAAGACTTCAGGTTTTGCCCCGGGAGTGCTTTCATTTTCAAAGCTAAATATGAGCCACTGTTATAACCAATGCTGGGAATTCGAGTGCAGACCAGCTGAGGTCAGTTTTGCGTTGAGCAGAGCCTTTGATAATCTTTATTCAATTGGTCACGATAGCAAACCAGCGCAAGGCTAATTCCAAACAACGCTCGCCTACTTTGTTCATTCTCCTCTCTGGCTTCAAAAGTGGATGTGTGATAAACTTCTGTAATACCTTACGGGCGCCACACAAGTAGCTCCATAATACAGAAAACCTGAAATGGCGGTCATTTCCTCTCAAAGTTGCAAATGAAGACCTGCCGCTATGACAGTGTCTCCAGATTATGGTAAACACCTGGTCTTGCCAAGTTTGTCACTTTTAGGCGAAGCTCTAATTAGCGAAAGAAATTTAAAGGAGGGCGGGGCTGGTAGATTCATTAAAAGTTGTTCCGGAAAAGTTGGCATCAATAAAATGTTTACTGGAAATAATTTTCGCTATGGGCGTTGCGACCAAGCCTGGTTTGCAATCAAACATTTAGCAAAACAGCATTCCTACCCTTGATAGATTTAAATCGTATCACAGTTACTGAATAGTGCTAATTGGACAGACTGCAGTTAAGAATTGGTTTTTTGTTACTGCAATAAACATTCTGTCCTAAACCTTCAAGAAGTCAGACCATGCACTCATCGTTGTGAGAAGCCGCCCCTCAAAATCCAGAGCTTTATTTGCTAACACTATTCTTCTACCATTTACCAAGAATGAGTTTATCAATTCAAAAGTATTCTTGCTATCAAGGACTTAATAGTAGACTTTGTTTAATGTATGGACAATTGATAAAATTGGTTTGAGCACAATATAAGCCATGTTAGGATAACACGAGAAAGTCTCTGTTTTCCAATCAGAGAGATGGACGGATTGGTGCCACAATAGAACAGGTTCAAACAATGAAAGAATTTATCATAATGTTTCACAATTTGGTTGTCAGTTATTACATCTATTGTGTCTTGATCTGATACGATAGTCTTTACTAAAGAGTTCAAAAATGCCTTTGTGAACGGCTGAAGCCCAGAAATCTGGTAGCACAGTCGCGACTTAATCATTTCCAGGCATATCTGCTAGGAAAATCTAGTCCAAATCAACATCTCTATTTTTATTTCAATATGAGGTAAAGAAGACGAGATGACTAAAGGACAGCGAAGTAAAATGACTTTGCTTGCACAGAAAGCAAGGCCACTTTGCCAACAACAGTGCAAACCAGAGAAGAGAGTTCTATATTAGAGGTAAATGCAGTGTCATCTACATCAAAGTGATGGATAAATACGGCTAAAGGTGGCGATTTATCAAAGTTTGTTTTGATAAGTTTTTCATGCATTGGAGCGCCTTTAATTTACACAAGGATCTCTTTCTTTCATGTATCACCGGTTTATTTGCTTTAATATTGGTTTCCAGGGCACAGTGGTCTCCTACCCCCATTCTAAGGCTTCTTCAAAATTCGCTGTAGCAGTTTGAAGATGATGAAAGCGGCTACTGACTTGGCCTAAACTAAATAACGACAAAGTGTCATGAATCGTCGAGCAATTGCACAACGTCGATTATGCAAAACGCGCCCTCGCAATAGCCTGAAATTCGAACGGGGTTGTTTCGTGGTATTGACGCGTGTTGGTTCGTCCATTTTGTACAAAGGGCTTCAAGCAGCAGTTTAGCAGGGAAATAGAATGTTTCGGGCACCAAAACGAAGCTTTATGAGACTATTTGCCCTTACCAAAGTATCTAATGAACTGCCGACGGTTTCCCCGAAGTGGCTGAAGAGAAAATGCAACCGGCGCGCATCTTAACAGAACAAGTTACGAGTAAATTAATATTACGAGTAAAGCACAATTCAATGATATTCCAGTCAATCGGTACTCAATTACTTCAGCCACTTCTACAGACAAAACAGTCACCTCAAATGGCTTGTAGAAACAGGGATTGGATTATCAAGCTCTCTTTTTAGCTGTAAATCTTCTACGAACATATCACCTTTCGCTGACTTTATATAACTCACAAATGAATTGGGTGTTAAATGAGTGATTCAACACATTCTTTCAACCAGGCAAGAGAAATAAATATAGATTGGTTAAAGAGATTCAGGTGTTAGCCTGCTTACTGATTACCGTTCTCTTACAAGACTGTCGAATCTGTGCTGGGTCAAGAAATTACTTACGATCCTCTGACTACCGACCTTTAAACTACACTATGAAAAAGCTCTGAAGACAAGCAATGCGTTTCAGCCAATGTGTGAGGTCGGAGTTTATCAAATGCTTCTTCAAAGTCGGTGTTCTTTCTTCAAAGTCTGTAGCCAATTGCAAACAATAAAAAGTGCATCGATACAGAATCTCTTGTGCATTCACCACCGCACGCAAGTGAGGCCAGCATGCAAGTGAGGTCAGCATGCAACGTGCAGGGTTTTATAGTTCACAAAAACTCACATTTCAAGATTTTTGCCTTTATAACATAGACTTTGGCAGATTCACCTGGTGCGTCATATCTTTGCTCACCATGGGTCCTTATAATATAATATAATATAATATAATATAATATAATATAATATAATATAATATAATAAAATATAATATAATATAATATAATATGATATAATATAATATAATATAATATAACATAAGATAATATAATTTAATATAATATAATATAATATAATATAATATAATATAATATAATATAATATAATATAATATAATATAATATAATATAATATAAATAATATAATATAATATAATATAATATAATATAATATAATATAATATAATATAATATAATATAATATAATATAATATAATATAATAATATATGGATACAAAAGACAAGTTCCCTTCGTAATCTACCTGTCTATTGCAAGTTCATCTCTACTTTAATTTGGAATTAAGCTGACTTTAAAAGCAGCATTGATTATCAATGATTTCATAGCAGCTACAAGCTTACTTTTTTAAACGTGTCAGCTTTTTCCAAAAGAGTCCGATATAGCAAAGAACGTGCTTAATCTGAATGGCAAGAACGCCGCAAGGCAGTGTCACAGTATGCCAATAATGGGAATGCGCTCAAACGACTTGATAGTTTTTATCAATGATCTAGAACAAAACTAATGTAATTTAAAGCTCTTTGCAACTCCTAAATGCACATCATCAACGATAATTAGTTGATTCAATTAATGCTGGAAATGTTTAATTCAGTATCTTATTCCTTTTTTTCACAATTGCCTACGCTGATAATTTGCAAGACATTGACTGCTCTTAAACCACATCGATCCTTATCAAATGACGGAGAATTCCCTTATCTGATAGCCAAGAGAAAGGAAAAACAAACAAGGTTGTCTTAAATCTGCAATAGATGTATATAGCAAAGAGATCACGCTTCTATGAAATGCCCATGAAGAAAGGATATCATACCTGCGGCGTTTAAATACTTCTATTTTTACCTTATCGCATCATCGAGCCTTTCGTGATCAGCGCAGTATTCTTCGGAACGTTCTTTGAAGGCGGATCTCTAATTATGAAGTCGAATGTTAAGTAGTTTAGTCGATAAATAAGATCTCTTGAAGTGTGTGGCAATGTTGCTTGATAAAGCTGAGATTAATACCTCTTTGATTGCAACGATACCTGACCACGCGCAATCTCGTGTAATTTCCGGTCCTCGACCTAGTTTTCATCATTTCTAAATCTCTAGTTGGTCAACGTGGGAGTAAACATCCTGAGCTTTAGAGATTCCTCTTCTTCCTCTTGATTTGAATGCTCCCACCTTAAAAGTGTCATCAACACTATAATGCTTTGGTGCAGTCGCTCATACAATTGCATTCGTGTATAGCAGTCCTTGGCACTTGAACCTTTGAACGTTGAATAGCGTCTAAGATCTGGTCTTTAAATTGAAGTAGACGCCATCAACAAAATCAATACATTGAAATTTGATCGACTAAAAGATACAACAAGACTCGAAGCCTAAAGTTTGAGCTGCTTAAATTTGCTTTGATAACTCTATGAGGCAGCGTTCTTCCTTGCACTGAAGGCCTCTCAGTACAATTTTATCAGTACAAGTACAATACAATAGTACAATTTTATCCCTTGAATTTCATTTCCGTGATTCTATATAGAAATGGTGTAGCTTTATATCGTGCAAGGTAATGAAGGGTCTAGGAGCTTCACGTCGACAGAAAAATTAATAAGAACCAAACATTTTGTTGAGTAGCAACGTAAACCTTTCGAATTTAAGGGAACATGATCTTAGCATTACAGACCACACGAGGATCTACGGTTGGAACAAACATTTATAGCTTTTTAATTTGCTTCCATGTTTTGAAGGTACAAACATGACCAATTCAAAGCAACTTCAAGTAGACAGGACAAACTATTTCTCAAACATGAAAGTGGTAAACTTGATTTTAACGTCATTGGGCGATTCGCCTTCGACAAAAACACGCCTTACTGAATCAAGTTTTGGAAACTTGTCTAACTTTGGAGTTAATCAAAAGAAGATATCAACTGTGCACTGACCTCTCCATGAGACCAGTTCCCGTAAAAAATATAAATCAATAAGTAACTACCAAAATTTTCAAATATGCATTTCCTTTGAGAGTCAACAGAAAATCCCAAAGTTTTTAATTAAAAATAGGAAATTCGTTCAACAAGGTGAGCCCGCCAAGTTCATTCACATTATTGGCTAAATGGAAGCAAAGTAATAACATTTCTGTGGAAAGGAATGCTACTTTCGCCCACCTCTAAGCGGTAAAAATAGTCCTCTTTGACGCACGACTGCTATTTAAAGACTAAGAATATAATACCTTTGTAATAATACGTTAATGTATTAAAAAGATAGAAGGATAATAAGATGACATGCTATAAACAAAATAAAATTCGGACATTGATTCCCTTCGATATTCCGGCCACCATTTCCCTAAGATATTTGCTTGATAAAAACAATGTTTTAATTAGCGTGCTCTCCGCTTTGCGTTCTTTGCATGCTCAGCAGAAACGTGACTCGCGTGCATGCTTCATAGACCAACTAACCACATTACTCGTGCTTTTACGCAAGCAGCAACATTGGTGGCACGTACAATATTGCCTCCATTGAATACCACGTTGAATATCTCAAATTAGGTCTGGCCATCCAAGGCTACATTAACAGAATGCCTGAAATATAATGGAGAATAGCTCCTCAAATAGACGATTCTTAGCTTTTGAAATTGAAGTCATGCTTTAGTCTCATCATATATTGTTAATCAATCATCAGTTATCATCAATCAGCTATCATTTATCAATAATCAGTAATCATTAATCGAAAAGGTTGTGTAGCTAAAACTTTTGTCCTAGTAGAAGCTAGCAACGTAGTCAAGATGCAATCCGCTCACTCCAGATTTTGGCACTCCCACTAGACCAAAATCTTGTCACAAACAGAATCAGCTACTCTGAAGTGAAACTCGGCTTGAAACACATACCCTATGTCCACTAAACATTAGAATGATCAGAGGGTAGAAAAACTCAAGGTCATAGCCAAGCCTGTTTCTCAATTCTCCTTTTCTTCTTACTGCCAAATTACTAAAGTCATAGTTTGCTCTCTATTCCTCATAGCCTACATATTAAGCCTCATTATTGCCTTATGATATCCAGTTGATGTTTCTTAATATTCTCCACCCATCATTAATCTTCCAAACTGTCCACTTAGTTGCATTCAAGTTGGGAATCTGATGACTTCGACTTCCATGAATCAACGTTATTTGGGCTTTATCTTATTAAAAATGATCTCGGCTACGCAAGGTTACCGGGTTTAGTGGGATGAAAATGTTGATGTTCAGGTTACGTGAAAAGCAATTAGCTTCAGTTGAAACCCCCTTAAAATGAAGACTCTAACTCTTACATGTTTCATATGCAACTACTTGCGAAATCCAGATCGAGTTAATTAATCATGACACTAAAGTGATACAGCGACTGGAATTGAATATTCCTGCAAAGCTTTGCTTTCAAAATATACAAAATACCAAATGACTACGTTTCACATCGCACGAATGAAGCATTCCCTCAAAATTAATCTTGCTTACGAGACCCAAACTTGGAACCTGAGACATGGATTAAAGTAATTAAACTATTACATTTTACAGTTTGTTAACCTTGCCTGTAATTTTTCATTTGGAATCAATTTTATGAGAAAGCTACATTTTCAATACAAAGAACATAGCGTTTCACAATAAAAGCACTTTTCATCCGATACTCCGCATACATAGAAGGCAAATCTGATGCAAATGACGTTTGATGGTGACGATGTTATATTGTCTACATTTAAATTTCAGGGGAACAGTTTGAAGACATTTGGTGGCTTCGAGATGTTTTCAATGCTTGATGTTCCTGGTAGCAGCCTCAGCAAATACTCTTCGGACCCGGTACAGGGAAAGATATACACTTCGAAGGAGCTCACCCATACAAATGGAATTTTGACAGACCATGACGTCATTGAGGATGTTGGCGTGACGAAATCAATCACATCCTCAGCTCCAGTCTACAAGCCCTATGTAGATGATGCCTTGAAAAGGCCTACCCTCGACAGAAACACGGATGAGCAATTCTTGTCGTACCTACCACCGGGCAGCAAAAGCATTTCTGACCCTGCTCATTCGCTTTTCAAAACAGAGAAGGACAACCTTCTGCTAGCATTGGAAAGAAAGCTCAAGAATAGAAAGAAGGAGGGACCCTACGAGAGCCGATTTTATTCAGGCACAAGAAAGCGGAATGTGAAAAACTCGCTACAAATCAGCTACATTACTGATGCCCAAGACGCAATTGACAGAAGCAAGCAAAGACCCTCAAAACAAGTCAAAGTGCCAAAGAGGCAGCACAATTCGAAGGTCGATCTCCTTTACCACATTCAGAAGTCAGTGGCAGTAAACAAGAACCCTTCAATGCGCAGGCAGCCTACGCGCAGCATGCTACCGTGGGACAAAAAGTCAAGGTCACCTCTCGCCAGACACTTTGATTTCCGTTATAATTCTCAAAGGAAATCGGCACCAACATCAGCACCAGCTCGGCCAGTTAGAAACCCGGGTTATCCTAGCGAAAGGGACTTCTTCTTTTTCAAGGACGCATTTGAGTATGGAGCCAAGCTTTTGGCGCGAAAGTTTAGCAGCAACGAGGAACCTGATACGATCGCATTGAACGAGAAATTGAGAACAGCAGCCCCGGAGAGCACGGAGGACAACAGGCCTTTCCAAAGTGACCTCGAAAAAATAAAGAGTCAGGTGAGAGACAACTTTGCCAAGCAAATGCGGCGATTGGCTACAAAGACCACCACTAAGCAAGTCCCGACAACTACCGAGCTAGGCCCGACAACTGCTGAAATAATGCCGACAACTGCTAAGCTCAGGCCGACAACCACCGAGAAAAGTCCGACCACTACCGAGGTCAGACCGACAACCACAGAGATAGGCCCGACCACCATTCCAGTTACAACAACATCGAAGACGCACCAGAAGCCGAGTACTAGTCACACCAAGGTGAAGCTTAACACTCTATACGAGGTCGGGAGATCCCTGTTGGTTGCAAACGAGACTAAAATTGGTTCTAGCAAAGAGCCGCTTCTGCGAAATCCGGTTTCCTCGGTCCATGTGCAGCACACCCTGAGAAAAGATTTGTCAACACGTAAAACTACGACGATGTCTCAAAGCAAGGACAAATCTGGAAAGACAACTAAAACACAAACTCCTGTCCACCAAAAAGTGAAAATTGTACGAAAGAATCAACGAAAGTCAGAAAGAAAAACATTTCCACAGGTATCTACTGTGTCGGAAGAAACGACAAGAAGAAAGTCTTCGAAAGCCACTACAGAGGCAACAAAGAAGCCAGTGATCACGACTAAAATGAGAGAAAGGGTGACAATTCTGAAGAACTCGGGTTTGAAAACCTCGAAGACCCGATCTAAGTCTAGTACATCAAAAGTTGCAAAAGTGAAAACGCAAAAAGTCATTGTGGCCTCAAAAATATCCAATAAACTTATAGAGGCAAGCAAGGCGAAAAACCGCAACAGAGTAACGAGGGTGTACAAACCGGAACCCAGGGTCTACAAAATACCGGAATGGAGACTCCCGCTGCATTTTTACCGAAGGCCATGCCCCAACAAGGTAGACGCAATCTTCACTGGCGCTGCCAATAAAGTCTACGTAATCGACGGAGACCTTGTCTATATTTTGAACAGGTTCGGGGTGGAGAACGGACCGTTGCCTATCAACTTCGTATGGCCCCATGTTGAAACTCCCATTAGCGATGGTCACTTCAGAGCGCAAGATCACAAGACGCTTCTGTTTTTCAAGAACAAGTAAGTTAAGCTTTAGACACTTATTTTGCAAATTGTTAGCGACAATTGAAATTAATTGTAACAAAGTATCGATGGCGAGTGCTCAACATGGTGACAGGCATTAATGCAACTTTGGTTAAGTAGAAGATATGGCGAGAATAGTTTGTCACAGTGTCATGGCTAAAACAGATCATCTTGCAGGAATCTTGGCATGTTCTGGTAAACTCTGATCAGTGCCTTTTAGAACATTTTTTTTTCCTTTTATGCCAAAATGCCCCATGTTGTTGATGACCAATAATGTCACTCCAAACCTACTTGGTAGCCAGACCAAAACTTTTTCATTCAAGATTCTACATAAGATTCTTGTTCTGACGAGGTTTGAGTCTTCATTCAGATAATTTTATGGAGTGGTCTTTAATCTTATCAAAGTGACCGTAACCTATTAACGCATCAATATCACGATGGATATGTTAAGAGATTTAATTTTCTGCCTAACCAATGCACTTCGCTGCCCGTCTCTTGTTTCACTCAAGTGATAATCCTTAATGCGCTTTCTTCAAGAGTTGAGAAAACATAAAATATCGCCGCTAAACACAAAGTCATTAAAGGACTCGTGCAAACTCATTCACAAAATCCACATTTCATGAAAAAACGCTTAAAGCATTTGCAGGCTCACTGCCTGGTAACCTAAGTCATTAATTTTCTGTTGGTTTTGACGACTGTCAGGCAATATTGACAGTGAAAATTCAAGAATGAAATTTTCTTCTCCTGCTTTTAATCTCGCCGTTGAAATTGAACGATTTAAAGGCCCGAAATTTCTTGTTTAACTTAGGGAAAACTTCTTATCTGTTTTTATGGCATATTTTTCTTGCCCCTGAGCATTTTGTTTGACTATAAAAGTGCATATTAGCCTACCTAGTTTTGCATTTTGCATCCTCTGAAATTTCCATCTTTCAATTATAATGGAGTTGATAGAGTATCATTAACATTTTACAATAGAAAACAAGCTTTGCTAGAAAACAAGTCATCTCTTTGGTTCCGACCCTTTCCCAAAAGACATTGAATATATCTACGCAACTTATAACGACAATGGTCTCTTCCTCTTGAAGGTATGTTGCCTATGTCAATGACCGGCATTTGGTGACACCACCCACTGATGTCCAGGACCTTGGTTTGCCAAACGACTTTGCTCCCTTCGATGCAGTTGGTGCTTGGACCGGAAATGGACGAACCTATTTCTTCAAGGGAAACCAATACTGGAAGTACAGTGACTATTACAGGAAACTAGAGCCCGGCTACCCAAGAAACATCCAGCGCTATTGGTACCGGGTTCCAGGAAACCTAGATGCGGCTTTTATAGCACCAAACTCATACCTCTATTTCATCAAAGATGGGCTGATCTACAAGATGAACTATTATAAAGCTTCAGTGCAGCGCCAGTACCCCAAGAAACTATCTGAAAGCTGCTACGACTTCTTCATGTAAGACGAGAGACAAAATAAATTCACACTCAATCATAGGAGTAAGGAACTGAGCCCTGCTCAAGGGCTGCCGATACCATGCAAAATAGAAGACAGAAAACAGAAGTTTATTGATGATGACATTTATGGCACCTTTTATTCGTGGCTACCAAATGCAGTGTATAATCTGTGGGTTGCTGCCAGGTTGGTAGAGGACAGGCCCGAGCCAATAAACATCAACTGGAAAAGAGTCCAACAGGGAAACATCGCCAGCAATATAGAAGAATTCTATCAATCTAGGTGTCATGAACAGGTCCGTCTTTTAGACAGTCAGCCAAGCTAAATCTCGCCAAATTCACCGCGTGGGAAGTAAATCTCTATTTAAACTATAGTAATCTGTACAGAATATATGTTTATAAGAATTATTGCTATTCCTATGAACATACGGGTAGACTTTAGAATTAAGCTGACGATTTTTAAACTCTCTTCTTGCTCATCTTACGCCTGAAATTCCTAAATAATCAAATATATTTATTACCTATTGATTATCTTACGTATTCATAACATGTTATGTGCAAAAACACTGTCCATTATTTAGCCTTTTGAAAAGTGTGCAAACCTTGTGTCGTTAGTCTTGATAAGAAATTTATTGTAGAGGAAGGCCTTCGTTATTGAAGCCACATTGATGTCACTGGAAACCCCTGTGATGCTCAGTTTCAGCGAAGTTGGCTTGTTTTTGCCGAGCCTTGTTTATTCTTTTGCGCAATAACCCACAAGACCTCGAGAGCCGCAGCAGTCGTGGAGGCCCTAGATCAGGGAGCCTTTGCATAGCTTTTATCTTAAAAGAATAGGTTACTTAAAGGCACTGGGACTTCCCGAAGACTTTAAGGTGAATGGACCTATAGCTAAACAACGATACCAGGGACTAATATTCCAGGCAAGGGAAATATCAATGTTGTCCTTGTCTGCTTTGAAAATTACGTCTCAACATAATGTTAATCGAGTTAATTTTATACAAGTGCGACGGATTTTCTTAGAGTGTCAAGACGAGACGATAACGGTGTCCCCGGCTGTATTGGGCTTTCTAGTCTTCTACTCAATAATGACGTGCTATTTTTGTAACAGAAATGTAAACCAGTGTATAGACCTATTAAACTGTATGAAGTTTTTTTAAAAGCAAACTCGAAATTGTAAATATCATTATGTATGTGCCTATTTTCTAGAAAATATGTCATTTTATTCCTCCAGATTCCTTCTTCTCTCCCATGCCGCATGATTAAAGATAAACTCTGCTAACATTATTCCCAAAGTGAGGGTCTCTGCCCTTTACTCTTTTGCTGAAAAGAGCTGCTAAAATCTGAAAGACGCTCTTCAAACACAAGTATATAGGCAAACAAGATTATCCGCTATTCTCTGGGAATAAGTTGCTTTGTTTAGAGTTAACTTCAAAGAAGATATGCTCTTCGTGATTAGACTTTAATAAGTCCATAAACTACGGCAACTACAGAAGTTGCTTGTTTCCATACGTAAGTGAATTTTATTAAAAGATCTTACTACTCTGTTTGTTTATTAACACTGACTACTAATTACAAGGGCTTCTGCAGTCCCTATCAAAATGTGTCGTAAACACAACGAGTGTATTCTACGAGAACTGAACCTGAAACCTGTATTGAAGACATACCCCTGTTCTGAGCCACAGACATAAAACTTTTGAGCAGATTAACTGCTGTCTTGATTTTTAAAACTTTTTATACATCCAATTTTGTAGATAGCGATATAGGACCTCTTCAATTTATCCAAGGATTGTTTTGTACTTATCACTTAAGAACATCGGAGAAGAGCTCTAATCATTAATAGAAGAAATAATTCATGGTTTCGTCTTGCAAGAGAACTGCTTCTGATGTGGACAAGCTTCCACAAGTTCCCGCCAACATTCAAACATGCTCAGCAGAACCTCCATTTCATAACGAGACTCCTTAGCAATGGTTGGTATAGTAGTAATGGAGGGTTGCATGTGTGTCGAATTTTAGTTGCAGGAAAAAGTTTAGATAGCGGTTGGAAAAACGAAATGCAACGACCGAAAAGAAGAGACAATGAAGAAGATCTTCTTCGATTTCAAGAGCAGTTTATGCAAAGAGGCATTGAGCCCTCAGCAAAAGTTCAAAGAATGACGCCGAAGGATTCGGCAATAACCAAGACTTCAGACGAGGCAAGGGATATCGTTTCCTTGCACGAAAACGGTTTGTACATAACATTTTTGTTTATAAATGAATGATTGGAAGTCCTACAACACCAAGCTATTGTTTTTAAGGAAAATTCACTTTCATGTGTCAACCGATAGCTTTGTCCTGTAGAGGAGGTAGATCTTGATAATCGTCTTCTCTACATTCGTATATTTACATATAGTCCGGAAAGTATTTATTATATTTCTGGAAGGATCTCTGATCTCTCTTGTCACGTTTTAGAGAAGTTGGGACAAGTATCTACTCTGAACAGTATCAGGATTATTCAGAATAAACCTTATGCACAGAGAAGTTGTTTTACAGCATCATATTAATTTATTAACTATAAGACACACGCTACATAGTACTCGTTTGCGCTATTATAGTTTCGGTTAGTACAGTTATTTCAAAATAATTATTTCGCTATTGTTGCCAATCTGCTAAGACTTGTTGTTTAAGATCTTTTCAAATGTTCAAGCTATTTGAGGCAGTCTAATAAGAATTCTATTTCATGTTGAAGCTTTTCTTAATAATAGTTAGAAATGATTTTAACCACATTATGTTTTTGGTCCTTACTTTAGTTCTTGTAATATTCTGATTTATGATTGATTAAAGGCACAGGTAGAGACCTAAATGAAATGGCAGCCACAAAAAAGTCAAGGTTCAAAATTAATGCAGAAAAGAGCTCCAAGGTAACATATGTTCTCTATGTAACAGAAATGTTTTTAACGTAAACCAAAATTTCATCTCTTCAAGATACTTTGGTAGATTTATGCAAATATTTTCACAAAACCAGTAGCTGCATAGTTAACAATCACTTCATATGCCCAAGGATTAAATAAATTTGAATGGACTTTGTCACATCATAATAAATTGTTTTGGACAAATCAATGTATGTGTTTGATAAAGAACATCACCTCTTGTTTTTGTCTCATCTATAGCATTCCATCACACTTAACATTTAATTTTTAGATGAAAGCCAAGAAGGACCAGAGTGCACCAGAACTGTTAGAAGGTTTGGTTTTTATTTTTATCTGAGCTGATCAATTGCACCCTGCATTGTAGGATATATTATCTGCAAGCAAGGAGTGCTATTGTCTATAAATATGATTTTGCTATCTGGTTATGATCTTTTGCTCAAATGAAAGTAGTGCAAATTTGCTAGACATTTTAGGCCCACTGCATACAAAACAACTTTTTGAATGTATATTGTAGCTATTTATGGGGATAAATATGTGCTAAATTGAAAGCAGAGCATAAGCTGATCACATCTGTTGGTTCATTGAGGATACTTGTACCTTGTTTTGTTTGTGAAGCCCATTGAATACCAAAGCTGAACCTAGCCTACTGCTTGCAGTATATTATGGCTTTGACAACTATGCCAGAGCTCCCTAGATGAATTTTGGTCCAGACAATATGCATTCATTTCTCCTTTTTGGATTGCAAGTTTTTCAGGGGTACCTAGAGCATGATCAAATGACACAGATAATTTTTCTTTACCTGATTGTTTATTTAAACTTAATTTTGCAAAAAAACACAAATATGGAAGAATTAATAAGGAAGGTGCAGGAGGGCAAGTTTCTGTTTTGCAAAATTCTGTATGTCAACAGGGCAAGAACACTTTTGTGCAGGTGAGAGACATCTCTGTGATCTGTTACCCAATGCAAAGGGCTACAAACCCAACTAGAGTGCAATTGAAGATTTAAAAAAAATTTGTTGCTCAATATAAAAATGACAACAAAATCAGTAAACTATCGCACTTCTAACTGAGGCATATTTGTTCAAGTTTCTGTTCAAGAAAAAAATTCCTTTTCCAATGAACAAGACCCCACTTGTTCTTTTTGATGGCTTGCTATTCATTCTTGTATGGGAGATTGTGAGTCTTTTGATACAAAGGAAAGTGAAGCTGATCTATCTTTGCATTTGAGGTTTATCAAAATTTCTTCCACTGCTTGTGAGAGATACACTTTAGAGAAAGCTGTTGCTGGGAGACTCCAGCTTAGCATGTCATGTAAGACCTCATGTTGTCTATAAATATGATTTTGCTATCTGGTTATGATCTTTTGCTCAAATGAAAGTAGTGCAATTTGCTAGACATTTTAGGGGCAGCTAATGGAAGGCCCACTGCATACAAAACAACTTTTTGAATGAATATTGTAGCTATTTATGGGGATAAATGTGTGCTTAGTAGAAAACAGAGCATAAATTGATCACATATATTGGTTCATTGAGGATACTTGCACCTTGTTTTGTTTGTGAAGCCCATTGAATACCAAAGCTGAACCTAGCCTACTGCTTGCAGTAGATTATGGCTTTGACAACTATGCCAGAGCTCCCTAGATGAATTTTGGTCCAGACAATATGCATTCATTTCTCCTTTTTGGATTGCAAGTTTTTCAGGGGTACCTAGAACAAGATCAAATGACACAGATAATTTTTCTTTACCTGATTGTTTATTTAAACTTAATTTTGCAAAAAAACACAAATATGGAAGAATTAATAAGGAAGGTGCAGGAGGGCAAGTTTCTATTTTGCAAAATTCTGTATGTCAACAGGGCAAGAACACTTTTGTGCAGGTGAGAGACATCTCTGTGATCTGTTACCCAATGCAAAGGGCTACGAACCCAACTAGAGTGCAATTGAAGATTTAAAAAAAAATTGTTGCTCAATATAAAAATGACAACAAAATCAGTAAACTATCGCACTTCTAACTGAGGCATATTTGTTCAAGTTTCTGTTCAAGAAAAAAATTTCCTTTTCCAATGAACAAGACCCCACTTGTTCTTTTTGATGGCTTGCTATTCATTCTTGTATGGGAGATTGTGAGTCTTTTGATACAAAGGAAAGTGAAGCTGATCTATCTTTGCATTTGAGGTTTATCAAAATTTCTTCCACTGCTTGTGAGAGATACACTTTAGAGAAAGCTGTTGCTGGGAGACTCCAGCTTAGCATGTCATGTAAGACCTCATCTGGATAGCCTTCTAGCTTTTTTAGGCTTTCACATCTACATTAACACAATGCTTCACCTCTCTGTGCTAAATAATGTAGCTGATTGTGGTATTTGATGCTCTTTAACTTATTCTCTGATAATTAATGGCTGCAAAATCAAAATTTTGGTGAAATATAGTCTGTAAATTGAAGAGAATATTCAGCATTTCTAGCTCAAGCTTTTCTCCCTTGTATGAAGTTATTTCTAAAAGGAATTGTCCAACTGACAACCTTTGCTTGACAGACACTGGCACTGCCGGCTAACATTAATTGTCAAGTCTTTGGAGGTTTGAAAAGCTTATCAGATTTCACTCCCACTTTGAGGCACTCAAACCGCTTTTGCAGTATGGTCTAGGCCTGTTTGTGCCAGTACAAAATGAGAGCATTCCTTCAATCACTTGGTTTTCAATTCATGTTTGAGCCTGATTACAGAAACCACACACAGCAGCTTGTGATCAGGTCCAATGCCAGCCGAATAGTACACATTTATGTTTTTGAAAGTAGTGAATTAGCCTCTTTATCTGGTGGCTACTCAAGAACCATGTGCCTTGATGATGTATCAGACTGCAATTCTAGATTACATTGAGCCGAGTCCGTACCGTCAAAGTTTTGTACAATGCAATCATTTGAATGCCACATCCACTTTTAACTGTGTTCCCTCTTTTAGCCTCTAACACTTAGAACATTTCACACCCACGAAATTCTCTTTTTAAAAAAACATCAAGTAAATTTCTTTTTTATTGCCTAATCGTGAAAAATAGCAACGCTCCTGATTTTTTTTGGCTATGCTTATATGGTACTGAAAGATCTGCAGTGAAATAAACGTTAATTATCTCGTCATTTGCTTTCGAGTAAATGTTTGATATCAGCTGAATTTTTTTCCTTTCTTCTTATTAACTTGTTCTTGAAAACCGTTTATTTAGCCTTAGGAGTAACTCAACTGCGCATGTCAAGTTTTATAGAACATTTGAGCGGCGAATATTGTAGTTTTTGCAAACATTTTGTGCATAATGAGGATGTTTTTCTTGCTTCTTTCAACTGACTATTACTCGGTTACCACCATTTCGGGAACTTTTTTATAACCTTTTTAGAGAAAGATAATCACATTACAACAATGTTATCAAGGATCAAGGTTGGTTATCAGGTGTCGCTCTATATGTCTTTCAAGACTGTTATAGACTCTTAATGTAATAAAATGTCCGTAAGTCAGTCTGGCAACAGGTAATCGAATTAGAAAAGAGCCAGTCTCGCAGTACAGTTTCGCAAGGCTTGATAAGGCAGGTCCAGTCTGAGATGACAATCAATACGACATAATTGTTATGACATGTTTTCTGAGCTGAATCTGCCCAGACTTTTTCTTAGCAAACATAGATTGTGATTTTAGCACAATAATTTTTTTAATGTATTTAGTTTTTGTAAAAGGTATCTATACATTGTTGCTTCAACACAATTTGTTATCGCGTTTTTCAGCTTTAGATATAGCACAGTCCTGTGCGAAACTTTCATTTCACTTCTTTTCTCTGTAATTTTCTTCGATCACTTTGTTTCAGATCTCCTGTCACCGAATTTTCAGTGCTCAGGCTTGTATTTTATTTTGTCGCATTAGGTTTAATTATCTTTTTTGTATTCTAGGAACGACCAATAAAACCGTTTGTAATGAAGCAAAAGAGGTTCGAAGGTGGATTCCCTTCTGTGCCTCAGCTGATGAAAGATATCGTAACTAGTGATCCCAAGGTTGGTAAATGAATTTAATTTCTCCTCTAACTAAACTCTAGGTTGCTGTTTTTGTGAGCGGGTTTTTGATTAGAAGTAATATAAGTTAAAATGATTGTGCGGTGTTTCGTTGATTTATATTAAGGATCCGAGTTTTGTCATAGTGGATGGAAAACCTTCTGATGGTTTAGTCATGGCAGGATGACTTTGAAATGTTGGCGAGCAGTCAACGTGCCATATTGGTGTTATTCATTCAGGCTAAGGGTTTGGGGACTTATTCAAGCAATTTTATGATGAATGATGAATTTAAAAAATGAATGCTCAAAAAAAGAATTTCAAATGATTTCGAATGGTTAAAGTAAACTGTGTCTTAAAGGCTTTTATATTCTTTGAAGGGAGCGACGAAACAGAGCCTTTTTGCAAGGCAGTTTATGTCTGGAAATATAGCAGCCTTTGGACTTGAACAGGAAGGGAATGTGTCTTTTGACTGCCAGTCTGGAAAGATAAGCAGTAAAGAAATAGGGGAAAAGATGAATGATTATAAACCACCCGGTAATTCTATGGAGGCACAAACAGGAACTTCCGAAATAGTAACCGGCCAGGGCCTTGCTGCTGGTCCAGATGCTGACAACGAGAGACACGAAATTGAAAGAGAAAATACCCGCAAATTGGCTGAGATGACTGAAAATGAGATTCTAGAAGAAAAAGCAAAGCTGGAAGCGGCAATGGGTGAGTGTTTTCATATATCGGGAAACAGGATAAATTCCCCATAAGAGGTTCTTTCAGATAAATAATACGTAATGATTGGTAATTGCATTGAAGAGACAATGAATGCTAGAAACTAGAATGCTCTGACCTATTCACTGGCCTTCGCTTGGTAAAATTGCACGAAGCCCGGATAAAAACGCAGACTAAAGTTTGTTTGAGCAGGAAAACCAAGTGCTCTAATCGTAGTTTGAAGATAAGCGCTCATTTTTCTGCGTGGAGTTTGATGCAATCCTCTGATGATCTTCTTTTCCCTCACTATGTTATTTGATAGCTACTGGGAGGACGACTCTGGCGAAAACTATGATTCTCTGTTTCTTGTTTAGCTATAGCTTTAAGCTGCAGCCTGCGAAATAGCAAACTTCAATAAGGGAGCAGAATTTCCGTCCATTTGAAAGCATCCCCAGTCAGTCAGTCTGTAGTTTTGCCACTTTATTCATTTCAGTTCGCCCAGGAAAAATTGGATCAATTTACCAGCTGGAATAAAGCCCGCTTAGAAAACCGCCATAGCTATTAGCAACTTGTTTGTTGATGAGATTTGTATCAAACCTCAAATACAGTTTGGGACCAAATTAGCACTTGAGGGAAACTGGCCCTGCTTATTAAAGCATTTGAAGGAATCTTAGAGAAGGCAATATGTAGCAAATCAAAAGAAAAGTATTTGGAGTAGTCCATAAGTAGTAAATGACCCCGTCAAGCGCATTTTCATGCCTTCGAGTAGTGAGGGAATCAGCAGCATTTATTGAAGTTTGAAATCGGACCTGGACCAGACCAGAATGTTGAGCTTTCATGCCATTACTCTTAGTTGCCTAATAAACGGGGGAAAGGGGAGTTGTCGGAATAAGTGAGGAGGTCGAGTTGGAAATCTGAGTATAATGCAATACTTCACAATGGCTAGAAAAAGCGGAACTAGTTTTTGCATACTTAAAGTACTTGGAGTATGCAAACGTCGGAAAACAACCACTTTTGGTTTGCATACTCCGAGGAGTGTCAGACGAAAAGATACTTTAAGTGTGCAAAAACTAGTTCCGCTTTTTCGAGCCATTGTGAAGTTTTGTACCATAAAGCACAAGCAGAAGACATGGGTTGGTTGTTGCATTAAATTTTCTGATCATTTTGTGGTGCTATGCCTCGCGTTTTTCCTTCGTTTGCTTTTTTCACCTTTTGGATCAAAGTTGAAGCTAATAGCAAAGTTTATTCATCATAGTCACCACTTTCCTTTCCAGACCCAAGGCTTCTGGCCTTTGTAAAGAGCAAGAGAGTGACACGACACAAGGAAGGCGACATCTCAAACCGTGATGTCAAATCACAAGGAGTAATTGTCGAACATTCAGTAGATGAAGTTTCCAGCCCAAATGCGCCCGAAGCTTCTGCAAGCGAATTTGATCCTCGCGAAGTGTTTGGTATCGATAAAGGCCTCCTTAACATGGATATAATTGAGGATGAGAAATTACAGTGGATCAAAGATGCACCAAAAGTTGTTCAAAAAGGCGATGTTCGTGTTTTGTATTTTACAATAATAATTTATTACTGATTCTATGTATTAAACCAGTTTATGGCTTTCATATGATGAAAAGCCTTTCAAAATAAGAAAAAGTGAAAAGGTTCTTTTAAATCCAAAGTTTTTGAAACTAATAAAAGGTGTTGAAGTAATTAACCTTTTTTGGAATTAGAGATAGAAGCATATTTAGGTCACTTGGAAGGAACCTCGAAGTCCTATTGATCCAGATACAGATTTCCCCACCAAGGGGTTTCACATCAATAAGCTTGCTGGAATTTCTAAGAAACTTTTTGTCAGTAAATGTTCACTAAATTCATTTTATTTTTCTTTAAATCTAAACATTGAATTGAGTCAAGTGTCGCTAGATTTATCGTAAGTGTCGCTAGTTTTGTGTTTATCATAATCAGATTGCTGGTTTTGTATGGAACCTCATTGCCATGTGAATTAACTGTAGGTCAGTGCTGTTGCCAGGTTTGACCTGGAAGGCAAGCTGGTCCCAAAGGATGCTGATTTACCATCTAACCTCGGATTGCATCATCATGGTGATGACCCATCTATTCCCGGATATTCACTTGAAGAGCTCTTCCACCTCGCCAGAAGTAATTTCTTACAACAGCGTGTTTTTGCCCTAAGAATTCTTGGAAAAGTATTGGAAGAGGTATCTAGAGCTACTGTCACCCATTTTGTGATGTCTTACCCTTGTGCTAGTAGCGGATTTTGTAACGCAAGACGCTAACACACAGCGCTATGTTACACGCAGGCCACCATCACCATCAAGACCAAGAATAATTGACTTCTGGATGCGGTCGTACTTGCTAATCTAATCAAATGTTATTATTTTGTTATCAGATAAATAATGATTCTTTGTCGGTAAACTTTTACGGCTTTCGTTGGGGTGTACGAAGCCAAAGTCTGGAATCTTTTACCTGTCAATATAATCCGCACTTTGTTTCAGTATTTGGGAATTTTTGGTTGATCTTGATGAGTTTAAGACCAAAACAAGTGAAAGTGTTTAAGGCAGAGCGGTTGAGACAAATACTTCGAAAGAACCAAAGTTACCTCCTAAAAATCTGTTTCTAAGTGTAAAGCTATTCTTGCAAGTAGTTAGTAGAAGTGCTTGTTGATTTTGTTGTTACAGTCATCGTTGAAGCATCGCAATTTATTTAAAAAAGCTCGTTGGAGTGCATGCTCTTTAATGTTATTATGTTTAGCCAGTCTTTTTATAAAGAATTTTTAATCCCATTTTTTTAAATCTTAAGCCTCTTTCATTCCATTCACTCCATTTAGAATGCTCCTTTCCACGCCTATTCTGAAAATTACATAGAAGTCGTCGTAGGGTGCTACAAGCTACTTTCTCCAGGAAGATAATTAGGAGGGTCAGCATCTATGTGATGTCCTTGACTGTTTTCTCCGTAGTATTACCAAGGGTCATTTGACGGAAAGCTGCAGGAATGCATAATGGAGAAGCTGCTGGATGCCGGAATGCCTTTTCTATTGCGCTGGGCTATGGACGATGCCACGGATGCAGTCAATCGTGCAGCTATCTATGCACTTTCAGCATTGCTAAACAACCCGTATGATCATGTAAGTAAACTAGAAGCTTTAATTCGTACAAGGATGGCAATTATGTTTTATGGATCAAGCAATGGCTGGCTGCAGTGAAGATTCGTGAGTTTTGAACACTCAACACTTGAAAGCTTATCCATTTTGTATTTCCATGTATAGTGGAAATTTGAATATGGTTCGTTATAAAAAACAGGCCCCTCCCACTTTTAGTGAGAGTTTCTGGCCTAATTGCAACAAAAGGTTTTCATTTCGTACCAAAGCCAGCAACCTTGACCTCCACATACTTTCATTTTAGGCTTGTCACATTTTTCATAACTACGGCCGTGGGCTCCTCCAACATTTCCCTAACAATACCATTCTAAAAACAGATCAGCTTTTGGGTACTGTGATCCTGATCTTTCTACTCGATTCTCACTCGTTATAAATGATCCCTCTAGTTTTTGAAATTTTGGCTGCTTACAGGCTATTTCCGTACCTTGTCACCAAGCGCTTCTTTTTATGGAAGAACACTTTGCTAGTTTTTAGGGGACGAATTGCCCTTTCCTCTCTAAAATGCACCCTGCCACACTCTAAAAATATCGGATGATGAACTATTCTGCATGCTTCTGATAATCAAGGAGCAAATCTTTCCATTTTGTTGGCCTGAAGTACTACTTATCCAAGTACTCACTTTTTTATGGAATATTTTTCAACGACTGTTTTATCTGTTTATGACTCTGCGATATGTAAGTACTATCGTTATTAACTTCCATTACCGATGGAGCCTTTTTGATGACTTAAGAGAGCAATCGATTAACTCAAGCTCATTGGGTAAGAGTTTCATTCTTCTAAAGACGGCCGCATAATTTTGTCTCTTAGTAGCAAATTCAGAAAGAAACCTTTTGGGGCTAGCATTGATTTCGCCTTAATGTACCAACCTCTGCTATTAGTCTATTTGGTCACAGAATCTTTCAGAGAAGAGATTTATTCATATAAGCACTGTGGAATGTTCAGAAACACGTTATATTTGGCTTTGTCCGCTAAATATCGACTGTCCTTATCGCTTGCTGTTGGTTGTAATCTGTCTTTGCGTCTATTAAAGGCTGCCCTTTGCGAGCTGCTCTACATTGACGGAGGTTTACAAGTGCCATGTCTGAAACCGCTAAGTGCAAGCGATGAAATCAAAAGATTGAAAAGAGAAGAAGGCAGAGAGGTGGCTGACCCTGAAATCATTGCCATTGACCTCATCAAGGTATTTCAGTTTGGCCATTTTTTAAAGATAATACTGTCACGTTGGCTGGCAGTTAGATTTCATTCCAGTTCTCACAACTAGATCTCCTTTGTTGATCTGTTGTCCTGCTGTGTTTATTGTTGTTATTTATTTATGTTTATGTTGCTTCTTGTTGTGGTGTCTCGTTATGATGTTTTTATGTGTTTTGATTGGGTTTACTCGAGATTTCTTTATAGGCCAGGCCGCGTTTTCACTATTTTACAGAGTTGATAGGCAAGATATTTTCAATAGAACTGGGAATTGTGGGTCAACGCTTTGGTACGCAAATAGCGCCATCTCGATCGAAATAGTCCATCGAACATAGATACAAGTTGTCTTTCTTCAGGTTTCCAAAGTTTTCACTAATACCATTTCATTTTGGTATTCTTCATCGCGCGACACTAGGAATTTTGCTTTAGGTTTCTTTAAAGAACCATAGGGGTCTAAATCTTCAACAAATGAAGCAGTTAAATGATGGCCAATTTTTACAGTACCCCAACAGTGTTAATTAAGTCAGCAATCAACTTGCGCGTTATTATTTTTGTGCTTTCTCTCAATAGCCTGTGTGGGCTATCTTATACACCAGCTATTTGTACAGAACCGATTGGTGTTAGCGCTTGGTATAATGCCCAGGTCTTCCGCTCACAACCCTACAGGGTGGAGAAAGTCATCAATCTAACTTCCAAAGAGCCTAGAACCCTCTGCTTTTATTCAATAGAGTGCACTAGACCGTACCCCCTAAAGAAAGTTTGATTTATTAGTATCTAGAGAGACCACCAAACAGTAGTAAGAGCTTGATCTAATAAGAGAGAAACAGTATCAAATGAAATGAGAGTTGAGCAATATTTTAATTGAATTTTGAAAAATAGCGAGATGCTGCTCGATAGAGAAAAGAGAGAAACAAAGCATTCAACTGTTTGTACAGATTTGATTTGATTTGATTTGAGCAGGGCCTTGAAGGAAGTGAGGCTTGCTTGATTCAGGTTGGGTACTAAAGTCCAAAGGGTTTGTGACAAAAATGTGGTTATTGACAGAGGCGTAAGCAACGTCATTTGACAGTCCGAACCGGATCAAATTCTCAATGGAATGAAATATTAGATTTGTATTTTTTGTATCGAGCAGTTTCCAGACCAAGTGGTTCAATTTCAACCACAATGGGGACCAATGCCATGCCCTTGGGGTTTCCCCTGACCCATTAGAGAGGGATGATTAACAAAACAGAAATATCATGTTGTCCAATGTTTTCTTTTGTTTTAAGATTGTTTTTCATTTTTCAGTCTATATATCTTACGATGTCGCTATCACCCAATTTAAGTGTTGTCGCCGTTTTCATTTCCTTATCAGAAGACGAAACCAGATAAGCCACAACCACCCAGAATAATTTACACAATCCTAGAAATTGATAAAGATTGGTCCAGTTTAATTGCCGCGCAGTTTCTTAGTAGGAGCCACAAAGTCCGTTAAACCGTTCCAGTAAAAGACGCAAGATTTTATCGCAAGGTGTTTGAACACAACACTTAGCACTTTCTAAGGGACTGGAAGCAAATATCAAGCTCTTTCTTAAAGTATGCCTGCGCGGTGTAGTCACATTGTAACTGAGCACGTGAAATGGATTCGCGAGCGTATGGCGTCCCAATCTAGAGTGAAAGTGACCACGTGAAATAGTAGATGGTCACTAGCGATTGGTTAATGTTTGATTGGCAGTTTAAGCTCGGAGCCTCTTGAATACACTTTTTAATAAGCATACTGTTAAATTGGGCCTAACCTCCATATGCTTACGGTGTTCCCAACTTGAGCCTGCAATTATGCTTAGGACTTGCTAGAGCGAGCTTAAGTATCCTTATAAGCTTTATATTAAATAAAAACAGAGTGCATGCTTCCATTCCCTACCAACGATTGAACTGCTCAAGTTTAGGCCCCTTATTTCTTGACCCAAAAAGAGCCAGCGTGAACCACGAAAAGCTGATTCACTTACTTACATAATTGCTAAACTTACATAATTGTAACAACATTGTGGTTATTGCAAGTGATCCCATTAACTAAGACCTTATTTGTGTTAGCTTATGATTTAACAAGTCTCTGCTTCAAACACTTGTGTACTGGCATGCAATCACGTTATAAACCCAAGATGGTATCAAGCTATGGACTTGCTGCCGTGTCAAACCCTTTGGTACCATTGCCTTGGCTGCTGTGTTGTGGTGCTTTAGGCTGGACAAAGTCTGTTAATAACCCAGTTTGTTGTATTGAGGTTTATCAGAGAAATATTTGTTTCATGTCATGCTAATGAAGTATAATTTATTAATAAAAAGTGGGCAAGTGAATTTTTTCTCTCCTTTTTCCGGACTGTTTCTCTGACAAATGATGCGCAAAGAGGTCCTATCTTTTGATTGAAAAGTTGCAAAGATGTCAAAGTACCTTTTTGGTGTTAAGTTCATCTTTTTGTGCAATAGAGTTTTTCCTCATTCATCCTAATATGTTTACCTTCATGCATATGCAACTGTCGGTTACGTGTACGTATTTCTAAATAGCATCAGTTTCTTCTCAATTTTCATTTGAAGGGCCTTCTCAAGATGCAACTATTACCAAGACTGCGATACATTCTTGAGATCTCTGAGCCTGATGACACAACTGTCAATTACAGCATGACAATCTTGCATCGAATAGCATTGCATTCTCGTGAATCGTCTTACGAGATTCTGAAGTGCCCGCGACTGATGCAAGTCATATTTACCAAGTTTCTGCCAATAACCTGGTCCGATACTGAAGGAACTGTGGAGAACATGCCATTCTGCAAGGCCTTGCGACTCCTCAGAATCATGTGTCTGGCTGGAAAAAGTATTTCGTCGAAACTGGTACGTTTTTGGTCTTATTTTCATTATCTTGCCATTTTTAAAGATTCACCCTCTATCCTTGATTTCTGCAATCGACAAGAATTGACCAAATACTAAGATTGGTAAATTGCTGGATATATGAACCCAGCGCATTCAACTTGTTGTAAGCTGTTTCCAATTTTGGTAGATTGTCACATTCTGGTTCAACATTTAGAAAAATTTAGGGGAGGGGAAGATATTACTATACCCAAATAGAAATGCCTTGCGCATGCGTTGATTCACAAAAGTCAAGTAGAATGTCGAGAGCCTGGCCAAACGCACTCGACAACCCTCGACAACAGAAGAGAAATGTCGAGCGGTACCACTCGACACTTATGAACTTGTTCATGGAGCAGAATGCTATTGTTTCAGTGTACCTTGATTTCTGCCCATCGAAAGTCTAATTGCCCAGGGTCTGTAGGGACCATGCGGAATTACGTTCTTTACCCAATTTGGTAGCAATGTTCCCAAAACATCTTTGTCTCCATCTCGGCCTTTAACTTCAACTCGTCGCATTTTGCACGCTTGAGTGTCGTTACCTTAGGCTGCCTTTTCTCCCCTCTACCAATTCTCTACGACACAACGAACAACACAACAGCTCGACTTTGTACGTGAAGCGGTAATAAATTTTATGACTTGAAAGGTGTAGCTGCAAAACATTCAGTACTATATCATATAAACTCTGCCTGCTTTTGCACCCACTCCTGAAAAAATTGGACACACAGATCACTGGTTTACCACTATTCAGCCTTTTTTCTGGATGTTTTAAGGGGCTTTAGACAGCCGAAGTCCACTTGCCGCACCGCAGACAACTTGCTGGAGTAGACATGCCGCAGGCAGCTGCTACCAAGGCAACGATGTATTGCCCCCAAATACCCCTGTCCGCGGCGATCGCGTCTTATCACTGTGCTCGAAGTGTTTAGACCGATGCAGCAAACAGCATGGGTGCCTGACAATCCAGCTTACAAAACTCTTAAAGCGGTTGTGACTCTAGTAATTATCGTTAGTAACTAGTGTTCATAATTTTTCCAGTTATCATTAACGTTTCTTCATAGTGCTCATTAGTAAGAAATCTAGTAGCCTCATACCCTTTAGAAGGCTTTTTAGCTTTCTTCCTTCCAATGTGACTCATCCAGCGATGTTCTATTTTGTTCCAGTGGAATGACTTTGACCTGTCTGCAAGAATTCTCCGCTACGTATCATCAGTAAACGAGGACAGCTTCGGGTTGTCTGACGTTATCGACTTGGCCACTGAATCGCTTCACATCTGGAGGGTGTGCCTGTTGCTTGGCGTTGCCAGCTCAACAACAATGTTAGCTTTTATTGATATCATAATCATAATTTATTATCAATTGTTTCCTCTATTCTTGATATCGAATGTCCCTTACTCATCCTTGTTATCTTATGCTCTGAATTCTTCTGATAGCGTAGACAGCATTTTCTCAAGCATTTTGTTAGAGAAACATATGCAGCCTCCATTTCTCACACGATAAAGTGGAATCTTTTTGGTGATCAGCTGGTAGTATAATTGCCATGCTGATACCTGTTTAGAATACGGAATATAAAAAGACGTGGCTGCAGTTAGGCCTAACATAACCATCATCCATTCGGATCGTTTGAAGGGTTTGATTATACTGTTTATACTGATTCAACTTATTCAACTGATTGTTTATACTGATTCAACTGATTCAACTGATTGTTTATACTGATTCAACTGATTCAACTGATTGTTTATACTGATTCAACTGATTCAACTGATTGTTTATACTGATTCAACTGATTGTTTATACTGATTCAACTGATTCAACTGATTGTTTATACTGATTCAACTGATTGTTTATACTGATTCAACGACAAGCTGCACCAGAGTTACCATAAGAAAGTTTTACTAATGATTTGATTGGTTTGATTAGTAAACAAGGGTATATAGCGACAAATCGGCGCGAAATCTTGCATAGTTTTGCGTGCCTTCTATCGAGTAAGAAATGCCAAATATTTTAGTCTATCCGACAATGTTTCGTAACACTGGAAGTAATTTTTCAAAACCTTTTTTTCCTTTTAGTGCAGTATATCCATTGATTACATCGCTTCTACAAAAGTTTGTGTTAAGTGAAGATGAAAAGTACCAAACACTCAGGTCTAGTCTAGTACTGTTAGTGGAAGCCATGGTGCAAATGACTGCCGTCGAATCTGTAAGCGGAACCTCAAACATGCAATCCTCCAAGAAAGTTCATTTTGACGATGAACCTGAAGAGCAATCGCCCAATCTGGATTGGAATATCGTTTCTGGTGTTGATTCAATCATGTGGCAGTCCATTTTAAACATGGCTAGGTCATTTTCTTCAACAGAAATGGAGGTTGAGATTTAACTTTCATTTAGACCTTTGTTGATTCATTGAAAATAAATTTTTCCGTTTTTTGTCAAACTGTTTTTATAACCCTAAGCAGGTGATCCAATTATCAAAAATGTGAAAACGCTTTCCCTTTTAAAGCAGAAAACAAAAGTCGTCATTGTATGAATGTTGAGTTTTTGTCAACAGTCATTGTCCCAATAAAATTTTTTGAATGATAAATTCCTATTGTGCTTTTTGAATAGACGATCGTTTCTCTGTCTATTGAAATGTTTGTTAACTATAAAAGAAAGCTTAAATAGTTAGAGCTTGTATCTATTTTCTGTATTAAGCTGCCCTTTTACTCGTGTTTTATTGGCGCTTTACATTCTTGCCGTTTTTTGTGTTAAATGTTTCAGCTAAACAGTCTTCTGTTAATTTTCTGATCTACAGTAAATAACTGTTTAATTTCTCATCATTTATGTTTGAATCTTTCTGGTCGTAGATGAAGTTGGATTTGCGATACATGGCTTGCACGCTGCTTTATTTAGCAGCATATGCCGATAATGCTTCGAAGCAAGTATGGAGTACATAGCCATATTTTTTGCCTACGTTTATCGATTCTATATACAATCTATCTAATCCTGTATGTATAACTGGCAGCTCTCGCGCTGGAAATGCTTTAGGATGGTTTCTTCTGGCACCATTATGGAGGGTCTCAATCATCAACAATCTTTATTTATTTTTTAATCAATTCCCCTTTGTTATTATTGTGTTTATTGTTGAAAACCTATCATTGGTAGTACACAGAAACAATTTCAGAGGCCTCTTTGGAAGTAGAATCCTAAAACAGTGAACTTACCATCAAAGCTAGTAAAGCAATGTTTGCAAGATTTTTTAATCCCATACAAGAATTTTTTCAAAACAACACTGGAGATACAGCGATAGGCGAAGTTCGTTCTTTCGTTGCGTGTTACTAAAATTTTACTCAACAAATATTAGAGTTATACATACAAATAATTGTTGTAACCCTTCTTTTTGTTATGTTGTGATTGTCATAGAGCTGTAGTAGAGGTAATTTATTATTTGCTTGTCGTAGAAGTCAGTTGACAAAGTCAGACTTTTATCTGAAATTGAAAAATGGATGAGCAATGTTCTAGCTGATATCGCTTCTTCTAAAAAGACGAGAGAACTTGTTGGAGATTTAATGTAAGTTCACATTAAAATATGTTTTTTGTCTTGTCGCTGCCAATGTCGGAATGGCAAGATGTTTCCAATTAACGGATGTTTCCTGTGCCTTGCGCATCCAAATAAGCGCATGCATTTCGCTACGTCAAAAGGCTCCTCCGCAGCCATGGACTCATGCGCATGTGATGCTGATGTCATAACTCGTCAGATGCTGCCTTTCCTGATGTTCAATTTTCTTCGTTCTTCCAGAAATATTTTCGTTTATGTATCACAAAGGGGATTTTGCATGTTTCTTGTGCTTTAGCAATTGTCTAAGAGTCCTAGTCTCAAGGCAAACAGTTCCAGTAAGTAGTAATGACGTAATCAAATCTTGCTTTATTATCTCTCGTTGTCCGTAATAATCCAATCGTTGCTCCATTCCAAGAAATTGTGCTTCGTTTCAGAAAATACTCAGAATTCGCAAAGCCATTTGACACCCTCTCCGAAAAAGTGAAAATCAAAAGTTTTCCTAATCATGGGATGACCAAGTCAATGGGAATGTCTTATAGCATCGAGTCTCCAATTGCCTTTTTGAGTGCATTTACAAAGCTGCTTCACCGTGTTGCTGTTATCAATAAAGGATGCTCAAGTCAGGTACTGTTTTAATTTATCTTATGAAGCTTTTTGGGGACTTTCTGAAGCTTTTTTAATGAGATTGTACTGATTTCCTCTTAATGTAGGTACCACTATGTACCTATCCCTATCTCTCCAGAAGCCAAGTTAATTATCATCATCTTTAATTCAAAAAGCTTCGTCGCTATTTCAAACTTGCGTCTCAAACTCGTACGTCTAATGATTTAGAAATTCAAATTTTTGATATTTAGCTACATAGATCTTAATTCCCTGTTTTGGAAAAGGGGTGCAAAAGAAGCAATTGCAACAGGTAGTAAAGTCACAAAATGGTTACAGAGTTTCAAGTTTTTATCGCGAGATTACAATCAAACAACAGGGGCTAATGAGAAAAACTATTATTGCCTCCTGGGCTTATTTTCATTGGCTGGGTCACATTTAGAATTCAATTCATCTCCCAGAAATTGAGGAAGAATTGTCTGATTACCTAATGGTGTAAATTGTTCATCATTTGAGAACATTTTTTCAGCAACGTTGTTACTTTCAAAATGAGATGAAAGGTCTTAATTTAAAGCTATCCTGGCAATTTAACATATTTCATTTAAACTTTTTGCTGTATTTATAAATTGTTGTTCTTTCTTGTCGTATATTTTCATGCGAAATTTGAAAGCTTCTAACGACCGTTATGGCTAGGTATTCTGATTCACCTTTTGACGCTTTACACCCTCCGATTTTAGATGCTGCCATTTCTGAAAGAACAAGGCTTACTCGAATACCTAAAGGGAATTTGCTCCACAACATCTGCCACATATCGAGTAAGTTACCAGCTTTCTCATTATCACTGGCGTGCCGGGGAGGTAGCCTTACTGTCTCCTGTAAAGGCACAAAAACGCCATTTTACTTTTGCCTCCCTCTATCTCCGAAGCAGCCTCTCTGCGATAGGGATACTTTCCTTCTTTCAACCTCGTGCCTTGTAAACATTTTCTAGCATGCACTTTGTATACTGTTTACTGTTTAGATCTTAAAGGACCTATAGACATTTTTCACTTTTGACAATAGAGTGTGACTCTTATTTTAGGACATTGAATATGTTGGCCCGTGAAAAGGCTTTTAATTTAGACTTTAGTTTTATTTACTCCTTCTAAAAGGAGGACAAATATAGTCAACAAGTTCAGTCAACAGAATAACGTAGATTGTCCTAGAAGCTTTTTCTGTAAGCAGCGAGAATTTTGCACTGGCTTCAATGTTGAATCCGTTTTCTTTAAGTTAACTCTAGTGACAAACTTTCGCAGGTGACAGATGAAAATTTATCAATAATTAGATTTTTGCCAGCAATATTATCCAAGATTTTTGGAGCTTGTCTGAATTTTTATATATATACATGAATATTCTTGTAAAGAATTTAGTATATAATCATATGGCCTTGTTACTAAGTAAGAAGGTTTTTGCATTGGCTTGCAAATCTAGGCCTGTCAATGAGATATTTCGAAGAGCTGGCTACATTTGTAATGATTTTGCACTGTTGCTAAACTAGAAGCTCGTGTTCCATTTTTTGGCTGTGAATTTAGGATTACCCAACTAATTATACCATATCTCCCTTTTTTAGAATAATGTTTACTGCGTTGTAGATGTTATTTTTAATCATTCTGACCATTCGTTCTCGTAGCTGTCAATGTTGGCTATTTCTTCATTGGTTGAAAGGAGGTTTCTCTGCAATGTGCTATCTCTTTTTCAAGTGACTGTAAGTTGCATACAGCAAATTCAAAAGTAATATAAACAAGAAATATAATCTGCTAGCTTCACACTACTCCTCTGTAAATGACGTTGCAGTTCACAGAAAGTTGAATCCCAAACGGTGACAAAGAGTTACACACGATAATGAGGCAGTACACTTTTTATGAAATAGCTGGAGATGTTTTTGAATCAATTTACCAGAGACATTCAGAGTTGGTCTTTTTTAGGTTTTTTCTGTTTGTGTGCTTATTATTTTGTTTAAATTGTATTAAGCATTAAGCAATGTTTAATCACCATCTCCATTTTTTATGAAAAATCGCTTTTTCTCTTGTATCTCTCCATGGGCAGTACATTTAGTATTTATGTAGAGCCAACAATTATATTTGAACGCATTGCTCACGACAATTGGGCCTCCAATTGTTTGGTTTCATGTTGTGGTTCTGTGTCTGGTCATAAGCTTTATAAGTTCTACACGTTGTCAGCATTGCCCCAGATCCTTGATGTCATCTGGCATTAACGGTTGAATCTACGAACAATCGTTGAATGTTTGAAAACCTTGAGCTAACGTACTTGCGACAGAAATTGTTTTGTGATGCACCAAAAGGCCTTTTCAATTTGGGCATGCAAGACAGTCATCATTGGCCTGCTATGCTTTTTTCTTGCCTATTCTAGATCAGCTACGTTGGGGTGTCACAAATGGACGATGACTTGGTCTCTTTGTACCACCTCTCTGCCTTCAAGCTGCTCAGCATTCTCCATCAAGAGGAATCACACGATGCAATGGATCTGATGAGGAATATCATTTTTCATCGGAGCATGTACCGGTGAGTCTTAGCGATCTGTTCTGCTTGCTAATTTTCTTGGATTGTTTCCAGAATTGTAAAAAAGCTTGCAACTCAAGCTGGCAAATATTTTGAGGTTCAATATGGAAAATGAAAAATTCATGCTTTAAGAAGCCTTGAGTATCCGAAAAAAGAAACTTTACAAGTTTTGTGCCAACCTTGCTTTTTTATTCTTAATGTGATGCGGGCTGTTGTAGGCTGTTTAATAGTGACTAGAGGAGAAACATCTATTACTGCAGACCTTATTTAGCAGTAAAACGATAATATGATTTTGTCTCTGAATTTGCGGTATCTTTTTAATGGAGTTGATAACAATATTTATGATAGTTGTATTTGTTATAAAGTAAACTAAAATTGATTCTCTATCTCTTTATCTATATCTCTTTATTGATTCAGAATTTTACGACTAAAGCAATTAGGTAACTTGTATTTGCAACTTAATATTTTCGCCAGTTAAATACCCATTCCGAAACACATTAAAATGTCTATATTTAAGTATGTTCATCACTTGTTGCAATGACTTACAAAACAGTAGCATCGAGGAATAATTTTCTCAATTGACAGACCATCTACCTATTGTTAATCATATAATTATATATACTTCATAATGAGCTGTTGATTCAGGCGCCTTCTACGAACCAAATGTAGCTATTTTCACAACAACCCAATGGTCTTTCTTTTTGTGGGTATTTTCTTTTTCATTATGAGTCACGTGACTGTTGATTTGACTCTTTCTAGGAACACGCCGACAGAGAACGTGACTGAAATGCTAAAACGTTTAGATTTATCCTCGCATCCAATTGAGCAGTTGCAGGACAACTTTGATTTACTTATCCAGCACGCGAAAGATAGTTTGCCGCAAATCTGCAGTGTTTACCTTGCCCATTGTTTTGTAAGCGATGCCAGCACAGCCAAGCAAAGGTTTGACATACAAATGTGTTTGACTATCATTTTCTTTATATGTGCATACATAAATATATGAAGTGGGCTATTACGTTGCACTGTGCTCAATACGTGTGCAATAGGAGTGAAAATATATATATATATATATATATATATATATATATATATATATGTTTACATGTAAGTATAAATACATATTGCAGAAGAAAGAGAAGAGACAAACTACACAATTACAATGACTGGAATTTATTATAATCATTATTAATTTGAATTTATTTATAATCATTGGAATTTATTATTATCTCTTCAGCCTTACTATATAATCACCATTAGTTTTACTTTTTAAGCCCGAGGTTTGACTACCTCCACAAAGATTCATTTCTATTGAGAGGAAATGACGGAGCCCTCTTACCGATCGACTGGCTGTTTTTCCCGATACTGAACCTGTACAATATGGCAGTAAATATGTCAGTATCTACCTTATTTCATTCTTATTAACTCTTCATTGACTACCTATGTTTAAACTAAAAAGGAAACAGAATAATGTTTTGCCACATTAGTATTTTTATCATCATCAGTGTTTCACCAATGTAATTGAACAGAAGTACTAAGTGGTGCCTGCTTTTCTATCGAGCGTTTTCTCCTATTATGAAGTTTATTTGAAAAGTAATTGTAATTGTAAGTTAATTGTAAAAGTTGCGCAGGCTTATTTTTCTTTCATAAAAAGACCGATTTTGGTCGCCTTTACGTTTTAGAGCTTTATTTCTCCATTTCCAACTAGTGGAAATCGTTCATTAAACCCATGTGATCTATATAGCTAAGCTAAGCTAAGCTGGTTTGGAACCCAATTTTTGCGTAATTTTGCCCCACATGTCTGCAAGTATGATAATTAAGAGGAGAACATTTTTGCTTACGTACTATATTTTTAAAGAATGCTAAATGGAAATAAGAAGCCTCTTTCTGATACATTTATTTCTAGGGTGAAAATGTTTTCCCCTGGTTTAGAGCTTGTTGTATTCAAAATATTAGTTCCTCCTTGATAAGGTCTATTTTGTTTGTTGTAGGGAACTCAGTGGCAGAATGATCAATAATTTGACTACAGATGCTGTGAAGACTCTAGAAATGTGTCTTTCGATGATACTGTTGCTGGAGATATGCCGACCAGAGGTTCTCGACCCTGTATCGCCGTCCTTCAAGCTTGTACGCATTTTATGTGTCTTTATGATAGGTGAGGGATTTGCTTCTTAAATATTTCATGAGCTGTGTAGGCCTCGGCACCACCTACCCGTTTATATTTATGTAAGAAAGCCAGAAAACATTTTCCATTTCATTCTATAAAATGTATTTCTCTGTATTCATATTTTTCAGTTTTCCTTTTACCATTTATGCTGTTCATCTGTGCGAAGAACCCAAAGCCCTTTGCTGATGAGAATAACTTTATCCTTGATAATTGATATTAAACTGTTCCAAAATTCCAGGTAATGATGCATTTCTCGAGCCCCCTATTCAAAACCTGCTGGCTGTGTTGGCAAAGATCTATACCAAGGAAGAAAACCTTCAAAAACTCTCTTTTGAAGAAAGATTCCCTGGGATTTCATCTTTTTATGATCTGTAAGTTTGGTATGCATTTACAGCACTGGTTCTATATGTTGAGGTAAACCCTTTTGCGAGAGACAGTGAAAGGGATCTAGGGTAAACTAGCAGGCACCAATGATTAGGTTTTTTGCTATTGATTAAACAGCTTAATGCAGGAAATTACAATAGTATACGCTATTTATCATAAGGTTTAAGATGAGAAATAGCAATGATATACAGTTTATCAATGGTAAGTTTATGGAAAGGCCTGTAGCTTGCAAACAACAAGAAGCTCCAAAAAGATATTTTGCACATTTGGGGTATCAAATGGTAAGTATTAATCCAACTTTTGTCCTGGGAAATTTATATGATTTGGGGTTGGGGCTAAAAGAAAAATCGCTATTTGTTGCTTTCAATAATATGTAGGCATTAATTGATATGAAATTTAAATTTTCTAGTGCAAAGTAAATTTTCCTTCACATGAGCCTCTGTTTGTCCTTGTTGGTTACAGATCTCAGTGTTTACAGCTTTTCCTATTCTGGAAGGGGGGAGGGTTGGGTGGAGGGCTGCATAGCAACAGCAATACCCTTTTTAGAAGCCAAAAACTTTCCAGATATAAGGGAAACGAACTGAAAAAGTGATTATAAAAACACAGCGAGCAAACTGATTATGTTTCATCAGATTCTGGGAACCTCATGTAGAAATTCCCTCAAGAGGTCGTTAATTTGACATAGAATGACTGTTATAAAGCCATAAATTCCAAGCTACTTACCACCTTTTTTATGCATATTAAGTTTGATGACGCTGTACTATTTTCTCGGATCAAGATTTACTAGGTTGCAACATGCTTGCCGTTTGAGCATATATTGTCTCTATTTATCTATGTATTAGCTACCTAGAATACTCAATTCTTGTCGTCTTTTCGATCTTCAGTTGTTTACAGTAATGGCGCTGCTGATTTCATATTGCTGCATTTTGATATTGAGTTGTGATTCAGGCATGCGTTAATTTCAAATGGTTCATCCTTTAATGTTCACATCTTACCTTCCTATAATCCTCTTTTGTCTCCAGCTATGTATCCCTGATTCTGCAGTTTTCCGGGACATCGTTTGGTGATCCACTTTTCAGCAACTATTTATTGATACCCCTTCAGCAGAAGCATGACGTCAAATACAGGAAAGCAGTTTGGGGCGAAAACTGCGAGACGCTGCGCTTCTTCTCCCTGCCGCTGAAATCGGTAAGCAATGAATGGGTTCGACAATGCCGAACTGGTCTCGCAATTTCGACAATGCCGAACTGGTCTCGCAATTTTGACAATGCCGAACTGGTCTCTCTTTCGACAATGCCGAACTGGTCTCGCAATTTCGACAATGCCGAACTAGTCTCGCAATTTCGACGATGCAGAACTGGTCTCTCTTTCGACAATGCCGAACTGGTCTCGCAATTTCGACAATGCCGAACTAGTCTCGCAATTTCGACGATGCAGAACTGGTCTCGCAATTTCGACAATGCCGAACTGGTCTCGCAATTTCGACAATGCCGAACTGGTCTCTCTTTCATGGCCATTTCGAATCAGGGATTGGCACCTTCTAGCTCGTCCCATATCTTCGTTTCTCTCAGCTTTGTTACCTCCAACCATTTATGAAGAAGCGAAATCAATTCCCATTGCATGCAAATTATTTATGGCACACTGTCCTCCATATATGTTAAGCTGGGATATCGTTTCACTGTTCGATCTACGTTCCTTGCTTGTTGCTGTCAAAGTATGTTATTGGCTGCACCATTTTTTCGTTGTTAGGTATCTATGAGCCTGTCGAACTTCTTGGAACCCGTCGAAGAAGACGAAGAAATGATGCAGTTATACCTGGCCAGCGTTAATTCAGGCCTGATAAGGTGGTGCAGTGTTTGTTATTATTTTTACAGTTCATTTTTAGAAAGCGGCAGTGGGAAGAACTATGGCTGTAGCCTTTATTCATCATACGCCCACATTCACGTCTGCATTTATCTTTATTTGAATGAGTGCTTTATGGTACAAAGTTTCACAATAGCTAGAAATAGCGGAATCCAGTTTTCGCATACTTCAAGTACTTTTTCGTCCGACATTCCTCAGAGTATGCAAACGTCGGAAAGTAACCATAAGATGACAAAATAAATAGCCAGTTGCGGATCAAAAACACTAGAGGGTGATAAGAAGAGCACATGATTTGTTATTGACCAATCAACGCTACTTAACATCTAGTTTTTATTCGTTTTCATTTTGGTCCATTTTCACTTGATAAATCTGGAAAAATCTTCTTCCCTTGTTATGATAACGCGATACAATTTCGTTTAGGCCAAAATGGTGCCCGCTGTTTTATCTGATAGCTGTTCACCATTTGAGCAGTTATGTTTTTGGCAAAGTTGGTACAATGGTACGCGCCTCTCCTACATTATACAGCAATTGCGACTCTACATGCTTATTCAATTTTAAGTTTCAATCGACATAGATAAGTACAAAAAATCTTAAATCTTTGACCGTTGATATCGACTTTGTTTCTGAAATTTTTGTTTGCTTGCTCTATGAAGTCGCTCTTCTATTTCTGTAATTGAGTTTAATTGAATAATCACCGGTAAACATTTCACTGTCACATCATCTTGATCTGTTTTTATTAGCTTTGCCATTATAAGTAGACATCTGCGTTTACTGAGAGCTACTTTCTCTTCTTAGCCATTCCCTTTTTCCAGGTCACATGATGCGTTCATTTAGGCCCTTTTTCTCCATTACCAGGATTTTTCCCACCTTAAGATAGAGAAGAAAAGAATTTTGTTTCTTGGCAAAATTTTGAAGTTACAAAACGAGGTGATTGTTCTTTTTATTATTGTTTTGCTCTTTGTTTTTGACAGCTAAATTAAATATTCTTAGTGGTTTTAGTTAATTCTTCACAAGATATGCGTGCGATAAAGTAAATAGGGACAACATTCTCATTTTTTTCATCAGACTTTAGTACTAACCCATTTCTTGTCCTCGTATATCTCTTCCGTTGACAATGACCCTTGTACATCTTTATTTGAATTTATATTACTATCATTGTTCGGCTTTGACTGTTGTACATCTTTCAGGAAGCTAAACTTGATGTGCTGCTTTATGAAAAGGCAGATCTGAGTTCGCCGAAGGGCTTCAATGTCTACAAGAAGCTACCTGGCTATAGACAACTTATTATCGAGAACAGGGACAAAGGGAATCTTAGTTTAACCAGTGAATAGCCAGGGAGGAAGTACTCGTCTTGAGGTATGCTGCGATGCAAATAAACCTCTCATCGAAGAAATACCTGTCACGTATGTGCCTATAGATTAACTTAACATTTTGTGCAATTGTAACGTATTCAACTATACATTACAAGAGTCTAGCATCCCCGGAGCCCCATCAGCGCAAAATGCCTAGCTTGCAAAGAATATGATTTTGGTCTAGAAAAAACCATAAGAACACAAGGCTTGAGGACTTTCTGCGATTTGGAATTTTGTTCGCATAACGTACCCTGCCTGCAAAAAGTCATATAAAACACCAACGACCATTCTGCGACTCGCATTCATCCATCCCTCTACCACCCATCCTCCATCCGTCCCTCTACCACCCATCCTCCATCCCTCTCCCCTTTGATAGATGTTGCCCTGCTGCGGAATGACCTGAAATTTTTGCGCCCAACCTTTCCCCCACATTCACTGGCAGCTGTACTTTGTGACTAGCATCGTTTTTGGGGGAGATACAGGTCAGGGCGTGTCAAATAAATGAAAAAACAGGATAAGATACTGAAGTTACCAAGAAATTTTGACAGGCATTGTATGTGTTTATGTAGGTACTAAGCTATATCGACGGGGCCACTGCACGGTGTGGACTTACTATCCAGTTGTCCGACTTGATTCCTCCTCCGTAGTCTATATTTTTATTTGGTCAGTCGAGCCATCAGATAAGTGTGCCGTTTATAACCTGGTACAATAAAGTCACCGCCAGCATGTTGTAGAATTTCTGTACTGTACTTCACTTTGAACGAGCACAGGTCTGTAAAATACAACTTTCCAACGACTTTTCCGTGTTGCGAATAAACTTATTATGTACAGTGTTTCATAGTATCTTTTGCATATTTTTGCTTTTTCCGGAGTCTTTTTCCAATGTTCACGGCTAGAAGAGCAAACCCCCTCACACCTCCCTCTTCAGCTGACACCCTGACAAGAGCTAAAAGGCCCCCGATCGTCAGGGTTTGAATACGTACTAGGGACAGGGGCCCTTGTTTATGCTTGTTACGGACCTGAAAGCTCTTAATATTTGGCTCCTATTGTTGACATGCTCTTATTCTACAGCCATTTAATCAATAATTGTAAATCAATTTGGCAGAGAGTATTGTTCTTTTATAAAAGCACAGTGGACCTTCAAGAAATCTGCAGAGTTAGTAGGGGTTATTGAGGGCTGCATGAAAACAAAAAGGTTGGAATCGTTCCTAAGTTTACCGTATTCTTAAGATTTTGTCACCTTGCCCAACGGTAACCCTCCTCTTGAAATCGTCACTGACATTTGCATTCAGGTCAAATGGTTCCGCTTTTCCATTTCATGTCGGAGCCTGTTGGGCATGGCTAACCACCCGGAAGCTTTTCGAAACAGTCAGATTGGATAATCGTCTTGAAAAACTGGAGGCAGACATGGCGGTGGACAACAAATTTGGTCTTCAAAAGTTCAATGTTGTTTCTTCGTTGGCGATAGTATTGTTAGCTGCTGAAACAATATACCTGCATTTGAAAATAAGTGACACAGAAAACATCTTGACTGGGAAAATAGAAAGACTGGCAAAACAACAGCAGATTTTTCGACTCAAAGTTCGATCAAGTGCCAGACATGGTGCCAGACCAAACGATGGTGCTGCCCGCTATCATGGGTTGTATCTAAGAAGCGAAATTCCCAGCATGGTACAGCAAAAAGGGCGATCGAGGCGTGATATTGAAAGGAAAGTGGACTCGATTTTACAAGCCTTGCAGTCGCCACCCAATTATGTACTGCATCCATGGAGAAAGAAACATGGCGGTGAAAGCATGTGCCAGAACGTGACGCTTGTTTGCCAAAAGGGAGAACGAGGCCCAAGGGGTAAAGCAGGCCCACGAGGCGCAAAGGGTGACAGAGGCGATGAAGGAGCTATCGGTCCAGCAGGCGTGATAGGCCCTCGGGGGCAGAAGGGTGACAAAGGAGCAAAGGGTGCCAGGGGTCTAAAAGGTGAACCAGGTTTGGCAGGAGAATCGATATCTAAGCCAAAAATTAGAACCAAGTTTCCTGGGAAACTTTATAAAGCCGAAACCAGAGACTTGAAATTATCTTGTCAAGCTGATGGGAACCCGGCTCCGGAAATATTTTGGGCTTTTGGGAAACAGAAGCCCGACTCCCGGTATGACGTCACAACAGAAGGCGTGTTGATAATTTCAAATGCGACTGAAAATGACAACGGTAGAATTGTTTGCGTTGCAAAGAATCTGCTCGGTAATGACACGATTGAAACGGAGCTGTCGGTCCTTACAAAACCAAAAGTTATTCTGAGGTCTAAGAAGGTCCTTAGCACTGTGGGAATTCCATTGGAAATTCAGTGTGGCGCGAGAGGAAATCCAGCCCCCAAACTCAGTTGGAAAAAGGCGTTCGGGAAGCTAAACGGAAAGGAGGTTGTAGCAGCCGATCGTAAAAGTGTTGCCTTGAAGTTTGCAAAACCGCTTTTTCAAGATGCAGGCCATTATATTTGCGAGGCAGCTAACGAGATTGGGGTTGAACGGGAGTCTGTTTTCGTTGAATTCCAAGCAAGGGAATGTTCATCTTTGAAAAAGAATGGCCAGGAAAAGAGTGGAATTTATACCATCAATCCAGACAACGGAGTCCCATTCTCTGTGTACTGTGATATGGAGAGCGAAGGGGGAGGCTGGACCGTGATACAACGACGTACCGACGGATCAGCTGATTTTTTTCTGAATTGGGAGGCCTACAAGTCAGGATTTGGGGATTTGGCGAATGAATTCTGGCTTGGAAACGAGCATATACACCGTTTAACAAAGAGCAAAAACATGAAAATACGTTTTGACTTGGAAGATGTAGACGGAAATAGGGCGTTCGCCGAATACAACACATTCTATATAGATGGTCATACTCGACAGTTCACCTTACATGTAAGCGCCTATTCGGGAACAGCCGGCGATTCCTTTTCGAGTTTAAATGGACAGAAATTCTCAACGAAGGATAAGGACCACGATACATATGGAAAAAGCTGCTCGATAGAATATCATGGAGCCTGGTGGTACACTAAATGCCATTCATCAAACTTGAATGGAAAGTACCTTAAAGGCCCACATAAATCATACGCCAATGGCGTTAACTGGAGAACTTTTAAAGGCTACTATAATTCGTTGAAGAAAACTGTTATGAAAATCAAGCCTCGAAGTTGAACGGCCTGAATGACAACTGAAAAGCTCTAGCTTCTCACCTCCCGCTTCAATTTTTTGTATTCATCTACAAGCTTTGAATTCAAGATCATTAAGAATCTAAAAATTTAATTTGTGTCTGCTTGTTTTCTCTGCGATTCAATCAACACGCGATTTTGGTCCCACAAATAAGTAGTGATTGACAGGGTTGAAAATAAGTTACTAAACTAGGGCTAGGGCTGGAATGATGAAGATTCTAAATTTACCTGAAGAAATTATTTCCAGTTGGAACTCGAAGAAGATGTTATTTGGATGCAGCCCTAGTTCCAGTTTCAAAGTTCCTTTATGATTATCAACATCCAACTCATAATAACCAGCCTTAAGCATAAAGACCTTGAACGATCAAGGAAATTTCTAAATTTTTGATTACTGTTAGAATTTTTCAATAGAACATATCATTTATTCCTATTCTATCTTTAGAGACAGGATTGTAATCATGTAGAACAAAACTATCTAACATACCATAGCCGGTAGTGGATGTTTTTAACGATAAAGGTCAGATCCTGTAGTGATTAAATAATTTGCTTAATCAACTAACGCTTATCATTTCCACAATTCTCTCATTGTTGCATCATCACGCCAAGTCAAGCTGACTCACCTTCGCTCTCTTCTAGCTCTAGATTTTTCCATCCAATTATATAATCATTACTTCATACTAACACACACTTCGTCAGCAAGTTGTATTTTTAGCTTAAGGATATAAATTTGCGCTGGTAGAGTAGAGAGATTAGTAATTCACAAGAAGTCAAGAACAGAAATCAAGACTCTTCTCTCAGCGATATTCTCCAAAGATCAACGATTCGGTAAGGTAATCCTTATTTGTCTTCTTGATAATAGTTCTCAAAGAACAGCAATAAGAACTATTAAAATCCTTCAAGTCAATCAACATCAATTCTTCTCCATTTCTGTCTTGCCCATTTGAAAGCTATATGGGTACACCACTCATTTCATAACGTTTAACAATAGCTTTATATTGTAACAAAAGATGGCGATGCTGTATTTCGTTTTGTGTCTTTCTGTATCAGTGGTCCAATTCAGCACCACAAGCTTCTCATGGAATTTTCAATTTCTTCTTTTGTGGGATTGTACCAAATAAAAATTTCTATAGTTCATGGGCAACAGAAATTGAAAATTGCAAGAGCATTTATTTCAATATTCCAAATGTAGAATTATCCTGTGCCCATAAAGAACACGAAACGCTGTATAAGACGCAACAAATCAGAAGGGAAGTCGAGGAGGCCTACAAAGAACAGGAGGAGCTTAGCGTAAACTCTCGTCTTTAATTATAAAAAGCGTGAAGAATTTTCCACTGTCGAATCCGTTTTCTTTTGATTGTTTATTGGCGTACATCCGGCATAAGCTTCACGTAGGTTCCACCATGTTAATTTCTAGTACTGAGAGATCCTTTGCAGGCACGTTACGCTCACGTTTCTCACTACTATCCTTCCCCTCAGAACCCTCCATATCCCCTTCCTTAACCATACTATTCTCTACGTTTTTCTTTTCACTCACCCTAAGTCGACTCGAAATCTCAAATGGATAGAGCTTTTGAAGAAGTCTACTTAAGTATGATGGTTGTCTATCGAATCCAGGCATTCTTACCTTCGTAAATGTCTGACTGTATTACCTGCTTAGGATAGTGTTCTTTTATAAATTATTTTAGTTTAACCAGTGAATGGCCAGGGAGGAAGTACTTGTCTTGAGGTATGCTGCGATGCAAATTAACCTCTCATCGAAGAAATACCTGTCACATATGTGCCTATAGATTAACTTAACATTTGGTGCAATTGTAACGTATTCAACTATACATTACAAGAGTCTAGCATCCCCGGAGCCCCATCAGCGCAAAATGCCTAGCTTGCAAAGAATATGATTTTGGTCTAGAAAAGGCCATAAGAACTCAAGGCTTTCTGCGATTTGGAATTTTGTTCGCATAACGTACCCTGCCTGCAAAAGTCATATAAAACACCAACAACCATTCTGCGACTCGCATTCATCCATCTCTCTACCACCCATCCTCCATCCGTCCCTCTACCACCCATCCTCCATCCGTCCCTCTATCACCCATCCTCCATCCGTCCCTCTACCACCCATCCTCCATCCGTCCCTCTACCACCCATCCTCCATCCGTCCCTCTACCACCCATCCTCCATCCGTCCCTCTATCACCCATCCTCCATCCGTCCCTCTACCACCCATCCTCCATCCGTCCCTCTATCACCCATCCTCCATCCGTCCCTCTACCACCCATCCTCCATCCCTCTCCCCTTTGATAGATGTTGCCCTGCTGCGGAATGACCTGAAATTTTTGCGCCCAACCTTTCCCCCACATTCACTGGCAGCTGTTCTTTGTGACTAGCATCGTTTTTGGGGGAGATACAGGTCAGGGCGTGTCAAATAAATGAAAAAACAGGATAAGATACTGAAGTTACCAAGAAATTTTGACAGGCATTGTATGTGTTTATGTAGGTACTAAGCTATATCGACGGGGCCACTGCACGGTGTGGACTTACTATCCAGTTGTCCGACTTGATTCCTCCTCCGTAGTCTATATCTTTATTTGGTCAGTCGAGCCATCAGTAAGTGTGCCGTTAATAACCTGGTACAATAAAGTCACCGCCAGCATGTTGTAGAATTTCTGTACTGTACTTCACTTTAAACGAGCACAGGTCTGTAAAATACAACTTTCCAACGACTTTTCCGTGTTGCGAATAAACTTATTATGTACAGTGTTTCATAGTATCTTTTGCATATTTTTGCTTTTTCCGGAGTCTTTTTCCAATATTCACGGCTAGAAGAGCAAACCCCTTCACACCTCCCTCTTCAGCTGACACCCTGACAAGAGCTAAAAGGCCCCCGATCGTCAGGGTTTGAATACGTACTAGGGACAGGGGCCCTTGTTTATGCTTGTTACGGACCTGAAAGCTCTTAATATTTGGCTCCTATTGTTGACATGCTCTTATTCTACAGCCATTTAATCAATAATTGTAAATCAATTTGGCAGAGAGTATTGTTCTTTTATAAAAGCACAGTGAACCTTCAAGAAATCTGCAGAGTTAGTAGGGGTTATTGAGGGCTGCATGAAAACAAAAAGGTTGGAATCGTTCCTAAGTTTACCGTATTCTTAAGATTTTGTCACCTTGCCCAACGGTAACCCTCCTCTTGAAATCGTCACTGACATTTGCATTCAGATCAAATGGTTCCGCTTTTCCATTTCATGTCGGAGCCTGTTGGGCATGGCTAACCACCCGGAAGCTTTTCGAAACAGTCAGATTGGATAATCGTCTTGAAAAACTGGAGGCAGACATGGCGGTGGACAACAAATTTGCTCTTCAAAAGTTCAATGTTGTTTCTTCGTTGGCGATAGTATTGTTAGCTGCTGAAACAATATACCTGCATTTGAAAATAAGTGACACAGAAAACATCTTGACTGGGAAAATAGAAAGACTGGCAAAACAACAGCAGATTTTTCGACTCAAAGTTCGATCAAGTGCCAGACATGGTGCCAGACCAAACGATGGTGCTGCCCGCTATCATGGGTTGTATCTAAGAAGCGAAATTCCCAGCATGGTACAGCAAAAAGGGCGATCGAGGCGTGATATTGAAAAGAAAGTGGACTCGATTTTACAAGCCTTGCAGTCGCCACCCAATTATGTACTGCATCCATGGAGAAAGAAACATGGCGGTGAAAGCATGTGCCAGAACGTGACGCTTGTTTGCCAAAAGGGAGAACGAGGCCCAAGGGGTAAAGCAGGCCCACGAGGCGCAAAGGGTGACAGAGGCGATGAAGGAGCTATCGGTCCAGCAGGCGTGATAGGCCCTCGGGGCAGAAGGGTGACAAAGGAGCAAAGGGTGCCAGGGGGCTAAAAGGTGAACCAGGTTTGGCAGGAGAATCGATATCTAAGCCAAAAATTAGAACCAAGTTTCCTGGGAAACTTTATAAAGCCGAAACCAGAGACTTGAAATTATCTTGTCAAGCTGATGGGAACCCGGCTCCGGAAATATTTTGGGCTTTTGGGAAACAGAAGCCCGACTCCCGGTATGACGTCACAACAGAAGGCGTGTTGATAATTTCAAATGCGACTGAAAATGACAACGGTAGAATTGTTTGCGTTGCAAAGAATCTGCTCGGTAATGACACGATCACGATTGAAACGGAGCTGTCGGTCCTTACAAAACCAAAAGTTATTCTGAGGTCTAAGAAGGTCCTTAGCACTGTGGGAATTCCATTGGAAATTCAGTGTGGCGCGAGAGGAAATCCAGCCCCCAAACTCAGTTGGAAAAAGGCGTTCGGGAAGCTAAACGGAAAGGAGGTTGTAGCAGCCGATCGTAAAAGTGTTGCCTTGAAGTTTGCAAAACCGCTTTTTCAAGATACAGGCCATTATATTTGCGAGGCAGCTAACGAGATTGGGGTTGAACGGGAGTCTGTTTTCGTTGAATTCCAAGCAAGGGAATGTTCATCTTTGAAAAAGAATGGCCAGGAAAAGAGTGGAATTTATACCATCAATCCAGACAACGGAGTCCCATTCTCTGTGTACTGTGATATGGAGAGCGAAGGGGGAGGCTGGACCGTGATACAACGACGTACCGACGGATCAGCTGATTTTTTTCTGAATTGGGAGGCCTACAAGTCAGGATTTGGGGATTTGGCGAATGAATTCTGGCTTGGAAACGAGCATATACACCGTTTAACAAAGAGCAAAAACATGAAAATACGTTTTGACTTGGAAGATGTAGACGGAAATAGGGCGTTCGCCGAATACAACACATTCTATATAGATGGTCATACTCGACAGTTCACCTTACATGTAAGCGCCTATTCGGGAACAGCCGGCGATTCCTTTTCGAGTTTAAATGGACAGAAATTCTCAACGAAGGACAAGGACCACGATACATATGGAAAAAGCTGCTCGATAGAATATCATGGAGCCTGGTGGTACACTAAATGCCATTCATCAAACTTGAATGGAAAGTACCTTAAAGGCCCACATAAATCATACGCCAATGGCGTTAACTGGAGAACTTTTAAAGGCTACTATAATTCGTTGAAGAAAACTGTTATGAAAATCAAGCCTCGAAGTTGAACGGCCTGAATGACAACTGAAAAGCTCTAGCTTCTCACCTCCCGCTTCAATTTTTTGTATTCATCTACAAGCTTTGAATTCAAGATCATTAAGAATCTAAAAATTTAATTTGTGTCTGCTTGTTTTCTCTGCGATTCAATCAACACGCGATTTTGGTCCCACAAATAAGTAGTTATTGACAAGGATGAAAATAAGTTACTAAACTTGGGGGGGGGGGAGGGCTGGAATGATGAAGATTATAAACTTACCTGAAGAAATTATTTCCAGTTGGAACTCGAAGAAGATGTTATTTGGATGCAGCCCTAGTTCCAGTTTCAAAGTTCCTTTATGATTACCAACATCCAACTCATAATAACCAGCCTTAAGCATAAAGACCTTGAAACGATTAAGGAAATTTCTAAATTTTTGATTACTATGTTAGAATTTTTCAATAGAACATATCATTTACTCCTATTCTATCTTTAGAGACAGGATTGTAATCATGTAGAACAAAACTATCTAACATACCAAAGCCGGTAGTGGATGTTTTTAACGATAAAGGTCAGATCCTTCAAGTCAATCAACATCAATTATTCTCCATTGCTGTCTTGCCCATTTGAAAGCTATATGGGTACACCACTCATTTCATAACGTTTAACAATAGCTTTATATTGTAACAAAAGATGGCGATGCTGTATTTCGTTTTGTGTCTTTCTGTATCAGTGGTCCAATTCAGCACCACAAGCTTCTCATGGAATTGTCAATTTCTTCTTTTGTGGGATTGTACCAAATAAAAATTTCTATAGTTCATGGGCAACAGAAATTGAAAATTGCAAGAGCATTTATTTCAATATTCCAAATGTAGAATTATCCTGTGCCCATAAAGAACACGAAACGCTGTATAAGACGCAACAAATCAGAAGGGAAGTCGAGGAGGCCTACAAAGAACAGGAGGAGCTTTGCGTAAACTCTCGTGTTTAATTATAAAAAGCGTTAAGAATTTTCCACTGTCGAATCCGTTTTCTTTTGATTGTTTATTGGCGTACATCCGGCATCAGTTCACGTAGGTTCCACCATGTTAATTTCTAGTACTGAGAGATTCTTTGTTTTTTAGGTCAAATCATAGTTTCTTAAAATACACCATACATAGATCAGGCATTCATTATAGAAGCCCCCCTTATTATAGATTGCCTATCCATGTTTCAACCTAGAGTACTTTGAAAATAATCATCAAGGAAACCATATTCAATTTATGTAATTTTAATGTAATAATGTTCAAAAAGTAGTTCATCCTAAAAGTGTAAAACCATATGATACAACTGTTAATTAACTATTCTTTACTTGTACTTAAGACTGTGGACAAACACCCCAAATTTTGTTCAAGGTCTACTCAAAAATGTGGAGGAAAATTTACCAAATTCTGATGATGAACTTTAACAGGGCTCTAGAAAGTAGGGAGCTACCATATTTAAGATCTTTTCAATAATTTTATTAAATTTTTTTTAAAAATAAAAAGATAAATCAACTATCCATTTGTTTGAGGCCAGGCCAATAAAGCTACGAACTTCAGTTACCATCAGCATGTTATGTTTAAAATGAAATCAAGGAAAAAAATTGATGTGAAGAGAAAACGTCAATGATGTTTTGTTACATTATAACTTTCATATAAATACTACCAATATATAATAACTTAGTGGTTTGTATTTATTAAATAATTGCTGGCTCATACTGAAGCAACAGGCTGAAAACTGCTTTAATAAAGATCTAGCTTTGTGCAAAACAGCAACTCTGTCAAATAAAGGCAATACTTCATGAAATATTTAAAAACATTGCCAATAAACCATAATGATACCGCAGAATCTTTACTGTATAAAGTTTCTCTAATGAAGGCTTGGACAATTCAGACTGACTACTTCAGCAATCTTGAGTAAACAGTCTTTTGGAATAGATAGGCCTTAAAAGGTATCTAGTAACCAAAAAAGGTTCTCCATACAACAATTTATCAGCACTTGCAGGTATACGCCCTAGGTAGAATAGTCCTTCAGCACATCTCCGGATAAATGAGTATTCAGTTTCTTAAACTGTCGTTTTCTGTTGCTAGGCTTCTTCTTCTTCTCTGCTGGTTTGATCAAATTTAGCCCTTGCATAACTGTCATGCCTGATTCCTCCAAATATTTTTCAATTCCAGCTTCCCCAAGACCTTCAACTGTTGCACTCCTCCAGTGCTTTTGGAATTCTTCGTCAACTTCCAATGCATATTGACTGTCATAATTAAACAAAATAGCCTTTTTGTCATTAGTTCTTGTCACAAAAAGTATCCGATCACTAACTGACTTTACAATGTCATCAGCATTTGGTAACCCTTCTCTGACATCATCTAATAAAACTCCACCCATGCCCTTTTGTTCATGCCTTTCCAATAGCTTAACCAGTGACTTGCGATCACGTAATGGATACTTTGGCTTAAAGGCATATTTGCCATCATTTATTGACAGTTTATGGTTATTTTTCAGGGCTTCTTCAGCTAACCACTCTTTATCTCTCTGACTTATATCTGTGTTGTTAGTTTGGTCAAGTATTTCATCTAATGTAATCGCATCAAACTTCCTTTCTTGATACCTAAAAGGTAAACATAGTATGTTATAATGATTAAAAGCAATAATTGAAATCACTAGTCATTTTTGATGTAGTTAGCATAATACAGCAAAAATTTTAACAATATACATTTTATATATTTATTACTATACAAGGAGTGATGTGTAAGGCCTTAAGAAATCAAAATTGTTTGTAATAAAATACTTTTTAAACATCCAATGACACTTGTCTTTACAAATTAAACAACATACAGATCAATCCATTCTATTCAGATGAAATGTAAGTACAAATGGTTAAGGTAAATTCAACATGTTTCTGTCTCCTAGATAACTCTCTTTGTTACCCCTGACTTGACAAAACCGCTTGAATTACAGTATAAACCAACTATAAAGATGTATTCTTGCAAAGACTGTTGCCATTTCCACTGTTAACCGTGGGCTGGGTGTCCACGTACACGCATTTATGATGAATAGGCAAGACTTTAGTCGGATAGTGAAAGGAAGAAGAGCAAATGACAAGAAGGAGAATTGACCTTTTCCTCATCATATCGACGATCGAAGCGAGAATAGAGAACCTCTTCTTTGACCTAACCACATTTGGCGTCTTGTAGGTAAAAGATGAGTTCTGTGCCTGTTTTTTACTTTGCTGCAAAAGCTGTGGAGGAAGCTGTCTTTTTGGTGGCCTTTTCATTCGTTGCTGACCGCTCGCCTCAGAGGAATTGCCAGCCTTGTCTGCTTTCTTCTTCATCGATTCAACACTGGGTGTCGATAAACTCTTTTTATGAAAAGCTTTATATTCTTTCAATAATTCGGCATTCATGTTTGCAGTTGACTAGATAAAACAAGAAATATAGAAGTTTCCTTTACTAAATACACTTCCAATGTCCTTTAGGCCAAAGAAAATTGACCAGTATACGCCAAACCGCTTAGCCTCGTTATCAGTTTTGGAATTCACACTTTGCTGTGGAAAAACTTTGATATTAAAAAAAGGCACGAACTATACCATAAGTTGCTCAGAAATCAGTGGTGATTTCTAAAAAAACTTAACAAGGGAGGCTCTAGGGGCAACGTCGTGAAAGGGGTGTGGTTTTTCTGACCACGCCCATATTTTCATCGATTCAAATATGATAACCAGTGCTTAAGCAACCCAAACTGTGTAGTAAACAATGACAGATGTCTGAATAACCATTAATAATTGCAAGATAACATCATAATAAAACTAGAATCAGAACATTTATAGTTATCCACTATTCTGTACGCTATATATCAACAATTTTCGTCCAACTGCTATGAACATTTCCGATTCAAAGATTGTTTCTTGAACAATTTCGATTCAATGATAACTATCTGCTAAGGAAACCAATGAACAGGAATTTCAATCGAGTTTTGAAAATAAAAACAGGAAGCAATGAAGCGAGGGTTCGCAGCCTTGACGGAAACATTGATAGTTCAAAATGGTTCTCTATAGGACGTCTTTGGGTGCGATTCAGCATTGGGGAGACCGGAAACAGGATTTATCCCAATATGAAACAACTCGAAAAAATGCTACATATAAGAGAATTAACAATTAATGCGAACTCTGCCTTAAGATGTTTTCAAATAAGGCATACTTTTATTTTTAAGGTTAATGGAGAGATTTTTAAAAGCACCATCAATGCATATTTGTTGGATGCGTTTGGATGACTTTGAGCATGAACACGATGAGTATTGATAGAAAATTCTCACTCAAAGCTGGCGATTTTTCCAAGGCTATAACCTTGGTTTTTTGCTCCTATTCTAACCCGTGGAATTGGTCTAGAAAACCTCCTTCCAATTCTCATGTAAATTGTCACAGAAATGTCGGTTAAGTGCGTTTCGATGATTTACAGCATGCACACGATGAGTATTGATAGAAAATTCTCACTCAAAAAAGGCCAATTTTTTCCAAGGCCTTGGCGTTTTGCGAAAAACGGGGCAACTTCGAAAACACTCATATCTTGCAAAATACACGTCTAAGAGCTGAACCAAGTACACCAATAGATTGCCCTTGTTCTACTCTACAAGACAATGGTAGAAAAGAAGGTCGGAATTTTCCATCAGTTTTGACCAATTTTGCAAGGCTATAGCCTTGGCGTTTTGCGAAAAACGGGGCAACTTCGAAAACCACTCATATCTTGCAAAATACACGTCTAAAAGCTGAACCAAGTACACCAATAGATTGCCCTTGTTTTACTCTACAAGGCAATTGTAGAAAAGAAGGTCGGAATTTTCCATCAGTTTTGACCAATTTTGCAAGGCTATAGCCTTGGCGTTTTGCGAAAAACGGGGCAACTTCGAAAACCACTCATATCTTGAAAAATACACGTCTAAGAGCTGAACCAAGTACACCTATAGATTGCCCTTGTTTTACTCTACAAGACAATTGTAGAAAAGAAGGTCGGAATTTTCCATCAGTTTTGACCATTATTGCAAGGCTATAGCCTTGGCGTTTTGCGAAAAACGGGGCAACTTCGAAAACCACTCATATCTTGAAAATACACGTCTAAGAGCTGAACCAAGTACACCAATAGATTGCCCTTGTTTTACTCTACAAGGCAATTGTAGAAAAAAAGGTCGGAATTTTCCATCAGTTTTGACCAATTTTGCTAGGCTATAGCCTTGGCGTTTTGCGAAAAACGGGGCAACTTCGAAAACCACTCATATCTTGAAAAATACACGTCTAAGAGCTGAACCAAGTACACCAATAGATTGCCCTTGTTTACTCTACAAGACAATTGTAGAAAAGAAGGTCGGAATTTTCCATCAGTTTTGACCATTTTGCAAGGCTATAGCCTTGGCGTTTTGCGAAAAACGGGGCAACTTCGAAAACCACTCATATCTTGCAAAATACACGTCTAAGAGCTGAACCAAGTACACCAATAGATTGCCCTTGTTTACTCTACAAGACAATTGTAGAAAAAAGGTCGGAATTTTCCATCAGTTTTGACCAATTTTGCAAGGCTATAGCCTTGGCGTTTGCGAAAAACGGGGCAACTTCGAAAACCACTCATATCTTGAAAAATACACGTCTAAGAGCTGAACCAAGTACACCAATAGATTGCCCTTGTTTTACTCTACAAGACAATTGTAGAAAAGAAGGTCGGAATTTTCCATCAGTTTTGACCATTATTGCAAGGCTATAGCCTTGGCGTTTTGCGAAAAACGGGGCAACTACGAAAACCACTCATATCTTGAAAAAAACACGTCTAAGAGCTGAACCAAGTACACCAATAGATTGCCCTTGTTTTACTCTACAAGACAATTGTAGAAAAGAAGGTCGGAATTTTCCATCAGTTTTGACCAATTTTGCTAGGCTATAGCCTTGGCGTTTTGCGAAAAACGGGGCAACTTCGAAAACCACTCATATCTTGAAAAATACACTCTAAGAGCTGAACCAAGTACACCAATAGATTGCCCTTGTTCTACTCTACAAGACAATTGTAGAAAAGAAGGTCGGAATTTTCCATCAGTTTTGACCAATTTTGCTAGGCTATAGCCTTGGCGTTTTTGCGAAAAACGGGGCAACTTCGAAAACCACTCATATCTTGAAAAATACACGTCTAAGAGCTGAACCAAGTACACCAATAGATTGCCCTTGTTTACTCTACAAGACAATTGTAGAAAAGAAGGTCGGAATTTTCCATCAGTTTTGACCATTTTGCAAGGCTATAGCCTTGGCGTTTTGCGAAAAACGGGGCAACTTCGAAAACCACTCATATCTTGAAAAATACACGTCTAAGAGCTGAACCAAGTACACCAATAGATTGCCCTTGTTTACTCTACAAGACAATTGTAGAAAAGAAGGTCGGAATTTTCCATCAGTTTTGACCAATTTTGCAAGGCTATAGCCTTGGCGTTTTGCGAAAAACGGGGCAACTTCGAAAACAGCTCATATCTTGAAAAATACACGTCTAAGAGCTGAACCAAGTACACCAATAGATTGCCCTTGTTCTACTCTACAAGACAAATGTAGAAAAGAAGGTCGGAATTTTCCATCAGTTTTGACCATTATTGCAAGGCTATAGCCTTGGCGTTTTGCGAAAAACGGGGCAACTTCGAAAACCACTCATATCTTGAAAAATACACGTCTAAGAGCTGAACCAAGTACACCAATAGATTGCCCTTGTTTACTCTACAAGACAATTGTAGAAAAGAAGGTCGGAATTTTCCATCAGTTTTGACCATTGCAAGGCTATAGCCTTGGCGTTTTGCGAAAAACGGGGCAAACTTCGAAAACCACTCATATCTTGAAAAATACACGTCTAAGAGCTGAACCAAGGACACCATAGATAGCATCCTTGTCTCAACAAGAAAATGGTAGAAAAGAAGGTTACAATTCTCCATCAGTTTTGACCATTATTGCATAGCTATAGCCTTGGCGTTTTGCGAAAAACGGGGCAACTTCGAAAACCACTCATATCTTGAAAAATACACGTCTATAAGCTGAACCAAGTACACCAATAGATTGCCCTTGTTTTACTCTACAAGACAATTGTAGAAAAGAAGGTCGGAATTTTCCATCAGTTGTGACCAATTTTGCAAGGCTATAGCCTTGGCGTTTTGCGAAAAACGGGGCAACTTCGAAAACTACTCATATCTTGAAAAATACACGTCTAATAGCTGAACCAAGTACACCAATAGATTGCCCTGGTTTTACTCTACAAGACAAATGTAGAAAAGAAGGTCGGATTTTTCCATCAGTTTTGACCAATTTTGCAAGGCTATAGCCTTGGCGTTTTGCGAAAACGGGGCAACTTCGAAAACCACTCATATCTTGAAAAATACACGTCTAAGAGCTGAACCAAGTACACCAATAGATTGCCCTTGTTTTACTCTACAAGACAATTGTAGAAAAGAAGGTCGGAATTTTCCATCAGTTTGACCAATTTTGCAAGGCTATAGCCTTGGCGTTTTGCGAAAAACGGGGCAACTTCGAAAACCACTCATATCTTGAAAATACACTCTAAGAGCTGAACCAAGTACACCAATAGATTGCCCTTGTTTTACTCTACAAGACAATGTAGAAAAGAAGGTCGGAATTTTCCATCAGTTTTGACCAATTTTGCAAGGCTATAGCCTTGGCGTTTTGCGAAAAACGGGGCAACTTCGAAAACCACTCATATCTTGAAAAATACACGTCTAAGAGCTGAACCAAGTACACCAATAGATTGCCCTTGTTTTACTCTACAAGACAATTGTAGAAAAGAAGGTCGGAATTTTCCATCAGTTTTGACCAATTTTGCAAGGCTATAGCCTTGGCGTTTTGCGAAAAACGGGGCAACTTCGAAAACCACTCATATCTTGAAAAAAACACGTCTAAGAGCTGAACCAAGTACACCAATAGATTGCCCTTGTTCTCTACAAGACAATGTAGAAAAGAAGGTCGGAATTTTCCATCAGTTTTGACCAATTTTGCAAGGCTATAGCCTTGGCGTTTTGCGAAAAACGGGGCAACTTCGAAAACCACTCATATCTTGAAAAATACACGTCTAAGAGCTGAACCAAGTACACCAATAGATTGCCCTTGTTTACTCTACAAGACAATTGTAGAAAAGAAGGTCGGAATTTTCCATCAGTTTTGACCAATTTTGCAAGGCTATAGCCTTGGCGTTTTGCGAAAAACGGGGCAACTTCGAAAACCACTCATATCTTGAAAAATACACGTCTAAGAGCTGAACCAAGTACACCAATAGATTGCCCTTGTTTACTCTACAAGACAATGTAGAAAAGAAGGTCGGAATTTTCCATCAGTTTTGACCAATTTTGCAAGGCTATAGCCTTGGCGTTTTGCGAAAAACGGGGCAACTTCGAAAACCACTCATATCTTGAAAAAAACACGTCTAAGAGCTGAACCAAGTACACCAATAGATTGCCCTTGTTTTACTCTACAAGACAATTGTAGAAAAGAAGGTCGGAATTTTCCATCAGTTTTGACCAATTTTGCAAGGCTATAGCCTTGGCGTTTTGCGAAAAACGGGGCAACTTCGAAAACCACTCATATCTTGAAAAATACACGTCTAAGAGCTGAACCAAGTACACCAATAGATTGCCCTTGTTTACTCTACAAGACAATTGTAGAAAAGAAGGTCGGAATTTTCCATCAGTTTTGACCAATTTTGCAAGGCTATAGCCTTGGCGTTTTGCGAAAAACGGGGCAACTTCGAAAACCACTCATATCTTGAAAAATACACGTCTAAGAACCAAGTACACCAATGAATTGCCCTTGTTTACTCTACAAGACAATTGTAGAAAAGAAGGTCGGAATTTTCCATCAGTTTTGACCAATTTTGCAAGGCTATAGCCTTGGCGTTTTGCGAAAACGGGGCAACTTCGAAAACCACTCATATCTTGAAAAATACACGTCTAAGAGCTGAACCAAGTACACCAATAGATTGCCCTTGTTTACTCTACAAGACAATTGTAGAAAAGAAGGTCGGAATTTTCCATCAGTTTTGACCAATTTTGCAAGGCTATAGCCTTGGCGTTTTGCGAAAACGGGGCAACTTCGAAAACCACTCATATCTTGAAAAATACACGTCTAAGAGCTGAACCAAGTACACCAATAGATTGCCCTTGTTCTACTCTACAAGACAATTGTAGAAAAAGAAGGTCGGAATTTTCCATCAGTTTTGACCAATTTTGCAAGGCTATAGCCTTGGCGTTTTGCGAAAACGGGGCAACTTCGAAAACCACTCATATCTTGAAAAATACACGTCTAAGAGCTGAACCAAGTACACCAATAGATTGCCCTTGTTCTACTCTACAAGACAATGTAGAAAAGAAGGTCGGAATTTTCCATCAGTTTTGACCAATTTTGCAAGGCTATAGCCTTGGCGTTTTGCGAAAACGGGGCAACTTCGAAAACCACTCATATCTTGAAAAATACACGTCTAAGAGCTGAACCAAGTACACCAATAGATTGCCCTTGTTTACTCTACAAGACAATTGTAGAAAAGAAGGTCGGAATTTTCCATCAGTTTTGACCAATTTTGCAAGGCTATAGCCTTGGCGTTTTGCGAAAACGGGGCAACTTCGAAAACCACTCATATCTTGAAAAATACACGTCTAAGAGCTGAACCAAGTACACCAATAGATTGCCCTTGTTCTACTCTACAAGACAATGTAGAAAAGAAGGTCGGAATTTTCCATCAGTTTTGACCAATTTTGCAAGGCTATAGCCTTGGCGTTTTGCGAAAACGGGGCAACTTCGAAAACCACTCATATCTTGAAAAATACACGTCTAAGAGCTGAACCAAGTACACCAATAGATTGCCCTTGTTTACTCTACAAGACAATGTAGAAAAGAAGGTCGGAATTTTCCATCAGTTTTGACCAATTTTGCAAGGCTATAGCCTTGGCGTTTTGCGAAAACGGGGCAACTTCGAAAACCACTCATATCTTGAAAAATACACGTCTAAGAGCTGAACCAAGTACACCAATAGATTGCCCTTGTTTACTCTACAAGACAATTGTAGAAAAGAAGGTCGGAATTTTCCATCAGTTTGACCAATTTTGCAAGGCTATAGCCTTGGCGTTTTGCGAAAACGGGGCAACTTCGAAAACCACTCATATCTTGAAAAATACACGTCTAAGAGCTGAACCAAGTACACCAATAGATTGCCCTTGTTCTACTCTACAAGACAATGTAGAAAAGAAGGTCGGAATTTTCCATCAGTTTTGACCAATTTTGCAAGGCTATAGCCTTGGCGTTTTGCGAAAACGGGGCAACTTCGAAAACCACTCATATCTTGAAAAATACACGTCTAAGAGCTGAACCAAGTACACCAATAGATTGCCCTTGTTCTACTCTACAAGACAATGTAGAAAAGAAGGTCGGAATTTTCCATCAGTTTTGACCAATTTTGCAAGGCTATAGCCTTGGCGTTTTGCGAAAACGGGGCAACTTCGAAAACCACTCATATCTTGAAAATACACGTCTAAGAGCTGAACCAAGTACACCAATAGATTGCCCTTGTTCTACTCTACAAGACAATGTAGAAAAGAAGGTCGGAATTTTCCATCAGTTTTGACCAATTTTGCAAGGCTATAGCCTTGGCGTTTTGCGAAAACGGGGCAACTTCGAAAACCACTCATATCTTGAAAAATACACGTCTAAGAGCTGAACCAAGTACACCAATAGATTGCCCTTGTTCTCTACAAGACAATTGTAGAAAAGAAGGTCGGAATTTTCCATCAGTTTTGACCAATTTTGCAAGGCTATAGCCTTGGCGTTTTGCGAAAACGGGGCAACTTCGAAAACCACTCATATCTGAAAATACACGTCTAAGAGCTGAACCAAGTACACCAATAGATTGCCCTTGTTCTACTCTACAAGACAATTGTAGAAAAGAAGGTCGGAATTTTCCATCAGTTTTGACCAATTTTGCAAGGCTATAGCCTTGGCGTTTTGCGAAAACGGGGCAACTTCGAAAACCACTCATATCTTGAAAAAACACGTCTAAGAGCTGAACCAAGTACACCAATAGATTGCCCTTGTTCTACTCTACAAGACAATTGTAGAAAAGAAGGTCGGAATTTTCCATCAGTTTTGACCAATTTTGCAAGGCTATAGCCTTGGCGTTTTGCGAAAACGGGGCAACTTCGAAAACCACTCATATCTTGAAAAATACACGTCTAAGAGCTGAACCAAGTACACCAATAGATTGCCCTTGTTCTACTCTACAAGACAATTGTAGAAAAGAAGGTCGGAATTTTCCATCAGTTTTGACCAATTTTGCAAGGCTATAGCCTTGGCGTTTTGCGAAAAACGGGGCAACTTCGAAAACCACTCATATCTTGAAAATACACGTCTAAGAGCTGAACCAAGTACACCAATAGATTGCCCTTGTTCTACTCTACAAGACAATTGTAGAAAAGAAGGTCGGAATTTTCCATCAGTTTTGACCAATTTTGCAAGGCTATAGCCTTGGCGTTTTGCGAAAACGGGGCAACTTCGAAAACCACTCATATCTTGAAAAATACACGTCTAAGAGCTGAACCAAGTACACCAATAGATTGCCCTTGTTTACTCTACAAGACAATTGTAGAAAAGAAGGTCGGAATTTTCCATCAGTTTTGACCAATTTTGCAAGGCTATAGCCTTGGCGTTTTGCGAAAAACGGAACTTCGAAGTGAACAAGTACACCAATAGATTGCCCTTGTTCTACTCTACAAGACAATGTAGAAAAGAAGGTCGGAATTTTCCATCAGTTTTGACCAATTTTGCAAGGCTATAGCCTTGGCGTTTTGCGAAAAGGGGCAACTTCGAAAACCACTCATATCTTGAAAAATACACGTCTAAGAGCTGAACCAAGTACACCAATAGATTGCCCTTGTTTTCTACAAGACAATTGTAGAAAAGAAGGTCGGAATTTTCCATCAGTTTTGACCAATTTTGCAAGGCTATAGCCTTGGCGTTTTGCGAAAAACGGGGCAACTTCGAAAACCACTCATATCTTGAAAATACACGTCTAAGAGCTGAACCAAGTACACCAATAGATTGCCCTTGTTCTACTCTACAAGAATGTAGAAAAGAAGGTCGGAATTTTCCATCAGTTTTGACCAATTTTGCAAGGCTATAGCCTTGGCGTTTTGCGAAAACGGGGCAACTTCGAAAACCACTCATATCTTGAAAATACACGTCTAAGAGCTGAACCAAGTACACCAATAGATTGCCCTTGTTCTACTCTACAAGACAATGTAGAAAAGAAGGTCGGAATTTTCCATCAGTTTTGACCAATTTTGCAAGGCTATAGCCTTGGCGTTTTGCGAAAACGGGGCAACTTCGAAAACCACTCATATCTTGAAAAATACACGTCTAAGAGCTGAACCAAGTACACCAATAGATTGCCCTTGTTTACTCTACAAGACAATGTAGAAAAGAAGGTCGGAATTTTCCATCAGTTTTGACCAATTTTGCAAGGCTATAGCCTTGGCGTTTTGCGAAAAACGGGGCAACTTCGAAAACCACTCATATCTTGAAAAATACACGTCTAAGAGCTGAACCAAGTACACCAATAGATTGCCCTTGTTCTACTCTACAAGACAATTGTAGAAAAGAAGGTCGGAATTTTCCATCAGTTTTGACCAATTTTGCAAGGCTATAGCCTTGGCGTTTTGCGAAAACGGGGCAACTTCGAAAACTCATATCTTGAAAAACACTCTAAGAGCTGAACCAAGTACACCAATAGATTGCCCTTGTTCTCTCAAGACAATTGTAGAAAAGAAGGTCGGAATTTTCCATCAGTTTTGACCAATTTTGCAAGGCTATAGCCTTGGCGTTTTGCGAAAACGGGGCAACTTCGAAAACCACTCATATCTTGAAAAATACACGTCTAAGAGCTGAACCAAGTACACCAATAGATTGCCCTTGTTCTCTCTACAAGACAATTGTAGAAAAGAAGGTCGGAATTTTCCATCAGTTGACCAATTTTGCAAGGCTATAGCCTTGGCGTTTTGCGAAAACGGGGCAACTTCGAAAACCACTCATATCTTGAAAAATACACTCTCTAAGAGCTGAACCAAGTACACCAATAGATTGCCCTTGTTCTACTCTACAAGACAATTGTAGAAAAGAAGGTCGGAATTTTCCATCAGTTTTGAGACAATTTTGCAAGGCTATAGCCTTGGCGTTTGCGAAACGGGCAACTTCGAAAACCACTCATATCTTGAAAATACACGTCTAAGAGCTGAACCAAGTACACCAATAGATTGCCCTTGTTCTACTCTACAAGACAATTGTAGAAAAGAAGGTCGGAATTTTCCATCAGTTTTGACCAATTTTGCAAGGCTATAGCCTTGGCGTTTTGCGAAAACGGGGCAACTTCGAAAACCACTCATATCTTGAAAAATACACGTCTAAGAGCTGAACCAAGTACACCAATAGATTGCCCTTGTTCTACTCTACAAGACAATTGTAGAAAAGAAGGTCGGAATTTTCCATCAGTTTTGACCAATTTTGCAAGGCTATAGCCTTGGCGTTTTGCGAAAACGGGGCAACTTCGAAAACCACTCATATCTTGAAAATACACGTCTAAGAGCTGAACCAAGTACACCAATAGATTGCCCTTGTTTACTCTACAAGACAATGTAGAAAAGAAGGTCGGAATTTTCCATCAGTTTTGACCAATTTTGCAAGGCTATAGCCTTGGCGTTTTGCGAAAAACGGGGCAACTTCGAAAACCACTCATATCTTGAAAAAACACGTCTAAGAGCTGAACCAAGTACACCAATAGATTGCCCTTGTTCTACTCTACAAGACAATGTAGAAAAGAAGGTCGGAATTTTCCATCAGTTTTGACCAATTTTGCAAGGCTATAGCCTTGGCGTTTTGCGAAAAACGGGCAACTTCGAAAACCACTCATATCTTGAAAATACACGTCTAAGAGCTGAACCAAGTACACCAATAGATTGCCCTTGTTCTACTCTACAAGACAATTGTAGAAAAGAAGGTCGGAATTTTCCATCAGTTTTGACCAATTTTGCAAGGCTATAGCCTTGGCGTTTTGCGAAAACGGGGCAACTTCGAAAACCACTCATATCTTGAAAAACACGTCTAAGAGCTGAACCAAGTACACCAATAGATTGCCCTTGTTCTACTCTACAAGACAATGTAGAAAAGAAGGTCGGAATTTTCCATCAGTTTTGACCAATTTTGCAAGGCTATAGCCTTGGCGTTTTGCGAAAAACGGGGCAACTTCGAAAACCACTCATATCTTGAAAAACACGTCTAAGAGCTGAACCAAGTACACCAATAGATTGCCCTTGTTCTACTCTACAAGACAATGTAGAAAAGAAGGTCGGAATTTTCCATCAGTTTTGACCAATTTTGCAAGGCTATAGCCTTGGCGTTTTGCGAAAACGGGGCAACTTCGAAAACCACTCATATCTTGAAAAATACACGTCTAAGAGCTGAACCAAGTACACCAATAGATTGCCCTTGTTCTACTCTACAAGACAATGTAGAAAAGAAGGTCGGAATTTTCCATCAGTTTTGACCAATTTTGCAAGGCTATAGCCTTGGCGTTTTGCGAAAACGGGGCAACTTCGAAAACCACTCATATCTTGAAAATACACGTCTAAGAGCTGAACCAAGTACACCAATAGATTGCCCTTGTTCTACTCTACAAGACAATGTAGAAAAGAAGGTCGGAATTTTCCATCAGTTTTGACCAATTTTGCAAGGCTATAGCCTTGGCGTTTTGCGAAAACGGGGCAACTTCGAAAACCACTCATATCTTGAAAAATACACGTCTAAGAGCTGAACCAAGTACACCAATAGATTGCCCTTGTTCTACTCTACAAGACAATTGTAGAAAAGAAGGTCGGAATTTTCCATCAGTTTTGACCAATTTTGCAAGGCTATAGCCTTGGCGTTTTGCGAAAACGGGGCAACTTCGAAAACCACTCATATCTTGAAAAATACACGTCTAAGAGCTGAACCAAGTACACCAATAGATTGCCCTTGTTTACTCTACAAGACAATGTAGAAAAGAAGGTCGGAATTTTCCATCAGTTTTGACCAATTTTGCAAGGCTATAGCCTTGGCGTTTTGCGAAAACGGGGCAACTTCGAAAACCACTCATATCTTGAAAATACACGTCTAAGAGCTGAACCAAGTACACCAATAGATTGCCCTTGTTCTCTCTACAAGACAATTGTAGAAAAGAAGGTCGGAATTTTCCATCAGTTTTGACCAATTTTGCAAGGCTATAGCCTTGGCGTTTTGCGAAAACGGGGCAACTTCGAAAACCACTCATATCTTGAAAAATACACGTCTAAGAGCTGAACCAAGTACACCAATAGATTGCCCTTGTTTTACTCTACAAGACAATGTAGAAAAGAAGGTCGGAATTTTCCATCAGTTTGACCAATTTTGCAAGGCTATAGCCTTGGCGTTTTGCGAAAAACGGGGCAACTTCGAAAACCACTCATATCTTGAAAAATACACGTCTAAGAGCTGAACCAAGTACACCAATAGATTGCCCTTGTTTTACTCTACAAGACAATTGTAGAAAAGAAGGTCGGAATTTTCCATCAGTTTGACCAATTTTGCAAGGCTATAGCCTTGGCGTTTTGCGAAAACGGGGCAACTTCGAAAACCACTCATATCTTGAAAATACACGTCTAAGAGCTGAACCAAGTACACCAATAGATTGCCCTTGTTCTACTCTACAAGACAATGTAGAAAAGAAGGTCGGAATTTTCCATCAGTTTTGACCAATTTTGCAAGGCTATAGCCTTGGCGTTTTGCGAAAACGGGGCAACTTCGAAAACCACTCATATCTTGAAAAATACACGTCTAAGAGCTGAACCAAGTACACCAATAGATTGCCCTTGTTTACTCTACAAGACAATGTAGAAAAGAAGGTCGGAATTTTCCATCAGTTTTGACCAATTTTGCAAGGCTATAGCCTTGGCGTTTTGCGAAAACGGGGCAACTTCGAAAACCTCATATCTTGAAAATACACGTCTAAGAGCTGAACCAAGTACACCAATAGATTGCCCTTGTTCTACTCTACAAGACAATTGTAGAAAAGAAGGTCGGAATTTTCCATCAGTTTTGACCAATTTTGCAAGGCTATAGCCTTGGCCTTTTGCGAAAAACGGGGCAACTTCGAAAACTGAACCAAGTACACCAATAGATTGCCCTTGTTCTACTCTACAAGACAATGGTAGAAAAGAAGGTCGGAATTTTCCATCAGTTTTGACCAATTTTGCAAGGCTATAGCCTTGGCGTTTTGCGAAAACGGGGCAACTTCGAAAACCACTCATATCTTGAAAATACACGTCTAAGAGCTGAAAAGTACACCAATAGATTGCCCTTGTTACTCTACAAGACAATTGTAGAAAAGAAGGTCGGAATTTTCCATCAGTTTTGACCAATTTTGCAAGGCTATAGCCTTGGCGTTTTGCGAAAACGGGGCAACTTCGAAAACCACTCATATCTTGAAAATACACGTCTAAGAGCTGAACCAAGTACACCAATAGATTGCCCTTGTTCTACTCTACAAGACAATGTAGAAAAGAAGGTCGGAATTTTCCATCAGTTTTGACCAATTTTGCAAGGCTATAGCCTTGGCGTTTTGCGAAAACGGGGCAACTTCGAAAACCACTCATATCTTGAAAAATACACGTCTAAGAGCTGAACCAAGTACACCAATAGATTGCCCTTGTTCTACTCTACAAGACAATGGTAGAAAAGAAGGTCGGAATTTTCCATCAGTTTTGACCAATTTTGCAAGGCTATAGCCTTGGCGTTTTGCGAAAACGGGGCAACTTCGAAAACCACTCATATCTTGAAAATACACGTCTAAGAGCTGAACCAAGTACACCAATAGATTGCCCTTGTTCTACTCTACAAGACAATTGTAGAAAAGAAGGTCGGAATTTTCCATCAGTTTTGACCAATTTTGCAAGGCTATAGCCTTGGCGTTTTGCGAAAACGGGGCAACTTCGAAAACCACTCATATCTTGAAAAATACACGTCTAAGAGCTGAACCAAGTACACCAATAGATTGCCCTTGTTCTACTCTACAAGACAATGTAGAAAAGAAGGTCGGAATTTTCCATCAGTTTTGACCAATTTTGCAAGGCTATAGCCTTGGCGTTTTGCGAAAACGGGGCAACTTCGAAAACCACTCATATCTTGAAAATACACGTCTAAGAGCTGAACCAAGTACACCAATAGATTGCCCTTGTTCTACTCTACAAGACAATGTAGAAAAGAAGGTCGGAATTTTCCATCAGTTTTGACCAATTTTGCAAGGCTATAGCCTTGGCGTTTTGAAAACGGGGCAACTTCGAAAACCACTCATATCTTGAAAAATACACGTCTAAGAGCTGAACCAAGTACACCAATAGATTGCCCTTGTTCTACTCTACAAGACAATTGTAGAAAAGAAGGTCGGAATTTTCCATCAGTTTTGACCAATTTTGCAAGGCTATAGCCTTGGCGTTTTGCGAAAAACGGGGCAACTTCGAAAACCACTCATATCTTGAAAATACACGTCTAAGAGCTGAACCAAGTACACCAATAGATTGCCCTTGTTACTCTACAAGACAATTGTAGAAAAGAAGGTCGGAATTTTCCATCAGTTTGACCAATTTTGCAAGGCTATAGCCTTGGCGTTTTGCGAAAAACGGGGCAACTTCGAAAACCACTCATATCTTGAAAATACACTCTAAGAGCTGAACCAAGTACACCAATAGATTGCCCTTGTTACTCTACAAGACAATTGTAGAAAAGAAGGTCGGAATTTTCCATCAGTTTTGACCAATTTTGCAAGGCTATAGCCTTGGCGTTTTGCGAAAACGGGGCAACTTCGAAAACCACTCATATCTTGAAAATACACGTCTAAGAGCTGAACCAAGTACACCAATAGATTGCCCTTGTTTACTCTACAAGACAATTGTAGAAAAGAAGGTCGGAATTTTCCATCAGTTTTGACCAATTTTGCAAGGCTATAGCCTTGGCGTTTTGCGAAAACGGGGCAACTTCGAAAACCACTCATATCTTGAAAAATACACGTCTAAGAGCTGAACAAGTACACCAATAGATTGCCCTTGTTTTCTACAAGACAATTGTAGAAAAGAAGGTCGGAATTTTCCATCAG